>OZ035861.1:6400529-7000529 GCA_964034905.1 Itoplectis maculator
CCACGTCCAATCGCCTCGGGTGCTCAACTCCAGGGTGCGAGAATTTAGATTCTTTATTTTTTATAAAATATATTCATAATAATAATAATATAATGCAACATTTTTCTTATAAAATATAATAATACTATACATAAAAATATTTTTAGTAAATGTTTTTCTGGTCGGATTGCGACGGATTTGGGAGTTTCGTTTCGGTCGAAAGTCGCCACCACCCGAAAGGTGTACGTTTCCACTGGGTCGACTCTCCTAGGGTCGGCGATTTAATTGCCACGTCCAATCGCCTCGACTGCACGACTCGAGGGCGCGAGAATTCGTGTCAATTGTCGAATAGACGCTCCGCGCAATCTCGCTCAAATGACGTTTTGGAGCATCAGGTCGCCTGGTGCGCAGACACGGGTGGAAAATATTTCCCACCGGTGGAATGGCGGTAGATCTTGAGTCGTCTTGTTTTTCGCGACGTATCGCGATATCAATCGGCTGCCGGTTGGTTCGCATCCACACGTTTTCGAGGCTCGCCGACTCGCGTTGGAAACTTTTCTACCCGAGCTATTTCGAGCTCCGAGACTTTTCTGTTTAGTCTTCGCTTCGATGTACCGATGCATCCGCGGATACTGCGATTATCATTGCGTAATTCGTATCTGACGGCGGAAACGCGGCGAAAAAATGTTTGATCCGCGTTTGTGTTGGCGGACGAATGTTTGCTCGTAAGCGCCTCTGACTATTTTTCCGCGACAGCTATTTCTTATCTTCGACGTGTGTATTTTTATTTTCGTCGGTGACATTGCACTGGTTTTACCGTGTGCACGTGTTTTTTTTTGTAGACTCGATGCACGTGTACGAAAAACTGTGCATAAAAAATGTATGACAAAAAACATTTATCATAAATTTGGACGACGATTGATTGTAATCGCAGAGTCGATCTGTTGGGCGCAGCGGTCTTATCATTTGCAATGTCAAATAGTGCAGCAATGCTGACCGAGACCTCTGACAGCACGGATGCTTCGATGATTTCCCGTTAATAAATTTCCGTCCTGATTGATCGTTTTTATAATCGAGTCTTTAATACTCTTTTTTTTTTTAAACAATATTATAATTTACATCGAACGTCTGAATCTTGTTGCCCCTTTTTTGTCGTAGAAATCCAAGGTCCTTCCCTGCCCATTGATGTTCAGAAAAATTTTCAAACTCTTGGCACACTTACTCGCGTCCAGTGTCGCTCGACCGCAGAGCCCAGATGCCTCGGTCTCACTATCTGCGAGGTACATTTCCACTGCGATAGAAACGAACCAACGTCCAAAGCGACACACGAAATATTCCTTTGCTTTTTTTCCTTCAAAAGTTCCAGTGCGAAATATTCCACCTGGTCGAAATATTCCAACGGTAATCAGTCACAGCCACGTAACCAAAACGTCATAACCGAAGAAATATTTTTCGCGGACGATAACCATGAATCTTTTTTTTGTTTTGCAAAGGTTCAAGGTCGCGTTAAGTGTCGATGATAACATTGACGACTCACTTTCTCATTCAGCGACGAATCGCTTAATCTCAGCCGCGAAGAGGTCACAAAGCCCATCGGAATGCAAATCGGAACCACCTTCGTGCCTTTTTTTCGAGACAGAATCCTTTGCACCTTCGTTTGCCGGGTCCAGACGGTCAATCCTCTCGGTCGCCTCGCGCTGCGCGCTTTTTCCATAAGCCTAATCGACTGCCAATTGGTCGCGAGGAGCTACGAGCCGGAACCTGTAAAATTCCGCTGTGGAAACGCACGCGAATCGCCCCTTCCTCGTTTTCAGCCGTTGGACGTTGCCTAAGCGGCCTCGCGTCACTCGGAGGAAGTAAACAAATGTCGCGAGAGACGCTCGTGTCCCAGTCATTGACGCGTTGACCTGACCGACGGCGTTTGCTGCAATTTGACGTATGTGACATTTTTCTTATCTTTTCACAGCTCGTTAGCCTGGAGATTTTTTTTTAATTATTGAATTTCATTTTTTTATTCAACTGTATTCAAGTAACATGTGTTTGAAAATTTGAGGTTATGATGCAAACTGACACTAGTCGTTGACACAGTGTGTCTCTATCAACAACTCTATCAACGCTGCGAAGGGTCAATTTTTATCGTCGGATTCTTAACAATGGTCAAACGTGGTCGGTGACCCTAACCTTCTTCTGCTTCGTACATGTTCATTCATACATGTCAACGATCCTCTCGACCCTCTTGTGCTTCATTTATGTTCTCAAAACATGTTTCTTTCTCCATATATGTTAGTGACCCTGACCCTTATTTATTTCACTAGGTTAATCACACGCGCTGGCGCGCGTGCCCGAGATGCCTTTGCGCTGCTGCGCTCTTATAAAGCTTTACAAGGGTAAATCTCAACTAAAAAACCCTTGTTTAGTTGATTAAAAAAAAAGAAATTTGTCGTTTTGCTTGTCAGAAATGCTAGATCTGGCCGCCCGGCCGAAAACCGCCCAAATCGGGGTCGCGAAATTTATTTTTTCAAAATATCGACTTTTAACCTATACCATCGTTCTCAAGTCGCATATTCTACCCCTGAAAACAATGGTTACAACCCTTTTTTAGTTGATTTTGAAAAAAAAATGTTTGGTCGAACAGTTTGTCAGAAATCGTAGATCTGGCCGCCGGGCCGAAAACCGCCCAAATCGGGGTCACGAAATTTATTTTTTCAAAATATCGACTTTTAACCTATACCATCGTTCTCAAGTCGCATATTCTACCCCTGAAAACACTGGTTACAACCCTTTTTTAGTTGATTTAAAAAAAAAAATTTTTGGCCGAACAGTTTGTCAGAAATCGTAGATCTAGCCGCCGGGCCGAAAAGCGCCCAAATCGGGGTCACGAAATTTATTTTTTCAAAATATCGACTTTTAACCTATACCATCGTTCTCAAGTCGCATATCCTACCCCTGAAAACACTGGTTACAACCCTTTTTTAGTTGGTTTTGAAAAAAAAAAAATTTTTGGTCGAACAGTTTGTCAGAAATCGTAGATCTGGCCGCCGGGCCGAAAACCACCTAAATCGGGGTCACGAAATTTATTTTTTCAAAATATCGATTTTTAACCTATACCATCGTTCTCAAGTCGCATATTCTATCCCTGAAAACACTGGTTACAACCCTTTTTTAGTTGATTTTGAAAAAACAAATTTTTGGTCGAACAGTTTGTCAGAAATCGTAGATCTGGCCGCCGGGCCGAAAACCACCTAAATCGAGGTCACGAAATTTATTTTTTCAAAATATCGACTTTTAACCTATACCATCGTTCTCAAGTCGCATATTCTACCCCTGAAAACAATGGTTACAACCCTTTTTTAGTTGATTTAAAAAAAAAAAATTTTGGCCGAACAGTTTGTCAGAAATCGTAGATCTAGCCGCTGGGCCGAAAAGCGCCCAAATCGGGGTCACGAAATTTATTTTTTCAAAATATCGACTTTTAACCTATACCATCGTTCTCAAGTCGCATATCCTACCCCTGAAAACACTGGTTACAACCCTTTTTTAGTTGGTTTTGAAAAAAAAAAAATTTTTGGTCGAACAGTTTGTCAGAAATCGTAGATCTGGCCGCCGGGCCGAAAACCACCTAAATCGGGGTCACAAAATTTATTTTTTCAAAATATCGATTTTTAACCTATACCATCGTTCTCAAGTCGCATATTCTATCCCTGAAAACACTGGTTACAACCCTTTTTTAGTTGATTTTGAAAAAACAAATTTTTGGTCGAACAGTTTGTCAGAAATCGTAGATCTGGCCGCCGGGCCGAAAACCACCTAAATCGAGGTCACGAAATTTATTTTTTCAAAATATCGACTTTTAACCTATACCATCGTTCTCAAGTCGCATATTCTACCCCTGAAAACAATGGTTACAACCCTTTTTTAGTTGATTTTGAAAAAAAAATGTTTGGTCGAACAGTTTGTCAGAAATCGTAGATCTGGCCGCCGGGCCGAAAAGCGCCCTAATCGGGGTCACGAAATTTATTTTTTCAAAATATCGACTTTTAACCTATACCATCGTTCTCAAGTCGCATATTCTACCCCTGAAAACACTGGTTACAACCCTTTTTTAGTTGGTTTTGAAAAAAAAAAATTTTTGGTCGAACAGTTTGTCAGAAATCGTAGATCTGGCCGCCGGGCCGAAAACCACCTAAATCGGGGTCACGAAATTTATTTTTTCAAAATATCGACTTTTAACCTATACCATCGTTCTCAAGTCGCATATTCTACCCCTGAAAACAATGGTTACAACCCTTTTTTAGTTGATTTTGAAAAAAAAATGTTTGGCCGAACAGTTTGTCAGAAATCGTAGATCTGGCCGCCGGGCCGAAAAGCGCCCTAATGGGGGTCACGAAATTTATTTTTTCAAAATATCGACTTGTAACCTATACCATCGTTCTCAAGTCGCATATTCTACCCCTGAAAACACTGGTTACAACCCTTTTTTAGTTGGTTTTGAAAAAAAAAAAATTTTTGGTCGAACAGTTTGTCAGAAATCGTAGATCTGGCCGCCGGGCCGAAAACCACCTAAATCGGGGTCACGAAATTTATTTTTTCAAAATATCGATTTTTAACCTATACCATCGTTCTCAAGTCGCACATTCTACCCCTAAAAACACTGGTATCAACCTTTTTTTAGTGGATTAAAAAAATACGATATTTGACAGAACTGTCAAAGTTATCAAGGACAAATTAACTTGGACTCGATCTGAGAGTCCCAGCCAATCACAGCTCGTATAGTTTGCTAACAATGCTTTCCGTTACTCATGAACTTTTTTAAAGAGGGATACATGTTCCGCATTAAGTACCTGATATCGATGTTTAACCGATAAAAAAAAACTCAAAGAAAAGCGATTGGATGGTATTTAATTGTCTGATTTGAATATAAATGTTCTTACGCGGCAACGTAAACATATTTTTCTCGAATGCCTCTGTGCGCCGAAGCGAATGAGACTGTCGAAGAGACCGAATAACGTTTCGTCGTCTAAGCAAACATTTATTTGTCAGCTCGACGCGGATTTGCACGAACCAACCCATCTTCTTTCTCAGCGTGGCTGTGCAACTGTCAAGGTCGACAGATAAATTCGTTCCCGCGATACGAAAATTTTCGTACTTGCGATTTGTAATTTTTCGAAATTCAAAATGCTCTTGATAAAATCGCGACAAAATAATTGACGTTCAAAATAATTTTTTCCAAGATTCGAATTTTCCGGAGCATCGAGAGACTGGAAAACCAGGCCAAGCGTTAAAATTAAAATACACAAGTTTGCCGAGAATTTTCTCGCACCTGCCGAGAAAATTTGGCGCATGTTCTGCAAAAAATCGTTGACGTCAACATCCAAAAATATTGCGCCACTTCGTCGCCCGCTGCAAAAACGAAACAGCCGTGAAAATACGAGAATAAAAAAAAAACATGTTATTCTTCGCGCCGGCTGTTTTCACTTGGCGCATGAATTATTCCTCTGATCTTTTGTCGTCGATTGCAAGGATTATGCTAAAGTGCGGCATATGCAACTGTTACGTCTCTCGCCGTCTCTGTCTCCGTCGCTCCTTCTCGCTCGGAACTCGCGGAACTCCGAGTGCTCGTCGTTCCCCTCGCTGTGTTGTCCGACCTTTGCATAAACATCGTACGATCTCTCAAGCGTCGTCGCCGCCGCACGCGTCTCTCGTGTTTTCGCGCTCCATCCTCGTCGTCCACGCGCGACTCGATCGGTCCGAGCTGAACGGTGCGACAGTTGACTCATGTTTCCCGCTCCCTCATTGATTTTTTTTTTTTTTTTTTTTTTTAAATATCGGAGCTCTCGCGGTGTTCGCGATGAAAAATTAAATAATTTCAAAGGAGAAGACGAGAAATTATCCTGGATGTCTTGTGTCGCGTCCAGCAGTCTGCAACGGGGACAGACGAAATATGTCAGAGATGAAAACGTGACATACGAAGCAGAAGCATTCGACTCCGATGATCTGCTCGCTATGAGCGAATCTTTCTGACTATAAACACGAGCGTTTGCTATTTATATCGTCGAGAGAGCCTTGACTCATTTTTTGCGCTTCCTTCTTACTTTTTATTGTTTACTTTTTCTGTCGTCTCGCGAAGCGTCGCGTGGTGAACGGAAAATTAGTAGGAAATTGTTAGAAATGAATAGTGTGCCGTCCAGGAATTTGAGACGGGACGGACGGTCCGAGATGAAATGCGCTCATGTGACAGATGAGGCAGAAATATTTGGCGTCGACAGATAATTCACAACCGAATATTAAAAAAAAAAAAGATGTCCTACGAAGTGAGAGATGTCTGAGGTAAATGAAAAATTAAAAAACACATGTTGTGTGGAGCCCAGGATGGATAATGTCGCTGTGACAGTCGAAGCAGAAATATTCGGTGTCGGGGTGATGCGATGATCCGCTCGCTATGAGCGAATCTTTGTCGCTATAGTCAGACGAGCGCACAGAACTATTTATATCGTCGCGAGAGAGCCTTGACCAAGAAGACCGCAGGCGTCTATAGGACTGCGGCGGGCGGCGATACCGCCGCCTCGACGTTCCTCGCCGTCTTCTGTGTAGGCCTCGCTGCCCCCGCCCCCTCTCTCACTGTGTCTCGCTCCGTTTGTATCGCTGAATCGAACGGCACCGATTTTTTGTTTAGAGGTCGCGCCTCGCGCTCTACGTGGTTTTAGACGCGCTCTCCGTTTCTATTTCTGAACGCACCTGCTGATCTTTCCACCGTTCCGTCATCCTGCTCCTATCGTCAGGATACTCGAAAAAAACGAATTGAATAA
This sequence comes from Itoplectis maculator, assembly GCA_964034905.1. NCBI lineage: Eukaryota > Metazoa > Arthropoda > Insecta > Hymenoptera > Ichneumonidae > Itoplectis > Itoplectis maculator. Next base: position 6,407,315 of record OZ035861.1, read on the forward strand.
AAAGAGCGATGCGTCTTTCGTCTCACTTTCGGTCTCGCGCGATTTTGTCTCTGTTAGTCAAACGAACCGTGGATTTTCAAGACATTAACAACACAGGTGTTGTTAATGTGTTCCTTTATTTAACGAATTGCAATTGGTAGCCAGATTATTATTATTAGTAGTATTATTAATTTTTATTTGATGCTGTGATTTTTTTTTAGCCTGACATCTCATGAATTAAAAGCTTCCTTTTTTTATTTTCTTAATTTTTATCACTGACATTTTCGTCCTGACCTTCGATAAATATTTTATCGCAAGCGCTTGAAAGTGAATTATTTCGTCAACGGGACCGAAATCGCTGCAGACTCGAGAATCTCGCGATTCGCGAAGAGTTCATTGTCTTCCACGTCGTTCGGAAATTTTTCGCCTAATCGGAATGCTCGACCTATTTTCGGTTCGGCGTTCCAATTCGCGATCCAGCGCGACGCGTCGCATACCGGCGAGTCGACGGGAGATGCGACGCGCCCCTCGACCCTCGTTTACCCGTTGCATCTCTCGCGGGAGCCTCGAACTCGCTTTTGTCAACGCGGGGAGAATCGCGAGACAATCGCGGCGCCGTCGTCGCGACCTTTTTCGCGCGGGCTAATCTATTCCCGTCGCGGTTGGAGCGTCGACGAAGTTTCCGAGCGAGAAAACCTGAGCTCGCGAATCGTCGTCGTCGTCGTCGTCGTCGACGCCGGACGTTCGCGACCTTCTGGGAATTTCCACGCTCTCGAAGTCGCGCGGACCGCGCGGATGATGAATTCTCAGATTGTCCTATCGAAGATGATCTCGCTCTTCCAATCCCGATCGATCTCGAGTCTGCCGATGCGCATCGATTTTTTCAAACGATTGTTGCGCGTCGCACAATAAAAATCATTCATTCTCAGGGTCTTTTTTTTCTTCCGAAAGCAGAAATTAATGGAGAAACAGAGGAATTAATTTGACTGCTCAAAAATTGTGAAAAATGCATGGCATTTTTTTTTTATATTCGGGACTTGTGGAAAAATTTGGACGAAAAAATTGTGGACGCAGTTCACCCGCCGCGATTGTCGTCATTGGACTACGGAAGATCCGTCGAAATTTCGTGGTGATGTTGACACGGATGATATAAGGAGATTATCAGATTTTATCAACGTCCTCCGCGAAATCCTCTTGCTTTCCCGACGAGCGCGATATAACTGCACTGTTAAAAAAATCTGCGTTAAATTTATTATACATGTGTAGAATTTTTTTTTACCGCTCATGAAATGTACAATACGTAATTTAATTTTCAGCGGTAGATTAAAAATTGAAGTACGTAACCAATAGAAATGTTGCTGTATGGTAACATGTATAAAACGTGTAGTAATAATAAGCCGACGACGCTGACCAAGATGACGAGTGATCCCGGCGCGGAATTTATACTCGCGGCGCCCGAGGAGAGCGATAAGTCGCTCGCGGATTATCCGAGGATTCGCGCGGAGACCTCGACGATCGCGCGAGTCGAGAGCGGGGCCGCGTTTTAATAGATCGCGGAACGGATACACTCGGCAACGGGCGCGAGAAAAAAAATGACACTGTCCTCGGCCGAATTTAATTACAGCTGCGCATCCGTCGCTTGTCTCGCTGCGAATCGTTTCGCGATTCGGGACGATTTTTAATCGATCACCAACTGAAAACCCCTCTTTTTCACGTCGCTAATTATCTCTTTCCGCCGTTTGTCGTTTTTCAGATCCACACATAAAGGTCGCGGGTCGACCTGACGACGTGCGAACGGCCAGGGAAAAGATTATGCAAATTCTGGACGGACGGGTAAGCTCATTCTATCTTCGATAATTACGAAAACAAAAACAATAATAATGATAATCGCGGTGATTGAAGATAAACGTGGTCGGTAGTAGGAATGATATGTGCCACTGAGTGACGGACTTTCACGCTCTTCACGCTCGGTCAGCAATGTCAGATCCAGCGATACTCGGATCTCGAGATCGAGACGGCGATCAAGACTGAGCGCGAAATATCGAGACGCGTGTCGCTTCCGACATTTCGACAGCGCTTTCGCCCACCGTCGCGCGAAACGCGTGTGACGATTGTGTTAATAAATCGTTCTATTTTCTGTACCCCGCAGCAAAATAATCGAGTGACGATGAAGCTGGACGTGAGCTACACCGATCACTCCCACATAATCGGCAAGGGCGGCTTGACCATAAAGCGCGTTATGGAGGAAACCGGTTGTCACATTCATTTTCCGGACAGCAACCGGAGTAATCACCAGGAAAAGAGCAACCAGGTCTCGATCGCCGGCGAGATGGACGGCGTTGAACGCGCCAGGGCTCGAGTCAGGGTAATGAAACTTATCTGTGTCCACCTGCAGTATTTATAGAGAAAAATTAAATGAAAATAAATAAAAAACGAAAGAATTAGCACTGAGATAAAATTGTATTTACCATTTTTCATAAATTCATAATTTTCAAAATTAAAAAGTTATTTTTAAAAGCGATTTCGTCAGTAACTATTCTTGAGTAACTATGAACATTTTCTTATTTTTTAATTTCGCGTTATATTTTCGCGAAGAGAAACGAGATTCGGTGGTGCAATTTAACGTTTCTGTTGCAGAACCTCACGCCACTGATATTCTCGTTCGAGCTGCCGATAATGGGAGCGATGCAGGCGACTCCGGACTCGACTTCGCCTTACGTCGTCAAGATCCAAGAGAAGTACAACGTTCAAGTGATGTTTCGCACTCGACCGAAGTTGCACGCGACTCTCGTCGTCGTCAAGGGTTGCGAGTGGGAAGTTTCCCTGGTCAAGGAAGCTACTCTGCTGCTGATTCACTACATGTGCGAGAATCTGGCGGTGAGTTATCGCGGGCTAATGACTTTTTATCAAGTCGCTCCGTGGAATCGATCGACTGATTTTTGCCATTGGAATCAACGGAGACTGAACTCACTGATACCTGTAAAACATTACAGAGCATTTTACGATCATTTACGATTTTTAATATTATACCCTTGGATACCAAAACAACAATCACAAAATTCAAAATCGGTAACATTTAATCAGTATGAAACGAGGGGGAAAAAAAATGTAATTTTATTCAGCTCGTTGATCATATATTTAATCTAAACCTGGCAATTGTCAATCATTCGGTAGGCGCGCGACATCGCCTCAATTAAAATTGATTAATTCAGCTAGTGACGGATTACAATCAGTTTTTAACTCGACCGCGAACGAATTGTCAATCATCGCGATGACTGACATTTGCCGCTCGGTTTACAGTGTACGGTGTGCAACACTGGACAGTGGATGAAACAAAAAGTCGGATGAGCTCGTTTTTTGTTTGTTTATGTCATCACCAGTGTGTGTGAAACTCCGGCTCGATTTTTGGTCCAAAACAGATAACGCAATATCGCGGCGAGTGTGCACGAAAATAAGCGCGTTCGGCCTATCGAGAATCCGAGTCGATACGACGTGAGTGGATGATAAGGTCCGCAGTGAGCTTTTTAACAGGTCTTGATGCGGCCCATTGAGGAAAAAATAATAAGAGAAAAAAACAAAGACCCCATTGGCAGATAATACGATTTTTTAAATCACCTATTTAAACTCTTCCTTCTAACAGCAACGACAATTATCTCGTTACAGAATCAGATTCAAGTGCAAATGTCAATGGAAATTTCGCCGCAACACCACAGCATCGTGCTTGGCAAGCAGAACATCAATCTGAAGATGATTATGCAACGCACGGGAACGCAGATAATGTTTCCCGACGCCGGGGATCCGAATATTCCGAGCCTGAAGAAGAGCAACGTCATCATTACCGGCGCTATTCACAGCGTGTATCTCGCGCGTCAGCAATTAGTCGTGAGTCCACAAATACCGCTATTCTTCCACGTGCGCCACGCGAAAAGTTCGCCAAGTTCACGGCGCGACCGTCCGGACGCGATCCCGTAATACAAGCAGGGAAAAAAAATTGAAGAAACGTAATAATATAGAAGATTCGAGCGCAAACAATATGTCAGATATATTTTTCACTACGTCAGTCGATCGTCGCCCCAGCCAATATATTTATATTTTATTTTACGCGTTTGCCAGAATCTTCTATATTTGCAAAAATATCCGGACCACCGGATTAACGCGAATGCGACATTTTTTACATTTCTCGCCGTTCCCACCGAACGGTGAGAAACCGTCGTTGCTCCATCGATCATATTATGATTCGGAGTCACACAGTCCGTCGGGTCAAGTGCATCGAGCAAGTCAACTACACACACGTCAGTGGTCTCTTATAATGCCAGAGCGAATGAAGCAGCGGCGGCAGTGCGCATAAAATGTACCGCAAAGTTAGTCACAATAAAAGAGAGTACACACATATATCTGCATACACGTATGAAAACAATATTTGTGTGTGTAAGATTTCTGTGTACAAACATGTGAACACACGAATGTCGATCGTTTCTCCGAGTGTGAGTGCGCCGAGGTCGTCGCTGCTGTTACGTTGCATTGTAATCCACGACGGAAGTAGCTCTCTTCTCGTGTCGCACGATCGAGACGGATAACACCGTTTACTTATAGCACTCCGAAAGCATATACGACGCGTGCTCGGAACGCGAGTGATAAGTCGCTCTTCCCGTCGAATATATTCGCGCAGTTTCCTCGTGAGACTCCGACCGAACGTGTCGTTCGATCGATCGGATTCAGGCGAACGAATTGCATCACACCGGCCACTCTTATCCCTCGTTACAATCTGTTTATCCGATCGCTATCGATCGACGGCGAGATCGACGCGGGGATTAGGCGGTCCGACGACGTCTTCGACGATCGATAGACTCGTTAGCGCGAAATCGGTGTAATAATTAATGACGTATTCATTTTTATATTTTTTTTATTTTACGTTTACAGGGCTCGCTGCCTCTCGTCCTGATGTTCGATCTGCCGGAGAACTCGACGCCGAGCGTCGACACCGACAGCATCTCCCAGCTCATGCAGTCGCTCGACGTGTTCATCAACGTGCGGCACAAGCCGAAGCAGAGCACGCTCTCGGTGATAATAAAGGGTATCGAGAGAAACGCCAGCAACATTTACGAGGCGAGAAAACGCCTGCTGGGCCTCGACGAGCCGAGGGTACACGCCGAGATACCCGCTACTTATCACATTCCAAACGCCGGCAATGTGTTCCAAGGAAACGGTGCCAATAACGCCGGTCAGTGTCGCTCGTGGCTCTCCCACCATTCCGCTAATCTTCGTCGTAAAATTCTTCGACAATCTTTGTCGCTTCGTACCGGCTATTGGTTGCAATTAATCGGCAGCGATGATCACCAGTAATGTTAGCCTGAAACAACGATCTTCAAATAACAATCAGATCACTGAATACATTAAAAAAATATATAGTTCAAAAGATTATTAAAATGTCGTCGTACTTGATTGCTAAAAAAAAATCTTGCAAATATTTAGCAACTGCAATACATGGGGCAATTGAGTTTAGTCTCTTTGCATAATACCACCCAATGACGTGGGAGACTCGGTTTAATTTTGATTCTCTTCCCTCGTTGCACAACAGGTCACGCGAACATGATGGGCCTGGTGGAAAATTTCTCGAATGTCCTCACGATCAACACGCAAAACACGCCGTACTGCATGTCGCCGATGTCGCACTCGCCGAATCCGATGTCGCTGTCGCCCCACTGGGGCCTGCCGGGCACCATGTTCTCGCCGCTGCCGATTCATCATCCCTATCCGTATCAGCACCTGAATCAATTGCTGTCGACGCAGCAGATGATGCAGCAGCACGCGAACGCAGCCGCGATGTCGCATCAGCACGGTCTGGCGGGTCAGAATCTCCTGGGAATCGGACAGATCCAGCAGCATCTGTCGGCGGCCCGCGGATACAACGGCGTCAACAGCCTGAACACGAGTTCGCACGTCGACAACAAGGAAGGCAGCGCCTATTCCTCTCTGAGCAGTGCCTCGAGCTCGTTGTCCAGTCCGGCCGTGAGTCCGCGAAACGTCTCGCCCGTAAATCCCACCGAGAGCACCGGCGGCAGTCACAATATGGACTTTGGTATGATGGAGAAGACGATGCTGTCGGATCTGTCGGTGAGCGATCGTCGGGCACCGGGATGCGAGAAGAAGACCCTCGAGATGGCGGCCCAAAAGAATCTTACGCCCTTCGACTACGAGCAGAAGAAGATGATGGCGGCCAAGGCGATTCAGAACAAGCCGAAACCCACCGACTATCGGATACCGACCTCGGCGTGGTCGGGATACGGTCTCAGTCAGACCATGCCCGGTTTCACCGAGTCCTCGGAGCAGGACAAGGTGAGCTTCGATTTTGAGAGACTGCTCACTGCCTGAACATTTTATAAAAGAGACTGAATAATTATTACAAATTCAAGCTATGAATGAGACTGAATAATTCGTTCGGTAAATTCTGAATTATCGTAAAATTTCCAGAACGCGCTGGTGGACTCCTCGGACTGGTGGGAAGAGCCCGCGACCCCGATTTACATACCGAGCGAGTTCAAGTCCATGGATCTCGGTCTGAAGAAGGAGAGTCTCGGCTCGATCGGCATGACGTCCAACTACCTGGAGCACACGCCGGCCTCGGAGATCGAGAAGATGGTGTCGGAAAATTACGTCGAACTCGCGTGCATGCTGACCAGCGCCAAGCTCGACAAATATATACGTGAGTGCATTGTCGCAGGCAAAAAAAGTGTCCTTCGTTTTCTCACCGATCCAGCTAATCAAACGCACCGCTTTTGCTTTCTGCTTAATTCGCATTGTCGCTTTTCGCAATCGTTCATCCGGGCTGGGTAAACGCGACGATCATCAGGCTTGTTAACCGCTCACGAGGTCGACATGGCGACATTCCCGACGCTCACGGAAAACGATCTGTGCCAGATCGGCGTCACCGCTTGGGGCGCGAGACGCAAGATGCTCCTCTTGATATCCGGTACGTAGAACGATTTCCATGTGCCTGCGCTTTTTTCACACAGCCATCTCGAAGCTACCTCCGCGTTGCATGCATAAAACTTTTTGCATGAGCAGAAATCAAGTTATTGCTAATCAATAGTCTTATGAATTTTCTGAAGGCGTCTGAATGAAAAAAATGTCGAGATTTGCATACTGACTGTGAACTTCAGACATTGGACTCAGGTCGGACGATACGGGAGTCCGGTAATTTCGTGAGAATTTGAATAAACAATTATGTTTTTTTTTTCCGCAGAAATGAAGAAACGCTCGAATCCGTTTTCGGGCAGCGCGGCGCCGGGTGCCGAGCGAAAGACGAGCACGAGTCAGACTCGGGCGGCGTCGCCGATGGCGCCGACGAGCACCGGCTCCACGTGGTGAGCGAGGACGACGGAGGAGAAAAGTATCATCGTCGTCGATCGAGGATCACGAAAAGCGGCGCGAGCGACGCCGGGAAGCGAGACGACACCCGGGGCGCGAGTTCGAGGCGGGAGGACGCCGTTTGGAACGGAGAGAAAATTGCATGTTATTCTCTTAAGTTACCAGAGTCGGCGGACGCAGAGTTCGCCGTTAAATCGCCAAAACGGTCCCTTGGTTTATTTATTTATTTTTTTTTTACTTTTTTTTTTCTCGCCTCACTCTCGTCCTCGATACTCGAGCCCGCTCCGGGCTCTCGCGTCCACTGATTATACCATTGCGATTTTTTTTTTTTTTTTTTTCGTTTCCCGCCCGCCCACTGAGCCAAAACAATGATTTTTTTTTACTTTTTTTTTCGATAACTCGGGTTTGGGCGCGGACTCAATACGCACACACACAAACACATATCGGACCTCGAGGGCTCGTCCGAAGCGTCGAGCTGCCGCAAATATATTATTTAATCGTGCTAGAGGCGCGACTGAATTTACAAAAAAAAAAAGAAGAGAGAGAGCTGAACGAGGGAATGAGGTATAGGAGCTAGTGCACGAGCTGATAGGTGTCGATCGAACCACCGGTAAATAGAAACTAAAAAAAAACGCTTTATCGTCATCGGTGGATCATCGGTTGGACATCGGTGGATGTCGTGCTTTGTCTGTGATTATACATAACGATGCTGATAATGATGATGAGGCGGATTTTTTTTTAGTTTTTTTTTTACGCAGCTCATCAATTAATATTAATATAACTACGATTATTATTGCTTATATCCTCGCTGTCGCGAGGAGTCTAAGAGACTACGTTAAACGTGTATTTACGGATAATGCTAGAAGTGAAAATATTTTGAGAGTCGCGGTGTAACTCGCGAAAATGGGCGAGGGTCGTGTCTGATATTATTTGAAACGCGAGGAGCAAATTTGCAGCCGCGCGAGTACGACGCGCCGGACGTCGCGTTCGGCGGTCTCCGGCGGCGCAATTAATTAACGGGAGAAGGTATTCAATTACGACTGAGCTCGAGAGCGCGGGGCGCGCCGTTCCAGTATACATCTATTTATATGAATTTCCCGCGGAGACGGCTGGGCGCCGCGTCGCGACGCGAAAAAAAAGAACCTAGACGACAGCTTAAAAACGAAATTTCTCCCTCTACCCGCGAGTCCAAGCCCGGCTGTGATGAATCGATCGTCGTACACGCGATTAGTATACCACGTGCCGCTCGCACGCCGATAACGAGCTCTGGTCGCACTCGAGAACGACTCAACGAGAGACGCGCGCGTTTCTCCGCATGCGAAACCCCGTTTACCGTTGCCACTATTTTTTTTTTGCTACATTTTTTTTTCTCGCTTTTACGGCAACAACGCACACTCACAACCGAAACGGGCGCGCGCGCCCGATCAAACTAACAGAGCGAACACGCGAAAAGTGCGAAGGGAGTGAAACACAAACGGGCACACCCTCCGCATAATCAAGTAATTTTTTTACGAAAGTAAGAAGTATCTGTACTTTATATATACACACACACGACATTCATACAGATTGATATTTCCATCGTTATAAATTATTTCGATTTTAATAGTCTTTTTTTTTCTTTTTTTTTTCTTGCGCATCTCTCACATCAACCAAAGAATGCGTTAGGTAATGAGCCTTGCTCACGTACGCGCCTCTCATCTGTGACCCGCAGAGCGCACTGGCGACGACGCGATAGATCAATGGCGAACGATTGATCCGGTTCACCGCCCGATCGGTTCCTCGAACGATCGGGCGCTCTCGCGTCGTCATAGTAACTTCCAGTCGCGTCTGCCTCGAGGATAACGGAAACGCGAAAATCGGGAAGGCATTAGAGCATCACGAGCTTCCACGCGCGAACGCCTGGCGAACGATTTTTACCGCTGATATAGTTTGTTGACTAAACTCGAGAAGTTTTTAAAAAGCCGTATATAAATTATTTAGTGTCCTTATTGATACCGGAGTCGAGTATACATACATGATTTATAAATAATATATATATATATAATATAAAAATAATAACGATAATATATCTATTAAAAGAAAGATTGTAGTGCGCGCGATTGAGAGGAAAAAACGGAAAAGAGAGTGTGTGAAGATACAGAGCGACTGAGAGAGAGTGTGAACCGTGTGATAATATCGTCCGAAGTTATATGCAATTTTCATTTTTTCTTTCTGCATTTCTATCTTGACGGAACGAGAACAAAAAAGCGGAAGAAAATCTGGCTGATAACGGAGAGTCCTTGTTCGAGTGTAGAGTAATTTATGATAATTTAATGATTCGTCGACACGATTGTAAAACGACGGGGCGCGGGCAGAGCCCGACGTCCCGGTGAGATCTCTCTCTGTTTCTCCGACAAGATACAAACTCGTCGAGCGAGAAGTGTCGACGATGCTTGAATGAAAAAAGAAAGCCTCGATGTTCCTATTGTAACGTACGTTAAAGGTAGACTGTTAGGTCGAATAGATATTTATGTATTTACAGTCCGTTACGGATGAAGAAGGGAAAAAGAAGCGTTTGAAGAAAAGGTCAATTATCGAACGAGAGAGAGAGAGAAATATGTAATATTTAGCCTCGGGTCGTAGGCCCCAGCAGCCTGACTAGAGTCCAAAGATCCTTTTTACTCCGGAAAAAAATAACGATCCGCTACCTCGTCCCAACTCCTCCTTCTCCTCGTCGTCCTTGCGTCCAATCAATTCCCCGATCCTCCTCGCTTCCTCTCATCCTTCCTCTGTGCCACCTGTGACATTTTTCGCGAACGATTACATGTAACGATAACAGTTAACACCTTATCGAAGATAAAGTAGAAAAAAAAAAACAAAGCGAATAACATGACATACATCAATCTCTCTAAACAGTGGATTAAAGGAAAAAGAAAAAAAAAAGAAACACGTTCAAAAGTGTTGAAGTTAGACTGTGCAGTTGTGTTTCCCGTCGAATCATCATTTTTGTTATTATTATTAGTAACGCGATAGCTCTTGATTCGATGCTACAGTGGTGACTTGGCGGTTTCGTGATACGATAAAGCCATCCGCGCGTGCGAATATCTGTAGCTCCGAAGCCTCGAAAACGGCGAAAACAAAAAAATTGTTAATCAATTTGTAACGCGGAAACACGATGATACTGAAACTGCTGCGATAACGATGGAAAAACCTAAAGCCATGCTAGAGAGAGTATTTAACGGTGCGTGAATTTTTTGCGCAACGCGACATAGTGTCGCCACAGACACTGCCAGGCTCAGACCGGACGCGCTTCTCCGGAGCACGAAAGCCGCCAACTGTGTACTATAAACTACTTTCCAACTTAGTACGACTACGGTGCTCGATATTGTAAATGTTTAAGGAACCTTCGCGATGGCGCGAGAGAGCGCGAGACCGCGCGCGACACTCCCGGAAGTTGAGAGCCGCGAGAAACTCGTAATAACGGCCTTAAAGCATTGACGATAAGTCAAAGACTCTTGATCTTTATCCCTCGTGAAATGAGGCATTGTTTCTCCTTGGGACACTCGCGGCCGTGTCTAAAGCGCGTTGGCCCTCTCTCTCTCGTTCCATCGAGCAACAACCGAGAAGGTTCCCTCGCGAATTTGCTAATTGTTACAAGATAAACGAAACAGTAGAAACGACAAAAAACACACACACACAACACACATTCCAACGAGCCTAACTTAAAAAGAAAAAGTTATTGTAATAGCGAAATAGGGTAATGCGTGAAACGAAGAGGCGACGATATGAAATTGTGTATGCTAATTTAAATGTACTCGAGTGTCTTGTGTTTAGGGATTAATTGAGATGAAACGATTATTATTATTATTATTATTATTATTAATATTATTGTTGCTGTTATGATAAAATAGTGGGTCGTGCTCGCCCATCAATCACATCCAAAACCGCTGATTAATAGATAAATTAATGAATATAATATATTATTACTGTGTTATATAGTTATGCCTACAAAGAGGGGAAAAAATAAGAAATGTGTTTTATATCGATAGTGCAGCATGATATTTTTATATGATAATTCTACTAAGTATTTTGATAAGAAACGAATACACAACACCTACATAATGAATAATGCGATAACTGTATTTCTTTTGAGGCGCAAGAGTCCCCTGGTTTGTGCCTAATGGTGAAAATGTTTGAAAATTCGTGAAAATAAACGAACGGAAATTTTGTAATACGTTTGCACTTTTCTTGGGCTACTCGCAACTTTACGTTCCTGCATCTGTTTCGCGACGTTTTGTGAGTTCTTTGAGGATAATGAGAAACGCATCCAGTAACTAACATTTTTTTTATTTACAAACATAAAAAATCGTATTTACACCACTAATCATACCTGATTAACAAAATATATTATTTTCGTAATACCCTGAGATCCATTTGTGCTTATCTTTGGAGTAATCATCGTTTTTCGAGACGCGCTACTGAATCAATCAAAATACCATTGTGTAAAATGATTGACGGACGTTTTATCAATTAAAAAAGTACCCATCGCGTATCAATACACGAAGTTAAAATATTCTGACCAGTATAAACCCACAACTTTGTTTTACTATTGAATCTTAGAATCGCTAATTAATGAATTATCAATGAATTAGTCGCTCTGCTCACGATTCTTCCTCGACAATAGGCAACGCGCCGCGTTGCCCGCTGGGCGCGTAAATTTTAACATTGTCGGCGTGCAGTTCGGTGCCGCAGGCGAAACATTGGAAGCTGTCCATAGCCGCGAAATGCGCGTTCATGCAGTAATAACAATAAATGTGCTCGCAATCCGCGTGTCTCGGCAGAACCGGCGTTTCGTCGCAGTAAGGACAAAGTGTACGGAGATCCATCGTCGGGCGAGGCGACGGCGCTTTCGCGTCCCGGGTTCTTTTCGTCCAAAAACGCACAAGCGTCTGTTTGAGATAATGGAAATTGATCATTGGCAAGCCCACGCTGAACAATTCCATCAAACCGTGCCACAGGAGCTCCCGGGTCATGTAGGAATAGCCGATCTGTCTGGGCCTGAGTTGCGACACATTTTTGCTCGTAACGCCCAGCAGTCTCTCCACGATGCTCGGCTGACTGCCTCGATGCAAAAATACCAACAGATTCAAGAAACTCAGCAGATGAATGACATTAGCAGTCGTCTCTATGCAAGATCTCAGCCTCGCGCTCCGCTCGGAGCTTGCAATTCGTCTCCTGTCCGCAAATCTGTCTTGTATGTAACCAGGCACTACAGTGAGAATGAGAAAATAAATTGCCTTGCGTCTGGTCAAATTGGTGTAGTTGAGATCCAGCAATCGCTGTCCGAATGTGGATTTGCCTTTTCGCAGGGAAAAGCACCACACAACGAATTTCAGGAAGGCGTCAATTTCTGGCTGCCATTGCTCCACCTTCTCCTGCGGGCAGAGCTTCGTTACCTCTCGTGTTTGGCTCTTGAGAAGCTTGTAGATCTCGTCGTCCAGCTGAGCTGCATCGATTTGGTTGACACGAGAGACGTACGACATGTTTATTGTTATTGTTCTGAAACAAAAAATTAGTGCGAGCAAAAGATGCGTTACGTTCTTCTTACTTTGTATGAAATGAACATAAATCAAAAATTATTTCATACGTTAAAAAATAATCACCTACCTTAATCGCCCTTCGACATTAAATACGATCGAGCGAGTTCATCGCAAATACCCGACAATCCCGCCAATCCTCCAAATCGTCTGCAATTTCGGAGCTGTCAACTTCCTTCGCGGGACCCGGCGAAAAACAGGCAACTATGCCTCAAAAATAAAAATCGTTGTCAAGTGTCGATCATCCCACAATTGCGTTTCGCTTCCTCCGACTCACGTACAGGAAAAAAATCATCAGCATCGCAATTAAATATTCTCAGGGTAAAGTTCGCCGGATCTGCCGAAATTTTGGTTAGGAAGCGCGTTTCGGCAAGACCGAAAAAAAAAAACAAAATACATATTTCGGTGGTGTTACCGAGATTTGCCCGCAAGAGGGCGCGACGGACGCGTGACGCTCGTAGCCCGCGAAGTCGGGTCGAAAATCCCGGAAACAATGTTATCCAATTTCTATCAAGCGGCGCGTAATCAGTAAAACCGGAAGTACCGATTCCAAAGTCCCACGAACCACCGGAAGTGTCGCGATCGCCCGCAAGCCAACCGAAAACTTCAACACTGCCGTCTGCGGTTCCGCCCGACGTTCGAACGTCGCGACAGGTCGTCTCTTCCGCAAAACCGGGCGAAAAGTCCCCAGCGGAGTGTCTCGCGTCTAGGGACCCGCAATGAACGCAGCCGCAGCGGCGGCGGCAGTCGAAGCGCGCACCGCGATCGGCGCACCGAGAGCAGCCCATCGCCGCCGCCGCGCCGTCGGTGAATGACGTCATCAGATGTTGGTGCAAGTGGGTTTCGTTCGGTGTGTCCCTTCAAAGTTTCCTGCGATCATGTTTTCGTGATAAACGTTGACGTTTTTCGGTGCGCGTTCGAACTGTCGGGCTGCCTTTTTTGTCGCATCGAGTGGCAAACGCGCGCGCGCGCGCATCGCACGAGGACCTTCTTAAAGCCGGAGTAAAAAATAAATATACGCGACGAAGGCGCGTTTGTCAGGACGTTTGTCGCCGCCGAAGAGTGTTTAGCACGAGATTCGTTTTTTTTTCCTCGTTTCGTGTCGTTTGTGCGTACACACGGTGTGTGCTCCCGCCTCCCTCCCCCCGCCGCCACCCCCGTCCCCCCTCCTCCGCGCGGACGAGTTTGACGTGACAGCGGCGCGAGAGCCACGGGTGAGTAGGAAATTAAATTATGTAATGTCGCGGGTGTTGTTTTTTTCCGCGGGTTTTCGGGTGGACACGTCGAAAGAGACCGCGAGGAGAAAATTGCGAGCGAAAAAAACGCCGAGCGAACTCGGCGCGAGCCCCGAGAGAGCGATCGATCCGCGCGCCGAGTGACAGGTTAACCTCCAATTTTTACGACTATGAGAGCAGCTCGCGCCACACATTTTTTTTTTTCTACCGTTCGTTCGCCGATCGATTCACGCGACGCGCCGTTTGACGGCCGCGACGGTCGACGATGATTTTGCGGGCGGATTTTAGGCGAGCGCCGAATTAACGATAACGATGACCCGGGCGAGTATAACCTACCGGACGTTATTCGGTTCGTCCTCGCTGCTCGCCTGTACGTCTCCGTCGTTCGGTCTGTCTGTGACAAACCGCGTGAGGCGCGACGTGTTCGATGAGAGGAGAGAGAGAAAGAAAAGAAAGATTGTTGATAACAACGCGAGGAGGAAAAGCGAGCGATTGTCAAAATTGCAACGTGCTATCGCGAACCGTCGAGCGACCACCGAGAGATCGTCCCTCGAAATTTCCTCCGTAATTTGCGACAATTTCGGCGAAACTTCGTCGTCGGCTTCCGTCGATCCTCGCGTCGTGAACGCGCGAACAGGTTTTCAGCGAGATATCGTGAGAGCCGCACGATCGAACTAACGGATTCTCTGTGACCTTATCGCTCGTCTCTGTCTGTCTCTATCTTTCTCACACGTTAGCTCTTTCTCTCTCTCCCTCTCGCCTCGAGTTCTCATCCCAGGACGACGGTTTTCTGCGATAATCGCGACCCTCCCGGCAAACGCTTAACCCCTCCGAGCGCGTTTAGACGAACGCGGGTGTCACGGAGCGCGAGTGGAGTCCGAGTGGAAGAGAAACTAACGAGCGAGCGAGAGAGAGAAAAAGAGTGAGCCTGAAAGACAGAGAGGGAAAAAAAACGACAGCGAAGACGAGGGACGAAAGAGGAAAAAACTGGAAATACACGCGAGAGTGAAACAATTGGATTTACATTATCGACGCGAATCGGCCTGTGGAGTCTCCACGGCGTTCCTCGGCGTCGCGAGGGCGAGTCACCCTCTTTGGCACCGACCTCAATTTACGTGTCGCTCCGTTCACGTGGAAGACTCTCCGCTCGCCCTCCCCTCTTTCTCTCTCGCTCAGAACTCTCGGGTTTTTTTCACCGTCACCGGTGGCCTAGTGGTTACGTACAAGCCTAACGTTTTGCCAGCGATTGGGAGATTCGGGTTCGATTCCCGCCGAGTGCAAAATGTTTTTTCGAACAGAATCAGCGGCAACGCGCCGGGAAATACAGTGTGCACTGCTGTAAGCCGTGCCACGCTGTTCGAGTAAACATTGGCGCTTTGGGGGGTCAAGCCTGTAGCCGGCTGCGTTTTAACGTGTTTTTCCCGGCGCTTTTGGCGAATGTCAGTGTGTCGAAGTCATCGGAGTCAGTCAGCAGCCGCATTAGAACTAGCTTACGAACCTCTAAGTCAGTCGAACCTCTCAGGACCCCAAAACCCCGGAGACTATTTTCAAAGGGAAAGTCACCTATTCCTCCTTTTTTTTTACTCTTATCTCGTTCGTCGAAATTTCTTGCGCTTCATCGCTGTCATATTTCGGCTGTCACCGCGCCTCGTTGCAATTGGTCGTCGAAAGTCCATCTTTCTCCGCTATTCTGCAATCTGGCAACAAATTGGCAACAAAATCGTCGTTTTCGCAGTCTCGTCCACCGAAACGGTTGATTATAGTCACCGACTCGTGTAATTAATGTTTCAGGTCAAAACCGACCGAAACCCGTGCACTGATTTTGTGTTTATGTG
The DNA here is from genome assembly GCA_964034905.1 of Itoplectis maculator. Classification (NCBI taxonomy): domain Eukaryota; kingdom Metazoa; phylum Arthropoda; class Insecta; order Hymenoptera; family Ichneumonidae; genus Itoplectis; species Itoplectis maculator. The sequence goes on from OZ035861.1 coordinate 6,423,308, forward strand.
TGTGTTTGTATATATAGTTTGATACCCTTCATCAATTAATAATATTAAATTTCGGCTGGCATCCGGGTGGGGGGGGGGGGGGGGGGGGGGGGCGCCAGTGTCTCCGCCGTCCAACCGGAACGCGCGCACAAAAGCACGGGCATTATTCGTGCGGTTCGCGCGCGCGCCATGCAGCATATTTCCGCGAAACAATGACACGCGTCGCGAATTTCGTTGGATCCCCATTCTCCCCTCTCCTACGAAACGCGTTTTCCGCATGTGCTATTACGGGGTTTCGATGCTGCGTTGCTGTTGCTGCTGCCGTTGTTCCGGTCGCGTGTCACCGTCCAGATAAAACGTGTTTACAGGATGTTACCGATCATCAGGCTGCGTCGGGTATTTTCGATCCACCCGGATCGACCTCCTCCCGGCAACGCCAGCGTTATTTCTGCCGATCCCAGCCGATCGCCACTCACCCGATCGAAGCGTCGAGAGGCTACGCTTGCGAAGCTCATTAAAAATTGCAAATTCGCTATGCACACCGACATTCGCGTCTCGTCCAGCGAGAATATCGACATCTACAACGTGTCACAGCGACTACCGATATAGCGTTTCGATATATTTTTTGTTCTTTCTCTTCCCTCAATTCGCCGAGCAAGGTTGATTAATTAATTTCACCCGAGTTCATCCATAATTAGTCGCGCGAAAGGTCAATTTTATTATATCATTAACCCCGTCGTATATTTTTCCGCAGACTCTATTTTTTTTTTAATTCTCGCATTCGGCGAAAGTTCGTCTCGGGGTCCTAGAGCCGTCGTCGTCGTCGTTGTCGGGAAAGTCAAGTTTCCCTCCTCACTGGTTATACACAGGCTCTCTCTCTCTCCTTCTCTCTCGCTCTCCCTCTCTCTCTGTGTACCTGCGCTGCGAGAAGTCGGAGGTGGTGGTGGTGGTGGTGGTGGCGGCGCGAGGCGTGGCGGGAGTATTGATCGTAGGTCGAGCCGGCGATTTCCCTTCAGCGCGCGGCGCGCACACGCGGCACCCGCGTCGACGGTGGTCGTCGTGCACCACCACCACCGCCGCCACCGACCGCGCACACCAGCCGCTCCTCCCTCCTGCTTCCCCACCGACGCCGACGTCATCCGGCAGAGTTTCGACCCCTAGCACCGCGCGCGCCTCGGCCCGCCGCGCCTTCTCGCTCCCGCTGTCTCGGTTCTACCCGCGCGCCGCGCTCGCTACCGATATAGACTACGAGCATGCATGCACTTACTTACTCGCGCTATGGACGACGCGCTACTTCTCGCGGTTCGCCCTCTTCGCGTCGGAACGATTCCACCCGATGCCGAGAACCCGCCGGTCTCGACGTCACTCCCGCCGTCTTATTTCTATGCGGAATAATCTCGCGAGTTTCCGCTAGGAACGAGCGAACGAGTTCTCCCCACGCCAATTGCGTAATTTCCTTGCACTGCGATGAAGTAGGTTTAGGGTTTTTCGGGAAGAGGGCTTTTTTTTTTTTCGTGATCGTCTTTGGGCCCTGATAACACCGGGGCGAATGTCATGCGTAGTTCGAATATTGGACTCTAAAAGTACTGTTTTTAATTACCAGTCTAATTTTTGCGGAAACAATGCTGGCTATTATATAAATGTAATAACAATTGATTTTTTGGACATCATAAGCGTGGAAATGGAAATTCAAATAGTGGACTAAATGCTCACAAATGGAGCCTTTGGTGTTATCAGGGTGGTTGCAGGGGGAGTTGATTTGAATGCGAATCGATTGAATACGATTTGTGGTTTTTTTCGGCGGTGAAAAAAATTGTATTGGGATTATTGCGCTGATCCGTTGGTTTTGCGAATGGAGCATGAAATTCCTGGTACCTGGTTGAAGTCTCCGTAGTTTTGTGTCCGTTTTTTTTATTATTGCTTTATGTACCTGGTCACAAACGGAAAAACTCGTGAAATTTTTTATTTGAATCAAATATTTGGGATGTTTCGTCGTTATTGACAAATTCGTTTGGTGGGAAAAATTGTACAAAAAATACTGAAGCAAAAAAGTTATTTTTCGCCGAGATAATATTGTCCAACCGCGATTCCGTTTCGCCGCGTGTGACATTGATTGATGTCGTTTTCGCATTGGGATAACGTAATAACGCAAATTGCAGTTCCATTTCAATCAACCCCGGCTGTGCGTATCGCGCGGCCAATTCAGCAGATATATGTACTTCATGAACCCACCGCAGCTTATCTTCTGCACCGCTGGACGTCCGTCTTATTCTTAGAAATCTCTCCTCTTCCCGCGCGTTAACTCGCTGCTGGCGATGGAATTATTCATTCATTATAATTCCGCGGCATTATTCATAACTCAGCGGTTGGCATTATATAACCGCCATGGAATTTTCATTAAAAAAAAAAGTAGGCGGAAGTTCTAACTTTGTTTCCTGGCTTTTTCGCAACTTCCAAAAATTCTGTCAAAAATTATAATTATAATATCAACTCTTATTATTATAAAAACTAATTTTTTCGCTACAGCTAAAATTAGTTAAAAAATATTTTTCAATGATAAGAATAATGATAAAAGAATACTATTGTTTTTTTTTTCTTTCTCTGTTCAAAACGATTTTACAGCGGTGAAAAATATTGGCAATCGTGGCCTGTGACAAATAACTCCCGTTATTCATCGGGAAAAGGTCCTCAAGATTTGTGTTCCTCGCCCTAACGATTTCTCAGTCGCCTTTCTCGGCTCGCGAGCAGCAGACGCGGACCTCGCGTACTTGGCCCGCTTGCGCGTTTACGTACCGAACCCACGGTAATTCTTCGGTTACCCCGCGGGCGTAGCGGGTACAACGCGCGTAACGACCTCGGCCATCACTGAGCGCGTAGAAGAGCGAACTTCTGCTGTGAGAAATCTCCCCTAATTGGGATTGCGGTCGGGTTCTCTCTTTCGCCGGGTGCAAGGGCGCTGGGCTGACGGAAAGGGCGTGGATATTATGTGTTCACGTACACGTACACTTTTACATATTCATATATCATACAAACACTTTCCACGAATGTATACGTTCATTGTTAAATATATTTGTAAAATAAATTTATCGAAAATTCTTTTGCACACTGCATTATTAATTTCACTAGTTATGAAGTATTCAGTGTTAATTAATTTTACATCATATTTGAATATAGACTTTACACAGCATACGCAAAATAAATAAAAAATATAAAGAAGTCTTAAATTGTATGTAAGTTAAAAGTGATGATAATGGACCCGATTGGCACGTAAACCAATGAAATATGGACCGGTCCATATTGACAACTTTTGCCCTATTCATTTTCATATAGAAACACGTCCAACTATAAATTTCTATATATCGTTCGAGAACCGAAGGTGGTGGATGCGTCGACCTCGGCGCGTATAACAGAGCTATAAATCCATGGGGAACCATGGAACACTGACATTTCGCCCCGTGCTATATATCTCTGCGGAAAAAGCGAACAGCAGCGGCGGCGGCAGCAGCCGGGCAACTGTCTTGAGACTCTGTCACCCGAGTCCCAATGTAGCGTTCGATCGCCAGCGAACAGAGAAAAAGACGAATAAAAGCGGGACGACGAGGAGAGAAAAAAAAATGACACAGACGAATCGAAAAAAGTCGAGCCAGCAGTTTCTGGACTGACCGCGCTCGCCCCCTTTTTTAGGTTCTTACACCGCTTATTCCCCTCGTGCTCCATTTCCCAGTAAGCAACGCCAGCTGATGCCCCGACCGCTTTTCGTGGCTCGCGTGTTACGAGCGAATATATCGCGAAAGCCGATCGTGCCGCAAACGTTATACGTTCCCCAAGCGTTCGGTGTATTTCGCCGAGTAAACGCCCCATCGAAAAACCCTGCGGCGCACGCGGCGGACGCAACGTGTGACCGTCAAGTTCACGAAAAATCAGAATTTACGATTTTTCGGCCACTGCTTTGCCGACGACTGTCGGTTTAGCTGCTAGTACAAGCCTGTTGGTACGCGCGAAAGCTTTGAGAAATAAAACAAAAAATGTAAACGCACAGTGATCATTGACAATGAATTTGAGTATAAATTCATAAGTAAGTAAACATTACAATTTTGCACCTTACATATCCAAAAAACGGTGTGACGAGGGGCAGAAAAAACTTCGTGTAACGTCACAAAATAATTTTCCAACGGATCTTCTGTACTCCAGTTTCTTCCCAAGCAAAATTAAACGAAAAAATTCCCCTGAAAACCATCTGCTTTCCTCGATAGGATTAGAAAACAAGTCCCCGAAATTTCGGGGAAACCGGGAGAGACAGGAGAATGATGAAAGCATGAGGAAAGGCAGAAACTGCTCATGCATAACTATCTCAAAAGTATATATATAAGTATACAGATAGTATATAGAACTCTGCAGTAGCACCATCAGCAGCGTCGTGCTCGCTTCCTCGTCCACCTCGCTTCGTCGGCCACGACGACGACGACGACGACGCCGACGACGACGACGACGACGTCGGGGGGTTCGCGTCCCCCGAAGATTCACCGCCATTGGGCTTGTCGCTGCCAATTATCCGGGTAATTGCTTCGAGCAGCTTCACCGAGCCCGCGCGTCTGCTACACTCTCGCCACCCTCCGCGCTTCCACCCGTCTGCCCCGCAATCGACTCTTATATACTCCGCTCCTCTTTTCCACCCTCCGTGGGACCCGCGTTTTTTCCCTCCTCTCCACCCTTTTGGTCCGTGTTTTTTTTTATCTCTCCCACTTTCCCATCTTTCCGTGGAAAGAACCGGGTTCTTATCGACGCGGGGCGAGACGCACGCGTGGGCGATAAATTCGGCGACACGCGAGAAGCTGAGTGATGTTGAAGTTTGCATCGTTGGAATGCAATGAAAAAAATATTTATTATAACGGTCAATCGTTGCAATAACTTTTTATACCTAGTACGATCTTTCAGGTTCATTAGAATGTTTTTTTTATTATTTTCGTTGCTTTCCAACGATGCCGACTTCAAGATAATGGATCTGATATCCCATGTAGGTTCTGCCGATAAAGCTGAAACGACCAATACTCGGGCCAATGTTGGGGTGACGATTATCGACTTTGCAACATTGGGCCAATGCTCGGCCAAGTATTGACCCGTCAATGGTTGGCTTGTCGATATTAGGCCAATGCTTGGCCAAGTATTGACTCGCCAATTGTTGGCTTGCCGATATTAGGCCAATGCTCGGCCAAGTATAGACTCGCCAATTGTTGGCTTGTCGATATTAAGCCAATGCTAGGCCAAGTATTGACTCGCCAATTGTTGGCTTGCCGATATTAGGCCAATGCTCGGCCAAGTATTGACTCGCCAATTGTTGGCTTGCCGATATTAGGCCAATGCTCGGCCAAGTATTGACTCGCCAATTGTTGGCTTGCCGATATTAGGCCAATGCTCGGCCTTGTATTGACTCACTAATTGTTGATTTCCGTGAAAGATTATTGAATGTGATTTATTTATACCGCTTCAGACGCAGTCATATAATTCTCTAAGTACTGTACATAGTACATCAAATTGATACTTTACATTAGTCGATCAAATAGACAAAAAGAAATGTATAATGACATGATCGCAATGGCCGAGTGAGCTAAGGCGCAGCGCAACAACCCAAAGGTCCCAGGTTCGATTCCTGACAATGTAAAAAAAATTAAACATTTTTCAGCGATTAAAATGCATCAGAGACGGAATATGTAATTAAAAGTGCAGGATAACTTGATTAAATAAGTACAATTAATTATTTTTTGATAAAATTTATACGGCCGATAATGTCGGCCGACAAAAAGACCGATACTCGGCCGATACCCGGCCGATACTCGGCCGATACCCGGCCGATACTCGGCCGATACTCGGCCGATCCTCGGCCGATCCTCGGCCGATCCTCGCACGCGATACTCGGCCAACTATTGTTGCCAATATCGAGCCGGACTTATCATCCGAGACTCGGGCCGATGATCGGGCCAATATCATATCCCAATGTTGGCAATCTCGGCACCGAGATTGGGCCGATCATCGGCCAAGTCCGATCACCCTTCATGGGATGTCTCAGCATTGCCGCGAGACGGCGACATCTATCGGCCGAGGGTCGCGCGAGACGCGATTATTCTAGGAATTCGCAATCGCACCCGCAGCGCGTCTCAGCGTCAATCGATGCAACCGGAGCGAGAGAACCATTAAATATTCATGCCGTGTGTATATGCACGGAGCGCGCAACGAGCGAGAGGAGATACCCGGGGGTAGGTTGTGTGGGTTATCGATTCGGAATTCGAGGAAACTAATCGCGGGCTACTTATTCTCCGACGCTAAGTCGGGAAACGCTTATTTCAATTTTTTGTAACTCTCGTGTGCTATATCTAAGGTCGTCCGACTGAGAAAATATCTCCTAAGAGGTCCTGAAAGCTTAATCGAAAAACCAAGATTATTTCTCAATTAAATGAATAACCTAAATTGAAGGTAACATTTTTTTTTAATTTTCTACTGGAGGCTCCATATTCTGATGATTATTGTGCGACAAGTAAAAAAGATACCCCAGCAACGTGGCAGCCCACTTCCATATCGTGTTCCATTTCCACGTCAACTTCATCGCTATGTTGTCTCTGGCGAGTTTGACCTATTCGCGCAATCCAACATCGCGAGATACACTGAGCAAAGTTCCGGCCCGGGGAACTCGATCAGTTTACAGGCGGCATGAACTTCGCCAAGTTTATAATCAGCCCAGATAGTGAATATAAGACGCTGTGTATGTGGGTTATGCACTTGTGAGAGTTAAAGAGGGAGAGAGAGAGGAACTGTTCCATGTAAGCGATCGATGACGAGAAAAACGATATATGGGAAGATGACCCGATCGTCGGAAATTGGTAGAGCGCGAAGTCCTGGGCACTGAGGGATGGGAGGGATGGAAATCTCGTTACCGGGAAGCCTGAGTCGAGGGTGGTCGATGGGTTAATCGCATCGTCTTGAGATTAGCCTCGGTCTTAGTCCTATCTCATCCTCTTTCGCCTTCCTCCTTCTCCTCCTCTTCCTCGAACCTCCTCCCCACCCCTTTCCGGATGCGCCGTGTTGGGCACGAGACGCCTACCAGGTAATGGGTATTACAGTGTTTAATGGCTGTGTAATGGTTGCGCTATTACCCGTGTGCGCATATACATACAACTGCTGCTGGTACTGCCGCGGACCTATACCCACTACTTGGTATCTAAGTCAGTGCAAACATGCACGGTAATACGCTCAGTGGTCATCACGAACCGTCCAACGTGATAATCAATGGGCGCTTTGGGTTTGCGCTGCGCGAAATTCCAATTTCCATCGTGTATGAACCACTGGGTGGAAATGGAACTCGCGAATGTTGACGCAAGTAGAAATTTTGAGTCAAAAACTTTGTACTAAAAAAATTTTTAATTTCCTTTCTTTGTTCTGTAAAAACAGAACAAATTTCTAGAGCCGAGTTAAAAAATTGGTAAGATAAAAAACGAAATAGAAAATGGATTTTTAGTTTAGTGCAGACACCGAAAATGTGTATTCAATTAATTTTAATTTCGTTTTCCTGAATGAGTTTATTACGTTCAACTTAATTAATTCGCTGAGCCTCGAGAAGACAACTCAGACAGTTTCGCTAAAATCCGCTCCACTGGCGAGGGGGTGAGGGGTCTGAAGAGCGTGAAGTTTGCGAAATCCTCGTTTGTTTTACATCGGTAAAATCAAGACGTCAACGTTTGCGTCGGCCATTTCTTATCGCCGCTGCCTATATTTGCCTCTCTTCTCTGTTCTGGCAGCGCGCGGATTTAATTATTCACGGCCAGGAGTCACTTATTCAACGACCCATCGAGCGACTGGAGGAGCAAAAGCGGGAGAAGCAGCGGCTCTTGGTTATTATCGATTAATTATTACCGAATGTCTGGTCGAGCGAGTCGAAACTCGGCGTAGGACGATTTCTCCTTGAATCTCCTCCGATTCCCCTTTCTGGTATTGGTTAAGTTCGAGTTTTACCCGGGTCGTATATATACGTGACCACAGGTATATGGTCCAATTAGCGATAAGGGTGATCAGGTCCCAAGCTCTGTGACCTCTAACTTAATATCGGTAACGCGACTCCATTACCTATCTGAAATGGCTATATAGTTGTGTTCGCCACTGTGGTACAGCTTCGCTCTAGTACCGCCCCCCTCCCGCCCCTCTGCCATTATTATGCGGTCCGTATATTATTAGTATAAGGTCTTGCAGCCACTCGAAGGCAATCGCAGATACGCCACGGATATCACCAGTGAAACACACAATTAGGCTTATCGTGGTAACGAGTTATTCGAGATCTCTTTCCCTCTCCCTCTCTTGCTCTCGTCTGCACAATCCATACCGTTGTTTGCCTAAAAAATAGAAAATTCAAGCAGAAAAACGCGAAAAGTGAGTTTTCACCTTTTTTTTTTTAGTTTTGCCACTTCACTAAAACCGACGTAATTTTTCTTTGGATGAATGGAATCTGGATTGTTATTGGTGTTCGAAAGGAAACCTTTCAATAAAGAGAATGCCGCAAGGCGGAACGCGATATCTTGATTTTTTCAATGTTTCATAGAATTTTAAAGTCGAATCCTCAAAAATCGAAAATTTGTTGAAGGAGTACCCCTTGCGTTTTTTTTTCTTTTTTTTTTTTATAATAAATACGGTTATAAAAATGTTTTACATTTACAGTATCATTTTTATTTCTCAATTTTTTTTCACGATACGATATATAGTTGCACGTAAACCATTATTGGACCGGTGGGGAGGGTTCCTCCTCCCAACCTGTCAGAAGGTGCACGCAAATCCATTTTCGAAGCAATTTCGTACAGCCTCTCTATCCTCGCGTAGGTTACGGTATACGAAACGAGATTACCTTCTGTATATCTTCCCTCGTGACGATATCCACGCAATATTGTTGTTTAACCCGGCGGAGTCGCCGGCTCTCGTATAACGATCAACCGGCGAAATCCTTGCGGGGCAGCCCGGGCTTCGGACGATGCAGTCAATATCGACCTGATAAACTCCTCGATTATTAATGACCGCGGCTTTGTTCGGTGGTTATCGCGAGCCCCGGCCTCGGTAAACGCCCGTGCAACCGACCAGATGCGTATTTTCAATGTGTTTCCAAAGATCGCATTACCCGCCATATCCGCGGCATCGATGTTTCTGTCGCTAACGATGGCAACATTTAACCACCGTTATTCATTCAATATGCATTATTTTCCACAGAAAATAATTCCCAATTGAAACGACTGCCTAGCGGTTAATATTATTTTCCATCTCGAGTACTTATTTATTCCATAATTTCACAATTTACGGCAATATGTCGGGCTATTATTATTACTACTATTATCATTATAAATTATTGATTAAAAACAAGTAGGTCACTGAAATAAAAGAAAAAAATTCAGCAATGTTATTTTTGTAATTTCTTTATCCATTTTTACATAAATTATATTTTACGACGAGTTCACCAGTAAAAGTCGACTCCGGGGAACGATCGAACGAGCGAAAATTTAATTGTTAACGAGAATTGGATTTGCGCTTGCGTCGGTTTTGCAAATCCCACGGGACAATGTCGGCAAAAATGGGCTTTTAATACCCTCTCGGCGTAAGCAGCTTCCGCTGTGCTATGTTCTTGCTGTGCTCGCTCGCCGCGGCTACTGGAACGTCAAGGATACGTACTTTCCGGTGTGCGCGGCCCTCGGCGCAGTCTGCGTACCGAAAATAAACGCCCCGGTCGGTTGTATAGGAGACACCGACTACGCAAAACTTGCCGCAGGTTGATCTGCTCCCTCGGTGCCCGAATAGCGAGCGCGCGCGGTGGTCGCGGTTGTTCGCCCGTCGGGACTCCCCGTCCCCCCTCTTCCCCTCCCTCTGCCGCCGTTCCCGCGAGATTGCCGCTCGGACCTTCCCGAATTCTCTAACAAGAGTCGGTCGCGCGCTCTCTCGCTTAATTAGAGATCCGCGAAGCGACGCGAAACTAGCGCGGAGCCCGCCGGCCCCGAGAGGAAGTCGCACGGGACGTTCGGCCGACCGCGAACGACCAATCGCGATATAGCGCCGCATAAATCTGGAATATTTGTAGTTTTAGATTTTCACTTGGCTCTCGGACCATTCACGAGTTTCACCGTGGTTAGCCCGCGGCGCCAATTTTAGTCAAATGATTTACCATAAATTTACCATAAATTAAGAAAATGTATTTATGCTGATTTTTACAAGTGACAATATATTTTATGATATTCCAAAACAATAGAAATTCTCGGGGCGGTCCGAAAATGTTTCATTTACAACAATATTTATGTCAAATAAATGATCAGACTTAAAAAAAGAAAAATATTCGCTATTTTATGTGCAACGTGTAAAAAGGAATAAAAACTGCGGATAATCGAACACCAGAACTGACAAACATTTGGCTGCCGGGATGTGACGACGCTAGGGTGATCGGTTGGTTGCAAAAATATTTTATGCAATCAAATCACATCGTCAAAAACCGCAACTATATATTTCATACGGCCATAGCCATTTTATTTTCCGCCTGCCGCGTCCGTGATTCGTCGGCGTCCTCGCTGTTGACTTTTTGGTGTTGCCAGCGCGCGTCGTAAAATTTTAGTGCACCGCAGAAACGATATATTTTTTTGTCTTTTTTTAATGGTCTCTTCAGTCTTGTTTCTATGGGTTTTCCTCGACGAGCCGTGCGATTATGAATGTACAAGTGGCGTGTTCACAGTTCGGCGGAAGAAGTGTACACCGGGACTCGGGATGTTATAGTTTGCTAGGGGGAGGAGAGTAAAGGATGGGGCGGGGAGGAAGGGGGAGAGGAGGGAAAAGATCCTCGTGACTCTGACCGATATCGTTATCTGAAGTCTCGACGCCGAGTCGAAACGGGCCAGGTCGAGAATTCATGCAGCCTTGCACCGCTCTCTATATATATACATAGAGTGAATACATGCAGTGAATATGTCTATAGATATATAGACACACATATTCACGGTATGTACTGCACTTTAGGTACCTTAGCGCCGCTCTTCCCGTTCGTATATTGCATTCCACAAAACTTATGAATATCGCTTCGGCGCTTTCGCTTATATCCTCATTTCGTTCGTTTCTCCAGATACCGCGAGTTGTACATAGCACATGTGTATGAAGTACTAGGTATATACGTGCGTATGTGTGTGTATGCAGCCACATGGTCGTACCTGCAGATTTTATCGATATATATAAATCAAGCTTCGAAAGGAAATGAGATTCGTGGCGTGAGAGCTGAGCCTCCGTGAGCGATTGCCCTCACTCGGCTTTCCCCACGTCGATATCTATCATCTCGATAACTCAACGGGATCGCGAAAAATTCATCCGTTCCTTTTTAGCACGATGATACCGGAATCTCGTCGCGGTCTTAGACTTGAAGGATTTTTGCAGTGGGTTCTGTGGTTTAGTTTACTGTTCTAGGGTTTTGGTACAATGATGTTTTTCTTTTATTTGTTTGCTTTTAGCGTTAAATAAATTCTTCAAGTATCAATGCACATAACTTGTGGGCTTAATATTTATCATTATTTTTGTAACAGATGAATTTTGAATTATGGTATTAAATCTATTTTTCTTTTATGAAAAAATTCGGTAGCCTCTAAATTGACAAGAATAATGATAAATCGAAAAAACTAATTGTCAGGCAGCTCGGTCGTCGAATCCTGTAAATGTAGCAAGGCAGAGCGAGGAGACATAAAAAGCACGTAGAGATTGGCGCTTTGGAGTCTGGTAGTGATAAAAAAAAAAGCGTGATAAGTGTCGGTGTAACGGGAGAAGCGAAAAACGGAAACTGCGCGCGACGTGCCGGTGGTTGACAGTTCAATTTTAGATTGGCGTCTGTACTCGCGTTTCGCGAGGGGGATGCTTCGCGTCTCTCACCCCTTTTTTTCGCGTGGCTTGTCGTATCTCCGTGTGCGAATGCCGTTGCGCCGATTCATTCGCTTCGCCGGCAACGGCTCTAACTAAAACGACGAGATACATGGTACGAGGTAAAACCAAGAGAGGCGGCAGATTTTTACTCTCGCCATCTTCAAAATTATTTTTTGATGGCCCAAGAATATGATGAGATGAGTCTTCGGGGGTAGAGTATCGATGGTAGAAAAATGTATGGCGCTGTCCGGGTCTGATCAGTGTCTGGCTTGGCCAAATGTAACAGAATACTATAGATTTTCTACTGGGAATGCGAATGAGATACTTGAACATTATGGTACAGGTTAAAAGTCGACATCTTGAAGAAACAATATTGATATAATTATACGAATAGTATTACTAATTTTGCTAGGATTGATAACATTTCGGACGGTAGTCTCAAGCAAAAACGTATCTCCCCTGGTTTTGCTCTATAGTCATGTCTATGTTGCTACGTGGGTGTAAGTGCGGTTACATAGCTATAAACGTGTGCTGCAGCCACCTAACCTAGGTACAGTGGTTCATTTACACACTCAGCTGGTGTGGCCCATCATCAGTGCGTTCGCTCATAGCGTCGTGGCCCGGTCTAGCGGCATAACGACAACGTATATGTACACAGTATACGCGCTCACGTTTTCACGATGATTTTACGACAGCTGCGAGCCACGAATAATTTACGAGTTTCCCGACGATTTATCATAGCCTCCCGCACCAGCGCAGGGCTATACGGTGTGCACATCGTGCATCGTTCGTGTTTTGCCGGCGCGCGCATGACCCGCGCCGGTATAGCAATCCCAGCGCAACTTCCTCGCTCTCGTATTCACAGGTGCGCGAGGCTGCTGGCCTCACCTCCGCCCCTTTCGCACCTGAGCTTGTTCCAGTTTTCTCTCGCTATATTTTTTTCCATTTTTTTTTCTTCAAATACATCACCAAGTTTCATGCATTTTGTTTTGTTTGCCTCTTTATCGCGCGCTCGTATAAGACTCGGTACTTTGGATCCGGTGCTTTTTGAGAAATAGCGATGAAAAAACCAAGTTTGAAAGACACAGAGTGGGTTCATTGTTCCTCGAGGAGAGAAATACTGCTCTTTCGCATAGTCGAAACGCATTTTCTGCGCAAAGTGCTTCTTTCTTCTAGTTGAAGAGTTTTTCCATTTTCGGCCGGCACGAGAGATCCTAGGTGGTGACCGGGGCTACGTGGCTCACGGGGCGGTAGGAGTGTTTTACTCGCTGGAACGGTAAAATAGAAAAAATCTGTGAACATCCTTTTAAATATATCTTCATGATAAATGAATAAAATGTATGGACAGTTATTTCGTAGCAATTTTTTTACATAAATTGGACGGAGCTTTATTCTAAAAATAAAAAAATTGATACACGAGTTTTTCCTCCGTACAACTGCAGCGATCTTCTCGAGCATGGAATAAAATATGTACGAAGGGAAAACCGTGATTTCGATCCCCCGAAGTTCACGTACTTGAAACGAGTAATAAGATGCGTTTTAAGAAAATGCATTTTTCATATTTATCTTCGGCTATCCTGAAGGTTCTCTCGACATCATTTTCCCGGGTATTCCGACGCTGGATTCCGCCGAGCACACACACACACACACTTTCCTCTGTTTTTCTCTCCAGTCTCCTTACCTCCCCTCACTTTTCGGTGCACTCGCGGTGCATAAATAAATATGTAAACAGCGTATAGAAAATGTGAAAACGCTGCTGAGAGTGATGCATGCGCTTGGAGATATAACGAAGTCGTTGGATGGTCGAGTGCTAGGAAAGCGGGACGTGGAGCCCCCCCCCCCCTGCCCCCTCCGAGTATGAAAAACGGAGGCGCGAGGCTTCTAACTTCGCCAGCAGAAGCAACAGAAGCAACAGAAGCAGCAGCTCGGTGAGAGAATCGTCGACCAGGAAAACGGATTCGCGAAAACCGTCCTCGTTCTCTGGTTCTCAAGAGGCTTTTACCACTCTCGTTCAGGCTCTGTAGGGTCTCCAACATGGAAGCAGCAGACATAGCAGCAGCAGAAGCAGTAGAAGCAGCAGCAACAGCAACTGCAGCAACAGCACCAGCAGATTTTCGTCACAACTGGGGTGGCCTATGAGCTCGAGCTTGCGCCCGCGCTGCGAAATTGGATTTAACGGAAGCGCACGCGTATCTAAATGTCGTTCTCGTGTTACAGCTTGCGCCTTCCCTCGCGCGTTTGCTCTTCAACATATTCTCTCCGCCTCCTCCTCTCGTTCTGCGTCGCGTAATCTCTCCGCATGGCCCGCTCGCGTGGAATAATACTGCACGGGCGTTTTTTCAAACGTAATTACATTGCGGGCTGGTTTGTAAAAAAAAACAAACAAAAATTAACGACCTCGTGCGGTTGAATGAGGCGGTGATTGAGATTCGATGGTGGAACCTGTGTAATCAATGGGGCCGATGTAATAATTTGCCAATGATTATATCACATGTCACGAATTGAAGGAAATTGATGATTTGCAAAGTTTTGTAGCATCGCTGACAAAAAGTATATTGCGTTCTCGAAGGTGAAGCTAACCGTGCGATTGACCGAACGTCTCCGGGTCGTTCAGCAATAAATTGAAATTTAAGTCATGCTCAGTGCTGCGTGTCACGCCTGGGCCACCGTTTGCGATTTGCATGTCTCGCCTGGCGAGCGTCTTTCCCTTCTCCCCGGTAATTGACGAAGGCTTTGGGTGCCGATGGCGGCGCGGTGGATCTGATGGCGGAAATCAGCTCTGTGGTAGGATCCATTCGCGCCTTCTCGTTTCCTGAACGTCTCCTCTTTCCTTGCCCCAGTCCTTCTTGCATCGACGCTGCAGGTTTCGCTGTCGTTGTTGTCGTTGCTATCATCGTCGTCTCTTCCTCGTTTTATGCTTCCTCTTTCTCGGCTTTCCAGTCGCGGCTTCGGGACAGGAAATTAACTGAAGCTCCCGTTTCCTTCCGTCCCTGGGAGCTGCGCCACCTCGAGGCGATGCCCCGGTCTCCCTGTGTCGTTTCCCCGAAGCGATGGGTCTGCACTTCGCCCGGCCGGCAGACCTTCAAGCACCTCTACGAGTCCTTCTTGTTTGGGTGGTAGTCTGGAATTCGCCGTAGGTAGTCTCAATGCGTCGGTATAGATGGCGACTGCGTATAGGGTGCATCAGAATTCGGAAAGTAAGAGGAAACTCAGGGCTTTGAGGGCTACCAGTGATTCTCAAAACTTCTCTTTATAATTTTCTTCAGAAAAAAAAAAAAATAAAAATACCCGGAATAAAATTATGGTAATTTTCACGATAAATTGGCGACAGTCTTGAAGGACAAACGACAGAAGCTTGAAATTATTGGAATACGGGTAAAATTGAAACAAAGTTGAAGCCAGTTGGTCGCGAGTTAGGAGCAAGTTGAGATTGGTCTTCATACTTCAACTTCATTCTCTCACTATCCAGGAACGATCGTGAATTTAGCCAATTTAGTGCACGCGATCCCGAGTCCATTCACAACCCCTTAGCGCAGATTATTGTGAAACGCTCTGTAGACTCGGTAAGGTAGGAGTGCTAGGACGTAGCTGCAAGGGACCCTGTTTCACGTCCCGTCGGCCCGATACTAACTTCGTTTCTATTGCTCGCTCCTGCCTCTCGCACGAGCTCTCTGCATCGCCGTTTTCGCACCGCTGTTAGCTAATAGCTACTGATTACTCGGAGAAGCCTGCCACAAGGAGTAACAGAGTGTCACTCCCTCGCTGTTAACTCGGTCTGACTCTGTGTCTTCCACTTGCGGTCTTATAATCTGCTCTGCGAACATTCAGTGTGTTACTGCTGTGACAGATCGAATATTGTGGGCAAGGTGCGTAGGAAATGATCACCATTAACAATGACAACTATTAGTACACTTTTAATTTTTTTTATTGATGATAGCGAACCTTTGGTATATTCACTCTATGAAAGATTTACTAGAAAAACCTGACCTTGTTGGCCTCTGTATGTTCCAAAGGCCGAGACCTTCGCAGCGACCGAGAAATTTCAAAGATATGACAAAAATTTGATCGATTGACAAGCTGTCGACTCTAATTGAGAAACACGCCGCGCGGAGCGTGTCGAGACGATCGAACGTAGAGGGAAGAGACACGAGAATCGAGGTGAAAACGTAACGAGCAAGGCCGTCTCCTCTACTAGACGAAAATAAACCGTTAGCGACGGCGTCCCGAAAACTCTTCCCTCGGATCTCTCTAGGCGTCTCGTCGAGGAGTCGATAAAGCGACGACTCTAAATTTAGACGAAGAATTTCTGTGGGTGATCGAACGTCTAGCCCGGTGCAATTTCTTCTGAGAATGTCAGCGCGTCTGCGACGGACGAAACAAGTTCGCGTTGTCGTTTTCTGCTTCTCACGTTACTCGTTATACGTTTCTATTTTTTTTTCTTTTCTTTTTTTTTTCATTGTATTTCGTCGCGAGTTCTTTCCGCCGAGTATACATAGTCTCACAGTCGTTAAAGTCACAAGGAGTAACGTGAGCGTCTCGCTCCTCGAGTGACAGACGTTTTTCTCCGCGTACGCAAATAATTCGTGGTTGTCACGGGCGACAAATCAAATTTTTTATATTGTTGGAAAAGATCTGTTGGAAAATTATAGAACTGGATATTTATTCTTAAAATATTTCTTAATATTGTACGCAATAATAAATAAAAAACATATTTACAGACAAATAAATAAAACCAACACATGTGGTGATTGTCAACCAAACAAATTCTGCCTTTCCACTCATGCATTGAGCAAACAAAAAGAAGGAAAATAAAGTCGTGTTACCCTGATTAAGATTTAAGCGCGAAGATATAAAGATAATAGAGATACGTGCAGAGGGAATCTTCGCTGATTTTTCTCGTCTTCCCCCTCGTCCCCGACGTTACTAACAGGTACAAGGGTCGATCCAAACTTATCCTTAGGGATATAAAGAGCATGGCTGTTCGTTCGTTCTCTTCGCAGGGGGACTTTTCGAAAGACTCGCGAGAAGAAGAAGTAGGAAGAAGTGGAAGAACTACAGGGAAGAACAGAAAACAGGACCATTAAGGTTTCATCGCTTGCTTCCTTCGCTCGCAGCAAGAAAGAAACATGGGGGATCGTCAGTAAAAGTGTTCGGAGGGCAAACCTTGGTGGGGGCGGAGGCTGAGGAGGGGGGCAGTCTTCGCCCCCCCCCCCCCCCCCCCCCTCCAAGTGGCAGGTGTTAACGGTGAAATAAACGTCCTGCCTGCTGCTTCCTGACAATTTCGCGCTTCCCACATTTTTTTTTATCGCCTCTGGTCGTCTCGATGTATCCCAGAGACATCGCGGTTGTTTTCCACTGTTCCCGTGTCTCATTTATGGTTAACTTTATTATCGAAACGCGGTTTGCTTCCAGCAGTCGCAATGTGTTTTTTTTTCCTTCGTGGAACAGGATTTTCTCCGGTTCTCCGCAATCCCCAGTCGCGTTTTCTTTGTGTGTAAACAGAGCGAAGAGGATTTATGCGGAGTTGCTGCTCACCGCGAGGCGTGTATATCGAAAATCCGGCCGAGGAAGGAGGAGGCGGCAGTGGGCACCGGATTTTTATATTAAAAACCGCGGGTGGCCGTGGAACGAGACGCCTCACCGCGGGATAAGTAATCCCTCAGTTGCGTTTCGCTTGGAACTTGGAAAAAAAAGAACTAAAAAAAAAGTCGAATGCAAACGGTTGGATCGCCACGAGAGAGGGGAAAGGAGAGAGTCCAACTCACGGATACCGCGCTGTTATCTAAGTATATGTCGTTGTGCTTCAGCATCCGGACGAGTTTGTTCTCCTTCCCTTTGGCTCGTCACGTTTAATCAGCGTTGGTGGAAAATTAAAAAATGTGAAGTGTTCATGAGTAGCGGCGAGGTTGAGTAATATATATGTACACGTGTACGTATATATAATGCGTATTACATATACATATTATGTATAATATAGTATATATACATTTAAAATATGTATAGCTTAACCATTCCTCTCTACTTCTCCTTTCGTATTTCGTACGCCATCAACGTTTTTTTTTCTTTTCGCTGACGCTTTGCCACGCTTTAGCAAAAGGCTCTCGAGACCCGTGGTTATAAAGGGCTCGTTATAAAAGATCCGCTTTTATGCGGGTATATTTTTTTTCTCCATGAGAAGTATTTGCAACAGAATTTCCAGTCGTCAAAGGACATTGTTAGTATCACTGAACTGATTACGTAATCTGAGAACCAATGTACGTGCATCGGTGAACGGATAACTCGTCAGTGGGGGAAGAAATGGTTCTCGTGCCGTTTCTTTATTAAAACCAGAAGTGTTTTATAAATAGGAATCGACGTCAAAGACGATTAAGGTCAAATGCAGAGATCCAGAATTTTTATAAATTCAATCTTTCGAGCACGCGAATGAAGGTCAGGCGGGTTGGATTTGTTCTCATCTTCTGCTTGAATATTCAATTCCTCGTTAACCTTTCAGTAGACTCTTTAAAAAGTTCCTGATTTAATAAATAAAGGGTGGAAAATATGAAAATCGGCAGAATGCACAGAGAACCTGAAATCCCCCCCCCCCCCCCCCAAAGAATAGAACCCATTTTTATAATTAGTTTATTATTCGAATTGTCCATCGAAATGTTCGCTTTTTCGCGTCGCGAGACAGACGAGATAAATAACAAACTACAGTCGCTATAGAATGCAAATTGCACTTGGGCACCAGTGCGACGCACAGTGTATTGCAAGATGGATGATGGAAGGGCGAGGTGATGTTGGTGGTGGGCGGGAGGAGGGAGGGGGGCGTACGTGGGCGAGGTAACGAGAGAACACTCGACACGCGGCAATCTAAATAATTGCTGTGATGTGGGCAGCCACTATCACCGCCTCGACGGTCGCAACTACTGCTGCTCGGCATTGCTCGCATAGTGGCGCTTCGGATTCGGCCTCTTCCCTATATTTTGGCGTATGTGGCATACGCGGAGTGCGAAGAGCCGCGGCGAATGGCGAATCGACGTTACATTGCGGAGGGTTGAGCGACGGGGCGGAGGGTGGGGGGTATTGCAACCCCTTATCCCCAATCCGGCCGACCGCTCACTCCTCTTGCGCGCCCCCAGCATGTTCTCCTCCTCGGTCAAATTGGACAATAGCCCTCGAATTGGTATTTTGTCTCGTGCCCTAATGCGCGACCGGAGAGCCTTTCCATCCCTTTGGCCACAGATTGGCACGGATTGGCTGCTGCGCGACTCGCTGTGGCCATCTCTAAGCGGTATCACAGCAGCGCACAACACAAACTGCCGATTAGTCGATTGCCGCGCGATCGTCCTCTCGATTTGGCACCGCTCGCTTGTTGGTCCATTGCGAACGTAAACTCGCGGTTGCGCTGGTTGCGGGCACCACGCAAATTCGGCATATCGATTCGTGCCACTGATAACGGGTAGTTGTGATTTTTCAACAAACAGAAAAAATCCTCGCTCACTGTCATCCATCACTTATTAAAAAAAATATTGGACCGTAAAGGGAGACGCAAAAATTACATTTGACTCCCGGTGTTGTATTTATTGTAAGGTAAAATAAAATAAAAAATGATATTCAAATACATTGATTTTCTCTTTTATTTCTTTTCTTTCGTCGTATATCCTCTTCTGACTCCCTGCGCTTCGGGGGAGACTCTAGCATCGCAAGGCTTTCAATTAGACGAATGCATCGTTATTGGAAGATGGATCCCAGTAAGAGGGAGGCTCCGGCATATATTGTCTTCGGAATTCTATAAGGAAAAGGGTTCGTCTCTGAGAGAAACAGGGAGAAAAAAAGCGTAAAAATAAGATCAGGCCGGTTCCCTCGAACAAGTGAATGGGGGCGGTGCGGGGGAGGGGGACAGAGTCGAGAGGGGCTCTCGAAGCGCTCGCGCACTCGACTACGCACACAAAGACCACGGAAACGTGGGGGTATTAGTGCGTCGAGTGCGACGTGAGCGAGAGAAATGCCGAATCGACGCGTCCCCACCCCTCGAGGTGAACCTCACGCACGAAAACAACCCCCGCTGTGTGTATCGCTCACCCGGAATTCTTGGAGCCCTCGGCGACCGCGACACGACGCCAGGAGCGCGATACAACGACGACAAGCGGATGACTCGTCGAGCTTGTCTCGCTCTTCTGTTTATACGTCGTCCCTCGTTCCTCGGTTACCCTCCCTGTATATATATCATAGTTTTCACTCTTCATCTCGCTTTATTTGTCCCTCTGTTATTCTGTATGTGCACACTGTCTCGTCTCACTTACCCTCTCGACACGTTTACCCGTCTCGTATAACGATACACACTTTTTCTTCGTTATATCTACGTTGTACGTTCTATACGTTGTACCATCGAGGAGAGGCAAGCGGTGCAGATTGTGGCTCGGCACGATCGTCGTTAGCGAAGGGACGACTTAAGTTTGGGAGAGGTTATTTTTCATCACCTTTTTCTTGTCATTATGTTTCACCATTCGACTCATTATGTCTCTTTGCCTTTGACCTTCTGTCGATACAGCAGGGATGTTTTGTTTTCTTTTTATTTCTCTCGCGGTATTATTATTCGATTCCCGTTCACCCGCGAGGAGAGATGATGAGGGTGAAAGAGCTTCGTCGTGTACCAAACTCCAACCCCTGTATATACTCGTTAATTACATTGTTCGCGCGACCTTTGTTTCAGGAATTTTGCTGGTGCTGTTGCCGCTGCTTCGGCTGTTCGCGCGAGCGGAACAAGGAGAAGGAATACACGATGGATCTCCTCACCGCGTCCTGAATAGGTGAGTGGCTTTATTATTTTGTAAAATATCTTGGGCATAATGATAATAGTTGGTTTTGTTGCACGAATAAATATTTGGAATAATTGCGCGGTGGTTAGGGGGGAATATCTGAGTATGCAATCTGCGATAAGAAAATATGCGAGTTCGTTCAATTCGGAGGGGTTAAACCAAACACCCGCAACGAAATAAACATTTCCTTGAAGTATATTTTTTTGTGATTTAATTGTGACTTGAAAAATGGGACCAGAATTATAATGATGGTATTATTTTTATTTGTATCTGATGGCAATATTTTAGTTACGTTAAAACATTTTCTAGGGTTGGTAAAAATAAAATTGTACAACCTACTGAGTTATATGCACTCGTTTCGCACCAATTCGTCGATAAAAATCAACAAAATCACCGCCAACTTTTTTTTTAATTCCCTCGCGCGATCTCGTAGAGTTTTCCGCGAGAAGTTATAACGGTGGAGCATGTACGCGGATGCACTCGAGTGCAACGAGCTCGTGCCTCTCTGGTCCACCGGCCCGTGCATCCAGCAGCTGCAGCAGCTCCCCTCCCCCCTCCCCCCGACACGAGCCCTAATTAATTGGTGCCTTTATCCACGCTGAGTTCGATATACCAGCCCAGGCAGTAGTAGTACCTATTGCCTCGAACGACCAGCACGACCGTTCTCCCGCCGATACCTCGCTCCGCTCACCGCGAACTTTGCAATTAATGGGAGGGTTCGTTATTTCGAGAAGAGCCCGAGAGTACTAGAGCCGGTGCAGCAGCAGGTACGATGGACAGCCCAGTGCCCGACCGCGCCTCACTTTTAGACCACATACTGAATTTATTAGTTTTTATCCTTCTATATTATCCTCAAGAATTTTGTCAATGATAAGAGTCCCTGCTCATTAGATTTTTTTTTGTGTAAAAAAAATCTACGAAGGCATTGCTACATGGAGGAACAATGTCCAGATTCTATCGATCACGATTTTATTTTTTTTTAAATTGGAATGCAAAAAACACATGGCACACCATTTGACTGTTCAACCACAGAGTGCTTATCAGGTCTCTAGCTGAGATTGGTTGCCCCAAAATGCTCCGCTATTTGTCTGTTTTCCTTAAAAAATTCTTCGAATCCTGAGAGAGGAATTGTGCGCGAAGGGAATAATCTCAGAACCCCTCCGTTACGAAACCCCCGAAACTCTAGCTTTGCGATGCAACTTGGTCCTCTGGCCCGAGCCCAGCCTGACCCCAGACTCGCCAACGACCTGTATAATTGGCCCCCAAAGTTCTCCAAGCTCTTTATCCCCTCCAGGCGCTTCTCGACCACGATTCGGTGGAAGGAGGCGCGCTGCTGCTGCTGCTGCTGCTGCTCGCGCGCCCCCTCTCCCCGCCCAAGGCCGGCTCCGTGACTCGTGGCCAACGGGGTTTATATTGCGGAATTTAACCCCGGCTACACGGAAACTCCAAGTGCCTGCGAAAGACCGTGGAAGCACAGAGAGTTGGAAATAAAAATGGGCGAGAAAACGTTACCAAACGATTCCCCGAGAGCTAATCCACGTGGTTACTAAAAGCGAGTTACGAAAACCCTCTCTCGGTTCATGTTCCATTCGCCGTCTCAACGTGCCGCAGCAAAATGCTCGGCAATTACATCAAAGTACATTCGTACACTCTGTGCGTACAACACCGCGTTAATTACACCGCAGCTATTACCTCGACAATAGTGCTGTTTTTTTATTTCCCGCATTTTTCTCGAACATTTTTTTTTTATTTTCGTGGCTTTTTGTGGCATAACCTTTGGACCGGAAGAGGGCCATGTCGACTAGCAGCGGGGTTGTACGTCCTTCTCGGGCTCGGCAATGAGAAGAGGAATTCGCAATTATAAGAAAAGTCGTAACGCGACGATGAGAATCTCGCGGCCGCCGTGCGATTAAGCCTAGCGCTTCCTTTTCTTCGCATCCGGTGTACGCGGAGACTCACGCAGAGAAGAAACTATATGTATACTGCATATATATATATGTGTGTGTGTATATATAGAAACGCGGAGAGGGTGACTCGGGTTGCGGAGGCGCAAGCGCAATGCCCCGCAACAGCAAAACGCTATTGGGGTGTGAGAGTGGAGGGTGGTTATGGATTTTCGGGCTTGCCAGCCAGCCAGCTACCAGCAGCAGCACCGAGAGCGACCTTCGTCGCGCCGTGAGGGCTCCTATGATGCTGTTGCCCGCGCGCTCGACGTGATACTACCAGGGCAACGCATCATCTACACTTTTGTCGGTTTCGTCTAGCGGTAAGATGAACCGTTGCGCGTTTCATCTTTTGATTTTTAACTCGCTGGACATAGCAAAAGAAGAATGTTTCAACGACTGCGGCTGGACAAAGGATTTTTACTTTATACTGTCGATAATACGTACAGAATGATTGATAACCCTGCAATTTGTAATATTTATTGCAAGATACCGGTGAAACATTAGCGTTTGTCAACGAAAATAGAATAGGAAACTATACATTTTTATTTTGTAGTGCAGTCTCGAAAATTGTTGGCCCGAAAATATTTTTGTAATGCAACTTTTTAAAAAACTTGAATTCTTGATAGCAAGTGGAAAGTATCGTTGGAGCCAATAGTTCCTTATTATCCGGTATCAAAAGGCGTGATTTCATTCAATCACGCCAAGTGATTTCGTTGAGTAGCAGTAGCAGCATTGGCAGCATCTCCGTGCTGATCCCATTCACAGTTCTCAACGCTTCGTTTGAATCGTTAAATGAAATCGACGAGAGTAAACGAGGTGATAGGTGAAGCAGGCAATAAGAGCGCCGGAGACGAAGAGTGATTTATGCGGGACGAAGATCGCTGGAACGACCGTACATCAGATGCACAGACTATACATATACGCCTAGGTATATAGCTCAAGCGTCGCGTGTACGCTGACCTTGACTCGAATCACGTAGGTGCTACTGGACAGTGAATGAGAGAGACGGAGAAACTGAGGTTATCACGATCGTCGAGAATAACGAACAGCTTGCCGGAAAACTTTCTCGCTCGATATCGTTCTCTCTTTATTCTTCAACACTGGTTCATCTACTGCCAAAATAGTCCGAAGTCAAAATAGTCTGTTTAGGATAACATAAAACACTACAAAAACATTTATTGGATCTTCTTGACAACCATTATTTCAAAAATAAAATAATTGGAAGCTTTAATTCCGAGAATTTAAACCGATTCATAGTAATCAACGAGATTTTTCTCGACGTTAGCTTATATATATTTGGTCTTCTTCAGCTGGTTCTCATTGATCTGTGATTCTACATTATATTCTATAATGCCCAAGATACCTTTGCGTTGCTGCGCTCTTATAAAGCTTTAAAAGGGTAAATCGCAACTAAGAAACCCTTGTTTAGTTGATTTAAAAAAAAAAAATAAATTTGTCGTTTTGCTTGTCAGAAATCGTAGATCTGGCCGCCAGGCCGAAAACCGCCCAAATCGGGGTCACGAAATTTATTTTTTCAAAATATCGACTTCTAACCTATACCATCGTTCTCAAGTCGTATATTCTACCTCTGAAAACACTGGTTACAACCCTTTTTTAGTTGATTTTGAAAAAAATAAAATTTTGGTCGAACAGTTTGTCAGAAATCGTAGATCTGGCCGCCAGGCCGAAAACCGCCCAAATCGGGGTCACGAAATTTATTTTTTCAAAATATCGACTTCTAACCTATACCATCGTTCTCAAGTCGTATATTCTACCCCTAAAAACACTGGTTACAACCCTTTTTTAGTTGATTTTGAAAAAAATAAAATTTTGTTCGAACAGTTTGTCAGAAATCGTAGATCTGGGCGCCAGGCCGAAAACCGCCCAAATCGGGGTCACGAAATTTATTTTTTCAAAATATCGACTTCTAACCTATACCATCGTTCTCAAGTCGTATATTCTACCCCTGAAAACACTGGTTACAACCCTTTTTTAGTTGATTTTGAAAACAATAAAATTTTGGTCGAACAGTTTGTCAGAAATCGTAGATCTGGCCGCCAGGCCGAAAACCGCCCAAATCGGGGTCACGAAATTTATTTTTTCAAAATATCGACTTCTAACCTATACCATCGTTCTCAAGTCGTATATTCTACCCCTGAAAACACTGGTTACAACCCTTTTTTAGTGGATTAAAAAAAAAATGAGCATGGATTCGGTCTGAGAGTCCCAGCCAATCACATCTCGAATAGTTTGCTAACAATGCTTTCCGTTACTCATGAACTTTTTAAAAGAGGGATCAAACAAAATAGAGGCTCGATTCTAGATACAGAAAGATCGACAGACCCGTGCGTTCGTAGACGTGTTTGATCGAAGAGGCCACAGATATGGAAATAGCAACAAAATGATAGGAAGAAGGACTGAGTACAGCAGTTCGGTGGCAAGTTTGAAAGCAGGAAGCGAGGATCTCCGGGCTCGTGGCTTCGATCTGCCGCTCGTAAACAGCCTCGGGGCAACGTACCGTAGCCTCGGCTCGTTCCTCCGGCGTGGCCTCGCTGCCTGCATGTGTGCACACGCGTGCGGATATCTATACGCCGCCGCAAAGTGGTGGCGGCTGTTCCAGTGGTTATGGCGCGACATCGTAGGCCCCCCGTGCGCACGTGGAAGTGAAATTAAATTCGTATTAAATTAAAGCTCGAGTTAAACACGAACTAATAGCTGAACCGAGCGAAGAGACTGAGCACTCTGCTGGCTATAATATCAATTACGCACTGAATAAGATCTTTCTCCGTCGCCGTCCTCCTCCACTTTGCTATAAACAATTGTGTCAGCGGATGAAGTCGAGTTATTTCCACGGTGACAGCCGCGAGTTATTCGAGTTCATTAGCAGCAGCAGCTATGGCAGAGTTCCGCAGCAGCAGGCACAGTCTGGCTGAATCTTTGCCGGGAAAACGCCGCAGTAGTTACAGCTAGGGTGCGATCAGACGTTGCGTTATCTCCCTCACCGTCCCTCAACCGACTTTTCCCGCCGCTGTTTCAACCTCGAGCTCGCAGTGTGTAAACTGGCTTTTCATCTGAAAAATAAAATAAAAACGTTTCGATTACGCCTGAAAAGGAGCAAGTAAAATTTGTATGCCCTCGATAAAATGAACGTTCCTATCTGTGTAAAGTGGATGTAGGGGGATGCCGGTGGATAATTTTGTGTGGTGTAGCTTGCTTGGCTGCGGTACTCTGCGGCACTCTCTGTGTCCCACCGCCATCTTGCTTTATCGATTTCAAGCCCCTACTCTCTCTATCTCACTGCCTTTTCAGCCTGTTCTCACTCCGTCTTCCTCTTTATTCCTACCTTACCATTTGCCCACTGTCTCCTTTCACACAGTCTTTTACTTATTATATATATCTAAGAATTACGGAATATGCGTAATACTAGATATATATTTGAACCTCTTGTTTTTTCTAGAATTTTTGAGGCTCTTGATTTGGTCTCATTTCGACTGTACCCCCTTTGTTTCCACAGACCCTTCTATATTATATCACCGTTATGTAAATTCGCTAGTGCCTTAGTCACTGAGTTTGATAACAATAAGTTCTTTGAAAGTCGGTATAACAATGAAGGCAGAATTTTCGAACCAAAGTGACTAGCAATGGCCGAGTGGTTCGCTCATGATTTACCAGAGCTCTCAAAATTCGCTCTATCACGCCTCTCCCACGTCTTCACTTCGAATTCAGTTGGCGTGCCTCGACGGTTCGCGCTATTGACGATTATTATTATCATCCGCAAATGCTGTAGCGAGAAAGGAGCGTGAGGAAGTGGCAGTTGCGGTTATGCCTGGAG
Source organism: Itoplectis maculator (assembly GCA_964034905.1). NCBI lineage: Eukaryota > Metazoa > Arthropoda > Insecta > Hymenoptera > Ichneumonidae > Itoplectis > Itoplectis maculator. The sequence goes on from OZ035861.1 coordinate 6,449,770, forward strand.
GAACGATGAGGGCGAGAAAGCGAATGGCGGAAACGCGAGGGGAATTCGCGGGTTATACAGGAAAGGGGGCGATCGGGAGGGAGGAACGTTGGTCCTCCTCCTTCTGCGGTGCCGCTGCCGAGAGCCAGTCGGGGCTTCGGCTTAGTTTAGAACGCCGACGGGGGTGTTTATTAATTAATGAAGCCGCGGGACGCGCATGAGTCGAATCCGAAACGAGAGTCCAGAGAGAAGTGGGGAGCGCGCGTGAGGGTCTCCACAGAAGCTAAAGGGATGCCTCTCCCGGACTTGTGTTGGTACGACGTGGTCACATGCACGCCCCCAGGAAAGCTCGAACCGCCGGAGACCCCCTGAACCCCCTCTTTTCCCAGTTCCCCTCTTGGCACCTCGCTTTCCCTCCTGCTCAACAGTCCTTAACAATACCCGCGGGATGACGTGAACGCTGCGAATGAATGAAGAAAGTTTAAAAAAAAACCGCCTCAACTCTCGATTGTCCGTCTCTGATTTCCGGCATATAGCTCGCAAACCCTCTTAGAACATCCGTCTTTGTGTCTAAATGGATGACGGATAATTGAGGCAAATTGCTCGGGTGACCAGCGGCAGCCTCCCAGACGGCTCAGCTGAGCTCAACTTGAGGCCCAAACCGAGAAAGCACCGCAACGAGACAATCCCTGCACCCAAACCATGCAAATTCGCTTTCGCGAAATTGACGAGGGCGAATCTCCGTTAGGAGGATTTCGGAATTTGCGGTGGTGGTTGCTTCACCTTGCCACCCATCGACCGTCGAACTTCGAACTTTAACATCATTGGCTAGGTTTGTTGCACGTATATCCGATTTTGGGATGGACGGACGCGGAAATTACAATTTGACTATGTAAGCCATGTAAATTTGAACGATTGCCTCGAAAAACAAATGGAAATACTTTTTGATAGTCGTCCATTTTCTCGAGGAAAACACTTATTACTAATAGAGAATTCAAGCGTTAAAAAAGGTATCGAAGCTTAGAGTATCGTTGTGAAGTATCTTTCCTAATATTTATGCTCTAAGGTTTAGCTGCTGACTCATCTTTCCAGAGTCTTACAATAAGGGGTGTTCCTAAATCAAGAAGCATACGTATTCGAAGAATGAGATCGATACCGCAGGTTCAATCTGTCCCAATATAGAGTAGGTGCATCCAACGGTGCACTTTGCTCCATGCTTTCCAGCGGTGCTCCCTTTATAGCTCTGGATTTCGCGCAAATTGAGTTACGGCCGCCCGGGCGCAGTCTTTTTATCGCGAAGAGCACAACCACGAGGACCGGAGTTTCACATACACGAGTAATTCGATCGATGAAACGGAAACCGATGCATCTAGCCGCAGCAGCAGCAGGAGCATCAGCACTGGGACAGGTGACGCAGTTTCGTGCACGTATGCCGAAAGTGCACTTTACGGTCTCTCAGTAACTCGAGACTTTCACACAAAAAAAAAGCTTAGAATTCTATACTTCTTCATGGACGTCTCTGTTATCAATTCAACCTATATTTCAAAGTTAATACACCAATTTACTGGATGTCTCATTTATTTGTCATTTATTTATCAACGTCAAGCTAAAATCGAGACAAGTTGCGAGATATATCATGAAAGTAGAGGAGCGAGCAATGCCATATCACCGCTATGAGGGATATAGCGAGAGAAAAGCTAGAGTCAGCCTCGCCGAACCCGAGGGAAATCATCGCATTCATCTTCTTCCCACACTCTTCAACAATAAGGCGAAAGCACATACACCGAGACGTATGTGAAAGAGGATAATGTGGAAAAAGTCTCTTTTATCTAGCGCGGAAGAGTTCAGTGGTTGCAGAATGGATGAGGCGAAACATTGCACGACAATGGAGTTTCTCGGGCGCGTATCTCTCGTTGGGCATTTTGACGTTCACCTAGTCCCCTGCATATTTGATTTGACCGGCATTTCCCGCCTCTCGGCCTTCCACACTCCAGCATGGATTGCGTATAGCTGTATACAGATGTCCCGCAGTCACTCGAACAGTGCTGCTAACATGAGAGCTTCCTGTCACAAATGTCGAGCATAATTTTGCCTCGGAGAAGTTGGGATTAAGCGTGGCTAATTTGGCAGATGAGCGAACACCCTGTCAAAGTGTATTGCATTCTGGACTGAATGCAGGCTCTGCTGTTCTTGAGTGCCAACCACGGTAAAGTCCCTTGGACATGCTTGATGTTCAACGTATATCCTACAGTGTGAAGTTCAGCAGCTCGCCTTCATTCCTGTGACATTTTAGAAGATTTACTAAAAATGTTATGATGATGAACTGACGATCGGTTAGCAGATTTGTTTATTTTGACTAATGAGACTCCAGATTTGTTGAATAACTGTTTTTCAGTTTTTTTACATTTTTTGGACACGTTTGACAAAATTGTAATTCCATCAATCCAATTGTCGGCAGTGCATCGCATTCTGTGAATATTTTTATTTAACCAATATTTTATTTTCGTACTGTAGAGGCAATTTGAATTGGTATATGAATTGAAATCATTATATTGTCCAATATGCAGATGTATTGAAATCAAAATTACCATTCAAAGAGAGACGGGCTTTTCATCAATTGAGTATCGAATTGATACAAAGTGAATTTCGTTGAATTGAGTCGTTGCTTCGTGATATTAAATGAATGTATGTTATAAAATGTTCTCCGGTTCTATTTCCAGGCTCAATTATGATTTTAATGGGCTTTTTTCTCTGGGCAAGGTGAAAAGTTTTATTAAACAAAAATAACTTTTTGTTGCCATCAAAATGTCGCCCCCAGCTTTGTGTTACTGTTTTGCTTTTTTTCGCTGTCGTTGCACTGTGAAGGAAAGTGTAAAAGAAGGACGGGCAGTGCAGCTGTGAAATCGTGGGAAATCGTTGTTAGAGCGGCGGGTGGTGATGTCTATTGTCCGCGTAATCTCCTGCTCCTCCTTTTCGCAGCTTCTCCGGCAGGCGGATCTCCTCTCCCGCGGTCACGTTTATCCTCTTGGTTCGTCATGTTCCACGACCTCGCCAGAGTTCGCCACACCCTCGTTTAATATCACTCCACTGAATAAAAACCCTTCTCCGATAATTTCTTGGAGGTGAACGAACAAGGATCTAGATTAAAAAACGGGCAAAGAATATTTTGCAAGTTTGTTCCTGATAGTGTTCCTGACGGAGAACGTAATAAAAACTGGTACGAAAAAATTATCCTTGCGGGAATAGATTGAATTTTTGATTTCCTGCTGCAGAGATTCGGAGCGCGACTTTATTATCATCTTGCCACTCGCGCGTGTTAATAATTTCGAGATGTGTGCTGGGCGAGTTTCATATATGAAGTTTAATTGCAAGAGGAACGAAGAGAAGGCGAGAGAAATATATACGTATATGGATACTCAGACACATACAGCGTTATTCTCCCTCTGGCAACGGTACTAGCAGCAGCAGCAGCACCAGCGGCAACAGCAACATGCTCGATATGCGACCGTTGCTGCTCGTTCATGCGCGTGGCGCCGGGGCTCTTCACGCCCCAGCTGAGATTTTCATCGTTCGGGCGGAAGTTCCTCCGCGCCTGCCTCGCACAACACAGGCTGCACAGCCTATGCTTCGCACTATTTTCCTCTCGCAATATTATATTATATCATCCTACGTACCGCATAGGATGTTACCGCGATCGAAACCACCGGCTTGTAAACCCTTGGAAAAATATGTACGAGAACTACAGAGCAAAGCATGAGAACGTGCTAGAGAATTTATTTATTTTATTCATATTTACACCACACACTTAACACTCACTTACTGAAATTTCCATAAATAGCGATCTATGATTTTTTTTCAATTCCTCGATCCAATTTCATAAAACCAAGTAAACTCTCCTTGAGTCTCTATTAAAAAGATCGTTAGCAACCATTGTTGCCGATTTGTTCGGCCACTGATTGGTCGTTGGGAAATCGGCAGCTCGTTTTTTACTATCACAAAATATGGCAATGTTAGAAAAAAAAATCCAAGAATATACATTTTTTCAGTTTCTTCATTCCACCTTTATGTTGTCGTCGATTTTGCGGCACAGCCGGTCGTATACCTCCTTTACGAGACTTCTCTATACAAATAGTGCATATAGAACACATCCATCGAGTATATATAGTTAGCCTGTGACACGTCACGGGATTACCCATGTCACTCGCATGCGCCCCGACGACGCCGGTCGTCCGCCTCGCGTCTCGAGGCGAAAGGGATGCGACCCGACGTACCCCGCTTATACATAAGTATATATACGTCAGAGGACGTCGGCCAGTACCAGCAGCAGCAGCAGTACCGCGTCGAATATAAATCCGTAGCGGCATAATTCCCTTCACGACGTCGTCGTCGTCGTCGACGACGGCGATGACACCCTGAGACCCTCTCAGCTATAGAGCTCTTAACGTACCTCTATACGCAACACCCGCCGACACTTGTTTTTTTTACTCTTCTCCCACCGACCGCCCCCCTCCCTGCTCTCCCTCTTTTCGTCAAGTACCGCCCGGCAGACGACCAACAGAAGCGGCAAAAGCAGAAGCTGCTCTCCCGAGCTCCAAAGGATTCATAATACGTAACCCAATTACAAGTAATTGCGCGAAGAGCATATAACCAACGACAGAGAGTTGTTCGTTCATGACGTACGTGGACGTCACCTGCTCCGTTCCGCTTTTTTCCCCCGCCTCTCTGTTCTCTCCTCTTTTCCTCTCCTCCTCTCCTCGGCTCTCACTCTCTTTCTCTCCGGACCGGTGCAGCTTCAAAGGAGCTATTTTAGAAATACGCGAAGCTCTCATGATCGTCCACACAGCATCGTATTCGTTACCATACTGCCGTTACTACCTCATACGTGTTTTTCTATCGCCATTGTTTTCATCCCGACAATGGCCTCCCACGAGTAAACTTGCATATTATATCGTATATATCGCACTTGTGAAAAAAGGAATTCATTGATTTCACTGTGGGGAGAATCTGTATAGGTAAATTGAATAAAAAGTCACCAGGAATTTGTACGATTCCGACGTTCAGAGTGCTATGTATAACACCGCACTTCCGGAATTTACAGTGGACATAAAATTCCGCGCAGCGTTTATCCGCGTTTTTATTCTCGGACACACGCCCCGACAAAACCAGAAATATCGGGATCAGAGTATGATGTATAAAAGTGGTGGGGCATTGTCTCCTGAGAACTGGAGATAGGAGAGAGCGAGAGGAGAGGAGGAAGCGCTGTGAAACTCTGAGGCTCCTGACGTCGAGGACGTAAAGACGATCTCGTAAAATCGAAATCGAGATATCGACGAGGTGAAGACGCGGCGAGTGAGAATAGTGAAATAGCATAAATTGCGATGGGGTGAAAGCGACAAATCGTAAATTGCAAATTTAGTCTTCCGGTTCGAAAGAGTTAGTTAAATAAATATACTTTTAAACTGAATAAGCACAACTAAATAGTATAGCGGACATTTATTTAAAAATAATTATACGCTGAAAAAAAATGAATAAATAAATAACGATCCGAAGCAAAATTAAAAGTGACGACGAAACTTACAAATTTGCTTTGGACGACAGTATTTCCCCTTCTACAATTGTCATAAATTTGTCAGAGGCGCGCTAAAAATGTGATGCAATAGTGTTTCGCGTTTCCTATACGCTTCCTTCTCGCGCTCGTGTTTTCAGCTCTGCGACCAGCGCGTTCGTCGCAGTCATAGCGTGCTCGCCTATTCTTTCGCGCGTCGCCATTCCACAGATTTACGATATTTTCATAGTGCTCCATGGTATTGCCGGCCACCAGTCGTCGTTTCTTATTGCATTCACACGCAAATTTATTTGGAACGTAATGCTCCTACGCTGGCTAACCTTCGTCATTGTTTCTAGCCTTTTATTATATAAATAAAAAAAAACATTTGAAAGCCAATCGGTCGAGTAATACAATTTTCTGTGGTATTACCAGTCATCGATCTTTAACGTCATGAATTAATCATACTACAACTAAAAAAAAACAAACTGGATATTCGTACCATCGTCCAGCGCCAAATTGATGAAAACGTTAAATATAACGTTCGACGTATTCCAATCCACTCGCTAGATCATTTAATCATAACGAGGCTATAATAAGACGACATTTGCGGACAAACTACAGTTTTCACTGCTGGGGTCAGAATATAACAGCTTCGTTTCATCCGTCGGGCTGAATGACAAGATGGATGAAAGCAATTGACCTAGTTTTCCTTGAGCAGAAATTTATTTTTAAAAATTCGTTAATCGACATCCACCGAGTCACGAGGATGCTTAATATTAATTTTTTTTTATTTTTTTTTTATTTTCTGACTTCGCCCTATGCACTTATGCAGCGAAGGAATTCCTGTCTCGCGATACTTCGTCAAACGTCCTCCACTTCCGTAATTAACTTTAATTTAATTAACGCTCGCGAATACTCGGAGTCGTCGTCTCGTGGAGATTCAGCTCTTTCGTCGAGATTAAGAGGCGCGCGAGATTAATCCTCACCGCCACCGCTGCCACCGACGTCTACGGAACCCGTTACGTGCGGTTTAACCGCGCCGGTTCCGTTTTCTCTCGCTTCCTCAACCTCAGTGTGCAAGAGGTACGCCAGCGCGCCCGCGCCAGCCGGGTCGTTTGTTTGCCGGCCACATCGTAACGTCGTAACCTTGCTTCGTAAGCCGATTAAGGACAAAAGCCACGTCTTATACGTCACGCGGCAAATACATATTCAGTTGCGCACGCAAACACGCTTACTTATGTTAAAATCGTTTGAGATACACCGGATAATCTACATATTGATACAACGACAATATTAGATAACAACAAAAAATGGTTCCGAACCAAATATACCTAATCAAAGCTAACAAAAAAAAAACATTATCGGTACAAAAGTTGAATAGAATTAGGAAGGTGTCATATTTTGTACATATTTCCGTCCTGCCTAAAAAAAATTATGATCCTCGCCAAGGCGAGAAAGATGCATCAACGAATGTTGTCCTTGAATGGAGACTTTTCTTCGTTCGCCTCGGTGACACCCACGTGTTACATCAAAGCAGAGAATAATACCTATTGCACCCTGAGCGTCACGCGGTTTCCATTCTCTCAAAGTAAAATATCGAGTGACGGAGCTGCGGGGATTGCGGTGTGGCGACGGTGCCACGCCGGGCACCGGGGTACAGAGCAGGGAGAGCAGCAGCAGCAGCAGCCTCACCCCATTTGATGTCTCGCACTCGAGGCTGCCGCCGGCGCCCACAGTGAATAAGCCGTGCCGGCGAGCGCGCATAGATGCGCATATATTCTAGTCTTTGTATTCACGCTGCTCGAGCTTCCCCGACTCCTACCGATTTCGATTCCACCTGTGAGTCGCCTGTACGTGTTATACATGTATATACATGGCCAGCAATGCTGCGGGGATGCTTATGCTCTGCAACTGCTACTACATATCGGTTGCATTGTATCCGTCGATGCGGCGCACAACCCCTGGATCATCGCACACCGTGTGTAACATATATACAAGGCGATTCAGAATTATTTTTCAATTTTTCGGTCAGCTACAGCAAATCGACCTTTAATTGCAGCCGGCAATGTTGTTTTTGCATTGAAAATAAAATATTTGAATGAAAAGGTTTATTAAATTTATTGAAACGAATAATTAAAGAGATGAAAGTTATTAAATTGAATTCTAAGGTCATTTAAATTAAAAATCAAGAATGTATTGATAGAGATAAGATTGAAGAAATTATGGGTATTTTTGAGCATCATAAGTGTGATAAGATGAATTAATAAAAAAAAAAACTATCTTGTTGTTGAACTGGAAAATTTTCTGATTGGTCGACTAAGACACGTTTATAATGTGTATGATTAATTAATTGTTATGGAAATAACTTATGATTAAATTAAATCGGGGGTTGATCAGCTGTCGTTGGTCAAGAAGTCGAAAAATTATTTTGAATCACTCTGTATGTATGTATACATGTATGTATACATGTATGTATGTCCCTCGAACCACTCTCATTCAAAGCAGAGGATGAGCGCACGGTGCAGTGCACTCGCATCCAGGTAATCCCTACCTATCTTCCCGTATCTATGCCCCTTCTTCTTCCCGCGTTACATGGCTTTTCTCGACAGACGCCAGAGGACCGGAAAGAGGAATCCTCAACCTTCCCTTTCACCGCTATTACATCTCCGATTCGTACAGCCGCGGGAGGAAATCCAGTCGTGACTACGTATACACGCAACGTGCAGACACAAAACGAACCAGAGAGTCAGAGACAGATATCCGCGAACGTGATTTTCGCGCCTGAATAAATTGAATTACAATGCGTAATAGGATCAACCAGAATTTATTCATTTTTTACGCTTCAAGAATATAATCCATCGATCAATCGGCGCGACGAGGAATTTAAAAAGTTTGGGTATATCGTCGCGGCGCAAAAGTGTCATTAATCAATATTACGAGGGGCGGTAAAACTCGATTAAAACTCTGTCGATAACCGCGAAGAGTCGATGCTATTTTCTGTCGCCGCTTTCAGGGGTGATTTTTACTTTTTTATTTCGTGTTTCCGGGATGTACGAAATAAATTGTTAAATAGTTGAAATAAAATCACAAAGCGTTGCTATGATAATTTTACAAATTTCATGGCTTCCGAAATCATTGGGATGGTGACGTATTTGTAGGGCATCCCTACAAATACGTCAACATCCCATCGCGTCGAGCTCCGACGTCCGCGAATAAGCGACAAAGATATACACAGCAGCGGTGTCACGTCGAGCCGGAGCTACGGCGGTCGAGATACCGGCCGGCATTCGGTCCATCCGTCCCTTCCGTCATACCTATCTAATATCGAGACTGGCTTGCCGCGCGCTGCTGCCTCGTCGGTGTGAGCCAGGCGTCGGGACGCCGAGAGCTTCGTACGTACTATCGGCGAGCGGCGCGCAAGCGCCCCACTCCCTGGCTTCGGCTGTTATCCACGACGCCGGCAGTCGCGCGCTGCCCTTCACACGCGCCGCATCTCTCTCTCGCTCGTTCCGCGTCAAGTCATCGCGTCGGGTTACTCTCCGCGACGAGCGACTGTCGGGACGGTACCGGAAACCCAAACAAAAAATAAAACAAAAAAAAACAAAAAAATTAATTTGCAACATAAAACGGTGAACCGTAAATATACGGGGATTAGTGAATCTGTGCAGTGGAGGACATAGTGACTGAGATCTATGATTTCACGAAAATTATTGACGTGAGTGTTGCCACCCCTGACGTTTCTCAAATCTATCGACTGAATCTTTCCCAGTAGTGAATTGTAATTAATAGATTCGTCAATTTTTGAAGACAGAGTCTTCTGTGTGTACACCGAGTGTGCTGTGAGCGAGAAAATAGTGTAGACAAAATATACTGTGCACGTGAACACCTCGCACAGGCCCTCCTATCTCTCCTCTTATCGCTTAATCAATCAAATTATCGCCCGATCAATAAATCGAATTTCCGCGACACGAGGATTTCGAGCGCAATCGAGCACGCGCGTTCGACGAGACGTGATCGAGGAGATTAACCACGTGGCGTTGGCAATTGGTGGTAGCATCATTGATTTACGCCGCGTCGCGAGGAGGGAAAAAAAAACTTGTGTCAACTCGTTATATTTCTACGTTGATTACATTTGGGTGTGTGTGTTTTTTTTCGCCGTCAGTGTTTTACACGCGTCTCGTGAACTGTTCTATTTTTATCTCCGCTGTTGCTATAGAAGCGGCGGTGAATATTTTCGGCATTCACCGGATTCAGAAAAAAATAATGCAGTGATGTGACACTTCCGTCGCTCGTCTGACGCCATCGAGACTTCCTCCACTTGGCACGACGGAACCGCGCGCGCGTCTGACCCGTACGCCTGCACTTGGCTCTCACTACTTGCGTTCGATCCGTCGCGCAGACTCTTATCTGTTATAGCGTGACTATCTTCCTTGCTCCGTGCAGTCGTTCTCGTTTACCGCGCGTTGCATCCCCGAAGCAGTGCATTTATCTCGGCCTTCTTTTTCGCTGCATCGCTGACCATCCGCTTAGCGACATTCGCAGACCACGACGCTAATATCTCGCTGAGAATCGATACGGACCTTCCCGAGGTACCGGAGCGAATTTAATTTATTTATTCTATGGGATATCTAGTGTATATGTGGACCTGAGATGGCTCGAACGATACGACGATTATCTCACTACGAATCGATCCAGTTCAGCCGGAACGCTGAACTCGTTTCGTGACGTTTTCACTGGGTGTTGCTCTCGTTTTTACCGCTCCTTCACATAAACCTCTCGGTGGGTGCTATCGGGGCACTTGCGGTCTCGAAAAAGTTGTTAAGATCGACGATAAACACGGAGCGCACGCACTTCTTGGACACGAGAGAAAGCTATTAACTTTGGATTATTTTATTCGCTCTTTCTTTGTTTCCGTCTCTGTGACCCACATCACTCGGAGAAATTTCAGGGACCACGAGAACAATGCGCGATAGAAAAATATATAGGTCTGTGCTGTCATCACAAAAATTGGACTACGTAACGCAAACTTTAAGATTCCGTCTATTTGTAATTGCAGATGTTTGTAATAAAACTGAAAAATGTAGAATAAATAGATATCCTTTTTATTATATTCAGAAATAAATTGGTGTGATCATACATAAAATATGAAAAAAAAATGCTGCAAAGGCAAAAGCATTCCTCTTGGATGCTTATAATCACATTCTTTGCGTTACACACATTTTTCGGTTTAATTTATTTTTGCGCAGCGAACGAACAATAAAACAAGAAGTGCATCGCGTTGCAAAGCAATTTAAAACGAGCGCAGCAAAACTAAGGCAGGGAGAGAAGGCAGGAAGGGAGAAAAAAAGTTTTCTGAATACCGTTGCCGAATACGAGCCCGCTCCCGCTGCTTTTCCGCTGGGCACAGCAGCACTATCGGCCTGGTAATACATAATCCAAGCGTGTAAACAGGCCGGATCCAATTACACCAGGGCGGGGGTGCCTGCTCGCTTCGCTTCGGCCTCGCCAACTAAATCCAACTGCCGCCGCTGGTTGACTATGCTTTAACTGTGCTCCCCATTGCCTACGTACTCCCTGGTGATAAAGCTCAGCTAGAACTGCTGTCCTGCTGGGTTTCCTGGCATCACGCTGACCCTCGGAGACTCGAAATATCCGAGCGTTTGCAATCATTTGTGTTTTCCGACAATTTTTATTTCACTAGAATTTCGACGTCTTACAGAGACAATAAATTAAGGGATCGTCACAGTGTGACCCTCCGAAAAATCAATGATTTTCGCGAATTTTTTTTGTTAAGTTGTAATGAACTAATTGGTCTGGTTTTTTTTTAATAAATAAGTACATTCTTGAAGAATACAAAATGATTTTTTTTATGTGCATTTCTTTAATGTATAATAATGATATAAATTGTTTAAATAGCTCGTGTAAAAAAAAGGTCCTGCATTATGTCCACGATTGCGGCCGCAATTTTGATCTGAACCAAAAATTTCAAAAAGATTATTAATCTGTAGGAAATTCGCTATCGCGCTATGGGAGCTTTTTTTTTTTGAAATTTGACAAAATGGCGGCGGTTTGAACGAAAATTATCGAATTTAGCCCTTTTTTTTTCGACAGTTTTTCGTAAAAAAAATAGGAAGATTTAATAAAAAAAAAAAAAAAGCTTCCATAGCGCGATAGAGAATGACGTTAGAAATGTTCTCTCAAAATTTGAAATCGATACCGTCATAACTCTTCATTTGAGAGTGGACACCGTTTTGAAAAACAACATTCCGAGAAAAACGCGTTTAAAGTTTGCACACGCCACTGTCACGCTGCAATCCCTTTCTCTAAGAAAGGCTGTAGCGACCGAAATAATTCGAATTTCGATAAAAAAATTTAACAGAATGTTTATAACCGTGTATACTACCCGATAATGAAAAAAAAAAAAAAAAAAAAAAAAAAAATCGATTTTTTTTTTATTTTACACTGTGACGATCCCTTAAGAAAAATAAATTAAATACTCATGATACAAATCGAAAAGAAAAGTCATGCTTGTTCATTACCATTTTATTTACAGAAAACTTTCGTAGGACTGTAAATCCCACCACATCGTCGTGCAAAAAAACGTTCCAATTCTATGTAAATTAGGATCGCAGGGTGCGTGCGGGACGATTGGGAAAGATTTTTCCACGGGATTCGGGGGGTGTTTTATTTTCGGCGACCATCGACCCGAAGGGTTTCGCGGAACATGGAATATTCTAACAAGCGACCCAAGCCGCGGTCTCACCGTGTAAGCCAAAAGTTTGCGAACTTTCGGCAGTATTCCCTGCGCCCCCCCTGCCCTACCCTCTTAATACCTGGCCGCGTCGAGCCGCGTGAGTTTGGCTCGGTGCGTCCCCTCGGACGACGCGAAAGTGCGCGCCACTCAACCCCCGCGACGCCTGTAGCTAAATGTCACGTGACCATAATGTCAGCAGCGCCCTTGGCGCCATGGCTGGTGGTGGTGGTGGTGGTGGTGGCTCGGTAGGCGAAGGAGACGACGAGGAGAGGACGAGGGCAGGGGGTGAACGAGACTCAAAACCGAGGGCGAAGGAGGACGCGGGGAGGGGGAGGTGGCAGGCAGGGTGCTGGTTCGGGAATCGAGCGAGACTACGTGAGCCGGGTGTCTAATGTTAGTAGTCGAGTATAAGCGCGGTAAGGGAGTGAGAGAAGAGAGCATTGTCCTCGCCTGCTCGATGGATCTTGTCCGTCGTCGTATTCTCTCCTCTCTCTTTCTGTTTTCTCACTCACTATCTCTTTACGTCATGTGTGTGTGTGCTGTAGAAACATTTTTTCCACCCGTTTCCAGCTCGTGTAAAACTGGAGATTGCGCGCGAGAGATCCTGCCGACGCAGCGATTTATTTTTACCTCGTCAAGAATCTTCCCTCGTCTACATTGTTGCAACCCCTGTCTAAGATCGGCTCTTAATAACAGACATTCCATCGAGCTCACGAGGAACATGGATGTTTATGAAATGAACATTATCTTGTGGGAACCATGGACAAAATATCGATCAGCGAATTCAAGATTGATTTTTGTTATTTTTCACGTGAACAGATTCCAATTCGTGAAGGTGACACGTACGAATGGTTTCCTATAATTTACATAGACGACGTGTCCAAGGCAGAAGCGAAGGGACGACGAAAGCCTGATTTTGTTATTCGAAACAGAGAACTAAAAATTACCGACGAAAAATATTCAATTTTGCTTCGTGTATCTGTTAGAAAGATGAAATTTATTTATATGGTTTATGGGAAACAGAGAACAAAAATCTACCGATAAAAAATATTTAATTTCGCTTCGTGTATCTGTAAGAAAGATGAAATTTGTTTATGGTTATCTGATCGTGGTGTCGACGCGGGTAGCGCGTGTTCAGACACAACCAATATCAGCAACAACAACAACCACGCGAGGGGGGAGTTGAGGATGACGATTTAAGGGTGTGAGGAACCGTCCCGAAGTCGTCTCCGCCAGCTACGAGAGGGTTGCACATGGCGGCGTGGAATAACACTAACACACATAGCGAGTTATATTGATTTTTCCTGGCGCGCGTTTGGTCACCCTCGCCTCCCCTCGTCTTTCCGTCCCTCTCTGTCTCTCCGGCTCGAGTATGTGTCGGTGTCTCGTCAGTCGCCGTAGCCAACCCCTGTCACGTTTCGCCTCTCTTCCTCACTCTACATGCACGCAGAAACGCACACACACACACGAGTGTCCTATATACGCATGTGTGTATAGTACATACAGCCACCGTCCTAGCGTTCTTTTTTTATTCCCTTCTGCACACTCTGTTCGTTCTCTCGTGGCTAATACCAGTTGGCCGCGCGAACGCTATTAGTATCATTCGTTTAGCCTAGATATACGGGCCACGGGTCAGCGAGACAGAAAACGGAGAGGAAAGAAACGGCAGAATTTTCGCCAAGATTATCGCCCGGTTTTCGCACACTTGTCGACCCGTGGCCGTACATTTCTTTTCGCGCAATTACATCGAAAGTTACTCGCGCCCGTGTTGATTAAGTGTAATCCTTCGCTCAACTCGAAACGAACGGCTCTTAGTTTTTTTTGTTGGTGTAGCGAAGTTTCGTTCGGATCTGTTGGTGAACTCGTTTCGAGAGAGCCTTATGACATTTATGTTCTTGGAGAGCGAGCACGATCAATCTCAATCATTGTAAGCTATATCGTCAGGGTGTAATTAATTGAGATGATGTCTGCGAACTCTGTCGTTGGATGTTGTGATCGATGGAGTAGTAGTCCAGATCGGTAGCGCCATTTTTCACTCTTGTTTCTGCTGGTGGAAAGAATTGATGGTCGATACGTTTGATAGTCTTCAATATAAAACTTGAAAAACATGCAGCCTCAGATAGTTATGACTACTGACGTCTTATCATTGACCGTAGATTACAGAAATGATGATCAAAGGCCACTCGAGTCTTCTCTTGTGGTTATACCTGTTAAGCTCGGTAACGTCGAGTGTCGCGTTGCAATATCCGAGCGCAGCACGACAAATCCACGATAGAAATCCAGTGACCGCAGTGGATGAGCCACCCAGAGTAATCACGGCGACGAAGCTCAAGTTCGCGTGTTGAACGCGGTTCCGGTGTATGTTTCGGGGCTTTGAGCTTGTGTCTTCAGTTACCCAGTGGAGCTTATAACCCGCCACTGCAATCGCATCTCTTTGGCGCTTGATACCGCGTATGTGCCGCAGAGCACGGGATATACCGGCAAGCGGTTGATAATGCTTTGACCGTTTGATTTAATAGCGTCATTAACGAAGCCAGAGGCCTCCCATTCAGAGGTCTGGTCCTATCGCGGCGACCTGTCTCTTTGCCCTTCCCGCAAACCGCGAATTCGCATAGGCTATTAGACCAGAGCGCAAGCGCATCTCCACGTGGTGACTTGGAGTAATTGCTCGTATTAAATTTAATAATACACCCTTCGAGCTGCCACCGCTGCTGCCGAGAGAGCTGGGATTGTGGGGGCGTCGTTCCACTCTCGCAACCCACCGGACGCATTTTACGCCCCATAAAAGTCCGCGAATTTTCCAACCTCTCACCTTTCTCTCTCTCTCTCTCTCTCTCTCTCTCTCTCTCTCTCTCGCATCCTCAGAGGGAAAAGAGAGGGACATCATCTCTGCTTATTCCCTGGCTCTTCCCGGGAACTTGCGAAGAAAAAGTCGTAAAATTACTTTGAATCCAGCGAGAGAGTTCACGACCTTTTTAACGCCTTCAATTTCATTCTTTAATCAATAAGAAGGATACTTTGTCGTTCATCCGTCTCGCGTGTGAAATTGCCATAGCCTTGTCGCACAGGTAGCAGCCACTATTGGTCTCGCCTATATAGATGCGTGTGTATGTGCATGTGTACATAGAGACGTCGAGCTCGTAACTCACAATGGAGTCATGTACGCACGAATGGCACGTACGTTACGTAAATGTACATACACGGGGAACGTAAGTACGTAAATACGCGCGTTCCTGCTGCTACGGATGTGCTTACGCTAGTTCCCTCTCTGTGCGCGCGCATAGAGTGGTGCTCACTGCTCTGTCGGTACAACCCCATAGACATTAAGAGTGAGAAGGACAGACGCGAGTCGTACCCTCCTCACTACCGTGCGGTGCATTAATTCCGCTTACGCTTGCCAGAAGCACCCCCCCACCCTGGGGCCCTCCCTCGCGACCACCGCGTGTACCCCCGTCGTCTTCCTTATCGCGCGAGCGCCACGAGGAGGGAATAATGCTCGGGGGCCGCTCGCGCACCGGCTCACCGTAAAATCCATGCTTTGCCAGACACCAAATCATAGGTTTCTGCCACTTGCTTAGCGCCGCTTCTCTCGCTACTTTTGCACCCACCCCCTAAGCTTGTTATTTATCATTGTTATTTTTTTTGCACCGTAGACTCTTAATTTACACGGTGAAAAATTACTGCGTTAAATTTTTCTTCGTTAAATGCTGCGCAACCTTGGATTTATTAAAACGTTTTTTAAATTGCTCGGAAGAAATAAAAATAAAGGAAATTAGCTGGAAGAAAAATAGTATTCGTGTATATTTTTGGTCATGTTCTTATGTTTTTGTATTTACCGCGGTTTTTATTGCGTAAAATAAGAAAAACGAAAGTGCTTTGCAACGTCGTTCAAAAACCTCAACTGCTAACCGATAATTATAGTCCCCATAAAATCCATAAGTAACCGAGACGCTAAATTATGGGTTTCTCGATGCGTCGGGTTCCTCGCAACGCGCTCTTAAAAACCTCGACTCTTAAGCTCCTTTATGACTGTCATTTATTTATACTTTTCTCTTGTAACGCATTTTTTTGTATCATTTTTAACGATACTTTTATTGCTCAGAAAATAGTATTTTGGTAAACCTTGTTTGGCTCCGTAGAGGCAACGGAAGCAGCGGAGTTCGTGCTGAAACGTAGTTCAAACCCTTCGCTCCGTATATCCCACTAACCGATAATTCGATACCCCGTAAAATCCGCAAACTGCGCGAGCCGCAGAATTATGGCTTTTCCGAAGCGTTATGTGCTCGTAATTTGGTCTCAAAAGCCTCGACTGTTGAGCGCCTTTGTCGCCGTTATTTATTTATTTTCTTTCTCAATTCTATTTGCTTCCATTTTTTGTCTTCTTCCTCCAACGACACAAGCACGATTCGTTAGCGGAGAATTGCGAGAGTACCATTGTCGCCGCGCTGTATATTCTTTTTCATCTTTCTCTTTTATTTTATCCTCGTTTCGCTGGAAGCGGGTGGAAAAAGGATAAAAGATGGAGTGTATAGACAGAAACGAACGGACACAGTTGGTGCTGGCTGCCGCCGCTGGTCGTGTGCGAAGCCGCTCCGCGCGTCCGGAATCCGTTAATTCGTTGCTCTCGGCAACGTCCCAAGTAACGACGGTCGCTCTCACGGCGGCCCGGTCCGCAGGATAAAGTGGGGGGCGCGGTGCTTCTCTCGGCTCGCTGAAATTAAATGAGAGAGAGATACGAGAGATACACGGTGGTTGGCGCGCGGGGGATGAAAAGGGCGCTTGATGGCTACGCGCGCATTGCTCCGCAGCAACGCGACAACGCAGTGAGAAGGAGGAAAAAACTGCAGAGGCAGAGAGAGAGCATTATCCCTGGGAGAAATGTGTGCAATATATATATATATATGTATGTATGTGTATGTGTGGTGTATAGTATATTTTTTCACGAGTGAAACTGCTGCCGCCGCTGCGCACGTACGCGTACGTTAGCCGAGTTTAACGAGATCGTATTGGATACGCGGGTGAAGGCAAGCGGGCCTTTATTACCTCAACCACCTGTGCGCATCGAGAGCGCCTCCAAAGCTCGCTCGTTGTACTTCTTCTTCGCTCGAGCTCACGATCATTGGCAACTCCGTCGTCGACGCTCCTGCTCACGATAACTCTGATATCCAATCTCATGCGAGTTAGGAAAAAAATAAATCGTGAAAAATACGTGTAAATGTTTTGAGTTAACAATCGGAAACGAACTTTTTATGTACATCGTGATAACGAGTGTAGTTCGTTGTTTGATATCACAGTTAGCAGTTTTGGGCCCGGAGGCCTGGTCTAGGGTTTCTGACCAATGAAACGTCCAAAGATAATTTGATATTCCTAGTTTACGCAAAAAATGCCACATCCACAAAAAGGAATGGTAAGTAATATTTTCCTAGCTGGAATCTATTGCTAATGAGAAAAAAGGAGATGACATTCGCGTGGCCCAGTCACCGTAAAAATAGACCTTATCGCGCGCTAGATACGTATCCGTTAGGGGAAGCCTGCCGATGCTTCGAGGAATCTCGTGTGATTGAACCCAGGCTGTACACATCGCTGTCGTAAGATCGACGCTAGAGATATCCTCGTAAACGTATTCCCCTCGGACACTAGACGAGAGATGAGCGGATTATATTCCGGTGGTTGACTCCTCGTCGGATATCTTCCGGTTGCCTCGGCGATATTGCACAGCGCAGACGTCGTTACAACAGTTTATCTCGTGTACGACACACAATAATGAATACTGGAATAACGAGATCGGGAAAAACTGCTGCAAAAAGAATGGGAGAAAAAAGTACGTTTGCAATAAATAACACTGCACTCGTCGACGTCTCCTGTAGTTGGAATCGTTTCATCGATCGCTTCTCAGTGCTGAGGGTGAGGGACCAAAAAAAATAAGCGAGGCATCGGATCGGGGTAGCCGTGCGTAACTCCGAGCTGCTGGGACTCGGAGAGTACTCAGAGAGGGGTGTTTGATTTATGATGGTCACGAGACCTCGTCGGCCATGGCGCACCGGAAGATTCGAGAAGCGCCTATACACTTGGCACCGATGTTGCTGTGTGCACGAGTTTCAACGAATTTAGCCGTTTCTTCGCAACCCCCCGGTCATCCCCGCGAAACAGCCCCTCTTGCGCTGACTGCGCGCGCGAGGCGCAAAGCACACCCTCCGAGACGGTTTTCCCGTGAGCCCCTTGCACGTAAAAATAATCCTCTTCCAATCTCGCGTCCTGTTTGCGACCCCTCCCCGTCTCTGGTGCGACGAAAGATTTTTTTTTAAAGAAAACTTTTGGCGGCGTCGAGGGAAGGCGTAAAAAATCGATAGGGCACCCCCATGACTATGTATTTTTTTTATGAAGAAAGTACGACATGCATTTTTAGACTAGTTTTACTGAATTTTCGGATTAGTCACGGAAGCGAAACGTAGATAATTATCCATTTATATTTCTTTCCTTCTGAAGTTTAGAATTTAAAAAAGTGTTTAAGTTGAAAAGTCCAATTATTGCAGTTATGCATCTTTTAACTCTAATGGAAGAAGATAATTGGCTTGAAATTGCATTAAAACCACCATCAACGTTCGTCCGCGAACCAAGTACATAAAGATGAAAAGCGGTTCTCATGAAAAACGTATTCGCGTGGAAAGTTTAGCTTTTTCGGTGCTCGTTCACAAATTTGATTGCGAATACACTTATCTTTCAAATGTCATAGAGTCATGGTTCCCATGCTTTGTGTTTCAGGTATGTTTGCGGTTTATCAGTGGGATTCGTCTGAGGGGAAAAGGTAATTAATAAGCGTCCGTATAATTAGCGAGAGGTTTTTATAGAGCAAAGGGCTTTCGCTCGCTCGAGTTGCGCTCGGAACGACGAGCGCACCTTGCATTCATTTACCCTCGCATTTACCCTCTCCGCGCTTTTCTTCGTCATTTTTTTTGCGCCCCCGCGTTCCTCACTGTCTTCCACCTGGGAGCTCCATCCATGAATAGAATTAGCGATTCGCCTCACGTTCTTTCGTCGCCACGAGCCTCTCCCACCCACCGTCGTTGCTAACTCAAGCAACGCGCTGTCCATTCTCGCGACGTGCGAGTCACCGAGTGGT
Organism: Itoplectis maculator; assembly: GCA_964034905.1. Lineage (NCBI taxonomy): Eukaryota > Metazoa > Arthropoda > Insecta > Hymenoptera > Ichneumonidae > Itoplectis > Itoplectis maculator. The sequence continues at coordinate 6,469,171 of OZ035861.1, forward strand.
CTTCATCGTCATCGCGTCGTCCTCGTTCACGAAAACCTCAGCAATTTATCGCCTCCGCATTGAGTCCTAAGATAAAAGCCTAGCGAAACCTAAATTAAATTCCCTTCCACGAATAAAGGAAAGGTTAAAGTTGAGAGGCAAAAAAAAATTGTTTAAAACTTCGCTGTGCAAATGTTTTTTCAGGCGAGCACGAAAATCTGGCAGCTCTCAGAGCTTCCAGTGTCTGACTCGCTTCTACCTCTCTCTCTCTCTCTCTTTCTCTCTCTTTCATTCATTCCATCCCCCAAACCAAGGGAAGCAACTCCTACGCTGTCTTCGTCGTCGTCGTCGTTCTCATTGTTCGTAAAATTCCTTTCAATTGCTGCTGACCGCTGAAAACCCCAAAATTAAACCGTAAAAAATAACGAAAAACTTGGTTTCATCAAAAATGAGAACCCTAGCCAAAATGAAAAGCTCTCTCTCTCTCTCTCTCTCTTCTAGAGACGGAGGTGGAGATGGAAAAAAAACAAAGCAAAAGTTTTCGAAGCTGCGAGGAGATTTTGAGAGGTTGAAATGGCGCTGCGGGTCGAGCAGCAATTTCAAGCGTGCGTCGAGTGTGCGGTTCAAGAAAGTTTGCAAGTGCGAGAGGAGCCGCAGAGAGAGAGAGAGAGAGAGAGCGAGTCCTCGAGTGGTGGCACAGACGAGCCATCTTCCTGTACGACCGCACGCGAGCCTCGCTGTCCTCTCCCCTAATACCGAGAACGAGATCGAGCGAAGAATATTGCATTCAAACTTTGCACTTATGGTGCGTCGCACAGGCTCTCTCGCCTCTGCCTGGTCGAGGCGAATATATAAGCTTCGTCGTAGACGCCGCGCACCAGGCGACCACCACCTTCTCTCTCGAGGCTCTCGCTTCTGAATACTAAAGAGGCGCGAGCGACATATATATCTATATACACACACGTACATATATATATCGCAATGCGAAAGCAATGTCATAAGAATATTCACGCACATATATAGTCGCTTCGGTGCGAAATGGTGAAAAACGTTTTCCCCCCCCCCAAGATTTATGTCGCGAGTTGTCCGGAAAAATAAATTTTCATACAATCCTCCGGACGGACAGGGATTCGCTGACAGTGAATTCAATCTAGACTACTCCAGTCCCACCAGTGTGTTATCTCTGCAGTAATAATTGAACAGCTGCGAGCCGCGCCACGTAACCACTGTCGTAGCCATATTCATTGTAAAATCGTAGAACGTGAATTTTGGTAGCCGACCGAGAGACACTCGAGCGCTCATACGGGACACACGCGAGTCTCATTTTCTCTTTCCCTGGTATATGGACGGGCGGCTTAATTAACGCGCCTGAAACGGGAACGAGTGCGCCGAGCGTTAGCCACCGCCGGTGTATTTACTATGTATGCGCGGCATACATAGGTCGCGCTGGGCTGCGGAGTCGGTGGCTGCTGCTCCAGCAGTAAAGTAAATTCGTGTGTCCACCGAGCCGGCCGGGCCACGTCGACGTCATTCCGGCGTCCGATTCCCAGGGCACGACCCTCTCTCGCTCTGGGAGGTCTGGTGTGAGTGCGAGAGAGAGACAGAGAGGCCAGAGAGGCGAGAGGAGCGGCGGGAACGCGAAATCTCGCGAGGGCGAAAATTCTTCTCTCGTTCCCTCGGTCTCTTGTATTTTTATATTTATGCAAATGCGCGGTCGCGAATTACTCGTTGATCCGAGAGGCTCGTCCCCGCCCTGCTCCCTCCTCCTCCTCCATCTCCTCTTCTCGTCTCCGCTCTCTCGCGTACTCTCGCGATTTGCAATGGAAATTTATGTCCCGGCGAAATAAAAGGGAAAAACGTCTGAAACGAATAATAACGAAGTGAGCCCTCGAGATAAAGTTTGTTTTATTTTTCGCCTACCTGCTACAGGATTGATAACGCAGGAATATCGAGCGACTGCAAAAAAATTTGGAAAGTATTTTTTTGTGCAGCCTTTTTTTTTTCTTTTTATGCTGCTTGCGGCTGAGATTTTATGCAGAATTGTTCGTAGTAAAAATCTATATAGCCTTGTCGTCCGATGGCTCGCTTCCAAATTTGCTGATGAATTGGCGAATATCGATACCGCCAGCGAGAGTCCGGCGAAGTTGCTAACTGCTAGGGAGTGCCCGACTCGAGAGTTTCAGCCACGTCGAGGCTATGGTGGAGTCGATGCCGCTCTGCCGTTGCTGCTGCTGCTGCTGCTGCTCTTGCAAACCCAGTGTTTCCGTGCAGGCTCTCCAGTCATCGACAAGGGTCGAAGTACTGGTCTCTACAACACGCTGGCCTCTGCTCCTCTTGCATCCATCTCCGCCGTGGGCTCGGTACTGGTTCCTATGCAAATTTACTAATTGGAGTCCTCGACGAGCGTGCCAAACTGATTCCCCGCGGACTCGATGAACCTCGTCGTTCTCGGACGTACTTCGTTCCATCACCGCTGCGTATAACTATACACATGTTGTCTATGTGTCTACGACTACGCCCTCCAGACTGATTAAAGGACCGGAGTCAAATATACAATCACGCGTGGGGAAAAAAAAACATTAAAAAGTACCAAATCTTGACGCCTCTTTGAAGTGTTTGGTATGATTTAACAGACTGAAAAAACTTCAAATGAATTTCCAATACCGTAACTGCATTTAATCGTTGTAAAAGGATCGATTCGATAACGCGATAAATGAAAAAGGACATTGAAAACGAGAAAAAGGGCAAAGGTAAAGTTGGCTATTTGTTCAGCGAGTCGCCAGTGGCTACGTTGTAAATGGCTAGTTTTTATTTAATGGAAAAAGGACTAAATTTCACTCGAGCGCAAAACGCTTGAAGGAAAGTTCATACAAACGAGTTCAACCGATATTGAATGCCTGTGAATACGAATGATTGAAAAATGATTTCCTCGTTAATCGTATCAAATGGGTCGCCATTTCGAGGTCCTTTAGAATTACGAGCGTTTGTTTCGAAATCCCTTGCTTCACATTCAACACTTTATCGAACGCCATAATTAGGTCAAACACGGAATACATTTTTACAGCTGTGTTGCAACATTTTATCGTTTCTACCGTGGAAACTCTACTGGAATTTTTTTTCTCTCACAGGAGAAAAACGTTTCGTCTGCTGCACTGCGAAAATTCGCATAGAAATAGTCTGGGGGCACCGAACAGCAATGGCCTGCAGGTCCTGTCGTAATTCTATTAACGTCGGTTAAATCAGTGATCGAACGCAGAGCAAAAGAGGTAAAAATAGACGAATGGCTGGTGCGGGAGGGAAAAAGGAGAGTGGATGGGGGAGGGGGGGAGGGGTATGAACAAGGGAAGATAGCGGAGCAATCCATTAGTATTGGACACGGGGATTGGCCCGGGGGACAGGTTTCCGGGAGAATGCGTTTAATCGATGCACCTGGCGAGTTTCGAGGGGTTTCCACAGAGCCCTTTCTCTTCGTTCCGCGTTTCTCTCGCTATCAAATTTATCGTACCGGTTCGTACGCTGCGGAGTAATATTTAAATCCCGGGACAGTATATACCCGCTCTCAATTCTCGCCGTCTGTCTTCCTCGCTCGTTCTTCCCTCGCCATCCTCGTTTTTCTTTTTCCATTGACGCCGTCTCTGTCGTCGTTTTACCAATGTTTTATGAAATTCCGGGGGTATTAAAAAGTGAAAAATGAATACCTCGGCATTCGTTCCGCGAGGACCGGTCAAAGTAAATTCATGCCTTCCATACGCATCTATACACGGTACACAACCCGTGTACCCAAACAATTTGCCAGGCGCACACCTGCACCCTGTGTACTCTCTGATAAATCTCCACCTCGCTTCTCGTCCATCTCTCGTATTTTCACGAACGTACCCCAAATTTCCGAGCACACACGCGCCGTGCGATCCCAATTACTGCGAAATGTCAATCGAATAGGTTGGCAATCAATGCAATGTGCAAAAATTAGTACCCGTACCTAAAAACAAGCATGTCTCATGAATTCGTCGCTTCCTAATGATCAGATGTTGACACAATTGACAATATTTTCCAATGTAAAATTCTTACTTAAAATCATTGATCTGAATTCTTCTTTGACCTCATCCCTAAAGGGCCCGACGATTTATAGTCCACCAGTTAGCGCGCCAGTCCCACTTCTATCGAAGGAAATATCGATTGGAGTCCGAATGGCGTGCAGTCTGGTTCGTCCTGCATGTAACTCCACACATACTTGTATCGTGTCGTATCGGACTAATGCGTGCATACACGTATAGGTAATAGTGCAGAGCTATTCAGTCTACGGTGAACGCGGTGGTGGGCAACGGGAGTCGAGCGTGACGTAGCTAGTCCTCTCGTTCTGGCAACGCGATCAATCGCGAGCTACAGTAGCAGCAGCAGCACCACCACCACCACCGGCGGTAGCAGCAGCAGCAGCAGCAGCAGCAACAGCAGCAGCAGCAACAGCAGCGAAGTAACAGCAGGAGAACAGTGGAGCATGGAGTGAACGAACGAGCTGGCTAGTGAGCCAGTACCACACTGTCGAGCCAGCAGGTGGATATGCAGCCAGCAGCAGCAGTAGCAGCACCAGCAGCTCCGTGCACTCCTTCACCGACTGTTTCCTCCTGCAAGCCTCCGAGCTTGCTACTCGCGAACGGTGCTGCTGCAATGCAGCTGAATGAATAGGCAGCGTGGATTGGCACGTATGTGGCGCATTGAACGCATTGCACTCGGGCGCAACGAGAGAGCGCACCGGAGGCTTTGCTCTTGCGTCGCTTTTATGCTCGGCTGATGCGCCCGCAGTAATTTCTGTCTATCACTGCGCGTTGTAGCCCAGTCCTCTCTCGCCAACACTGTACATTCATTTATGTAGTTTGGCGGGGTGGGGGGGGGGGGGGGGGGGGGGGGGGAATGGTGAGTGCATTAATGTCGCGCAGAAGCTCAACGCGTAATGTATATATATGTCGGGCACACAAAGACGAGGAGCGCACGGTAAATGGGAGTATATCGGGTAATCAGGTGCAGAGCTCGCTCTCCCGATCGGTTTATCTCGGTTGGATGGCGCATCGAAAGCTTTGACTCGCGGGGATCGAATCTCCGGGGCGATGTGGGTCAATGCGGGTCAACTAACCGTGGAGGCGGCGGCTCTTCGGTGTGTTGAGTTTTGTTCGAAATGCTGTTACGTACGTTTCAGGTGAAAGCTCGAAATGGTTATTCACTTACCAACTGCTTGATTGTTTGAGGAACTCGGGGTTTAGTAATTTTGCGATTGAAACTGTTGATTCGATTCTGTGGACTGTGCCAGTGTTTGTACTTATTATTTGGAACAATAAAAATGTGCTTTCAACTGAATAATCAGATTTATTATTTGTATCGGGACTATTTTTTACTTTATTAGCAAGGGTGATAAAAATATTTAATTACTATTGTAATGTGGATATTAAATGATCAATTATTTCTATAAATACCACGTACCCTAAATTTTGTTTCGCCAAATATATTTTCCTTGTGCATACTAATTAACGTCATTAATGAATACAAATTGAGAATTATCGATACCAATTAGCGTTGCGAACTTGGTACAAATTGAACCTAATTAGCGTTCTAAATTATTGCAAAGTGATAATTAATGTAATTAATAATCACCATCTTTGATAAATTTGGCATGTTGCTCTGATTTTCACTCCGACCACGCCGGCTCGATGTAAAGGTCACCGGGAAAAAAGAAAAAAAAACTTTGCTGCTATTTATTCGCGGGTAATGAGAGTCGCAGTTATTATTCGCAGCCTTATTGGACGACCGTCGGTGGTCGCGAAACGCGCGGTAAAACCCGGCAATTAAAAGTTAGCTCGTTGTCGCGCGTTCGTTCAACTGCCGCAGCGTATCAGCGGCAGCAACCCCGCGGGTTGGCAAACGTATCAACCGCTCGTCAGTTTCGCTGCAGCAAACGGAAATGGCAGTTGGCTCATTCCACCGCCGATGCCGCTGGGCCGTTCGATCCTCTCATTTTCCACTGCGTTTTGCCTCGAGCCAATCATCGATTTCACCCAACGGAGACGATAAATACAAAATCAAACGATATTTCGGGATAATAATAATTGCTTTTTTATTATTTATTATACACAATATTATACATGATTAATGCTTCGTAATTGAGGTTATTAATCGTATCTGTACAATCGGCCAGCGTGGCGGACAGGTTGAAATTTTGAGTCGATCTTAATATTTTTGTTTGGTTCAAAATTCAAATTGGCCGTCGTTGGAATTTGCACAATTCACATGCCGCTCGCTTGGAATCCGTTTTTTTTTTTCTATCTTTTTTCACGTCTGATTAACCTAATGAATGGAATGGTTGATTGTAGTCGAAGTCGTGGTCCTTGGTTATCGTCGTGTGTCGGTTGGGTCCTTGGGCGAGATTCTTAGGCGAAGATGTAGGGCGCGCTGTAGCCGGCCGCGTAGTAAGGGTAGGCCGAGTACGCCGAGTAAGCGTAGGGGTAGCTGTAGGCCGCGCTGTAAGCAACCGGAGCGGTGTAAGCGCTGTACGCCACTGGTGCTGTGTAAGCGGCGCCGAGAAGGAGTCCTCGCTTGTCACGGGCGGCCTCCGGTGCGACGGCGGCTTCCGTCTTCACGGGCTCGATCGACTCGACCTCGACGGGTTTCGAGTCAGCGAGAGCCACTGCGGACAGGGCGAGGATGAGGACAGCCTGCGAAGATAAGCAAAAAAAATCGAGATTAGACATGCATTGTTCTTTTTACTGTTAATCAAGTGACGGTCGTCAATCAAAAACAGCAATTAAGCTGATTAGTCAACGATATGAATCTACCAAAAGAGTCTTTCTGAATTGTTCCACGAAAACAATTATAAAAAATGTATAAAGGCGACTGAGCAGAATGATAAATAATTGATTAAAAATGAATTATTGATTCAATCGTTTAGGCAGATCAAATGATAAGCATTTAGTGTTAATGATTACTTTAATAAAAGATGACTGTATGTTTTAATCTTTTAATTATAGAATAAAAACTATTGATCATATCAAGATTTAGAAAAAGTTGGAGTTCGTGTTAAACACGATTAATTCGATTAATCGATCCAGTCGGCGATTGCGAATGAATTGTAATTTCGTGAATACTCACTACGAAGCACTTCATGTTGATTGAGTTGATTTGGGTAGACTTGTGTCTTGTGTTAACACTGAGTTGCTTGGAGAGCGAGTGATGCTTTGACGTTGATTCCAGGGCCCTTTTATACCGATTCCATAGAGTCCAACTGGGGGGACTGGAGGGATACGTGCATCGATTGTCAAATCGATCGGGCTCGCTGCTCGTCACGTAGCGTCTTTATTGTGTGTACAGGACAAGCCGCGCGCGCACGCAATATACGTACTTACGCAGTCCGCCTCGTCGCAGTAGTTTATTCACGTTCCTCAGCGTCGTCCTCATCGCGATGATGCAGTTGAATCGTTTTGCCGCCACGATCGTGTTACACGATCGAGTAATACGTCTATGTGTTACCGGTCTTCGTCGCGCAGTGGACAACGCGCTTATTAAGTAACGCGTCCTTGGACAACCGCCAAATACGAACGAAAGTGTTTTACAATCAATGCGCGATTCCTCTACTAATAGACTCGCCACTGGATGGATGGTGTATGCACCGTCCATATGCTCCGCGCCTCAAACTCGCCCTCTTGTTTTATTTTCTCCGTCGCGTGACGTACAAGCAAAATTCCTAGAGGCTCCCATAAGAATTTCTCATTACAATACCATTAAAATAATATGCAGTTATGGAAGGTCATCTCACGGTCAATTAAACTGATCGATGGGGACGATCGGAGTACGGTGACATCGACCTCCGCTCTATGACCTTCGGACATGAACTGCCATTAGCAATTCGTGACCGGAATTGTCACGTGTCAATGCTCGAAGAAAAATGGCGCCTGAAATTAGTTTCGTAATCGCTTATCGATCACCTCGAAGACCATCACGTATCGTGGATTTCTTCGAGGAGCCTTGCCCTCAATTGCTAATTGCGAGTATTTATATTGTAGCCATTTTAGATTGATATTTAATATAACGCCTATCGAGACAACGGACATTCGAAAAATAAAATAAAAGATGCGCAAGCTTCGAGATCGCATATTTTTTTTTAAACAATATTTATCACGTTCAGAGCGTGAACCGTGCTTTTGCGGCACATCTATAATTTTAAGAAATGAATTATTCATGTCCGTAAAGTAGATCTGAATGTCGGGTTTTTACGATGCGAACGTAAAAGTTATTTATCGAGAATGATAGCCAGTCCCCTTATGCATTGTTCGTATTAATGGAAATAAATTCTTCATAAAGGGTCCATAAAAAGAGCTTTTATCGTCCGACTAGGGAAATATGCTCCGGCGAGTGAACGTCAAAGGGTTAATGTATTTATTGGATACCCGTTTTTTTTTTCTACGACGGAGCTCGTGATAAAGTCGAGCCATCGTTCATTGCTCCTTTAGCGCTTCCCTAGCTCGTTCCCCCAGTCCACGACAATAAGTATAAGCCTTCTCGTTTGATGCATGGAGAGACCTCCTCGCACTTTTGCGGCTGGAAGTCCATTCCGAAAATGAACTTCGCGAAGATCACGCCTCAACTGCAGGCTGCCTTCTCGCGGATCATTAATCACGGCTCTTTCGTTGCCGTTTATCAGCGCGCGGAAAGATGGAGATTCCCCTTGGTGGTCTAAGATCGAGTGAGAGAACAGCGTCTAGCAGGCGCCAGGCCTGATATTAGTCCGGCGCTTTCTTCGCGACGTCAGCAGACTTTTTGGCCCCCGCGATCTCCTCCCTTCGGAAAGCCGAGGCTTTGTCGAGAAAAAAAATGAGAGAATTTTATTTGGCGCCTTCGTCTCGAAGAGGCCTCCTGGCAATATTCGTCTTGGAGCGTCAAGCCGTACGCGCTAGAATGCCAACGAATGAAAAGAGAAAAATATTCCTTGTGTGTGGACCACGAGGAGAGGCACGAAACGGGAAATGAGAGGCAATGGAAAGAAGGGTGGGAATGGACGTGAAGTATGTGGTGGAATGATTCCGGGTTGGATTGCCAGACCTCGTAACCTTCTTGGACTCTGGATGAGGTAAAACCTTTTGTCGTTAAGGAAAAAAAAGTGCAACGACCAACATGGTAGACTCAACTTCGGATTTTGTGGAAATTAAAAACGAGCCGATTAATTTACATCACAAAGGCGGTCTAGGAACAGAAAAAGTATCCGTCAATCTATTTTTATCTCAAAGCATGACTATTTCATTTATACTGAGGAGTTCTGTTGTAAAAATACCATAAATGTTTAATTTCCATTACCATCTCAGAGCTCCAAACCCCTATTCATTAGGGTCCTGGACATCGTTTCATACGCTGAATTTCGCCAGAAGCTTTACCTTAAAAAAACACCAACTCCACTATATCTAGAGCCATGTTTAAATAAAAGTAACACCGGTTAACCGTCTCGCTCGGAATGGCCAGACGCGAGAAGTGAGAAAAGAAGGAAAAAAGAAGAGAGGAACGAAGAGGAGAGAAGGCGAAGGGCCGTCCGTGGAGTGTGTAGGATCCATTGTTTCGACGTTCTTTAGAAACTCTCCACATTAGCGTCGTGAATTAGTACAATGGGGAGACTCTTCCCTGGGTCCTGCTGCTCGTGATGCTCTCAGAGTTCGTTAGTTATAGTGTACCTGCGTGTATCTGCCGGTGGAGTAGAGTCGACGGGGCTCCCTGTACTCTACCATCTGCTTCTTTAGTTTTTCCTCTGTTCCTTTTACTCGCCCTCTCTCTCTCTCTCTCTCGCTCTTTCTCGTTTTCTCTTCGGCCATCTCGGCGTGTGCTCGCTTTTCTCGCTTTGCAGGCCCGCAGGGCCTACGCCGGACGTTTTGTTTCAGGCTTCATTGCACGTGAGAGCAGCCCCCGAGTACTTGGAGGCTATCGCGAGCGAATGGCATCGCAGTCAGTGTGTGTGCGTGTACGTGATGCCCTTGCCCTGCTCTTCCGAGACCCTTGAAATTATTCTCTTATATCTCCCAAAGCTATACTTTACGGGTCTTGTCCATTTTCAGTGTACCGTATCCATTCAGGCCTATCTCTTTCATGCAACGCGCGCGCGGAACGTTCGCCAAGTGTGCGCCGGGTCATATACCCGGAAAAAACCTGTCGGAAAGTTGGGGACGGCTCCCCGGCCCATGAAAGCCAGACTTACGACGAGTATGCTAGGTGCCTTTCGGTACTGCCGAGTGTCCCCTGGGATATGGAAGAATCTAAAGAGCCTCCGGGCCCAGGGAGGATGTAATGGAGAACCGAGCTTATAGGCTTTGCTTCCTCTCGCTTCGCACAATCTTCGCGTTCTCTTTTTCTCTCTGTCTCTCTTTCTGTCTTTACGCCATTCGCAGCACTCATTCCCGGACCGAGTGCTTGCATAATTCTGGGCTACGAGGAAGAAAAGAGGATCCCAAGATCTGGATAGATTTTATCACTTTGCAAGACCCTGAGAATTTAATTTTAAGTGTTTTTCCAGGTTGCATTGATGCCCTTTAAAAATCCGTTTTATGTTGAAGTCGTTTCGGTCGTACCTACAGCTTTGTCCTTTTCGTTAGCCGATGTCATGATTTATGATTGGATGAGATCTTCACGGGTAAAAACAATTGGCCGGTGTAACCAACCCGCATAGTACAGACATTTGTGTACGAAAAATGGTTTTACAAAATAAATTCCGAAACCAATGATAAATCAACCAATTGGCTTGGCCAAGTGGCAAACTCGGTTTGTCAAACGTCGACACTGGCCGCCCATCGATGAGGCAAATTTAGCGCCTGGAATCCAGATAATATTGTATATTTAGAGGCGAATCAATTGCCCCGAAGGGTTCGCGGGCGCGGTTTTCGTTTCGCACGTGAAACACGGTCGATGGACGAGATGGTAGAGAGGCGCGCGGTGCATCAGTGTCAGAGCACAAGAGCAAGAGCAATGGAGTGTAGAGGTGAGGATGAGAGGACGCCCTGGCTCGCCCGGTAATCCGATCGACCAGCAGTTTGGTCGGGCCGGTGATTCGATTTGCGAACCCCCGAACCCAGGGATGCGACCCGACCGCGTGGCATTGGAAAATGTCCGGAATCCGCACCGAACGAGAGGAGAGAGAGAGAGAGGAGAGACGGAGCGTGGAAACTCGGCAGCGACCCCCATGAACCCAGCCGTGGCACGACCATGGTTATACGCCACGGGTGAATCTCCATCCGCAGTGCTCAGTGGTTGTGAAATGATTGTCCGATGTAATTTTGGCTGGGCGGAGTTGCAGTCCGGCGACCACAGCGGCGCGCACCTTTCGAGTTTTCCCACCGAACACTGCAACATGAATTGAAATTTGAATCGAATGGTCGTTCGATCTCTTCGTCAGCTACACCAGACTGACGAATTATTTATTGCCCATTCGAATTTCCATGTGAGTCAATGAAAAAAAAAACTTGGTAGGCCCAACCAAGTTTTTTGCTTGCCCCTACCGAGCACTTCATTGTGTCAGTAAGCCCTTTGGTTGTGCTTACCACATTTTTGTGGTATTTCGTGACCCTCGAATCAATGCATCAGTCAAAGTTTCAGAAAGGGTGAGACAAACAAACGAGTTCCAAACAAACATTGTAATGCTTTGGTTACGTTGGAATGTCGTCAAAAAGACTCAACCTCTATACAGAGTCCGAAAAATTAAAGGGTGAGACGAACAAACGAGTTCCAAACAAACATTGTAATACATTGGTTACATTGGAATATCGTAAAAAAAAAACCTCAACTTTTACACGGAGTCCGAAAAATTGAAGGAAAAACCCGGTATCCTTCCGGAAGCCTTTGGGAATGGCTCAGTCCAAGTCCGAACGACGGGCAAACGAAGGTTCTGAATTTTCCGCAAGCTTGACGTATTATTATATGCACGAGCGAACCGCAAAACGACGCCTCGAGATCGGAGGGGTGGGGCGACAGCAGGGGAAAGAGGCGAACGGTGGAAGATTGACCGAGCGTGTAAGGGCGAAGGTTGGCTTCTAATTTCACTGCAGTGCATATAACCAACCACCTCTGTCGATGGAGACGGTTAATTCCGAAGTTACGCGGTTCGAAGTTCCCGCTCCGGTCGACTCGATCGAGTGGCGGATGCACTGCTTTGCCGACCAACTCTGTATTAGTATGGCATCGGTAATAGAAGGGCGGGAAGGGAGAGGGGTGGGACTTATATGTGCCTTAAAGCTATACGTGGCGGCTCTGTGGTGAAGCCTGCGAAGCGATTTATCGTTGCCAGCCAACTCGATTCTGCGAAACTCAATGAAAAACTTTTATAATCGAGACTTAAATCCTTTCAACCCTCCCCGCCCCCTCCGCCGACAACCCGTGCAGCAAACTTTGCGACCCTCAAGCCTGGGAAACATAGTTCACAGAGGCGAAACTGTTTTAATCGAATTAAGTAATGAATAATTATATCACAGGTATATAGGTGTTTGTATCGGTACACGGTGTATCGGTGGGGGAGGGGGGGGGAGGGGGGGGGGGGGGGGCGTAAATAGTTGAACTCTCTCTACACCCTCGCCAACCGGATTACGTCGAAGCTCGCGCGCGCGGACCGAGAGAAGCGAGCGAAAGTTTTTACACTCCGTGGCGATCGTTGAAGTGGAAATTTGCCGACGAAAGGGGCGGAAGAGTGAAATCGTGTGACGACGTCGCTGCGACGTCTGAACGCGTCGCCGTTGTCGACGTCTGCCCTGACGAGGGAACGACGTCGTGACGAAGGGAAGCTAAGGGTCTCGGGATCGGAGATAGAAAAAAAAAACACGGCGTAACTTTAAGGCGATATAAAGGAGAGAAGACAGCGTGGATCAACTTTTCTCAACTTCGTGACAGTTGGAAAAAGGGCGACATTTTTTTTCACTTTCCACTTGTAAAAATGATCGTAAGTGTTTGACGTCGATTTCATTTTTCCATCGCAAAAAGCACGTGGAAATTGTGAAACGCCTTGAATTTAAGAAAAAATCCACGGAAAATACGGAAAGTATGAAAGAGACGACGAATTCTTTCTCATTCAATTCGCAGTTGTCTTCCCACATCGGCTTTAAGAAATCGATAGTCCTGACGCAGGGCATTCCACTTCCGGTTGGCTCTCGACGGTCAAAGTGCCGAGTAAGCGCGAAGGGTGAGCCGAGAAAAGCCAAAGCCGCTCACGTCGGATGTACGTCCGGAGGTGGTAAGAAAAAGAGAGATAGAGAGAGAGAGAGGAAAACAAAAGGAGGGGCGCACCCAGGTGAGATGATATTTTTATATTTCTTTGATGCACGAACAACCTCTGGAGATGATCTTCAAAGAAGACACGAGCTGGTTGGGGCGTCGGAGAAAAGTTCAATAGAACAGGACGTCGGGAAAATAGACAATACATATATGTGACTGTGTACATACGAAACACAGCGAGGAAAAGAGATGAATCGGGAGGAGCCTAGCGAGTGCCACGGTAAACAGAGTTTGAAATTACAAAAGTTGCGGTGCTTGCGCCAGTTTCTCATGACCAACCGCATTCTCTTTCTTTCTCTTTTGGACTCTCAAACACGGAGAACCTCGAGTGCATATACAGGACTCGCCGATGGCTTCTCCGCTACGCTCATGGGACTTGACTCGGCGCGCCGAGGGAAACCGCAGAGCACGGAGTTCGCTCTCCCTTCGCTGGGCAAACCTGAGCTTTCGAGATTCGAGACGCACTCGATGCTCTCGAGTGGCGAGACTGACGAAGAAACTCTTCGCTCTGCGAAAAAGCTCGGGTTTTCGGAGGAGAGTGTGTCCATCGTTTGTTCCTTTCCTATTTATCGCGGAGGACATCCTCCAATGCGAGATCCACCATATTGAAACCTCAGTTCGATTTTGCTCAGGATATTGACTGTGCGGATTTATTCTTCGTGTACAACTACCGGTACCAACCCAACGGGAAATAGAATGGTGCGGCTAGGGCGACGGGAGGGGGGCAGAAAAGTTGGGGAAAAATGGACAGAGGAAGTCTGAGTCTGAACAGCGGAAAACTGAAGAAACATTTTTCCCCAGTGGTAACTCCATCCGGGCTGTCTAAACTCTGGAAGTGAGCGACATTCACGAGCCCGGGACGCATCGGACCGGGACGAACTGGCGCCTTACGGCGTCTTCCTGGATTTGACCAAGGTCGTCCCAGCTGTGTTTCAATGCGTCTTACTTATTCAAATGCTCAAACAGAGCCTCGGGACATGTGTGTAAAATAATAAAAAGAGAAAAAAAAAATTGTTCCAAGCCAACAGAATTCAATTGATTAAAAATTTAATCTAACCGAATGCAAGCCGCAACTCGCTGATAAACTTGCGGCGAACTTGGTTCATCTGAACTTGGGTCGTGCCGAATTCAGGCAACGAAGCAGAATTTATTTTGAGCCAGAATTAATCCAATTAGCTCGATTAAATTTGCTCCGAGCTGACAAACGAAGTTTTTTGCGACGACCGCGCGAGGAAAAATGTTGGAAAATATTTGCCATTGGAGATTGACGTGTCTGATGACCCCGGTTGGCTGGGGTCAGACACGCCCGAAGGCGTCGAACGCTCACGCACTCCTCAAAATCCCCGAGACTTTGGCTTTAGCAGACGAAACTCGAGACTCCGTGTGGCATTTAGGGCTGGCTGGCAGCGCTCTTGGCGCCGACTTTGCCGACGCCAGCGCGACCCAACCACCACCCCCCCCCCCCCCCCCCGCACGCTTTTCGCGTCCTCCGCCTTCGCTGTCGTCTCGTTTGGCCGGGGCGAACCCGACGGCGAAACGAGAGGGACACGGGACGCAAGCGAGCGAGACGTCAACGTTGGCGAGGAGAGAAAAGAGACCCCAGGAGTCTCTTCTCGGTTGTCTTCGTCGTCGTTGTCGACGTCGACGTCGTCGGGGGGCTTTCATTGAGGGAGCGTCGCGGCGCCCGGCCGTCAAAGGTCACCACGCGGATATAAATACCCCGGTGGCGCCGCGCACTCACGCCCTCGTTCTCTCCGCCGACTTTTAAGCCCTCGTCTTCACTTTTTTTAAACACAAATTAACGAAAAAGCTGCTATTGTCATTTTATCGCGATAAACTTATGCGGTGATTGCAAAAAGATTCTTTTTTATTTTGAATTTATTAACTTGAGCTATCGAAAAAAAAGATGCCTAATGAAATTAAAAAAAAGATTGCGATAAAATAATCAATTTTGTATATATTCATCTATCTTTCGATTCATCGATATTTAATTTTTTTTACCAGCAATAAACTTCGTTTGAAATTTATGATTTTGGGTACAGTTTTAAAATCATCGTTTTGCTAGTATTCTTTGTTATTTATTGTAGGAAAATAAGAACTGCTGTCCCAGCACAGACAAATATTTATTCCGTGAAACCTCGGAGGTTTGTTTTCTTTCTTCTCTCCGCGCCTCAACGATTTTTTGCGACGCGGATCGCACATTTTTCATCTCACATTCAATTCGCGCGTCCGTCGTACGAGGATTCCGCGCGCGTTTTTCATTACTTCGCGCGAGAGGGATACACCAATAACGGGATTACGTACTCGCAGGTTAATACTCTGTGCGGCGCTTTTTTTTCACCGCCTGGAAAACGCGGAAAAAAATAGACGGAAAGGACGAGCTGCGTGCGCGCCTCGCGTCTCCGGCGTCGAAGCAAACCCGCGTTGCATGCCGGCAGTTTTCTCGCTCGCTCGTTCTCGCCTCCTTACCCCGAATCCACCGGAAGCACCGCGGCAACGCGTTGTTTTATGCACGTTCCTGTAGCCGCGCGCGCTTTGGGCATTCGCTCATTCGAGTTTACGAGACGCGTTAAATTTACGGCTCTGATGGGCCGGCTAATAACGAAACCCTCGGTGGAGAACGCGCACGGCCAAGGGCCCCGGATTACTCGGATGGGTTTTAACGAAAAGGGCGCCAACCTTATTACTGCTGCGCAGCTTAATGTCAACGACCGCCTTCACGAGATGCAAAGCCCCGAGTCATAGATTACGGAAAAAATGTGTTCGAAATAAATGCGCCCTTCGGGGCAACGCCCTTTTCTCACGGAATTAAAAATACGCTGAAAAGTCGTATTTTAAGTACATGGAGAACATTTTTTGGGGTTAAATATTTCGCGTTTCGCAATTTTCTCCTCGAATTCTCTATTTTCGGGCATTTTTGGAATCAGGTTGTCGAATTTTACGAAATCGTACATTTTTTTATTCGCAGATAAATCATTGGACCAACATTCTGATATTTAGCCCCGAGATCCGCGTTGCAGAAATTTCACGCGTAGGAGACGCGTTGAAAATAGGCTGAAAATTATCGTAAAATACAAAATTCGCTGTAGCACGTGTGGTTAATCAAAATTTTCACGCGAAACGAGTTTCCAGGAAGAGTATGTCTCGTCGTTGTTAAATGTCGCGCGATTGGCGACAAGTGTATCGCGCGAGAAAATTCGGTACGTTGACGCGTTGGCGGCTACTCGGTCTGGGCGAAGAGTAGTGGTTACGAGCTCTCGTGATTTTCCCGTGGCAATAATCGTTTTCGCGGCCCCGCGCGACGTCGGTGGTGGCGATGCACACGTCGCGCTCGTTGCTGGCGCTGCTGCTGCTGCCTGCCGAGTGTAATACCCGCGGAGCTGCGAAACGTCTGGCTCGGCGCGCGCGGCTGTATAACCCGTAAGCTGTAGCAGTTTTCGCCTTGGCAAGCGGGACCGCAGTTTTCCATTAGCCAGAACGATATTCGAACACTCTCGTCGCACACAGACTCTCGTCGTTCTCAGCTGGCAACGCGGGCGACGCGAAAAAGTGAGCCTCGACTCGGACCTCGCGACAACGTTTCCGTCTGCAACACGTCGCGCCCGCTCGGCAATTGCCGCGTGTTATTGTATTTTAACGATCGCCGCGATAAAATTACTCTAATCGAATTCTTATTTTTGTTTTTATTTTTGTTCCAGGAACTCTCGACGCTGACCCGGCTACTTCGATTCTCGGTGAGTCTCTCGCGGTATCAGAAAAAATGGTGGGAGAAAAAAAAAATGGTTTTTAAACGCGACCATTTTTTTCCCAGCCATTTATTCCACCAGAATTTTTTCTCGGCTATTTTTTCCTAGATTGCCTCGCGCCGAAAATATAGCGAGGAAAATAGCGAGAAAAAATGTGTGCAAACTTGAAACCGGAAACGCAACATTGCTATCGAGGCGATAAACGCGCGATACATTTATCGAGCTCTTCGCGAGCCCCGAGCGGAATTTACGAGGCGGGTTAGTAGTCCAAGTCCGTAATAAACAGACGAAACCCTCTCAACGTTCGACCGAAACGCGTCGCAGTGTTTCTCCTTAATTAAAGGCAAACATCCTAGCGCCATTTTCATCTCGAATTGCAGATGCTCTTAAGCGCGAAGACTATCCACACGATGCAAGTAGAGCAGCTTCGCTCCTGGTCCGCCCTTTGTGCATAGCTTTTAAATCGAAAACTTCTCTGTTTCGTACTTCACTTTTTTCACAACCTCCTCCCTCACTTCACCTCCCGAAACTCTTCGCGAAGGCCTGAAAAAGTGAGTGAAAAAAAGCGCCACGTGCGGAGGTCCAGCGCAAAAAGCTCTCGTTTTTTTTTGCTCGCAGTCTCTCGACTGACCCAGAATCCTACAAAGGTACGAGAGAGAGAGGCGGAGCAGCTTTTTGAGTGCACCGAGACGCGATAAGACGTTAACCAGCTCCGTGGCTCTTTGACGCTCTGCACTGCAAAAAAAAACGCCAGAGAAGATAAAAAAGGGAAAAGCGTTCCGAAAAATTAAATATTAATATTAATGGCTTCGGCCTGTGGAAAATTCAGCTCTGCTACGAAGTTCCTTTGAATTTCGCAGCAGACTCGAACAACCGCTTCGCAGCCTTTTGCCCTTAAATCGGAATTACTGATTCTCCGTGAGAATTTTCATTCACGATTGCCTCGACTAATTCCGCTTTGGTGCAAATAATCCCAACGCGGTTGCAATAATTAATCGTCTGGCACGTAAAAAAAAGTCTCGAATTCGATATTCGTCGACCGCGATCTCATTTTTTTTCCCGCGCAGACAATTTCGTCGGTACACTCGTTAGTTCGCTCTCGCCGCTCTTCCTCCGCGATTATTCTTCTCCCCTTCCGCCTGTGTCTTCCTGGTTCTTGCGTTTCTCTTTTTCCCACTCGTCCCGCAGGAAATATTTCTCAGGATTCCGGTCACGCCCTCGAACGGTTCATCGCTCGTCGTGCAGTTTTCCTCTCCCGCTTCTTCTTCCTCCTTCGCTTCCTCCGGGTTTCATCCCCCTTCCCTTCCTCCCCCCGAAGTCAGAGATAAGAGATCCTTGATTTTCGTTGCGCGAACGCGCGGACCCCGGTTCACGCACCCCGAATGCATTCGGTCTCTCGGGCTCTGTGTGTGTGTTTTTTTTGCTCTTCCTACTCTTCCTCCTCTGTCTTCGTGCTTCATCCACTCCCCGGGGAGCGCGGGCTCCTCCGTCCGGGGATTCTGTCCCGTGCGAGGAATACGAATGTTCCCCCGGCAAATCCGATTCCTTCGCAACATCAGAGACGTGGAAACGTGGAAAAGGGGAGGGGGTTGGGGGAGGAGGCGGAGGGGAGAAGAAGGAGGAGGAGGAAGACACATAATTGCTGGATCTAATGAGCACACACGGTCGCACACGTATTTCGGTTCGGTTGGATGGTCAAAGGAGAATCTGGAGATCGTGACGCGAGACACAGTCAGGGGAGGGGGGTCGTCTGTGCCGCTTCCAGTATCAACAAATTCCAGTGGTCATTGATTTCCGATAGTTCCGAGCATCAGCGCACTTCGACAGTTGTGTCCTGTCGAGTAGATATATAATATATAGGTATATAAAATATATATGTATACTACAATGCTTTTGGTGCTTCTGCCATTCTTTCCTTCCTTCCTTCCCGAGTATAGAAATCGATGGGTTTCGAAGGCTGGGTATATACATTGTGTCCGGTAGTGGAACCGGAAGTCGCAAAAGGGACGACGAGACGAGTGGGGAGGGGGGAGGGAGAGCCCATATCGATGAAAAGACTCGGAAAGGTGATCGTCGTCATTCTCCCTCGGCTTCGCCCAACGTCTCCGCTGTGTCCTGCAATATAAAAGTCCGGATTGTCGGTTATTCGGAGAAATCACGTCGACCAACGCCGGACCCTGGACTCCGGATGGTTTCTCGCGAATAAATCTTTGTATTTATTGTGGACCGTTCGGATTTATCGTTGGGCGATTCATTCTTCGCTTGTAGTCGGCTGGGCATTGTAGTTCGGAATCGTTGACCACCGCGCGATTCGTCGAGCTGCGTTCGGTGGAGCGTAAATCATTTTGATTTTGATTCGTACCGACGAGGAGATTACGATTGAGGCGACCAAAGAGGATGATTACAATTTCGGTAACACCTGTTTTTTTCGAGTCAGGCGAACGTGAATTTTTGTTCAGATCAATCGGAACTACATTTTTTTTCGGGTTAATCGAACCTGAATTTTTTTTCGGATCAATCGAACCCGATTTTTTCCGTTTTTTTTTTCTGTTTGCTATCGAACGGTCGATAGCAAACACGATAATGAAAAGAATGCTTTGACGCGGAACGCAATATCTGGATTTCTTAGTTCTTTCGCAAAATTTTAAAACCGAATTTTCAAAACTCTTTACATCGACCGCCACGCGAGCTTCGAGCTTCGACCATTCTCCGGCTGATAAATCCTCACGGTTATTGTGGACCGTCTGCAGTGGGATTTATCGCGCGCGATTTATTCTCGTATTCGTTGCGCGCGTTGCGGTGTCTCCGGAATCGTTGATCTGCGATGCATGCGCGAGAGGAGGATTCGTCAGGCTTGCTACGGGTAGAGCCAAAAAGCTCTCTCTCGGAGCTGACGTCGCGGCGCGACAACAATACGGCACTGTGACCACTGCGAGGCGAAGCACAGAGCCCGAGCTTGAGTAACCATAGTAATTAATAGCCACGCTGTCTCCGGTGGACTAAAGAGACAGTGTGGCTGTGTTCTCACTTTCTCCCTCTCCCTCTTTCTCTGCCTCCTCTCTCGTCAGTCGACCATCTCTTCGACGCTCGTGTCTCCGGGTCCCGCGGCTCCAAGACGGACCGTGAAATTGTCGACGACCCCGCGGATCGCGTTGCGGGGGCAGCAGCGGAGAAAAACGGAGACAAGGAGAAACGGCTGGGTTAGCGTCTTGTCTTGGAAATTTAACGCTCGGCTTCACGCCGGGTCGCGTGTTTCGCTACTCTGCCGTTTGCCCGCAAAACTCGTCCACGCGCCTGCGCCCAATGAAACCAAAATAACGAGAGCGTTGGGCGCAAGAGCCGAGAGACTCGAGACGAGAAGAGGCAAAAGCATCAAAGGACCGTGCAACTGAGGCGGCAGACAACCGCCGCATTTCTCACTTTCTCCTCCTGCTCCCGTGGGAGAAACTCAGACTCGTCTGGCGGAATTATTCAATGTCTGATTTAATCTGAATAATGAATTCTCACGTCCTGAGATCTGGGAACCAGGCGCACTTTTCGGGGTCTGCGTGATGACAGGAATGTTGTGCAGGTGTCAATTTTGTTTTAATATTTTATATACGCCAACTAAGGAGCATAAGAATCATTGAAAGAATTTAGACATCAACGATTCGTAAATAATTTGACAACAAATTCACATTGATTTCGCGTCGTTCGGTGATTTGGTGAGAATTAATAATTTTGCAGAAATTAATTTTCGCAGGGAAATGGAAAATTCATCGCGTTTCGATTTATCTCTTCGCGGTTAAGCGCGTTTAATATTTCCAGTCGAGTGCACCCGATGTCATTTCCGTCGTATACTCCGTAAGACCGCGGCACAAGTGTCCAGTGTCCGAGCAATCTCGCTCGGAGATTTCTGAAAGATCGTAAATTCTCACAGTGTAGCTGCTGTCGCGAGGCGCAACTGCTGTTCATCGATCGATGAGGACGGTAGAGGCGTCTCGCGTCCTTATCACCCGCGGTTCTCCCAGCGTCATCTTGGCTCTCTCTCTCTGTCTCCTCTCGACCGAATGAGATTGAAGTGACGCGATTTATACCATCGCACGTCGCCGACGCTTCGCTTCCAGCGACTTACAAGCCGTTCAGTTTGTATTTCCGGAAGTCCAAGAGTGCGTGAAGAAATTCTTCGTGTCGTCTTTACCTCACCCATCGCTTACACTGAAAATCAAAACACCAACACATTTTCCGATAGCTTTTCGCGGTAATCGCCATATAAATATTTTCTCTCTTCACCAAACCGTATTAAAAAAAATGCAAGAAAAATATTTTTCTCGCATTTTTATCTTCAATAATTCTTAAGATGTGTTATCCAATATTTTGCAAAAAAATAAACTGTATCGTAAAATCTTTCGCACCGGAATCCTCGGCATCGACGCAGCAAATGAATACATATTTCCGTCGCCGGTCAATACATTGAAATCGAAGTCAAAAGCTACACGAGCTGCTGCGCGAGTAGCGAGTCGGTATATCGAAGGGTGGGTCGAATGGCTTCTCGAGGATTTTCACGATTTGCATGGCCCGTTATCGCCAAACGAGAGGACGTCTCGCGCAGGAAGAAAAGCGCGCGGCACGGAGGAAAGCGGCGCCCGGTATAGGTCGTTCCTGATGGCCTTCTGCAAAACTTCCCCTATATTGTCGTTCGCGCCGAAACGTGTCTCTCCCTCTTCTCTATATACCCATATATATATCTATATTTATTCCCACCGGTGTATTTGTACGTGCAGACAGAAAACCGTATACACAGACTCGGTCCTCGACGCCCCCATCTCCCCTCCGCGTCTCACTTTCGCCGTCAGAGCTTGCAGATATTGCGAGGGGTCGAGAGGGGAGGCGAGACTCGGGGCGGCGCTTTTCACCCCCCGGAGCGATACGTCGCGATTGCCTATATTGATAACTCGCAGCTCGGCATACTGCGAGCTACGTGCATTGCACAGTATGTAGCTTATATACTACGTTATACGCGTAGTGTGTAAACGCTATATGCTACGTTTTATGCTACGTTGTACGCGTAGTGTATACGTTATACGCTTAGTGGGTATACGTTATATCCCTACACTGTTAAAAATCCGGTGTTAAAAACAACACCGAGTCGGTGTCTATATAAGTCCACACCAATCGCGGTGATAATGAGCGGTGTTAACTGAGCCTGAAATACCGACTTTCACCTCAAAAAGTCAGAAGTCCCATTTTTCGCGAATTATCAACAGATCGAAGCGAAAATTGAAATACAGACGCCAGTAATGTGAATCTCGTTAATGAATTAGTCAGAACTTTGATTTTCGAAAAAAAAAATTACAGATCAATTACCCGGTAGAGAAATCTGTAATGAAAAAATTGATTTTTTTCTTCAATTTTTCGATAAAAACTGAGAAAAGCGATTAATTTATTCACGAGATAATAAAAAATCTCACATGATACCTGCATTCATGCCTTTAAAGCAAAAAGTGTTACAATGCATCGTCGGTAACACAGGGAAAATTTAACGAAACGGCTGGTGTTAATTTAACACCGTAAACAGTGTTAACACGGTAATAAGTAACACCAGGAAAAAGTCCACACCAGCAGCGTTTGACACCGTAGATTTTTAACAGTGTAGTGAAGCATTTTTACCGTTTAATCCGACACAAGTCGGGCCAACGGGGCCCTGGTCAGATCCTAACTAGGGCCCGAATTGCGCCAAATGTAACGCCATGGATTTTCCACGAGGGATGCTATACGTTGTCGACGTAGAGTGTATACATTATATCCCAGTTCTTATATGCTACGTTATACGCGTATTGTGTATAAGTTAAATGCTACGTTATACTGCATAGCGTACCACTGGAAACTACATTCGACGGGGCGAAACACAGTTATACCAAAAACCGAGACCCGCGCGTACGACCCGCGATCCCGCGCAGTCGGCGAGCGCGTGCCCGGGGCGTCGAATTGCAGCTGCGCCGCTATTTCGCCTTCCGCGCCTCGAAAAATATTGTATTATCAACTGTATCGGCCGCACTCGCCTACGCTTCTCGCCTTCCCCGCGCGTTTCTCCGTACAATTTCACATTTTGCTGCCGCGCGCACGCCCCGCGCGATATTGCGCCACTTTCAATCTGTTTCTCGTTGCCCCGACGCTCTTTCCTCGCTTTTTTCAGTCCCCGGGTAAATCGACGCTCGATTTCTCGATGACTCGCGAGAAAACTTTGCCTCTACGTTTTTCGGAAAATGCCACTCTCACCGCTGGGCTCTGCGAATGTTTATTTTATCGTGTTTTCTCTGTTTGCACTCGGCGCGAGGGGTTCGGTCGGTTCGGCTGACGCGAAACTGCGGGAACTGACTCGTCGACAGCTGCGTTCGTTTATTCGTGGACCATTTTTTTGTAATGGTTTGAATGCAAAAAAAAATATTGGAAATTTGACGGAAATTTTACTGACGTGAAAGTTGATAAAAAAAAATCCCCGGTTTGTTATCGACTGTCATATTTTTGGGCTCCTTCCGTCCGAACGAGTTCGATTTGAGTTCGACCAGTTCGACGTCCGGACCGATCAGTCATGTTTCGTCGTCAGCTGACGACGAAGTTGCGGAAGGGAAAGCTGAAAAATGTGGGAGGAAACGAGTCGGAGACGTTATACTGCGATTGCGTGCCACGACTTGGACTGTTATTGCGGGGAACCCTAGGGGGAAGGGGGGGGAGGGTAAACGTTTATATCCTCGAGCGAAATTCCGCCGAAGGACCAGAGGGGAGGATACGACGGGGGGTGGAAGCCTCGTGAGTTATGAGACACGAGGAGCGAGGGCGTCTCGCGCGGGGAGAGAACCTCGACTGCGCCATCGGTGCCCACTTATTTGCATTCTCATTTGTACGTCTCGACGCGGCGTTTGCCGCCCGTTGGGTCTGATGAGACACGAGCCCCACCGAGTTATGAAGATTCCCCGGTTGTCGTTCGCCACGACCTGCGGGAAAGTAGGACGGATCGGACAAATGTACTGAATCCGAAAATGAATAGTCCGGAGTTTGAACGTCTTGGAAAGTTTTGACAAAAGTTGAATGGAAAAAAATTGCCAGGCTGGCTCTGGGCATTTTTTTATTACAAATTTTTGCCAATTTTTATACAAATATTTGCCAGGCTGGCAAAAAATATTTTCGTAATGCAACTACAATGTTTCTTTCTAAATTAAAAAATTATTTTGCTATGCCGAAATATGTTGTTTCGAAAAATAAATGACACCATCGTTTATCCCAAAAAACCAAAATCAGAATCCTGTCAATAATTTGCAATCTTCGACCAAAAATAAATTTCGCAAAAACAGATTGATGTCAGTTTAACCGCACAATTTTTCTTTTTTAGTCCGGACGAAACGACTTTTCGGTGCAGAGTGATTTGGACCGAAATCGCGCGTAACGCGCGCGGCGGTAGATCAAAATGTTGCGACTAACCGACGCTCGTTAACATTCTCAGCCGTGTTACCCAGCGGCAAAAGGAATCCCGAGACGACGAGCCAGGCGAAGTCGCTGCCACAGACTGAAAAGCCCCGTAACAAAGATTAGTCGAAGTTAACTGGCAACAAAGTATGAATTATCGCGAGAGGCGCCGGCCCCGTGGGATATATGCGGAAAGATTCATGAACGCGACGCGCGCGCGCGCGCCTCGCGGACCGAGGAGAACGCCTCGCTCGATAATTTACACGCGGAGATGCGCGAGGCTCCGGCTTCTGTCACATAATTATTCCCGAACGATGAAAATAGGCTAATGAAGCGCCTGGAGATCGGATTATTCGAATCCCAACGATTAATTATTCCTAATTCTCCGAGTCCCCCGGACTCACTGCGTTACCGCGATAAAATAACGAGTCTTCGTCAGCGAGTTTCCCGCTGAAATTCTAAATCCACGAGATTTGGAATTTTCAGCGGACGCACGTGCGCGCCTCTCTCGCGCTTTTCCCCGGCCGCGTTAAATTATTCACTTTATCCCTATTTTATTCAACGAAAATCCGAGTCCGGACGTAAACTACTACGACGACTTCGCGCGAAATCCGATCGACGCTGTTCGACTGATTTTAGTCCCGCTGAGAGTACAAAAGACGAGATGTAAAAAAAATACGATGAAGGAACGACGGACGTAAGACGATTCGTATTTCGCAACTGAGGCGAATAATCGTCGCATTCGCAGGAATGTGGCGATTATTGCCACATTGGGTGGGGACGACTCGGACGAATCCATCGTTAACCACAAAAATGACACAATGGCAAAATAAATGGGGTTTGTTGTAACGAAGTGTGATAATAATTCCCACATCCCACAAATAATAATCTATAAAATCAATATAATCAAAATCATTTACGTAATAATCAATTATAATCAATATTCCCACAACGTTCAATAATTAACGTCATCGATAAATCATTCTAAATCCAGCGAATGAAATCTCGCGATGGTTGAGCGCAAATATCCCCGTGGGACATTTTTCGGATTCCGCAGTTTCTCTACTCTACTCTGCGCCTGTGAATCGCACGACACGGAGAAATTGCAAGTGCGAAGGAGTTTCGTGAATTATTTCGTTCTTTTTTCTCCTCTCCGCGCGTTTACGAGCCGCATCTTTGACGGAAGGTACGAAAAGGCGAGAACGTACGACATAGTAAGACGCGTGTTCTCTGCGCTCGGCTGCGTCCCTCGCGGCGAGTTCGCGAGAGAGCAACGGTACGACGAGGTGCGTTCTGTGACTCCGCCGTGGATAATCGATTGCGCACGCTCGACAACCAGATGAGGGAGTGGACGCGCGCGTCCGCGACTTCCTGGTCCTTTGATCCGCGCGCCTCAGAAATATTTCCGACGCGGCACTTGAGCACGTCGGAATAATCGCACCGCGAGGATCTCGCGCAGCTTTAGCGCGCGCCTAATAATTTTCGCCAAACGTCCGGGTCGCGTGGCCGCTTTAACTCACACTTCTAATCCTGGGGGATTGTGGGAGGGACTTTAAATTGTTGCAGGTTTCCTGGCCAGGTTTTTTTTCTTCTTTCGAAAGCAGACATTTGAGAATTTCTGGCTTGGGAGTAAAAATACACAAAATTGTGGAGATAAAATGAAATCGTCGCGGGCGAGTAACATTTTTATTTCAATTTGCTCGAATTGTTTATTTCTCTTCATCAAAGATATAATTTCGAGGGATTTTGCAATCTCGATTTCACCAATATTTCCGATTAGGTAACCGGACGCATCGAAGCACGACATTCCGGTCGGTAGACACGGCGATCCGTATATTTACACAAAGCTCAAATATCCAAGACCGAGGTGGGCCAATAATGCTTGTCTACGTGACATCAAAAGCCCCCGAAAAGCTCGTCATTCTCCGGATACTTCGTTATAAATTATCGGCGACAAGCTTCCGCCGTCGCCGTCGTTTGCCTGGCGAGCTTGCCCGCCTCATTTGTCGCATCTACCGCTAAATCGATAAAAAGCATCAGCCTGTTAGTCTGCCCGGCTTTGCGGTAAAAACAAATTGATACTTCGAAAATCTGGGCATCGTCCCTCGAACGAATCTACAGGATTTTAGCGACACATTATTATATATTTTTTTTAATAAACTAGGCTAATCACACGCGCTGGCGTGCGCGTGTGATTAATCATTTTAAATTTGTCATTTTGCTTGTCAGAAATCGTAGATCTGGCCGCCGGGCCGAAAACCACCTAAATCGGGGTCACGAAATTTATTTTTTCAAAATATCGGTTTTTAACCTATACCATCGTTCTCAAGTCGCATATTCTATCCCTGAAAACACTGGTTACAACCCTTTTTTAGTTGATTTTGAAAAAACAAATTTTTGGTCGAACAGTTTGTCAGAAATCGTAGATCTGGCCGCCGGGCCGAAAACCACCTACATCGGGGTCACGAAATTTATTTTTTCAAAATATCGACTTTTAACCTATACCATCTTTCTCAAGTCGCATATTCTACCCCTGAAAACACTGGTTACAACCCTTTTTTAGTTGATTTAAAAAAAAAAAAAATTTGGCCGAATAGTTTGTCAGAAATCGTAGATCTGGCCGCCGGGCCGAAAAGCGCCCAAATCGGGGTCACGAAATTTATTTTTTCAAAATATCGACTTTTAACCTATACCATCGTTCTCAAGTCGCATATTCTACCCCTGAAAACACTGGTTTCAACCCTTTTTTAGTTGGTTTTGAAAAAAAAAAATGTTTGGTCGAACAGTTTGTCAGAAATCGTAGATCTGGCCGCCGGGCCGAAAACCGCTCAAATCGGGGTCACGAAATTTTTTTTTTTCAAAATATCGACTTTTAACCTATATGTCTACTGTAATAGCTACCAAGACGCTTCCGAGTCACCGCGAAATGGTCACAAAAAAAAATTAATTTATTTTCCCACATTTTCCCGAGCGCCGCGTGTTCCAATAAGTAGAAACTAATCCTTCGCGGTTCCCGCGCGCGTTGAACGCCGACTTTATTCCCGGCGTAAATAATTTATCACCCGACACCTGTACCGCCGTACATAATATCGGGGGGATACTTGGCTCATTGACTGCTCCGCCAGGCCAAGACTCGGTATGAAATCTTCCGTCTCGGTTTCTCTCGCATTTCGAGCGACGTTTCAAGGCTACAAGCAAACGAGCAAGACGAGATGACACGTGCGCGCCGGGCGAGAAAAGCGACGATGCAGATTCTGCCCCGTCGCTTCGACTCGAAGCGTTTGGCGACGATGGCACGATAATTGCGCCAGGGAAACGCATCGAGTGTATTCCATCCGCTCGGCTTTCTCTGGTTTCGACACCGCCACCGCCGCCTCCGCCGCTATTTGTAAGCAAAATGTTTTCACCGTTAACCAACTGCTCGACGCGGATTTATGCGTCGGTATATTCGAAGACTGTTATAGCGTCGCGTCGCAAGCTCCCGAGACGCGACACTTTACGTTATTTCGCTCTCGAATTAGGCCTCCACCCTCCGGCGGCGAATATAACGACGTACGATCCGCATTCGGAGAAATAGTCACTCGTAACTTGTTATAGTAACCAGTGAAAATCATTTTACGATCGTCAGAACCGTAGAAAAATGAAATTAAAAAATAATAAAATTGAAATTTATTAAAAAATTGACGCTTCCCAAAAAATTACGTTGCTGTTTATTAGTACGTTTGCTGGAATTTTTTTCTAAGATCTACGATATACGTTGACATAAAAAATGTATTTACTAAATATAAATTGAATTCCAAAAATCCAAATTCTTTTTTTTTTCATCTTCAAATTCGATTTTATCGACAAAAAAGGCTTACTGATTTTCAGTAATTTTTTTCCCTGCACGCGCAGGAAATTTGCTCTCGCAACGCGACTCCGGCTTTTTTTTCGTGTTCCGCCTCCGGACGCGGCGGCCCGAGTAGAAGAGGGAAAACTCGAGTCAGCGAATTTCTCGGTCTGTTCGCGTGCACTTTTTTTTCATTCAACGACAGCCAGAACTGTCGATCGCGAGAACCTCCCTCGCATTCGCCTTTCGGGTACGTTCGGCCGGGGATTCATGGAATTCCGGATGAGCCAGCGGCGCGAAGAATTCTCGGGGCGACCCAATTTTCCTTGGCACTCGTCCGCGAAGCCGCCGTCGGCAGAATTTATCGATGAGATGATTAATTATCGCCCCGGGTATTTAGGAAAATCGCGGTCGACTCCGATCGATCGCTGCTATTGGATGCTTCGGTGACCGTTTTTCGCCTTTGGATCTGGGTGCTCGGTTGATCGAATTCTTGGGGGAAAAAGGACCATCGAAGGTCTCCGTTTATATCGAGGACGACTCAGCGTCTTCGCATCGTGAACGCTCTGCGATTCTCCTCGAGATTTCCGTCCATAGCTCCGAGAGGAAAATGCAGCCGCCTTCCGACGCGCGTACGTCCTTCCATTGTTATTGGTACGTGACGTCGGTGGGTCCCTCTGCACTTCTCCCTCCGTGGGCTCCGGACCGCGGGACACACCGGATGCGCGAGTTCTATGGGCGGTTCGTGCGGCACTTGGACCAGTGGATTTCGAGGTACGCCGCACGGTCCAACGATCAATCGTTCTCCCGGCGAATCCACTTTGCAATTGAGTATCAGAACGTCAGAGTCTTTTCCGGGTGAATCGCGCAATCAATGAACTGCGGATGGTTCGTCGAAACGTTTTATCTGGTAATTTATTTATTCGTTTATGGTTATTTATTTATTTATCTTATTTACAATTGTTCCATTCGCCACTCGACGCGGTTAATATTTATCAATTACAAAAATGATCACAGCAATCGATAACAAAAATCCACGATAAGTGATGATCCTCTATTAAAAATGTCATTTGCCATCGTACAGGGCTTTTAAACTTCATGACATCGAATTCTTTTTTCGCAAAAAATGCAATTGTTTCTAGTAAAATAAAAAAATGACCTTCGCAATTTCGTATTGACAGCTCGTCGCTCAATTAATCCGACCGATAAAGTATTCTTACTCCCCGCGTCTGCAATTCGTCGGTGGCCAATCGAATCACCAAGCCCTATCGCAAACGACGCGTGCACCCTTTAGGGTCGCGGGATTCGGCAGAGCATAAATTTCCGACCGGTTCGCTCGCTCAGTGCCAATCGACGATCGGGCTCGTCGATAAGGAAGAGTAATTAGCGAGGCTCGAAAAATCGTTACTGCCGCGAGGAGCAACAACGAGGCTCCGAGAGTCGCGTTGCTCGCGCGCATCGGGAAATCTCAAAAGCCCCGAAGTCCTCGCGCCCCCCCCCCCTCGATCCGCGCGCCCGCCATGTGTGCCGATGTACTTTACGACTGGCAGCTCCGATACCAAACTCTCCATCAGCATCGCCGAGCTCCTCGTGAATCTTTCGCGGGCTTATACGCTCCCCTCGTGCCGCGCGCCTCCCTTCGTCGAACCCTCCGCGCAGCCGTCGCGGCAGCGTCGATTCGACTCTCGTCGCTATCAACGTTGGGATCAGTGATTTTATCACTCCGGAAAAAAAAGAAAAAAAATCTACGAGGGGAGAAAATAGCAAAATGCTATTTTTTTATTTAAAAACGTAACATTCGATTTTGGTTTAAGCTTTTATTTGTATAAAAAAAAACGAATACGCTTCCTGCAAGGAAGCACGAAAAAATAGGTGAAACGTTAATAGACGTCACAGCTGACAAAAGGAAAATAAATACTGCAGCGTCGCGGAACGAGGCGATGTCACGCGATTCGCGACGATTCGCGCGAGACACCGGAAGCGGGGGTGGATTATCCTCGACCGGTTATCGACGTTCCTGCGTGTCGTGTGGCAACGACGCTCTCAGGGGGCCTCGACGTAGTCCCACTGTCGCAAGCAGAACTTTCCTGAAATTCGTCGTTGCGCCTCAGTCGTGTTACGCTTTTTGAAAGGACCTTACATTTTGATATAAATATAAAAATGAAAGGTCCTGTATTTCGCTGCCTGTACAAATGACCCTGTATAAATGTCCCGATGCATTCGCCGGAACAGCGTCCAACAAGCTATATAGTATATACATCACGCATGGCTGAAGGATATCGCGAAAATTGATCGACGACCAAAAGGATCATCGATACATCATTTATTCGCACCGAGAGAAGCCATTCGAATCGCCGTTGTCCACCACAAATACATTATGGACATTCGATACACCGGGAGAGGGTCGAGAGGCAGAGCGACTATCGTGATAATAACGATTCCGCGTTGGCCGATAAATGGGTTAATCGTGAGCGTAAAGCCAACGTCCGAGAGCGAATATTCGCATAATCCGCTGCATCGACGAGCACGTTTCTCCGATATCGCCGCGTCTGTCGATTACAACTAATGATCACTTCGGACGCCGCCGGCTGCTCCTGCTGAACCGTTACGACTGTACATTTCACAATAAAATTTTAAATATACAAAAGTAAAAAGGCAAAAAGAAAAAAAAATGCACAGTCGAAAAGTAATATTTTTCAACCCTCACCACCCGCGATATTAACCCGCGTCGGTTATCCAAACATTCGTCGAACCGGTTGGCGAATAAAAAAAAATCCATCTCGAAAATTAACCTTCGACCTCGATAGAGCGAAACCCACTTCACATCCCCCGGGGGATGTGCGTTTCCAGGGGTGGGGGAGGAGGGATATTCATTCGGGAATTATCGTCACAAGAATCCCGGCGTATTATTCGGTGTAAGTATTGAATTCCGATACAATTCCCCGGGAGTAACGGAGAGAGACCTCTCGCTCTCTCGACGTTCGAGGAGGACGAGCTTTGCGGTGGAACGACAGGATGTGCTTCGGCGTAGCTTCGACAGTATTTTTTTTTGTCTCCTTCTGCGTTTCTCGGGTGTTCGTCGTTTTCACGACTCTCATCCCCCTGGCTCTTGATGCTTTACAGATGCATTAAGAGCGCAGGTGGTGCTAACAACACCGGGGGGTGTTCACTTTTACAGTGTTTCCTCGTCCACCGGTTCCTTCTCCTACTCTGGCAAATATCGCGGCGAACTGTCACCTCTCTCCTTTCTCCTCTTTTATTTCCTCCCTTCTCTTTCTTTCCGTCTCCTTCCTTCTCTTTTATTCCCTCCCTTCCCTCTCGGTCTCTCTCTCCCTCCTTCCTCCTCTTTCATTCTCTCCCTTCTCTTTCCCTTTCTCCCCCCCCCCCCCCCCCCCCCCCTATCCGTCCCCTATACCTGTCGATGCACAAGAGGGTTTCGTCGGTCGCGGCCATTGTGCATCGGGTCCCGATTATAGACGACGCTGAGGGATTGTTTAAGAGGAGTCTGCGAGTCCCCCTCCTCCTTCCCCGTGGAGACCTCGGTTGTCGCCGAGGAGAAAGAGCCAGAAAGGAGAATGAAAGAGCTGGAGAGTGATAGAGAGAAAAGGAAGGGAGCGAGGGTAAGAATGAGAGAGGGGGTGAAAAAAAGACAAACAAACACAGGGAGCGGAAGAGGAATCGAGGAAAGGGCGAGGGGTTGAAGAAAAGGGTGGGGGAGGAGGAGGGGTGGAGCCCCAAAGCTTTCCATCCACTCGTCGAAAGAGACGAAAGCACACATACACATATATAGACACAGCAACGCCGAGACCCGAGTCGCACGGGGATTCGCCCTACCGGAGGATTCCGATCGGAGCACAGTTCGAATTTGCATTTCAAATTAAAGGGAATCGAGTCGTCTCGGGAGTCTCGATGCGTTTGGCGCTCACCCGCTTCATCCTCTCTCTCTCATTTGCTAACTCACCGACAGGTTTCTCGCCCTGTCCTTCTCCTTCATTCTCCTTCCCGCACGCCTTGATATTCTTTCGGCGTATATACGATGCAACGTTTTGTAGATTCTATTTTCTTACCTCCTTCTCGTTCTCCTCGTGTCCGTTCGTTTCACGGCCGCGCCCTCTCCAACTTTTCCCTCGTCTTCTCTCCTTTATTTATCCTCGACTCTCGGGGCTCAACGTCTGGAAGGGCGTTGGCAATCGCGCAGCAAAAAAAAACACCGGCAGAAACGGAACGACCGTGTCTGAGTCGTCGCTGTATTCATTGCGCTTTCTCCGACGAGTCCCCGAGTCCTTAAGGATCTCCTCCTTCGTGGTTCTTCGAGGCGGATCACGCGCGAAAATGCAGCTAATTTAAAGGGTACATTTGTCCTTCGATGTTGGAAATCGCAAGACGAAAATACGTTTCAGTGGATGCGAGGATAGAAAAAATATATTTCTTGTCAATCAATAGATTTAACGAAATATTGTTCGTTGTTTCATTTTATAGTGTTTTTTAATAATAATATTTTTCCTCTGGTTAGAAAAAAAATGACTAAAACCAATCTGAGTGCACGAGAGATACGTTCGAATATCATTCAGAGCCGATTGAAAGTGAATCCACGATATCAGCTGAGCTCCCCATCTTCGAGAGTGTCGATATGTTCCAGAGTCCGAAAAATACGGACTAAAAATAGAGTCAAGCTGACCCTCTCTGCCATCTTCGAGAGTGGACACACTCATAGCACGGGACGCACTTGGCGCAGAGTGCGCCGTACACGCGGTATCATGTCGGTACAACCGCTGCCACTGGTATCCGGTCGCTGGTATAGCTTCGGAGCATCCGGAAGATGCGACGTACCAGCTATAACCATCCAGGCATCGTGGAGCAGCGACGGGGGTCGATATGGTCCGGGTAAGATTCGACGCGCTGCTGCCTCACTGAGAAAGCCGAGGCGCGCCCGGCTTCGATGTTGCAGGAGGCAGAAGCGAACGAAAGGAGGAGAGAAAGACACCGAACGAGAGTATAAAATCCTCGGCCGTTTATCCGTCCGCTCTCTCTCCGCCTTACTGGGAATAATCTCTCTCAAAGGCTCCCAAAGGGTCGCGGACGAGAAAGCTCGCAGCCAGTGGCCTCACTTTTTTTTTTTTTTCTCTCAATCTCTCTTCCCTGTTTTATCTTTTTTCTTTTGTTCTCTTTTTCCCTCCTTTTCCCTCTCTTTTCGCAAACTCTGTATATACATATATACACAAGTCCCAACTCGTTCCTTCCGTTTCCTCTTCTTCTCCTTTTCTACTCCCCTAATACCTTTCTTCGTTTCCTATCTCTCTGGCTCTTCGCTTCTTTTATTTTTATCGGCCATTCGATATCTCGAGGTTAGAGGGGAAGGGGGGTAAGCCGTGTGCTTTATCCCCGCACGCCAAGCGATAGGTACCCGGGCGCTTCTATCCTCGTACACCTCGTCTGGCCACTGCGACTGTGACTACTGCGACTACTGCTACTGCTATCCGCCTCGCTATATCGCCCGAAGAGTCAGCCGACCTTGTCCGGGCCGGGCAAAGGGCGTAACCACTTTGCCTCCTCGAGACGCGCGGCCCCGCGAATTCTCGCGTCTCGTTCGCTCGGGGAATATAACCACTTCTGCTCTCGGCGCGTCGGCCGAGACATCGAGTGGACATTAAGTGGCGGAACGTTCTCGCGAACGTGAGAAACGGCTCCTGAAAATGTCGCGAGGTGTTTTCGGCTCTCGAATGAAAAGTCCTTTGGTCGGCAGAATGATCTTCATTGAGTCGAAGAGAAAAATATATAAATGTCCACTTTTTTCTTTATGAGAAAATAATTAATTTGATGAATCCCATTTCTCCAAATCAACGAAAACTTTTTAGACAGATTTTTATGTAATCAATTACTGTATCGATGATATCGATAACATAGAAAAAAATCGGTAATTGGAGCACATTTCGCTGACAGAGACGTCCGAGCAGACGTCGCGAAGTGTCTGACCTGCCACTGGCATTTCCACTCGGCCGATGGCGCGCAGAGCGCCATGTCGCGTGTCACCGGCGACGCACCGCGAGCGATAATGCGCGAGTCCATCGTGACACTGCTTCGCATTAGCAAATAGGCTTCGACGATTCCGTTTTTCCGAATCATCCAAAAAAAATGTACTCAGTACAGCTGATATCCTGCAGTAGAAAAAAATTTGTAATTGGGACGTCGCGAAGCGTCTGACCTGCCAGTGGCATTTCCACTTGGCCGATCACGCGCTGAACGTATATCGCGTGTGCCAACGACAACGCACCGCGAGCCACGACCAGCGATAATGCGCGAATCGATCGTAACCCCGCTTGGCATTAACGCACACACACACACACACACACTTCTTGCCGCATGGAAAATGTGTGCAGCACCGCTTTTACGAGTCGGAGAGAGCGTTACCGAGAGCCCGATTCAAAAAGCAGTCACGCAACTAGATCGTTACGTTTATGCATGTGCGCTTTGCGTATAAACATATGAAACCCCCCCCCCCCCCTGCACCCCCCTCACCCACAACCCTTACCTCCTTCACACTCGCACGTACAGGGACCATTTAATGTTCCTCCTGTTTATCTGACATTCCGGTCAGTACACTGACTCCACACTGACTCCAGGCTGGTCTCTGCTCTTGTGCTCCGCTTTTGCGGTCTCGTCGGTCGATCTGGACACGAACCGACAAAATGCCACGTATTCATCTGTCCCGGCGCGAACTCCCTTTGATATTCCACTGTATCTCACCCCTGCGATCTTTAATCTCTAATCAGTAAAAAATGTCTGCGAGGAATTTTAATATCGTTTCTTATTTATTCGTCCTGTTCGTTCGACGATATTTCTGTGTTTTACTCGCCCCAAGTCAAACCCCCTTAGTCTCTCTTTATCTTTTTTCCTCCCCCCTTTTGTGGCTTCACGTGCATCGGGAGGATGGAAATGCAGGAGAGGGGGAGGGGGAGTCGCTATATCAGCGCGATATCGACGGGAGCGCAGCGCACATCGCGTAGATAAAAGAAATTTGCATTTTAATAGCGTCGTGGCCCGACGAGGGCGTACGATGTGCTTCGAGCCCCGAGTATTCTGTGTGTGTGCAACGCGCGGCTCGAATAACGCGAAGAGTTCCTCGGGGCAAAGCGCGCAGCTTCGTCCGGGGAAAAGACTCGTTTAACTCTTCGTAAGGAAACCTCCGATATGACCGCAACTTTTTGTCCCTCATTTTTTTTTCTTTTTGTTTGTAAAAATATTTGCATCGAAAATATTTCAATCTCCGTGGTCGGGATATTTCGTGATATCGTTGAATAATTTACGATTTGTGGGATTCATTCGTTTTCTCGGTGATTCTTCGATGTCAAAGATACGCGGACTGAAGAGCGATTTTTTTTTGTGGCCGTGGAACAAATTATTCGCGATTTTTCTAATAATTCATAGTCTTCTTCATCTCAGTGATTTTATGATATCGGAGGTACGCGGACATGTTTTTTTTTTTTTTTTCTAGTGAGGAAGAAGGAAGAAACACTGAGGGTAATAGAGACGGAGTCGGAGGGTTGCGGTGGGCGAGGAAGCGAGGAAAATTTTCGCGCCCCGTTGCGTATTGGAAGAGGCGCGTTGAATTTTTTTTCTTTCTTCCTTTTTACCGCAGAACATCGTGCATCAGACGGAAGCTCTCTCACTCGTTTCATAAGAGCTGCCGCTATGAGAATGAATATTTTATCCGCTGCTCGCGCGCTTCTCGCTCCTCCCCTCCCCGGCCGCCCTGGAACCTTTACGACCCTCCGGCGTCCATGTTCACTCCGCATGCTTCGCAGCTTCTGGCTTATTTCGCCCTTACGGATAAGCGAGCCCCACACGCGTTCCCACAGTGCCAACAGACACCGCATTTCCGCGCTATGATGCTGCCTACTCCACCGCGTATACGGCGAGCTTTATTGCGATTTTCCTTCCGGCCAATTTCCCCCCGCGGAAATTCAACCTGAACTCCGGCCAATCATGATTCGCCCCCGTAACGAAATTATCGAGTATCTTCCTTACTTGCATAATTTATTTATCTCACTTTTCTTCATTTATTCAACGTGACTTAATCTATTGTTATCGGTATTGTTCTTTTACACAACTGTTATCGACATGTCAAATTGGTTAACAAATTGTTGTAAATTATTTTTAGATGTGTTGAACCTCTTTCCTATTTCGATGAATTTTAAATTTTTTGCCAAATTAAAATGTGTGAAAACTTTTTTTGTTTACGTCCCACGTAACCGTACGAATAAAATTGCAAAAATGGCCACAAAATTCATCAACAACAGCCTGAAAATGTCCACAAAAAAGCATCAAAATTTCCCAAACGTTTCGCCCGTCGCAAATGACACCCACCCAGCGTTTACAGCTGTTTGCCCGAGTAATTCGAAAATTATCACCGCCGAGATACGTCGAATAAACGAGCCGAGCGGTGAGCGATGTCTCCTCGACGGAATCGCCCTCAATGTCTTTCCTCGAGATTATTAATTATCGTGACGTATGTGCGACGAGGATAATTAACTTCGGGTTGCGGCTACGCGTTACGCGTTCGCCCTGTGCCAATCCGCGTCATCTCAAGTGGGAAGCCTAAATCGTTATGCCGTTCGAGGCTCCGTCAAAGAGCCCATTGAAATACGTCGTTACACATGCGAACGCATCGCGGCGTTGGGTGCGCGCGCGATATAAGCGCGTACGTGATGTATGCGCGGTAAAAGCTCGTCGTACTCGACGGCCCGCATTAAGGAGGAAGAGACGCGGATGAGCTCCGCGTTTCCGCCGCGCTGCAAAGCGGAGCGACGTTTCCGCGTCGCGTCTCGCATCCCTCCGTTAAATTTACATCCCGTTATTGCATCCCAGCCCCGATATATTACCGGGGGAGCGATATATAGAGTCTGGGAGGAGAGGAAGAGCAGAGAGACCGAGAGAGAGGAAGAGGGAAGATCTGTGAGAGGCATCGTTCGAGCTCTCGGGAATCACAGACGGATACGATAATTAAGGGGTGAGTTACGAGCCGAGCTTAGCTCGAGAGTTGTGTCTCCCTTATTTCTCTTTCTTGTCTGTCTCCCGGACTCGTCGTCGTCGTCGTCTGCGTCGTCGTCTTCTTCTTACCTCCCGACATATCCGTGGGGGGACGAAAGAGAACGACCCGCTAACGACTTGACGAAATTCTCGAGTCCTTAATTCTCCAAATCGGGCTGACGTCCTCCAAATCGTCTTTGTCGTCCTGTCATCATATGGACATTTTTTCAATCTGAATTGCCCCTAACAGTTCTCAATTCTGAGTTGTCCGAAGCAGCCTGATATCACTTTTTTAGACCTCTGACACAGAATTTTGTTTTATTTTTCTACTTTGATCGAAATTTTTGGTCAGTTTGCTCAACTTTTTATCGTCTTCGAGCGAATCGATGAACCACATCGGACTGACTATTCACTGTCTAAAATTTAAACATCGAATCAGCACTGAAAACTCTCCACGAGCGAAATTGGCTGTACCCGAGATAAGAATTTCTCGTCATCCCAATTGACGTTCGAGCATCTACTTCGCCCGTCAGCGCGCCCGAAATTTCCCGGGTGCTTGCCGGTGGCATCGACGGTTCCCGCTTATCCGTTATTACCCGTCTACCCAACTCAGGAGTGGAATGAGCTTCCTCGAAGCGCGGGCGAAGATTCAGCGCGATAGAAGCCTGACTCAAAGAGACTACACACGGAGGAAGAGACGCAAGAGCAAGAAAAAACGAAGAAGTAAGCTTTGAGTCCCGTGGGAAGAGGTGAGCTTCCCAAATTCCGCATCATAATCGACCCCACGTTGAATTCCAGGGCGTCGAAAGGCCAGGAACGAGATGAGGAGTGCATAATCGAGGGAACGGAGTGGAAACTCCCGAGTCGAGGCCATTTCTGCGTCGCGGTTGAGCCGTCCAAGTGCACAGCCGCAGGTTGGGAGGCCACGTGGCCTCCTCTCATCCCATCCCACCATCCTCATCCCATAATGCCCACGGAGATCCTCCGTACAGAGTCCATAGTCCATATACACAGAGATCCCTCTTCGGGTTCCACGAAACTGCCTCGATTGTGCTGGCAGCATCGAATATGTAGACACGGGCGAAGCCGAAGGGATGATGCGCTCGTCTGTGGGTGCAGAGAGTGCGATCGCGTGGGCAACACCAGCAGCGCCGCTGGAATTAGTTCGGATGATGGTGAGACGCGGCGCTCTGCGGTATCGCGTCACTCTATAATCCGTGCCCCAACAATTCGCTTTGTCCGGATCGAACTTTGGTCGGTGGCTTACACCTCGGCACGTTGGTAGGGACGTACATTCTCCGTGGTGCTAATTAACTGAGGTTAGTTCGGGCTGTATTATCGGTCGTACAACGGGCTCCGTCGTCAGCGGCTATTTCTGACTTCTTGACATCATTGACTTCAAGACATAACTATAATTTATAGTTACTGTTCCAGTGGTTCTATGATTTTACCAATGCTTGGGCTTAAAAGTGCGATGAATTGGCCACCACTAGCGTCATTAGAATTAGGTCGGATGATGGTAAACGACGCTTTGTGATATCGCGGCACTCCATAATCCGTTCAACAATAATTCGCTTTGTCCGAATCGAACTTTGGTCGGTGGCTTACACCTCGGCACGTTGGTAGGGACGTACATTCTCCGTGGTGCTAATTAACTGAGGTTAGTTCGGGCTGTATTATCGGTCGTACAACGGGCTCCGTCTTCAGCGGCGATTTCTGACTTCTTGACATCATTGACTTCAAGACATAACCATAATTTATAGTTATTGTTCCAGTGGTTCTAGGATTTTGCTAGGGAACTGCATCAATGTGCTCAGAGCAAGAGAAGCTGAAAGGACAATGCTTAAGCTTAAAAGTGCGGTGAATTGGATACCACTAACGTCATTAGAATTAGGTCGGATGATGGTAAACGACGCTTTGCGGTATCGCGGCACTCCATAATCCGTTCAACAATAATTCGCTTTGTCCGAATCGAACTTTGGTCGGTGGTGTACTACACCTCCGTAATTAACTCAGGTTATAGTTTGGTCTGCATTATGAGGCGGGCAATGGACTCCGCCTTCGTCGGCAATTTTTACCTCTCGACTGTTCAAATCGCCTGGATTGTGTTAAATCACAGTACGTTCCGTCCTTCGCCAACGATTCCAAAGTTCTCCTTTAAAGTCTCCTTCAAGAACGAAAATCATTGCAACGCCGAGTTACTCGCTGCTACTCCAAGAAACGGCTGCGTGGACTGAAAAATGTCAAGCGCCACTTCACAGTTTTCCGGGTACCACGACCATTTCTCCGAGTGCAGCCATTAAAATTAGTTGGAAGTTGGCGGTATTACATCGCTCTGTAATCCATTCTCAACAGTTCGCTTTTCCCGAATCCAACTTTGAAAGTGGCTTCCACCATTCTCTCGAGCCTCCGTATAGCCACGCGTATATTTCCCGGGCTAATTAACCGACGCCAGGAAAGCCCGGATAATTGCAGCCCGATGTATATAGTCACCTACGTCTCCCCGCTTTTCCTGTAACATCATTTTCCACGTCTTCCTCTATTCAAGGCGACGCGTGGCGCGTCGCACAATGTGCTCACCGTCTCCAGCAGCAGCCAGTCCAACTTTTAGAGTCGCGGGGATACCAAGAAGCGGCGTATCCGACGAAATCAAAAGTTTGGGATAAACGTTGACAACGAGAAGGTTTCTCTGCGTTTTCCCGAGAATACGATCCACTTTTCTCCAGTTTGCCGGAAAGCTGAGTAGTTTAAAGGCTCGTTATGGAATTAAAGGGGGTTTCACGTCGTCATAGTCATTGATACGACCAGCGTTTGCCTGTCGGTCGCTCACGTTGACGTTGGTTACAAATGAAAATCTAATCGGTCGAGCGTACGTCCTATCTGGTCGCGTTTCAACGCAGCCACGTGTAGTAACAACCGAGACTCCGGCCAAGAGAGACATTGGACACACAGAGCTGGTCCTGCGCGTCCAGGTTCGCTGCTCACACACCGGGATGCCATGGCCCTTGGAACAAGGAGCTGCATACAGTTAGCACGCGGCCTGTGGGATCGACGTATATCTATAGGGTGAGAGAGAGAGAGAGAGAGGGAAGAGTTTGCACAATCGATGTTTGCGACCAAAGTCATTTCCTGGTCAAACACCAGAGCATCCGGATAAACAACGCGCACCTAGCTGTATATGCAGTACCTGGCTAACGTCAGCAATGTTCTCGTCTCTGGAAAGCCTTTGGAAGGATAAGGGGGACACGCGCAGAGGACTACAAACGTTTGGACCAGTGGACTCGACAAACTGACAGATGGATTGGTGAATGGGTGGATTGGTGGATAGAGTGGAGTCGAGTATATTTCATTAGGTCCTGGGATATCTGGATACCATGGACATCCTAGGATATCATGGACATGCTGGGATATCGTGCACATCCTGCGATATCCTGGGGTATCTTGGGATATCCAAGGATAGGGTAGATCTTCTCTTTAAAAAAATTCATGAGTATCGGACCGTTGTCATCGTTTCATTCGTACTGTCACTGGACGAGACTCACGGTTTATGTTTTAGGTAAATAGATGGACATCGAAGAGAACCACGAAGAGCCGAGGAGAGGACAAGAGATCCTCAAGTAACGAAAATGAAAGAAAGTGCGGATAAGAAGTGGAAAAAGAGAGGAAGAGGGAAAAAACGTGGTCTATGAACGACGAGGGTTTTCCAGGGGCGGGACACACGAGCTTAAAAGGTTTTCTCGTAAAGAAAACGCCCCCGGTGAAACGAGGTTGGCTTTCAAGCGCCGGAAATGACGAGACTATATTCTTTCGACTTTCTTTCTTTCTTTCTTTCCCTCCTCTTTTTTCAGTTTTTTTTTTTCGTGGAAACTGCTCGCGATGTTATCTACCGGTCATCTTGCCACTAACACGTGAGAGCGACTGCTCGAGGGCGGAGAAGAGAAGAAGAGAAAAGAAAAAAAAATGTACCGAGAGTAAAGGAGCTACGAGTGCCATCGACGTGTCCGAGATTTCCGCGTTGGGTCCTTCGGGCTTACGAAACTCGGGAAAATTGCACGAGACACTGGGACGCGAAAAATAAGTCGGTGGAAAATTGACAAGAATTCGCTGAAGTATCGAATGATGGGAGGACCGATATGATTGAAATAATAAGTGGAAAGAAACTGGAGCTTACTCCAATTTTATCAAACAAATTTATCAGACGAACTTTGTAGACCTAATCTCCAAGTCTTACTTATCAATTCATTGGACCGACTTTGAAGACCTGAACTTTAGATCTCGTGAACTTTGGACAAACTTACAAATTTTCTCTACTGAGTCCTACTTAACCGTATCTAAATTTTGAATATGTTATTAAATGTATGGATCTTGCAGTTTCATTATTTTCCGATTATATATCCTAAAATAAAAGAGGTAATAAATCAATCGATGAATTTGAAGTCTGTCGTTCGACTCATCTATTCGCCAACGAGTCGAAAAATAAGAAAACGAACGATAACGGAATAAAGTGAAGCGAAGTGGAACGACGAGTGCCATCGACGGGTCGACAATTTCTACGAGTCGAATCCTCGAGGCTCACGAAGCAAAAACTCTCGTCGCACAAAGCCGACGAGTTGTGTGGACGCGCGTGTCACTCGAAAAATCCTCCAGTGGCTAAACCTTCCCCCCCACGTGTTTGTGCACCTTCACGCGATACGACGGACAGCAAAATCGCAATGTACACGGAGCGACGAGGGGATAAGTCGCTGCTCTCGACGAAATCTATCCGGGTCCACTTACCTCCACCGCCTTCGCGTATCTTGGCGCGGCTGCTTCCTCGCGAATTTACGATCCCGGGACTCTCTCGTCGTATATTATCGGGCGAGAGTAGCGACGCCTCGCGGCCTCTCGATATAAACGTGCATCCAGGTGGCAGTCGATCGGGCTGCATTGGAATTTATGTTTTCTCGCGCTTTTAAGGTACCCGCATATTCTTACGCTGCAAGATACAAACGTATATCTA
The DNA here is from genome assembly GCA_964034905.1 of Itoplectis maculator. Taxonomy (NCBI): domain Eukaryota; kingdom Metazoa; phylum Arthropoda; class Insecta; order Hymenoptera; family Ichneumonidae; genus Itoplectis; species Itoplectis maculator. The sequence continues at coordinate 6,511,469 of OZ035861.1, forward strand.
TACTTTTTTTCTACTCTGCTCTCGAAACGACGAACATTCGAGATGCGCCAACCGATATCATCCTCCCTCGCGTATTCCATTTATTATCGCGTACCGGAGACGAGGGGATAAAAGGAGCTTCATCCCCTCCCGTCGACCCTTTTCCGCGCCTTTTTTTAATGCATAATCGTAAAAGTTTTGCCGCGCATTTTATCAGAGGGATTAAAAATGCGAGCATCGTTACTGCCGAGCAGCACACGATGTGTTAACAGGGCTAACGACCCACAATGTCATGGAAATACAGAGTGGAGATAACTACCTGATTCTCCAAAAAAAGGAGCTCTTTTTTTTAGTTTGTTTGCCTTCGCTATCTAATTTGTAAAATTGTTTACCTCACCTTTTCTCTTACAGTTCATAAAGAAATACAAACAAATAAAATAGCACGAAAAAAACAGCACGTAATTTTTCTACTGATTAATTTGCACGCAAATTCACGTAAACATCGGCGCTCTCGAGATTCTTCCATCCAAAGTTCCTCTCCGTGCACTTTGCTCGCGCGCGAAGCTTATACACGCCGAGTATTATTTTTTCCTCGGCACCGTTCTTCCATTATTCATTCTTTCATCCGTAAAATCTGAATTATTGAAAATTCTCAAAGTTTCGCTGTGGAAATTTCTCGGGGCCCGGGGAATATCAAAGGAGCTCCGTGCTACGTATTCTGCTTCATCGCGCGCGCCGCGAGTGGAACTAATGGGCAAGGAGGACCCGAGAGACGAGCTTTCGAGCTTCCCGGTGAGACACCGCGAGACGTGCAGACAGCTACGAAGATCTTCCTGGCCTCACGTACGAAACCTGACTCGGATGCACCGCTCATGCCTGTTCCTCCTTCCCGTCCCTCTGGAAGGGGGTGGGGAAAGGGGCCCTCCCTCCCACACCCCCATTCACCCCTCAAATCCTCGTAGACGACGTAGGACCTGCTCTACTCGTTAGCTACTCTCGCCCAAAACTTTCTATGCTCACCGGGAAACAGGAGCCCCCGAAGTACGTAGGCTTGTACAATGTAGCGCCCGGAAATGGAGGAATTATTGCACCAATTTCCAACGAGTATAATTCCCAACGGCGTCGGCGAAGGTCGGCACGTGGCCAAATCGTAATAATCTTCATTTCTCGCCACTCGGCGCTTGCTCTTCGCTCCACTCTCTACTCTCTTCCCTCCTCCACCTTCTTCTCCTCCCTTGCCTCCTCCTTGGGGCTTACCACTTCACCCGGGATCTTCGCGAAGCACGCGGCGAAGTTCCCACGAGCTGATCATACGCTATTCATTTTTTTTTTTTTTTTCGATTAAAAAAGTAGAGGAAAATAAACCATTTTAACCATAAATGACGGAGCGCACAATTGCTAGATATTTTTTCTACACTTTTTATTCCTGAAATTCCGACACTTTCTATTATTCATTTTTTTTTTTTTTTGTGGAAGCTGTGTATATAACGAAATATTAATAAAGTTCCATTTTTATCAAATAAAATGTTTTTGATGGAATATTTTTGATAGATATTTTTTATATTCATGACGAGTTATCAATTGCATAATCGCACGGTTCAACCTTTCGTCGTTCCGCGTGAATTGGACGAAGCGGAGCGTCGCACACGAGAGGGACGCACATCGCGCTGCATTAGTTGTGAGCGTCGGAGAAGGCGTCGGAGGTGGGAGGGAAAAGGGGGAGGGGATAGGCCGCCGGGCGATGTAGTCTCTCGATGTCATCGCCAGAGTGTACCCCGCGTCCCGTCGCGCGTAAATCATTCCCGGGACGCTGTAACTGTCGTCACGTGAAGGCGAAACGTCTAACGCGATGTCACGCGAGGAACGAGGATACTCTCCCGAGGCGAGCCGAGAGTCTCCGCGATGGTACTACATCAATTCGACCATCGTCCGCGCGGATATATCGCCCCACACAATAATAATACGCCGGCCCGCGTGCTTGTCGCATTCATGCGCGGATTTAGGCTGACGCGATGCCTATTTGCTCGAATTAGCGCGTGCTATCTGGGTCGCTGGAAATTCGCTGTGTTTAACTTTCAGAGCGACGGATTGAAGTTGAAGTTGAAAAAGCGAAGAAGGTTTATTCGACGAAATCTTTGCAACAATTGGCGCCGGGGATAGTTTGATTTTTTTTTCATCATGTTATTAAATAAATTCCGCAGAGTCAGTGCGAAGAATGCCCCCCCCCCCTCCCTTCCGCATGATGCTTGTGTAAGAAAAAAAAATCGTAGTAAAAAAAAGAGATAAAATATCGTCACATAAATGTGACATATGTGGATTTTTTTTTCATTCAATTGACTCAATTAAATCTTCACAAAATCAGCGGAATAACTACTACTGACTCGTTGATCCCACGAAGAAAACAACAAATCCTCAACGAGCAACAATGTTCCCAGCTCTCTGTTCTCCGTTTCACGTTGTTCCACGTTTGATGCTTCGGCGAGTCGCATACGAGGGAAGCCCGGAAAAAGAGAGTAGAAGAGAAAGAGCGTACAAAGTCCGTCTGTGTCAAGTGGCCGAACCACTTGACTCGTGGAGCAGAGAACGTGGGAGGATGGGAGGGAGGAGGTGCATGAAAGCCCGACAAAGGAAGAACCCATTCGTGACGAGGGTAAATTGGACCGACTAGAAAAAAAAAGAAGTTGCCAGGACGTTCGTTCGCTCATTCTTAGCCACATTTTCCACATTTTCCACATATATATAGACGCACACAGAAACACATAAACCCACCATAATTCCCACTCTCGGAAATTCATTTTATCTCGCCGTCTTCATTGAGGGAAAATCGTGTTTTCTCCTCGGTCCATTCCCACTTGTACGTCGTCGGCTCTGAGGACTCTCGGGCATTAGACCCGCGAGATTTCCGCGAGCGAGAGGGATGACCCGAACTCTCGCGCGAGCGTCGGAACGCCGGAACGCATATAACATGCGCTGCGTGCATGTGCACCGCGTCGTACGTGCCGTGCGCCGGGCTAATTGCACTTAGCCCGTAATCTATTAGACCGGTGTGCGCGCGTGCCGAGAGCGAGAGTGAAAGGAGAGACAGTGAGAGGAGGGAAGGAGAGGAAGACAGAAAATTATACGAGAGAGAGAGAGCATGAGAGTGAAAGGAAATACAAAGAGAGGGAAGGAGAGAAAGACAAAAAATTATAAAAGGGAGAGAGAGAGAGTGAGAGTGAAAGGAGATACTAACAGAGGGAAGGAGAAAAAGACAGAAAATTATAAGAGAGAGAGCGCGAATGTGAAGGGGTGAGGGAGGGATGGCTGGGAGGAGAGAGAAAGGAGCGAGGGGAGCAGCTTCCACGTTGGTTCAGGGCGCAGCAGCAGCAAGCGGCACCAGTGGCAGCGGCCTCTTAATCGCACGTCGTAATTAAGGGGACGGGTGGCGCGGCGCGCGTGCCTCTCGTCCACCGGCCTCGGCGCGGGTTCTGCGTCGTGCGACGAGCGCGGCGCGCTCTTCCCCTCGACTTCCTCGTCTTCGTCTTCGGGAACCCGCGGAATATACACGTCTCTCGCGGCTCGCGACTCGGGCTATCGGTATTTCGGGAAGAAGTTATTTGTAACGCTCTGTCGCCCGAGATCTCCCGGTATTTCCTACGTGACCGCGGCGAGATATGCGACGCCGCGCGTCCGAGACGCTCGTTTTTTCTGGAAGCTCACCAGAAGAAATAATTAATGGACCTGGTGCGATAAAGCACATACGCGGCTCCGTCGCGCGTCACAGTCGTTGGCCGCGAGCGCGAAGATCGCCGAGGACGATAGGAGCGTGCCAATACCCTCGCTTCATTCATTCGCCACGCCGGCTCTCATTCAATAACTCGATGCTATTGAACCCTTTACGAGTGGCAAGGCGAACGTGTCGAGCCGTCGCCCCGTTCGAGCTGCGACGATTTTTTTTGTTTAGTGGCACAGATTGAATACGTTGGATGTAATCGAGTTATAATCTGTCATATTACTCTGTGTTGCATTGGACTTTTATAGTTGACGTAATTCACTTCAATTGGTGGTTGTGACTATACATGTCAATTGCGAAGCGTATTGCGAATCACTCGGAATTTTCAGTCATTATTATCGATACCCAGAGGCCTCGAATAATATCGAGCCACATAGAAAAATTTCGTGTAAATAGATTGACAGCAATTTGAGCAATCGTAAGAATATTAGAGAAATAAAATGAACTCATTAAAAAATCGAATCTTATCGCCCATGAACACAAATTCAAAATAGTAAAAAAAATATCCTCCATTTTTTTAAGTCAGGCGTTAAAGTGCCGATGACTGGGGCGACTGCGTTGAAATGCGCAGCCAGAGTCTCGGTCTCTCGCTGAGAGAGAAAGAGGGGAAGATAGAAGCCGCGCAGAGTAGAGACTGAGACGGAGAGACGTGAGTTACGAGAGTAAAACGTGCGTGAAGCCAGAATGGAGCGAGGGATCGAATGGCCGGAGTGCGCGGAGTGGAGAGAGGGCGGTGAGTTTCACGGCGGTGAAACAATTAGGAAATACGTTAATGGAAGGAGGAAGGACGGGGGGAAGAGCCTCGCCCCCCCCCCCCTTCCCCCGTTGGAAAGGGCGATTTGAGTAATGGGCGAGTCAGTCGCCTGTCGGGTGCGATTCGGCCGCGCACTCCCCCCCCCCCCCCCCCCTCTCTATCCTTCCCCCGACGCGGTGCATTTATTTTCGGCCAATTAGCGGCATTCCCGAGAGGCGCGGGTTTCGCGTCTCGCGTCTATGGTTGTTGCGTAACCGCGTCGCGAACGGCGGAGAATTGCAACAGGAGAAACGCGAGAAAAGCTGAGAGGGGACGCGAAGAGGAAGCGACGTAGCCGCCGCCGCCGCGGCACGCGACACCCTTCGCGCTTCGAGCGAGGCTCATCTCGCCGACGTATCTCGCGTCGAGATATGCGCCCAGGCAGCGGCACTTCGGAGACCCGCCGGAGCAGCGAGTCCTTTGTATATACTCCGAGCCAATGAAAACATCGTCGCCGCTATACGTCTTTGATATTATAACGCCCCGCGAACCGTCTTTCGCTCGTTTTAGCGCCGCGAAATTCCCGACAGTGAAATATCGCATCTCTCACTTTTGCTCTCTCTCACTCTCTCTTTCGGTCTCTGTGTCTGGATGCGTGGAAAATAATTTAGAAAGTCTCACGTTGGACACCCAAAAATAGACGCGATTTGTTTGGCTTTCTTGCGGTGTTTTTATATTATTCTCGCTATCTTTGTAATGGGACGAGTAATTTTTTTTCGATTTTTCGGGATTATAATTGGAGATCAGAATTAAAAAACAAGAAAATTTGAAATATTAAAAAAATGGACGAAAATATGTTTGGTAGTTCGAATGTGACGAATTGACAGTCGACGTTTCCGAATTACGAAGAATATGAAAAATCGCGTCAGAAATCGCCCGAAAATCGGCGAGACTCTGAGTATCGACTTTGCACTGCTGACGGACGCTCTGACTTTTTTTCAATTTTGTCGTGTTCCTCCCCCTTCCCCCTCGTCGCTCTCCTCGCGCATTTCCTCCTTTTTCCATTTCCTGCGAGACGTCGGAATGACACCGCAAGTTTTATAAATAGAGTCGGCGGCGAGTCTCGGTGTATCGCGAGTTGCCTTCGTGTTGCCACTGGCGGCGGCGGCGGCGACGGCGACGGCGGCTGACGCTCCGTGCGACTGCGAGTGAGAGACAGAAGGGTAAAGGAGCGAGACGTCCGTGACATTTTTGAAATTCGCGAAATGCCACACGCAGTCTCGACGTCCCAGACGACGACGACGACGACGACGAGACTCGGGGCGCGTGTGATATATACGGCAGAAAATAAGAAGCAACCCGGCAACCCAGACAGTAGTAACTGCCACTGCCGGTCAGACTTTTCGTTTCGAGTCGGCCACCCGAGTTCTCACGTTCGCCAGATGTCTCGACTTTTTATTTTTATTTCACGCCTTCGTTTTTTTCCCGCACGACTCGCGACACTCTCTTCGTCGCTGCAGTTTATTCCGGCTTTTCCAAGCGTCTCATCGTCGCTCAAGGCGACAGCAACTACTTCGATTCGAAACGCTAAAAATCGTCGGCACGCGTGTCGTCTGATTTTCGACGCGATGAGACGCGACCTCAGAATCGAAGTCGCAAGCGAGTCGCAAGAGCGAGAAATAGAAGTCTCGTTAAAACCACAATTTATATTTATTCTCTATTATTTATCAAGAATATTTGTCTTTTTTGTAAAAAAAAATATATGTAAGAAATGTTCTATAAAAAAATTGAAAAATCAAGAAATGCATGGCAAATTGTTTGTTAATGACGACAGATGCCTCAGACTTCTCGCCAATCGTCACCGCTCCGTCACTTTCCCGCGTTGACACGCGGAATCCCGTTTGACCGACTGCGCCGACGCGCGCGCGTCTATATCACGGTCACGGCGCGCGCCGTGTACGAGTTTCCGTCTGCGGGGTCTCGCGATACCCGTCTCTATATCGAGCTACGAAATAGTCGTAGCCCCGTGCGGCTGCATATGGCTGCGCCTCTCGCGGCCCTTGGGACACCTGTCGTCTAGGCGGCCCCGAGGACTCTTAACAAATTGCCGCTCTCCGAGTCGTCTGACTCTATACGTGCTTTTCCGCTTCTGCTGCCGTTGCCTTTGCTGATGTAGCTGCTACTGCTGTTACTGCGGGTTCCGTCGTTCGCTTCAGTCGACGTTTTCCCCCGACTCCGCGAGTCAACGTTGACGAATCGTCGCGATTTGCGAGACCCGCTGCACTCGGCTCCCTGAAGCCGTTGACGAATCGTCGCGAATTCGTATCGGTCGCGACGCGTCTGTTACCCTCCCCCCCCCCCCCTCCTCCTTCCCTCCCTTCCTTCCTCTGTGCGAGTCCTCCCCACCGCCTCAGGAGAACGCTCTCGAAAATTCGTCGGACCGCGCGACTACTTTGCGACGAATTAATAATCGACTACACCCAGAAGTCTCGCCGCGGATTCTCCTGGCTAATTGGCCGGTCGTCGTATCACCGAGCCGCTCGGTCGGTACAAGTCGACGACACTGACGCAATTATCGCGTGCTCGAATACCTATACGAGCCCTGTCGTCCGGTATTCACGTCAGCAGCACATCGCATTCCCGCGAAGCATTTCGAGAAATTTAGATTTGATTAGTTTTTTTCTAGTTCCTTCATTAAATAATTCGTGAGCAACCATTGTTGTCGATTTACAGAGCCTCTGATTGATCGTTGGGAAACCGGCAGTTCGTTGTTTACTATCGCGAAATTTGGTAGATTTTCAGAAAAAAAATGGATTTTTGCGTGTTTCTCATCGAACTTTCTATTTTTCGGGAAAACAGCTGTGATTTATATTGATTTTTTTTTGCCGAAAAAACGGGAGGGGTGCCCCTTCTAAAAATTTGCGATTTTTGAGGGTCATCTTAAAAATTCTGTGACAAATCGAAAAAATCGAGATAAGCTAGTATAGCTAGTAACTTTTTAAAAGATCAATGCACAAGAATGAACAAATTCGCAAAAAAATGCTGTTTCGAGAATTCGTGACGATTTTAGTGGTGTCAGAAAGTGAAATTTGTCATGTCCGAGCGTCGCTGATGACCTGTGATTACGGAACACGCGGTCGTCTCGCCTGTTCCGCCGTCCGTGCGCGTCCGACGACTTCGGAAATTCGTGTAATAATTAGCGAGACGCTGAAGCGTTCCCGGTGTCTCCGGCGCTCGCGTCCGGCTCGCTTTGGTGGACGAGAGCGACGTTTCTTAAGTAGCCGAGCGTCTCGCGATGCACTCGGAGTGACTAGCCGTGAATTTTCGCCGGGTACAACTGTTATTCGCGTGACGTGTGAGAGCAGCGCGTCACGTTGCGAATATCCCGATCTGACGTTTCAACGCCAATTACCAGGATGATTTATCTACCGGTGGACGTTACAGCTGCACCGTGACCCTCGCTCGCCTTCTTCATAATCGTCGCGTTCACTCGCCACCCGAAATCCACTCGTTCACCAATTTATCTTACATTTTCGTGAAATGTCATTACAATGAAAATGACAAAAATGTCTTCGTGACAAATAAATTACAAAACCACATAAATAATTATAATTTATTACTTGATATTTATAAAATGACAAAATAATATTTGCACCAAAATTTGACTTTACTTATACGTCATTTACGACAAAAAAAATGTTCATCGATCATTTCCGCTTTCAATGGAGCTAAAAAAAATGATTTCCTGACTATTTACAAGGCTGGCCAACTGCTTGATTTTCTTTCCCACCGGCTGCTCGCCCCCCCCCCCCCCCCCCCCTCTTCCGCTTCCCATTTTGCTCGGTAGTCTCGAATTGCAAACTTTTTGCGCCAAGCGAATCCCAGCCGCAAACACAGAGTCGCTTGATTGGTGGATAAAGCCCGGCCTCCCTTCCCTCCCCCTTTCGTATCTCCGCACTGTTTTTTTATTCTTCCGTTTCTCGAACTGCAAAAGCTCGGCCTGATCAGTTCGCGAGTTCGTCCCGCGGAAAACCCGGCAATTTAAACTTCCCAACTCTTGGTCCTTCTCTCCGCGCCAAAACAGAGTTTCTTCTCGCCCAGACGTATTTATTTCCCTCACCCGATCCGCCCCCGCTGCTATAACCAAACTATACCCAACCCCACCTGAACGGAAGTTCTCGTTGATGAAGAATTCAATTCCCCCCCACGCGACCCGGGAATCCCACAATTCGCATAAATAACGCGCAGCACGGAAAGTAAAAGCTGTTCGTAATCGTCTAATTTTCTGAAAATTTCCGATTTCGGGAGAAGAAAAATTCCGAAGCAAAATTCCGTCGGGGTCATCGAGGTCATCGGGATCGCCAGTCAGGTCACCGGCGACCCTGTCGCTTGACCCGGTTCGACGTGTCCGCACTTTGACCGACACTCGAGGCGCGATTTCCCCGAGGCGACCAACGCAACGAGAAGCAAATTCGATTTTCCACACGGAATTTCGCGAAATTTCCGTCTGACCCGCGTGGCTCTTCGCTTGAGACCTGAGAGCTCGAAACGCGCGGGACGAGGAAACTAATGGCCCCGAGACGCCGAGGCCAAAGTCTCGGGGCTCGCGCGGTGCACGAGTTCGGAGCTCCTTTCGGGGGGAGGCGACTACAATGCCACGGGAAATGGCTTTTCGATGGCTCGGGGAGGATTTATCTTTGGGGAAAATTGGAAGCAGGTGCGGAGAGCGCAGCGACGGGGCTCGTCTCCCGTCGATCAGCGAGCGAGGGAAATAAAGAAGCGAGGAGGAAATAAAATCGACTGGGACGAGGATGAAAGGGGTGGAAAGGGGTTTACCCCCTCTCCCTGCGAATGGGGGAGGGTGGGGGCGGGAAAAAAGACGAAGAGGGATTTTTCAAGAGCCTCGTGCTCCGTTTTCCACGCCACTTTGCTATCCTCGATGGAAGATTAAAACTTATCGGATGCTCGCGTCTCGCTCACTTTTTCTTTATGTCCATCTTTCTGTCCCTCTCTCTTCCTCTCGTCTTGCGCGTCTTTCCTCTTTCCGGGCTTTACTCGACGTTCCATTTCTCTTGCGCGAATCTCGTAAAGTAAACGTCCGCGGGATTCGCCTCCTGCAAGGCTGACGGTGGATCCCTCGCGAGACGACCGCGTGGATAAAACTCGACGGTACAAACACCGCTGGTCGCGCGACAGAAGCTGGCTTCCGGTTAAATTCGCATTCCGAGAACCGAGAGCCGAGTACTTTTTGCGATTGCGTTTCCTTTGCCTTTGGCGACGCACGACGGAAACGCTGGAAAAAAATTACGTTAGCGGAAAAACTTGGATGAGATGAACATTTTTGTACTCGTAAGAAAAAAAAAAAAAAAAAACGTAATCGCAACATTTAATTTCATTTCGCGGATGGGTCTTTTTTATTTTTTGCTTTGATCAATGAGAAACGATGTGATTCGAAAAAATTCAATCTGGGAAAAAATCTTGCTTTGTTGGTTTCGGTATTTTTTTTTAACTCAGAAATAAAATTAAATTGGATGGATAAAATTGTAATTATTTCGATGAGCAACTCACTTACCGCAGTTTTTGTGTTTAACAGAAAATGGTCCAAATCTAACGCTTCATGAATATTTCACCGGCGAATTTGTTGCACAGAACAATTATCGTATTTTGAGAACTTTTTTTTTATCGCGGCAATTAGAGTCGAACGGCGCTTCGAACGGAGTTAGTTGTGAATAAACAGGGTTAAGGAATGGGGATGAGAGAACAAAGTCAGACGTTCGACTAGGCGGGAGAGTTGCGGGGGAGGGGGAGGGGGGAGGGGCCGTGGCCATCAGAAAGACAGAGACCAAAGCTAATTGCCAGATCAAAGGCTTTCACGAGTTTTGCCCAACTTTCCCCCAAAACTCGCTCGATGTCCGTGTGAAGGTGGAATCCAACCTAGGCGCCGCAGTTTCGGGACTCTCGTTTGTCGGGATACGCGCGTATTTCCAACCGCACGATTTGCCCTCTCCGAACTCCCGTTTCCTTATAATACTCTGCACACTCGAGTTTGCACCGAGTCCCTCGCCTCGCCTTTATACGTTCGTCACTCGCTCGTCATTAATTTCCCCCTCTCTTTCTACTTGCAGGTTCGCAGCCCCAATTGGTGCCAATCAGACCGCGTGAATTCAGCTATCAACAAAAATGGCAAACTGTTTATGGTAAGGTCGATAAAAAAAATTGTCTAATTTTAAAAACAAAGTTCGAACAAAGATTAACAATATTTTTTATTCAATTCAATTTAATTCATTCAAAACCTCGAATATTTATCTGGGCAACAGAATTTGCTTGGCAAAATAAATTTAAAAAAATGTTCACTAGAGAATTTTTTTTTTCATCCACAATTATTAATTTTGTTCCCCGGGCAAAACCAAATAACTGTCCTCGACGTTTCGCACGTTTCCAACTAAACTAACGTGAAAATCTCGAGTAAAATGATGTTTCGCGTAATTATCGCTCCTCCACTGCGATTACTGCGAAGCGACAGATTCCCAGAGACAGAAATCCTGCGCCGTGTTGCATTCAACTTGGAGCCGCGACGCCCGAAGCCATCGGACTCGGCTGCGCTGCCGGACGCTGGAATAAACACGAAATTCCACGTCCTTCAGGTGCCAGGGAAAATCGCCGACGGCGCGCGACGACGAAAATAAAGCGGCCGCCCGGGCACTCGGCCGTTTCGCGCCTTGTCCCATTAAATCACCGCGTAATAACTATCAACAAGTGCGCGCGCCGAGCCCTTCGGCGGGGCCCGGCGGGGTCCTCATCGGGCTCGTTCGTTTCGCGCGTTGCCAACGTTAAACAAATAACATACATCGTCCAGAAATGCTGCAGCAACTTTTTGTTCGCACGTCGACTCGCGACGGAATATTTAACTCGCAGGAGCCTCCGACGTTCATATATTCATACATACATATACATAAACACATATGAATCCTATATTCACATATATATAATACACACAATATTCCTCAGTGCAACTGGAGAGTATCCAACGTTGTTTCAGACAGGAATGTCCCAAAGAGCGATACGCCGAGCGTCGAGAGAGAGATTGAGAGAGAGGAGGAGAGAGAGCGAGACGTCCGCGAGGAGAACGAGGAGAACGAAGGAAAAAGGAAGTCGACGCGAGAGACTGTGACAGCCAACTTAAATCACGTATGATGTCACCGTAACGCCACGGCATTTCGGACCAGACCGACTCTAATGTTACCGTCGCTCTGCTGCGCGCAGCTCTTGCGACCAGGCGGGATATGTGAACGCTTTCGCTGTCGTCTACGCACCGAGACTAGCGCGAGGGTGGTTGCAATTCTCGGGTCTTCTTTTTTGTTTTTTTTTTAGCCTGTATGCATCCCTCGGCTCTCTGTCGCGTTTTGGTTCGTGTTGGTTCGTGTTGGTTCGTGTTGGTTCGCTTTTTTTTTATATTTTATTTTTTTTTTAGTTTTGGTTCGTGTTGGTTTGCGTCTTGGTTCGTGTTGGTTCGCGACTTGGTTCGTGTTGATTCGCGTCTTGGTTCGTGTTGGTTCGCATCTTGGTTAGGCTCTTTGCCACCGTCTCCCTCTTTCGGTTCCTATGCTTTTGCTCTCGAATCCGGCGAGCGAACCCTCGTCTCGTTTCCACTCCACACCCCGGCGCTTCCCGCGGGGTGGAGAGGGGCAACGGGGGAAGAGGGGAGAGGACGGCGGTCTCACCGTCTCTCCGCTCTTTGAGCGAGAGCAAAGTGAGAGCGAGCCCGAGACCGCGGCGTCATCAATCTTCGGCGCTTCCTGTTTGCTCAGGAAGTCCAAGCTTTGACGTTCGCTCTCTCGCCCGGGCGTTTTGATTCCACGGTTTGCCGCGGCCGGTTTTATTGTGGAACTCGCGAGCGCGTAGCTCGCGTAACACAGCCGAGTGGCGCGATAATTCACAGCTGAATTTCGGTAGATTTATCGGCGCGGAAATTGCGAACTGTTGGACTCGAGTCGAGTGCGAAAAAAAAACTTTGTCAGGATATGATTGATGATACTTTGAAATATTTAAGTGCGTCAAACGCGTCGAATAAAAAGAATACAGTTGTTTCTGGGAAAAATTGCAAATATAATATTGGAAACAGAAAAATACATTTTTTTGCGTTACGCATTTTTCTATATTTTCTTGTTTCGAATTTTGATGAATTATCGGTACAAATGTGAACGTGTTCGAGATCCCGGGAATGACAGCTTGATTTTTGCGTCAAATTCCCAAAGAAGGAAATCTGAAGCTGGCTCGAACTTTTACATTCGTTGCGTCGGCATCGTTAAATAAATTTCGTAACGCGAAAACATTATGTCGTTGCATAATGACATGCGCCAGGCGCGTCAGGTGTGCGTTCGGTTGTGCATAGCGCGTTATACCGAGTGGAGCGACGAACGATGAAGGTGGTTGGCCCACGTGAGCGCCAGGAAGAGAGTAGAAGGAGAAGGAGGAGGAGGAAGCGAGAAGAAGTCGAAGAGGAGGCGCGTTGTCTGCGCCCGCGCTATAAATAATCGGGGGAATCCCAAGGTGGCCACAGCGTCGTCGGCGAGTTGGCTCGTTCGCCTCGCTCGCTCGATCCTCCTCCACGTCTTCGACGACTCGACGCCGACGGACCAAGAATCTCCTCCGCCTCGACGACATCTCGCGAAAATGAAAAATGAAAAATATAGATCAAAGAGAACAAATAAAAAAAAATGAAAAAAATTACCACAAAATTCGCAGTAATTAATTCATGTAAAATAGTCATTAAAAAATGAAAAAATTGACCAAAGAGAACAAATTTAAAAAAAGAAAAAATTACCACAAAATTCGCGGTAATTAATTCACGTAAAATACTCATTCAAAAATAAAAGAAATGTCCCAAGGAGAACGAATAAAAAAAACGAAAAAATTACCACAAAATTCGCGGTAATTGATTCATGTAAAATAGCTTCAATGAGGGACGAATAGATTCGTGTGATAGTTTTCTCGACGCGACGCGCGCAACGTGCTAAAATACTAATCCGATTGCCGCGCGGACTCCGCGAGAGTTCTGGTCGCGCGCGACGCGCACGTGACGAAACGACGACGACGCCGCCGTCGCCGTCGCCGCGAGGACGAGCGAGCCGAGTCTGTCGCCAAGGGCGATTTCGTATTCGATTCGTCGACGTCGACGGCGTCGCCGTTCGTCCCGACGGTCCGACGCCCATTTGAATTTCAATGTATCACGAGGCCGCGTTGCCCGCTACGTCCGAGCGGCTCTCGCGCCGTCTGGACCCTCCCCCCCCCCCCCTCCCCTCCCCTACACACCGAGCGGATTTAATTTAATTTCGACGTCACCGCCGAAACAGCGCACGGATTATATTCGCCACGTGACCCGGCGGGCCCTTCGTGACGAACTGGGACGGTTTGTTTTTTTTTTCCTTTTTCTGCGGTTCGCGATCGACGACGGTTATTGCGGAAATAGAAATATAATGCGACTGCAATTTGCGGCCGGTTCAATCGTTCGGTCGACGACGACGCCTCGAGCGTCGCGTTCCCACTCGTCGCTCGTTACACTCGTGACAAATATGTCGAGCTTCTCATACTTTACGACTGCTAAATTTTATTTTATTATTTTTATATGTGATTAATTATTATTACATATATCTTAAGTGAACAAAAAAATACGTTAATATAAAGAAATAGCAAAGGCGGGTTTTTATTTTTTCCTCAGAAATCATTCCGAAGTTTAGACGAAATCGCGGAACGACCCGACGACCTAGAAATCTTCACCCACTTTCACAAAAATCGCATCCGACTTATCGGATTCGGTCGGAATCGCCAAGGCATTTTTTTCCTCAAAAATCAATCTAAGAGAACGTGCGGAAAAATTCGTATAGCGACCAACGTGCGCGTAGCCCGAGCGGAAAATACTGGCCGATGGCGCGCGCGAGGAGCCGTAGTCTCGGCGTGCAACTCGAGACGAAAAGAGGACACGCGACGCCGGGAGAACGCGAAGAGCGCCCGATAGACACACCGACGGGTGACACGTGGCGATCTGGCAATTGGGTCTCGCTCCAACTCGCCGCTCCATCCCCCCCAGCGAGGACGTTCACCCCCCATCGATCGTCGCGCCTTACCCGCGGAGGCGAAACCACCGAGCGAGAGGCCGAGCGAGACCGAGTGAGAGAGAGAAAAGACGAGGCTTTTCCTCGAGAGCGTCCGTATTCTTTGCGCGCGCTCGCTCGAAACGCGAGAGCGTGGCACGAGGATCGCGCGAGTGAAAGAGAGGGAGAGAGAGAGATAGACAAAGACAGAGAAAGCGAGAAAGAACGAGAGGGAGAATGACAGAGAAAGAGCGAAAGCGAGAAGGAGAGTGAGCGGGAGAAAGAGAGAGAGAGAGAGAGGAAGAGCAAGAGGGGAGAGAAGGAGAGAGAGAGAGAGCGAGCTATGTGGAAAACCCGAGACAGAGACAGAGGCCTCACTGGCTGACCTAGATTGCCTCCAGCAACCAACCCTCTATTCAGCCCCTTCGCTATAGTTATCTTTAACGATTTACAGCTGCTCCACCCGGCTCGGTAGCTCGGTCGACGTAGTCGTCGAGCCAGCGAGCGGGCAAGCAAGCAGCCCAGCAATAGCGAGAGCGGCCCAGCAGTGGAGCAACCCAGCAGTAGTGGAGCAGCCCTGGCTCCTCCTCGCCAACTCGAGCTTCTCACCCCGTTTCGGAACAAGAAGCTCGTCCTCTCTCTCTCTCTCTCTCTCTCTCTTTCTTGCTCTCCGTCTCTACCTCTATCTCTGCGAGTACCTCTCGCTCCCACCGTATAATATCCCTCGGTTTTGCCTCGAGCCCGAATGGCATCTTGAAAAATTCATTAAACTGCTCCAGCTTCAACCCCGCCCGGAGCATTCGCCTCAATAGAGCGGCAACCTATCTGCCTACTTACCCGCTCGCCTTCCTTCCGCCCCCTCCCCCCTTCACCCTTCACTCCCCCTCGCCACCCTCGCCTCGGGGTCTCCGCCCTCGCGCGTCCCACGCCAGACGAGAAATGAATAAGGATTATAAGCGGGAGAAAGGGAAAGGGCCACGCGGCAGATACACCGCTCGGCGACACATTCCCGGCTGACAGCGCGGCCGCGGGGCCGATGATACAATTTGCGCCGGGGCGAGACGCAGGCTGCTGCGCGTCCGGATCGCGACGATAGTGGAAATCGTCGCGAGGGTTAATTTTTCCACTGCGTGGATCGTAATACATTTTTTTCCAGCAGCGGCTGGAAAATCTTGTAACCACAGAAAATTAAATTTTATTTCACGAAATAATTGCAAAGGCGCTAGATTATTGAATTGTCAAAAATTATAAATAATATTTAATTCAAGTAATGCATGATTTAATTGTATGCGAAGCATTTTTTATGGTACTGAATTTAATAACAATTTTTTACAGATAACAACCAAGTCGATTGTACGGTGAATATTTTAGTTGCCCAACATAAAATAAGGATCACGCGAAAACGGCAAAGGGCGACCTGGCAAATGCCACATTATGGCAGACATTCCCGGTGGCTGCTGTTGGGGCCAACGATGCGATTTCCCGAGGCGCGATAGAGACGCAATGGAGGCTGTCTGGACCGATGATATTGAGGATCGTTAGCGTTAATGTTCGCGTGGCTGATACGAAAATCTACCGCAGGGGGACGCGACGTTTCCATCCGCGAGACACTAATCGACGAATTCTCGCTGATAATTGCAATAACTGTCCGGGTCTCGTTCTCCCTCTCCCCCTCTCCGTCTATCTATCGGTATTTGTCGCGGTAGACGCTGATGCCGCTTGTAGTACATAATTACCGTCGTCCCCCCCTCGGACCATTACGTTCGGGGCCCGGGAGGTTGGGGAGGGGGGACCCCCTCGGTTGGGTCGCCCTTCGGCTCCGGACTCGATGCATTTCAGTGCGGGCCAAGTGACGCTCTTGAATTTCCATAAAGAGATCGTCCGTCTCTGTCTGGTGGCTGCGGCGAGTCTGGAACTATTGAATTCTCGTCGAATTGTATTATAACCGCGAACGCGGTGTCCATTAACGATCGGTACGGGTCGCGTTTACATTCATTGCCGGGGCCCAGCGCTATATCGCAGAAGGGGAGGGGGACTAAAACGAGTGAGAGATAGCGAGGGGAATGCATATTAATTTCGACGTTTATCGGCAACGAACACGATTCCGTATTTGGCGCGAAATTTCTGTGCCAAAGTTTGGCAGAAAGAAAAATCTTTGAAGGATATATATAAATATTTTATTAATTTTCTTTATTAACTAGGCTAGTCACACGCGCTGGCGCGCGTGCCCGAGATCTGGCCGCCGGGCCGAAAACCGCCCAAATCGGGGTCGCGAAATTTATTTTTGCAAAATATCGACTTCTAACCTATACCATCGTTCTCAAGTCGCATATTCTACCCCTGAAAACACTGGTTACAACCCTTTTTTAGTTACTTTTGAAAAAAAAAAAATTTTGGTCGAACAGTTTGTCAGAAATCGTAGATCTGGCCACCGGGCCGAAAACCGCCCAAATCGGGGTCGCGAAATTTATTTTTTCAAAATATCGACTTCTAACCTAGACCATCGTTTTCAAGTCGCATATTCTACCCCTGAAAACACTGGTTACAACCCTTTTTTAGTTGATTTTGAAAAAAAAAATTTTTGGTCGAACAGTTTCTCAGAAATCGTAGATCTGGCCACCGGGCCGAAAACCGCCCAAATCGGGGTCGCGAAATTTATTTTTTCAAAATATCGACTTCTAACCTATACCATCGTTCTCAAGTCGCATATTCTACCCCTGAAAACACTGGTTACAACCCTTTTTTAGTTGATTTTGAAAAAAAAAAATTTTGGTCGAACAGTTTGTCAGAAATCGAAGATCTGGCTGCCGGGCCGAAAACCGCCCAAATCGGGGTCACGAAATTTATTTTTTCAAAATATCGACTTTTAACCTATACCATCGTTCTCAAGTCGCATATTCTACCCCTGAAAACACTGGTTACAACCCTTTTTTAGTTGATTTTGAAAAAAAAAAATTTTGGTCGAACAGTTTGTCAGAAATCGAAGATCTGGCTGCCGGGCCGAAAACCGCCCAAATCGGGGTCACGAAATTTATTTTTTCAAAATATCGACTTTTAACCTATACCATCGTTCTCAAGTCGCATATTCTACCCCTGAAAACACTGGTTACAACCCTTTTTTAGTTGATTTTGAAAAAAAAAAATTTTGGTCGAACAGTTTGTCAGAAATCGAAGATCTGGCTGCCGGGCCGAAAACCGCCCAAATCGGGGTCACGAAATTTATTTTTTCAAAATATCGACTTCTAACCTATACCATCGTTCTCAAGTCGCATATTCTACCCCTGAAAACACTGGTTACAACCCTTTTTTAGTTGATTTTGAAAAAAAAAAATTTTGGTCGAACAGTTTGTCAGAAATCGAAGATCTGGCTGCCGGGCCGAAAACCGCCCAAATCGGGGTCACGAAATTTATTTTTTCAAAATATCGACTTTTAACCTATACCATCGTTCTCAAGTCGCATATTCTACCCCTGAAAACACTGGCTACAACCCTTTTTTAGTTGATTTTGAAAAAAAAAAGTTTTGGTCGAATAGTTTGTCAGAAATCGAAGATCTGGCTGCCGGGCCGAAAACCGCCCAAATCGGGGTCACGAAATTTATTTTTTCAAAATATCGACTTTTAACCTATACCATCGTTCTCAAGTCGCATATTCTACCCCTGAAAACACTGGTTACAACCCTTTTTTAGTTGATTCCGAAAAAAAAAAGTTTTGGTCGAACAGTTTGTCAGAAATCATAGATCTGGCCGCCGGGCCGAAAACCGCCCAAATCGGGGTCACGAAATTTATTTTTTCAAAATATCGACTTTTAACATATACCATCGTTCTCAAGTCGCATATTCTACCCCTGAAAACACTGGCTACAACCCATTTTTAGTTGATTTTGAAAAAAAAAAGTTTTGGTCGAACAGTTTGTCAGAAATCGAAGATCTGGCTGCCGGGCCGAAAACCGCCCAAATCGGGGTCACGAAATTTATTTTTTCAAAATATCGACTTTTAACCTATACCATCGTTCTCAAGTCGCATATTCTACCCCTGAAAACACTGGTTACAACCCTTTTTTAGTTGATTCTGAAAAAAAAAAGTTTTGGTCGAACAGTTTGTCAGAAATCATAGATCTGGCCGCCGGGCCGAAAACCGCCCAAATCGGGGTCACGAAATTTATTTGTTCAAAATATCGACTTTTAACCTATACCATCGTTCTCAAGTCGCATATTCTACCCCTGAAAACACTGGTTACAACCCTTTTTTAGTTGATTTTGAAAAAAAAAAGTTTTGGTCGAACAGTTTGTCAGAAATCGAAGATCTGGCCGCCGGGCCGAAAACCGCCCAAATCGGGGTCACGAAATTTATTTTTTCAAAATATCGACTTCTAACCTATACCTTTACTACTATCAACCTTTTTTTAGTGGATTAAAAAAATACGATATTTGACAGAACCGTCAAAGTTATCAAGGACAAATGAACTTGGACTCGGTTTGAGAGTCCCAGCCAATCACAGCTCGAACAGTTTGCTAACAATGCTTTCCGTTACTCATGAACTTTTTAAAAGAGGGACCAATTTTGGAGCAATTGTTTGTAGACACGTTGATAATCGTTTGGTATTTTTTTTTCTGTTCCAGACGAATCCGACGAACAGGCTGAACAAGTAGGATCTCGTGGGTGAATCGGGCGAGAGACCTGCGTGTGATCAGCTGGCCGCATCCTCGTGGCGTGGACGACGGAAGCTCACCGAACTCGCGAGTCGATCGTGCGAGTCGCACGGCTGACCTGGCGTGAAGGTCGTTGAATTTCGTTCATCGGACCCCGTCGCTCGAATCTCACAGATTCGCGATCGCCAAAGTGGCTAAGAGCCTGAGTCCTCGTCGAGTGCACCAGGAGTGCGTCGGTGTGGAGGCAGTGCAGGTGCAGGAGAGGCGAGGTGCACCGAGGCGCATGCCTTACCTGTGGCCTGACATGACAACCCGGCTATTCGCCATGTTCTACACGGTCGAGGTCGGAGACACCAAATTCACAATCCTCAAGCGTTACCAGAATCTTAAGCCGATTGGTTCGGGAGCACAGGGAATCGTCTGGTGAGCAGAAAAATACATTTTCTCTCTCATAATGAACGTGATTTAATGAAGAATAATGTTGAACGTGTATTAATTGTTATGGATTTTTTTTTTCAGCGCGGCATACGACACTGTAACGGCTCAAAATGTCGCGATCAAGAAGCTGTCGAGACCCTTTCAGAACGTCACCCACGCGAAGAGAGCCTATAGGGAGTTCAAGCTGATGAAGCTTGTCAATCACAAAAATGTACGTAGTCTCAAATCACCCACCACGGGCAAAGAGCGTTAGTGATAATTCAATACTTTTATACAGCAGAATTTTTTATTTGTAACCACAAAATTACTAATGTGACGAAACACTCTTCACACTTTCACAAATGTCTTATCGATACTTTGTATTATTGAAGATAATCGGTCTCTTGAACGCGTTCACCCCTCAACGCTCGCTGGACGAGTTTCAAGATGTGTATCTGGTGATGGAGCTGATGGACGCCAATCTGTGCCAAGTGATCCAGATGGATCTGGATCACGAACGCATGTCTTATCTTCTCTACCAGATGCTCTGCGGCATCAAGCACTTACACTCCGCCGGGATCATCCACAGGGTACGTACAATTTGTTTTCTCCTGACTTTCACTTTCGCCAATTAAGTATGTAACAACGCCTGTATTTTTTTTCTCTTGTTTCTCGTCAGGATTTGAAACCCAGCAACATCGTCGTCAAGTCCGACTGCACCCTGAAGATCCTCGACTTTGGCCTCGCGAGAACCGCCGGCACAACGTTCATGATGACTCCGTACGTCGTGACGCGATATTACCGAGCGCCGGAAGTCATTCTGGGAATGGGTTACAAGGAGAACGTGGACATTTGGTCAGTCGGTTGTATCATGGGCGAGATGATAAGGGGCGGCGTGCTATTTCCGGGCACCGATCACATCGATCAGTGGAACAAAATAATCGAGCAGCTCGGTACGCCGGCGCAAGAATTCATGCAGCGGCTTCAGCCGACAGTGAGGAACTACGTGGAGAACAGGCCACGATATCCGGGCTATCCCTTCGAGAGGCTATTCCCGGATATTCTATTTCCCACGGATTCCTCGGAACACAATAGACTGAAAGGTGAGAAACTTCGACGAGCGACGTTTATTCTGTTCTCCCGTTTCCAACTCCCTCTCTCTCTCTGTCTCTCTCTCTTTCTCTCTGTCTGTCTGTCTCCGTCTCGTTCCGATCTCCTTTTATTCATACTGTTCTCGTCTTTCTCGGTGAATAGCGAGTCAAGCCAGGGACCTGCTCTCGCGAATGCTCGTGATCGATCCGGAGCGCCGTATCTCGGTGGACGACGCTTTGCTGCACAATTACATAAACGTCTGGTACGACGAAGGAGAGGTCAATGCTGTAAGTATAAAGTAGCTCCGACGTCCGCGTCAGCGGTTCTTTCCTTTCCGATGCCCGAGGCGGATTTTTATCGCTGCTCCTTTCGTTGCTTTTGTGAATTCGTTGGCACTTTACAATCGGATGTATAAAAATATAAATGTTACGAATTTCTTTGATATTCTACGACACGCATTTAAATAAGCACTCGGAATATATCGCTATAAAACATTTCAAAGGTGCCTAATAAATTTTCTTGACGATGAAAACAAATTTCTTTTAGTTTTTTATTTTTATATGAAGTCAAACAGTTAAAAAAAGAAATTAATTCAGGCGCAGAACGATTTATTTTGAACGCTTGATTTTTCATTGCAGCCAGCACCGGGTCCCTACGACCACAGCGTCGACGAGAGGGAACACACGGTCGACCAGTGGAAGGAGCTGATCTACCAGGAGGTGATGGAGTACGAGACAAGCCACAATCCGGCGACTTCAGCCCAGCCCTCGGAGACCGCAGGATCGCGGTAGACAGACCGGAAATCGCGCTTCCTCGCCGAAAAGTCAGCGCCGACGATCTCGCCGGATCGTTAGCGGCAGCGGGCGAGGCCGAAGAAATCGTTGAAGATTTAAAAAACCGGAACTCGACGCCGAGTCGCCGAAAAACCGAGTCGCGTGATCGCGACGAGGAAAGACAAAAAAAAATCAGCGCGAGCAGACGCGCGAATCCTCTCTCCTTACTTTTTATTACAAAACAACTATATTTATTTACAAAGGCACATTGATTTTTTCCCACCCTCTCTCTCTCTTTTTCTCTCTCGTAGCAATAAAAAGTATTTAAATAGCTCATGGTTAATAAGGTAAAAAATATTACCCTCAGTGTACATTTATGTTTGTTGTGCTTTTCCCCCCTCGCCTTTTACTTATAAATAATTTCGCTGTGAACGATTTGAAAAAATGATGCCGATTGAAATTGTAGGAATTATCCGAAGATAAATAATCAATTCTATGATACAAAAACGATGGAATGACGACTAACCGGCCATCCAAACGATCGCCTAACTTGCGACTCTGATTTATCGCTTCAGAGCTGTTTGTCGATCTTCGGGAATTTCCTCCGGTGTCTCGGGGCATATCAAAATTTCCACGAGTACCCCTTTTTTCGCTGCGTCCCATCTCGAGATCATATTGCATCTTTCGCAGTTTAAAATATTCTTCGATGTGTAGAAAAGTTGATCGGGATTTTTGGGAGACGCTCAGTTCGTCCACTGTCGTTCGTTACGTTACGATGCATTTCTTTGAATGTATTTCTTGCCGTAGCTGGTAGAGTTTAAAACTCTGAGGAAACTGCACGACACACTGTCTAGACTTACTCATTCGGCTTGTACCCAGCTGGTACACGCGATTTTTTTATAATAGATACATATTCCCACTGCGAGGGAATGACAATAGAACCATAAATTATAACCTTTGGTATGAGAGCGAGAGAGAGAGAAAGAGAGAAAGAGCGAGAGAGGAGAAAGGGGGCTTTCCATGTTAAGATGATGTTACGATCCGAACACCTCGACTCGCACGGCGAAACGAGGCGGAAATGCAAGAGCGTTTAACGAGAGCCCCGAAATCCAGCCTGCAATAGACGACGCGGTCCCGCGAGCCACGCGCGTCATCATAGCTGTAAAGTTTTTTACTGTTTACTTGGACGGATCTTGACGCGATTGATCAGCCGCGTTTCGGACATCCGTTTTGCAGTGCGACGATGAGGTGCGTCGCCGGAGTTTCGATGGTTTTAATGAAAAAGAAGAAATAAGAAAATAACGATTGTTTTATTCCCAAGTAAATACCCGAGCGGAGAGCCAGCTCGTCACAAACGGGAGCAAGCGCATCCACGGGTTTTGAATGTCTGTTGTAGCCCAAAGTACAGAGAGACGCGAGGAGAAGAGAATTCTGTACATTTTATCGCGAGAACGAGAGGGAGAGAAAAAGAGAGAGGGAGAGAGAGAGGAACGCGCGAGTCGCTCGATGTTATACGCCGAGAATCGCGATTAAAGAAGATGAAAAAAAAAATAAATAAAAACTAATAAGAAACGCGAGCGCGCGTTATATTAGCTCCTCGACCGCGCAATCGCAACGCGCGATCAATGCTATACTATAGGCCAGGTATACGCGATTATACGGAGAACGGATGAAGATATGAATAATTGTATTTATTATGAATTAATGGGGAAATCCACAAAGCCGCGCGGATCGCGAGAGAGCGATTCGAACGATGAGCAGAGGAAAAAAAAGGAGAGAGAAAGAGAGGATGGTTGAGTGATTGTAATGTAAACGTTGAATTTTTATTTTCCACGATGATAGTTATGTGAATATATTGCTACAGTCCGATCCAAATAATCAAGCTTTTGTAACACTAATTATAATAAAGTAATAATGATAATTGCTAATTACGTAATCGTATTGCACACGATAATTAAGGTACGTGAGTAAGAGCGGGAGGGTCGATTGTGAGAATGCGAAGACGCGAGAGTGAGATGAGTAAAGATGTGCGAGGACGACGACGATGATTAACGAGAGTTCGAAGTGTAGTCAAAGCGGGTACGGGCTTCGCCAAAAATCTTTGCGAACAATGCTGAGGTGGAATATTATACATTGTATTCTCGCAATGCGCGGGATGTCGCGACACCAAACACCCGCTGACATATATTATATATATATAATTCATTGCGTTGCAAAATGAAAAGAGAAAAAAAAACAGAAAAATGAGAAGAAAAAGAAAACGATAAATTCCAACCAACTCTTGTCGCTGCCTCTTGAGCGATTCGAAGCCAAGTCAATTATCGCTAATAAAGTTAATCCATTTTATTTCACATTCGAGCGCGCTCGTCGTCACGGCGTTTCTTGATGTTCCTTGCGATCTACCTACAGGGTAAACAAATCGTTGCACGATTTTGCGCGAGTCGACGACGGCAACGGGGGGCTTTCGCGCTCTCCGCCGGTTTACGGTGCGAAAGTCGCGGACGGAGCGAGAGCTCTCGGCCACGTCGCGACCTGCGCATCATCCGCAAGTCTCATAAGTACACATTCGTCCACAACTTTTTGCTAAACGAAATATTCGTGAAATTGTTCGAGCTTCGCGGGTGCCGCTAATGAAACTTTCTATTCTCGGTAAAAAAAAAAAATAAAAACGCTTGTGTATCCTCAATGAAGTAATAAAACAGCAACAAAAACGTCGCGTCGCGCTAAAGGACGAATTTTGCGCACACGCCCAACACAAAGACACACACCACACACCGGTTTCCTGAAGATTTTTGGGTCCGTGCTTGGCGCACGTGGGGGTTAAAGTGATATATCCGAATAAAATGATATATATATATATTATATATAAATATGATGGTAACGATTGAAACACCGAGGTACATAAGTAATAAGTGAAAAAAGGGACTCTAGCTGTAAGAATAACTAACGATAATTAATTGGTTAAAGACAAACAAACAAACAAAACAAAAAAAGAACACACTTGGTTAACGATAATCCTCTTCTTAGGGCGTTAAGAGGCAAATGCAAAACAGAATAATATTTTAAAAAACGAGATCGTGTGAGACGTCGGCGAGACGAGAGGGGCGAATGAAAAAAAAAAATAATAACGGAAAGAAAAAAAAAACAAATAATAAAGTCCATGTTGCTAACTTAGTGGTGAGATAGTTCGCGTAGTTATGACATTTTTAGTGAGTACATGTAGCGAGAGAGAGAGGGAGAGACGAGTTTGTAGGCCGTAGTCGAGGAATGACGAGCGCGAAAAAAAAAAAATAACACAAGACAAAAAACAGCAGGAATAATAAAACAGAATACAAGAAACAAAAAAGAAGAGAACACGTGTAGCTTGTAGAGTAGTTTTTAGAGTAGATATTCATAGGTGATTATCGAGCCCGTTCCTTCTCATTAGGATATGTAGCCACCGGTGAGGAAGCATCGGGAGCCCCACGTTGCCGCATGTCTCGTGGCTCCCGTGGGTAGCGAGTGTTTTTTTAGAAAATCCCTCCCCACCGGACGCGCAGGCTTTATCGTTTTTTCATTTACTTTTTTCGGCGCGATTAAGCCGCGTGCGATCGCGCGCGTCGATCGACGATGTCGTTACTTCAGTATAAGACACATAAACGCCTTGCCGATCGAGATTCGTCGTGTCGATTTCTCCGTTTTCGTCGCTCGCAATCGCACCGAGACACAGTGGTCCGAAATCGTGGGAAGCGCGTTGCGACCGTGCGGAGCGGGTCCGCCGAGGCGTCGATCGTCTCTGAGAAACCGCGGCCGCTCGATCGACGCTCGCGAAGCAATTAATTGTACAGTTTATTCACCTTAGCCGAGGCATCGCCGATCGAACGCAAACGCCGTGTATCCGTTTTTGTACGTTTCAACGAGACTACGATCTCTCTCGCCTTGTGCAAGACTCCGCGAGAGAGAGAAAGAGAGAGAGAGAGAGAAAAAAAATGAGAGGAAACGGTGAAGTGTGAATCAATCCAGCCGACGAAGCGACTCCTCTATAAGAGCTCCCCTCGATTAAAGAAAAAAAAAAAAGAAAGAAGATAAATTTTAACTTGTCCCACAGTAGCGAGAAAACAAAAAGATGCGCAGTGTAATCCTAATTTATTATAAATATTACCACATTAATATTAACTGATATATACCTCTTCTGTAAATACGTTTATCAATAATCACTACGATTATTCTTAACTGATAAAAAAAAACAACAACCCACTAACAATTTGAACGGCAACAATAATTGCGTATATATTGTTTTACAAGCGCCGGGCACGATGGTTTATTTGTGAATATTACGATGATGAGCGCGACACGTAAAATGCAATTGTATATCGTCGCGCACCGCTTGGCGCGCGTTCGATATCGTTGTATTTCGGACACGGTATAAATATTATACATACTTTATTATAATCGATCGACCACCGCTGCTGTATCGACGACCGCGACACTTCATTGACGAATCACGCGACTTGACGAAACGAGCCCGACCGGAATCGACGAACGGTAAACCAACGGTGATCATCGCTGCTGTATTATTATCAAATATTATTATAATGATTCTCATGAATACAAGGTGTAATACTAAACTACGACGAAGTACGTTTACATAGCTGAGTGTGTGGATGGTGAGGAACAGGAGAAGAAGAAAAAAATCCCAACTGTATCATTCGTGTACTTAGACGAGAGCGGACAAGTTATACGGTTTAGAATTCAATGATGACGACGATGATGATGATAATGATGATGACGTTAGGACAGATACTTAGATTTAGACTGACTAAAGGGGTTCCTAAAATTGAAAACATGCTTAACGTGTATCGTGGCGAGAGATTCAGCGACCCGCGAGAATCTCTCGCTCGATGGTTCGGAAAGAGCTTCCAACACCGCAGCGCGACTGCACTTCTGGTCTCCTCGTTCGAACCATTCTCCCGGCCACGATACATCGGTGTCAGAGAAAAACAGAAAAAAAAAACAATTTAACGAAAAACCTTCGAGCTCTTGGGTTTCCGTCTAGAGGTCCCGCCCCGATATAAATAGATAAAAAAAATGAAGAAATAAAAATAAAGAGAAAAAGATAATGAGAAAAAAAACCGATGAGCTACCGTAATGTATAATCCTCTACCAGAGTTGGCACGTTTCAACCACACCGCTAGCGTTAAAGAAACGACAATTATTTATTGGCAACTGAACCAATGCTCAATGACGCTGTTGGTTTAAAATTAATAAAGAAGAAAAAAGCTGATGAACCATCGATTTTCGTTTAACCCCTCCGTCTTGTACCTATAGGCCTGTAATATGTGAATATGCAATTGAACGATGGCATAGAGGAGTGCGCTGTTTTTATATGTATGATTTATAATTTTTAATTTTAATGATATTAAAGGGAAAATATACCATGTTGTATGTGAATGACTTATTGGTTACTTGAATCGCTGTTATTCGTTTTTTTTTTCAATCGTAGAATACTGCTTCGCACATCGATGCGCGTTCTCCATAGTTCCTTTCACGCCGAGATTCGCCACGACCTGTTCCTGCAGGTGGGTATCGACGTTTATGGGATATAATTAAACAACACAAACACCGATGAGTCTTGTAAACTTGTTTATATTAGATTATATTTACAATATTTCCAAGAGGACAATAGATTTCAAGTCTTATCATTAACAACAGGTCAATCTCAAATACACCTACACATTCTCATCCATACTGGAAATAAATTGGCTCTCGAATAGTTTGCTCTTTTGTTTTTAAACGACAAGCTGACATTAAGTAGGATCCGAGATTGTACTTTGAGAAAGGAAGAAACTGAAAATCCCGCGGATACGGTATGAAATTTCGTTTCGTTGGTTTTTTAAACTCCATTTTTTTTCTATTTTTTGTACAAAATGCTTGAAATTAAAAAATTATCTTGCCTATAAATAATTAAAATATATATGGGTGTAGATAACTATCACATCCATATAGAAATTCGTAACTACTGTTGTTGCTTTTTTCACGGTTGTACCTACGCTTCAGAATGTATCTACATACAGTTTCTATGCGAATAGGGATTTACAATTGCGGGGATCGAAGATTTCTCGTAATAAATAACAAAAAGTTTGTTGCTTTTTTTCTTGTTGCTGTTTTCATTTCGTTACTTAACTATCAATCGATCTTCTCTTCGTCCGACTTGTGATAAACCTCACCGAATTTGTTCATGTACTTACGCACGAAGTCTTTAGCCTTGTGCTTAACGTTGTCGTTACACTGTAGCTCGTCGACGGTTTTGCAATGTTTCAGTTCCTTTACAAGGACGAAATGTGTAAGCTGCAAAAAGAGAGTTGTCAGGTTATAGAAAGTGAACGACAAGCATATTAAAAATTAGCGGGCGATTATCGAGGGGCCTACCTTTCTCGCCAAATGCTTAAAGTCTTCCGTATTGGTGATTCTTCCCTGCTTACAGTCGTTCTTTCTGTACGGATTCAGGAAATGCACCATCACGTTCGCCATGTTTATTCTGAATGTGTCTTTTATCTTTCTCTCGTCCGCGGCAGTGATATCGTTCGTCGCATCGAGGACCTTGCTCGCGCTGTGTCTCGAGTGCGATTTCGACTTGTTGGCTCGACGATGCTTTCGCAATTTGTCAACATGCTCCTTCAGTCTCGCTCGTTCCTTCTGTCGTCGCATCTTTTCCTTTACGTCCTTGTACTTCTTATGATCTACCCGATCCTCCTCCCGTCGAGGCTGGCGACGAAAACAAAATGCGTAATTACAAAAATTCGTTAGAATTTGTGCGGCAGCTATTTTTAGCCAATCGATAACAGAAGACTCAATATACTCACAGATATAATTCGTTCCTGGACCAGACCGTCTCGTCTCTTTTTCGGCTCCGGAACAACGACGGTGGGTCCACCGTCGACGATACCACGAGAATCCAATTTGTTCGCGGCCGCGTGCTTCGCATTGCCGGATGCGTTATCGAGCGAATTGGCGACGGTGCAATCCATATCCTCGTCGAGCGCCTCGTTGCCCCGATCCTCGTCCTGATCGTCCTCCTCCTCGTTCGACGAGCTCGATTCGTCGCTGGACTCGGAGCTCGACGACGAGTCGGGCTGCACGCCGATGTGATCCGGCGGCGGCGGCAGCCACTGGGAAATCCTCTCCTTCACGTGATAATAGTAGAGTCGACCGCGAGCGTCCTTGGCACACTTCCACTTTGGCGGGAGATCTATAGGCGGCACGTCCGGCTGCGTCTCGGGCTCGTCGATTGGCTCGGCTGTTTCGGCAGTGGCGAACTGAGGATCCAGCGGCTTCTCGATGTACAACTGTGGCCCCGGAATCGCGATCGGCGGAGTTCCGTTGTGAACTTGCACGAGATTCGGGTCGGGATATTGCTGATGATGATGCGTCAGGCCCGGATAAGCCACCGCTGGCTGCGGAAATCCAGCGGCGTACACGGTTTGCGATATTGCCGGCGATATCTCCGCGGGATGACCCGGTGGCATCGTGGACGGGTACATTGGCGTGCATTGCGCCGCGATCTCGCCATCTGAGAAGAGATACAAGACGATACTTAATAAAACTCGAATAATTAATCCGTGTTCGTAATAATTCATCCATGAGGGACCCAAACATTGGTTAGTAATCATTTTAAGGGATATCAATTAGAAATTTGCAAGTAATACTTTGGTTGAATTAAGATTAATCGTTTGGAATGAGAGATCAAACCTTGCATAGGATACGGCTGCCATTGTCCAAGCGCCGGATTGAAAAAGAGCGGATATCCCGTCTGAGGATCCACGGTGGCGGTGGTATGAGGATCTATACCGAGTGCGAGACACCGAGCCTCGTGTTCCTGCCAAGATTCCTGCTGCTGCCGACGCAATCGTTCCTCCTCCTCCTTCGCGACCTTCATGGCGAAAAGTTGGCGTCGCTCGAACTTGGAGAGACGCGGCACAGGCACCAAGTTGGTTCTCTCTTCGCTTCGCTTGTCCTTCGGCCGATAAGACTCGGAGTCGGGCGATTCTCGGCCGCGTCGTCGGTCGATTCTCTTGTCGCTGTCGCCGCGACCACCGTATCTGTCGGTTCGCGATCTCTCGTACCAAGTCCCGCGTCTGTTTTCCTTCTCCAAGTCTTCTCTGTATCCTCGATCTGCGAAAGCCAAACATTTTAATAATATCGCGTGCTTAGTTGGTTAACCAAAGATTTGCTACTTATATTGTATAAAATAAATTTCGTCCATCTCACCAGCTTCTCTTTCGTGCTCCTTCATTTGCTCGATCCTCTCCTTCTTTGGTATCCGAAAGACTTCCTTGAGATTAGCCCACTCGTTGAGCAGATTGGTCGACAGTTCGGGAATAAGCGCCAGATCCGAAGTTTCGACTTTCACGTCGTCGCCCCGATTGCCATCGGCGATATCCTTGTCGCCGCTGGCCGTCGCGGCCTCGACGATCTGCTCGACATTCGACTTCTCGTTGCTATCACAGTTGCTGTCGATTTCGTCAGCCTTCGTCGCAATCGTCTTGCTCGTCTGGTCGTCCTCGGGCGATTCTCGTTGCGGCGAGAGATACCTCTCCTCCGACCACTTTTGCACTACGCTATAAACCTTACTGTCCATCAACATCGTCTTATTGGGTATTGGCAGTGTACTCAATGTCCTGAGGACTTCTAGTCTGAACTGTTGAGCTTCCTCCGACTCGTTGCCCGCTATATCCATCATGTAACTCCATATCAGACGTAGACCGTGATAGTCGAGGAACAATCGACGACACGGCTGCTCGCCGCTCTGAATCAACTTCAGGAGACGCGTACGATGCTCGAGCTCGCGACTGCGAACCATCAATCTGCTCAGATTCAACGTGTGTGCGCGATTCTTCAAGCCGCACTGGCAAAGCTTGTCGATCTCCTCTTCGAGCTGCGAACAAGACGAATAATCGAGTTAGGCTTCGCGCGAGTCGAACGAAATTTGTGGATATTCGAGTAAATGATTCTCACGTCCTCGTCTTCCATGTAACCGACGGGCTTCTTCAGTTCCTTCTTCTTCTTTCGACCGTCGTCCTTCTCGCGTTTCTCCTTCTTCTCGATCTTCTCCTTCTCCTCCTCCGGAGTGTCGCCGATCCAGCCCCGACAGTTCGTCGCTTCGCAGAAACACTTTTGCGCCTCTTTTCTGTAACGTGAAAACATCGCCATAGTCAGATGGAGCCCCGATTTTTCTTATTTTTCAATTTTCATTACTCACCCATAACGTTGGAAATGATAATCGAAAGTGATTTCTTCGCCAGCAGCGATGAATCTTCTATTAAAAAAACCTATCCGCAGCTCGCCGTTGACTGTCCACTTCTGAGTTTCCGCGTTCGGATCGCAACTGTGATTTATGAATCGCGATATATTTCCCTTCATCGTCGCGTCAATTATCTGATCGGATTTCAGAGCCATGAAGTAGTAGTGACGATTCTTGTCCTTCGAGTAATCTTTTGCTCGACGACGAAAGTCCTTAGCATCGAGGACTTCTCCCACGTACTCCATTATGAATTCGCCACTGCCGTAGAAAGATAAAATAACGAATTACCTCGTCAGTGTCAATTATTCATAATCGTTCACAACAAATAATCAACTGGTACTTACGCCGAGAGATCTTGCGTCGCTCGCAAGCCAAAACCCTTTTTCTCCGTTCGAAAAACCTCGCACTTCGCGTACTCGCAATTCTGGAATCTTTTGTTTGTACACCGATCGTTCACCACGCATCTCGAGCCACTAAAATAATTTTCCACATTGAACACGATGCTAGCATTACATCAGAAAACGCGTGCATTTTTCGAAATAACTTACCACTCGATCATGAGAAGTCTGTTGAGACAATCTTCCCCGCAGCCCAGTTCACCTCTCTCGATCTCCTCCTCCGTCAGGAAACAATCGCACACCATCCTCTTCGTTTCCTTGTTCGTGTATCTAAGTCAAATCCAAGTACAATCGGTTCATCAACACAAATTCGATAGTCAGGAAAAAAATCGGCTTCCCAGTAAATCTTGTCTTTTAAATGTAAAAAAAATCGTAGCTTCGACTCACCGTTCCGTGAGATACGCGTTCTCGCTCAAGTGTTCGAACTGGCTGAGTCTCTCCTCCATCTCTCTGTCCTTGACTTCGAGTACCATGGGCAAAGAAATTCTCGCGCCAATTGCTTTAGGAACGGGTGACATGGCCGCGGCGGGAAAGGCGCCCGGCTCTTTCATAATGTCAAAATCATTTGGAACCGGTGTTACGGCAGCGGAGCTGGAGCCGGAACCGGGACACGAAGGTCCAGAGCCGAAATCGCTGCCCGTGGTGGATCCAGGTCCGGAACCCGTTCCCGCCACTGATCCGAGACTGCCGAAACCAAGTCGCGATCCTGACGCCGAGCCGCCCATCTCGAGTTCGCTCGATCTCCGCCATCGGGACTTAACTTTAACGGGTTTAGAGGAATCAGAGTCGTAGCCGGTGACGCCGCTCGTAGGAGTCGACGGAGCCAGCAAGTCTGCGGAAGTTGCTGTCTTATTGCTACCCTCACGATCGGATTGCGTCTCCGATTGACTGTCCAGAGTGTCCCTCAGGTCCTGAATCGTCGTGGCAGCGCTACTCGCCAATCTGTCGCGTTCCTGCTGCAGCACAACTTTCGTGAGATCCAAATTCGGCTTGGTCACGAGACCTCGACCGCGAGACCTGCAAAAAATCAATACTTTTAGAAGAGGACATCAATATTATCATGGAAATACACTGAATACATTTAAGGGGGGGTTAATTCGTGCAAAAAAGGCACGTTTTTGTGAATTTTTTTTTGACGACACTGTTAAAATCTATTTAGTAAAACCAATTGTACATCAAAGTATAACATTCGAAGAATATTGTGTAATTTTTTCATGAAGAAATATTAAAAAATACAGCAATGGCGGCATTTACTCGGAAGCGTCTCGGAAAAAGTAAAATTGCGGTGCCCATCAGAACTCGGTACTGGATCATTCGAAATTAAAAAACCAAAGTTCATTCGTTAGGTAATTGTTTTCCCCAGGTAACGCGGAAGAGTTTTTTTCAAAATTTTAATTTTTCAGTTTTCGGGAACACTTTAAAGGGAAAAACG
Source organism: Itoplectis maculator (assembly GCA_964034905.1). NCBI lineage: Eukaryota > Metazoa > Arthropoda > Insecta > Hymenoptera > Ichneumonidae > Itoplectis > Itoplectis maculator. The sequence continues at coordinate 6,544,086 of OZ035861.1, forward strand.
CGATTTTTTCGGAAAAAAATCGGCTATTTTGCTATTGTAAAATAAAAATATTAATAAATTCGAAAAAAAACTCTTCCGCGTTACCTCGTAAAATATGTACAGAACAAGTATGCAAAAATTCAAAAGGATCGGTGGAGTAGTTTTGACGGTACGATGGGCACCGACTTTGAAAACGTGAGTTGTGGGAAAAACGCTTTAAAGTCGCGCTCAGGCCGGGCGGTACATCAATCCCCGAGTATAAAAATACTCATAACGTCGTCAATTTTGCTCCGATTGACTTGAAAATTTGACACAATATTCTTGAGGTATTATGCATTCAGTAAAAAATATAAAATAAAAATGCCAAAAAAAAATTTTAATATTCCCCCCCCCCCCCCCCCCCTTAAGAGCTGTTGATGCAATTGAATTAGCGATTGCGGATAATGAAAACAGATTATTTGGCTCGATGAACGCATTGATTGTTACCGAATTCTTTAAATACAAAATTCATCCATCAAGTCAATTGACTAAATATTTTTTATTACATATTTAACTACTACGCAATTCAATCAAGCGATTTTTCTCTTTCTAAATTTAAGTACGTGGCTGCAATATGACTTTACCTTTGCTTCATCAAGCCTATCGACCGAATTCTGCTGCTTCGCCGAACAGCCGAGCTGTTGGAGCCGCTCTCGGAGCCGGTGGTGTCGGTGCTTCCGCTCCGACTCCTGAATCCAACTTTCTTCTCAGCCTCGTTGAGGCTGCTCGGTGTGGCGGTTTTGCTTTCGTTGAAATCCGGTAATTTGCAACTGTTCAACGAGAGCGAAGTGTCGTTGCTGTTCTCGCTGCTGCTCGAGATTTTCGTATCTTCGGAGTCGGCTTTGCCGTCCATCTCGCTGTCTCTCGACAGCTCCTCGATATTTTGCGGACGATCGGTGTTATTTTTACCCTGCGGTACGTTGCCCGGTGCCGATCTCGTGGAGATCGGGTTCGAGCGATTTCCTTTGCCTCTCGCGGGCTCCGGTTTCGGCGAATCTTTTCTATCCTTCGTCGGACTAACTTTTTCCTCTATTGAGTGAGACTTTCCATTGCTATCGCTCTTAGGAGACTCCTTGACGGCGCTGTTCTCCTCGGAACGCGATTGTTCCGATTTGTAGGACGTCGGAGCGCTGTCCTCGTCGTCCTGGATCGACGGTTCCACCGTTGGTGCTTCTTTTCGCGGCGCCGGAGACTCCGGGACGGAGCTCGTGTCCTCGATGTCGGCTGGCTCGACAACTGGAACGTGTTCCGTGCTCTTCGCGTCGATCATCATGATCTGAAGCTCGTTATCGATTTTCGCTAACAAAGCATCCTCCTTCGGTCCCGCGTTTCGCGCACCTCTTTCGACGTCGCTGCTGCTGGATTCTTCAATCGCGCCCAGAGGCTCCTGACTGCAAGATCCATTCTCGCCCGAACGTTCGACCGAAGATCCGAAGTCTTCCTTGATCGGAGACTCGTCGTGCAAACTTTTAATCGCTGTTTCCACGGACTGCGGCGCCGAGCTGTTCTCTTTTCTTACAAAACTAGATTTTTTACGGGGTAAAACCTTCTCGCGATTTTCACCGCCACTCTGAGCGTCGCTTTCTCGCGCTGTTCCGCTCATCTCGGAATTATCGCACGATTTGTCGTTTACCTTATTTTCAACTAAAACAGGCGACGGAACACTCGGTGTCTCGTCCACGCGCAAACTACTCACGCCCTCCTCTATTATCTCGTACTCGCTCGTCTCTTCGTAATGATTGTTCATCGACGATACGTCCAACTCAGTGGCGACGACCATGGATTCCACCATCGAGTCCGTGCCGTCTTCGTTGTGTATGAGTGTAAACTTTACGACGTTCTTGCCGTCGTAATCCGGCTCGTTCACGAGCAAAACCTCCTCGAGAACGACGCTGCCGTCGTCCGCGAGCGTGTAACGACTGCCCCCGAGTTCTTCGCCCTCGACCTCCATCTCCTCGCATATTATTGTCTCCTCGATCACGTCCTCCGACCACAGAACTTCGCTCGACTCGGTCTCGTTCATCGAGCTCTCGTTGGAGTCGCCCAGGCCCACCACCATTTGCCTCACGTCCTCGGCGGTGAGTTTCTTCGGCGGCATCGCGCTTTCCGTCGCTTCTTGGCTGTCGCTCTCGCTCACGTCCTTCTTGTAAGTCACCACGTTCTCCTGCTCCTCGACGATCTTCGGCGCGACTTTCTCCCGATTCACGGTACGTGGACGACCTCGCTTTCGCGGCTCCGTCGGGACTGGCTTCGTCGACGACTTAATCGTCTCCTCCCTGCTGTCCCCGGAATCGTTGGCACAGTTGTTGGGAATCGTCTGCACGATCTCGCCGTTGACTTTACCGCCGTCATCTTGCTTCTGCTGCTTCCTCGCTATCTGCCTACTGGACTTCCTCACTGCTACGAACTTGGGCGGGGACTTCGAGGGCGGCTTCGCCTGGTTCTTCCGAGGTCTACCCATTCTACGCCCATATACACTTGCAGCCTGGAAGAACAGCGTCGAGTGACGCGTCGTAACAGAAACACAAAAGACATAAAAATTACTAAGGATTTTTAAATACTTTTTCGAATTGTCAGACTCTGAGAAAAGGTCATTACAATCCCTTTGGCCTTCTATTAATTAATTCGTGTCACCTTTGAATGTTCCGAAATAACAACTTTAGACCGAGCAAACGAATAATTCGTTAAAAAAACCAAATTATTGTAAATTCTATCATAAAACTGCACAAACTAAGTGATCACTCTGTACTTTCCCCCCCATATTCAAAATCATCACTCGCGTCAACATCCCTCATCCTTCCTTGCTTGCACAGCCAACCAGTGATTGCGTTACCCACGAAACAATATCGCCAGACAATGTTGCAAAAATTCTGAAGCTTGTAGCTTGACGATCGGATTCCCATCGGCCTGGGACACGATTCCGATTGCGTACTATGATTTGTTTGCACCAGAGACTCACCGTACGTATTTCTAGGAGTGAAACTCTCGCCACAGGATCGGTGCCATCGCTGGGGTCATCCAATGTTATTCGTCCATCAGAAACGTCCCAGAGCGGCCGCGTCGGACCGACGTGTCCTGGGGGCGACAGAGTCGATTCGTGGATTTAACGGGTCGACTCGCGATGCTCGTCGTCGCCTCGGAGACGACGAGATTTACGTCGAGGAAAAAAAACAACAACTTACGATATACGTTGGCATCGGTGTCCGTCCATCAAAGCCCCGTGTGGGCCGCTGCGAAACTTTTGACTCGGTGTCCTCGCCGATTAAGCGGCCCTGGGCTCGCCGATCGCTCGCTGGTCGGTCGCAGTTGGAGCGACGCCGAATCGCGCGGAAAACACCGTCGACCGCGACGAGCGCAGCACAAACTCGCGGCGTACGCGCGGCTCGACGTCAATTCCCACGACGGATACGTCGGGGCCCGGAGTGTATAAAAGACGTGCGATATGCTAATGAAGGTGTTTATATCGCTTGTTGCCCCCGGATCAGCGAAGTGAAGCTAGCGGCTTTTACCCCACTGGGGATCATCGCGTTTTCCCGGAGACGAACCAACCAACACGAACACAACACACCAGCGACCGAGGGACAACCGCATCGGACATCTCGTCGCCCAACTGTGACGAGCGCATCTGCCATCTATGGTCCAATATCCGAAGCAATTTCAAATGACCGCGGGAAACCCGTTACTCTACGATTCAGGTCTTGGGATTAACAGCAGATTAGTTAAATGACAAGTTACAATAAGAATATCGTGAGAATTTAATTATTTGTATACAACTGCGTACAAATTACGTAATTAATATTATGCTGTCCTCCCTCGGGTTTTACCCTGGTTTTCCTGAGGGTAACGAAATCTGGAGAGCGCCAGGGAAAAGCGCACGTCTCTCTCCGGCACATATCTGCAAATTGTCAACGGCAATGTAGGCATAATAATTAAGAGGATGCGAGTGTCCGAGAAACGACGTGACACAAAGGCTATGAGGCTTAACACCATCCCAGTTTTCACTTTCTCAAGAACCCTTGAACGACTTCACGCAAACCGAGGGCTGGTCGCCAAATGTTTTATTGCAGCGACGCGCTCGAAGTGCGGTCCGACGCGTGAGTCGCGAAGTCAAGAGGTAGCCATCCGTTTTTTGTCACCATGCCAGCGAGCCTCTCGGCCCTTCAGGCCCACAGCGTCGGGGCCTCGCGGCCCCGCCACTTAGCCGGTCACGTGTACTCCACCCTCGCTTGCTACCCCCAACCTTTGACCCTTAGCCAATCACAGAAAACTATTTCTTGGTCAGGAAAATTCGGAACTTGGAGTCACGTCGAGGAGCGAGCAGTCTCACGACAACTTTCGCGCTTGCCACATCGACTTCGAATCCTTGTCGCAATCCGGCCGAATTTCATGTTTAACTTTTGCTCGCGCTAGTGCAGATTGTGGTGTTTTTAATATTACTGGAAATATTGTGTTTGTTCATAAATGTTGACGAAAATACAGAGTTTGGTGTGATTTTAATACAGTGGTTGTTCAAAATTTAATTGTGTTCAAATTTTAAAAGAAAATCCAATTCGAATTTACTCTCCCGCTCGCGGTGCTCAGACCCGAATTTCTATTCGCCAAGCAGCAACGGAACCGAGCGAATGAGATCGCTCGCAACACAACAACGACGGTGCTGCCATCCAGTGGAAGCGGGAAACAGTCACGCGAGACTAGTGATTTGAAAACTGTACCCGTGAGTCTTGAATTGTTACATTGTAAGTTTATTCGTCGTGTGATACATCGTCGCGTTGATTTTTTATCGTCGATTTGTTTATATTAATTGTTTATTTTTTTACGGTACATAATGAAATAACATTTCGCACCGGATTCTCGATTGCACAGAATGACGCAAGAGGAAAGAGGCACCAATCGAAGACGCAAATACATTGTTGACGCCTCATCGATTTAAATTGATTTCTGGTATCTATAGCATCATGATTGATTCTCCTGCGTCGTGGATGTGAGATTGTACAAAGTGGGCGCGATGGGATACGCGTTTCTCCGCGGAATTGCGTTTCCCTCTTAAAATGTATTAAACTCGACAGAGCGGAGATATTATTTTAGACTTTAGAACATTTGCTCTCGTATGATTATCATCCGCCGAAGTCCCTTCGTTAGCATAATTATCGATGCGAACGTCGGATTATTCGTCGTATGGTCATCGCCGCATGGTTCCGGCATCGGAGGACGAAAATTTCGACGAGCCTCCTAAACTGCTGGGAACTCTGTTTCTCGCGATCCAACCGGCGTTCATGTGATGTGGCGTCTGGGGAATGTACGAAGGAATAGCGCGTTTTGGATACTGCAAAACGTCGGCCTGCGGCATTCTGAACCTGCGCAAAACAACATCAATCAAAATAAATCCGATTCACATTTGAATTCGCTCATTATCAAAATATATCCGATTCACGTTTAAATTCGCTCATCATCAAAATATATCCGATTCACATTTGAATTCGCTCATTATCAAAATATATCCGATACACATTTAAATTCGCTCATCATCAAAATATATCCGATTCACATTTGAATACGCTCATACCGCGGATCTCTCTCCCCTTGAAAAAAAATCGGATACAGAGCGATGGAAGTTAACAAAAACCGCACAGATCCCGATGGGATATTATATCGGAATCTGTGTAATTTACAGAATCGTGGAAAAAATCTAACCGATATTCCGGGTCAACTTTGGACCGATTTTCCTGCGCCGCGTGTTGCAGCCGAGAATGTCTGTTTGGTGGACCCACGGCGATCGGCCGCGCCAGCGGCGGACACGGGGCACCGAGACAGGACGATCGCGCGTCGTTGTCGCGCGACTGCGCGCTCGCCATCACGTAATCCAGCGTACGGCGGTCCTGCTGGATGAAACCAACAGCGGGCGGGCGTGCGTAACTCGAGTTTGTAGTCGGTCTCGCGAGCTGCGACGCCATAGATCGAAGCTGTGCCAATTCGTTCGACAACTTCGCGTTTTTTTCCTTCTCCTGCTCGTAAGCGGCCAGCAGCGACTTCATCCGCGTAGCGCCCTCGTAATATGTTCTCTTCATTTCCTCGTATCGCTCTTGCTGAAAAATTCGCCATCATCAGTCACGACGCCGGTCGCCATCTTGGTCGACGACGGGGAAATTTACACCGGAAGTAGATGCACGAAGTGCTTCGAGAATTTTATCATTCCAAAAATACTCAAAAATAATAACAAATTTTATGGTGGGAATTTGTATAGACACATATTTACGATCAAATCGAGGCGACGTATGACTATCGACATCTGGGTCCTCTGAAAGCGCGAAGCTTCGAAGCTCTGTTGGACGGAAATTCCGACACGCGCGAAGTAATGCGCGAGTTGCTCCGGCAACGGCTTCACCAGACTCACCGTCTGAACGTCACGTGTCTGGCACTCCGGACACGCTTTTTCCACTGTGTGACAACGCAAGATTATGTTACGCGTTAGGAGATTCGTTTCGCGCGACGTAATCACGCGAATTGCACGCTGTACCCACCGCCGTCGCGACATTTGCCGCAAAACACGTGCTGACACTGCGTCAGGACGAACGTTCTCGCGGTTTTCTTCGTCGATCGATAACACTTGTTGCATCGTAGCCAAAGTTCCACGGCGTTGTCCATGGTTTCGTCGAGACTAAATTGCTTCTGCTTGGCCGACTGTGTCCCTTGAGATACTTGTTTCAGATGTTCATTTCCTACGAATTTCGAACGATTCGCGATACAGTAGAAGCTCGCCAGGCTCACGCGATGCGGACACCCGCGAGCCGAGTGAAGCGCCGTCCAATGAAAACCTGACCGATGTTGGCCAACGTGGGCTACGGTATTTTTGACGAATCCTGACAGTCGTAGAATCTTCGGAATAAATCACGGAATAACACGAACACCATCGGATAACAACGAAACGATTATTATTATTATTATTAAAGAAAAAGCTACAGGATACAATCATACGTCGTTGAATCTCGCACTTTGCATACACCGCTCTCGAATTTCGTCACTTCATTTCCCGTCTTTCCTCGCGTCTGCATTTTCGATGCGAAACGCGCGATTCGAGCTATCGCAGCTCGAACGCCGGAAGAATGCGATACAATCGTCAACGTCGCCGACGGGAGCTCATAACCAGCGTCACCATTTCTTACACTATCGTTAAAAAATATCGAAACATTTATCAAGAGACGCGGTAGCGTCTCGACGCCAAGTATTAAGAGAAATTAATTCGGCCTCTTCTCATCAAGTCTGGACCGAGACGCTGGCGGCTCTCTCGTTTACTCGACGTTGGTGCTTTTTAGAAATAGTTACAAGAAGAATTTTCGGAGCAGCAGACTGCCGACAATGAAGTATATACAAGACGCGTCTCGGGCTGCCGACGATTTCGGAGGTCCTCCCGATGGTTGGCCGTATTTCAGGGGATTCAGGACTTTGCATTTCTCTATGCACTCCGTCTCCTCGCAGAGATCGCAGGGTTCGATCGCTCTTGGCTCGTAGAACACTCGCGCCCTCCTCGCTGCAATGTGTCGTGAATTAGATAAGGAAAATCGGACGATTCTTTTTTCTCATTGTTTTCTGTGGCTTTATTATCGAAATACTCACAGGAATCGTAGTAGTCGTAGATGGAAACTGGAACAGGTTTCTGATTCGCCATCTTATGTGTTCTGAACGCCGACACAGTTGGGCAGTATTCTTGTCTTATCATCTGCGATGGAAACGGAAATTCAATTAATAATTCGCCTATATATGCGATTTTTATGCAAATTTATCTGCATACAAACCTTGTCGAAATAGAGAACGACCATCGTGTCCGCATTTTTCGTTTCCACGCGCTTAACGTTTTGCGATTTTTCGAGACTCGGCAGCGAGTCCATGTCGACGGTGAATCCGGACGGTAGGCTGACTTCCATCACCGCCATGTTACTCTCGTTGGCCTCCCTCGTCGGCACGAAACCGGAACAGATCGACAGTTGAAGGTGATTCTGATTAGAATTCTTGTCGACCTGCGGGTCCAGAGTGAAGAGAGGCCACGCACCGGTGACGTTCAGATTATAGTAGGAAGACGCTTGAATCAGAGCGAATCCTGTTCCCGTTGCAGTTATGTTTACGAGCCTCGTTTTCCTGGGCAACTGCAATAAAATAAAAATAAAATGAAAACTTATATCGTCAAATTTGCAAAGTTATCGGGGATACTCTGTAAATTCTATTTCAACGCACCACATGTTTCTGCAGTATCATCGAGTTCGCGGAATTGATATTCATCTGACTCTGTCCGCCTCCCTCGTAATGGAAAGTCAGAGCAATGTTGTTGTTCTTCGACAGCAATCTTTCGCCGAGTTTCGACAGCGCGTAAATTCCCACAACAGTGTCCTGGGTGGAGGAGAATCCTCCCTCCGGGTTTCGTTGCTTGACGAGCCACTTCATCACCGGTATCGCGTCTGTCACGAGATTTCTTCGAAGATACGTGAGCATGGCGTAGGAAGTCATCTCGACGTCGACCGATCTCGGCAGCGAGTACCAAGGATTGTTGTCTCCTTCGGGCACCGGTTTGCTCCACCACTTCGTGTCCTGCATCGTCGTTGCTTTCGTCTCCAGCCGATTGAAGGCCGACTCTTCGTAGGGATGCCTCGCGAGATTCAACACATACGTACAAATACTCAGAGCGTACAGATCTTCGAGACCCTCGATGTTTCGAACTATGTAGTCCACGCCTCTGTTTATGGTCGTTCGGTATTTTTCGGTACCGATCTGAAATTTATTTAAATAAATCATTCCAAAATGTAACTTTGATATGAATTTAAAAATTTGAAAGATTATCAAAGGATCATTACCTCGTTCTCTAAAAATGCAGTCAAAGTGTACGCGGTCAAGGCGAGTCCCTTGGCAGCACCGCCTTGCATATCGCTGTGACTGACTTTTCCGACCTCGGGGAAGCTTCCGTTTGCCGCTTGATGTTCCGACAGCCACTGCAGCGCCTCGTCGATTATTCTGTCCTCGACGACGATATACTCCGCGGCTTGCTTGAAGGACTTCGCCACGAAGGCCGTGAGCCTGAAATGCCGTTGAATTAAGTAATCCGCGAGTCATTGTTCCTAAGATCCTTTATAGTCGATAGTTGTCCGGCGATTAGACACTCACCAGGTGCTACCGCTGAGATCGGACTCGCCGAATGCACTGAACGATCCGTCCTTGTGACGATAAGTCAACTCCTGCTGATAGCCAATCTCCAAGTACTTCATGGCTTTGCTCTCGACAGCGTGAGTCAGCTGATTCGTATTTCTCAAGTAATTCAGTATCACGATGTTCGGCACCATGTTCAACATATTCTGCTCGCCGCAGCCGAAAGGCATTTTTATCAAATTCGCGAGATTCGGTATGCTAGGTCCGAGGATATCGCCAACGGCGGAAATTTCCACATGGTCCGAGCCCGGGACTATGTTCTTCGGTATGTCGACCGTTATGTTCGTCCTCACGTTTCTCGTTTCTCGGAGATCGACGAAAATTGCTTTGTTCCTGTACTGAGTTTCACCTTCGGCCTGAAATGCATCGAATCGTTAGAAAGGATTTCATTTCGTTTCTGAGCAGTGACAATCAATGATTGAAGTGTCTTAACTATAAAAGACGGTGTACCTTTACGAGCAATTTGTGCTCAACGCTATCGCCAGCCAATCTACTCGTAGCCGTAGCTTTCACGCCGACGTATCCCACTTCTTTGGGCATCACCATGAAAGACACGGTTGCTCCGTTGTTCGCTGCGACTTCGATCGTCTTCTTGCGGAACAATTCCACTCCTGCAATTCAGAGATCGATTAGACACCAGCAGAATGAAACCAATTTTACGTCCAACGTTTCGCTCTTACTCGGCACTTCGTTGACTTCATTCGATATCTCCGTGAACTCGAACTGGCCACCGTGTTCCAGTGTCACCTCCGCGGTGACGTTCTGATCCATGTAATTGAATACCACTATCGGTATCATGATGACCTCGCCCCGTATGACGGAATACGGAAGGTCGACGGACACGAAGAAGGGTTTGAATACTTTCAACTGGAATGTCAATCAATATTTAAATATAACACAAACGCTGCTCTTATTATATTAAACGAATAAATAACAAATATTATTCTCGCTGTAAAGTCGCGGAGTTATTTTTGTACGAACCTTTCTCGGCACTTCCATGAGGCCAAGTCCGAAGGCTTCGTCAACGGAAAAAGCGCTGAGTACCCAAGAAGTAATGCTGTCGGGAACAGTGCGACGAAGCATCGCTTCTCCCTTGACTCTGCACCGAAACGACAAAATGAGAATCGCGAGCTAGGCGAAATAATCGACACAAGAAAGCCCAGACAGTACAACAACGAAAAATGATACAAGTTTACAGACGATGCGGGCACGATTGTGGACGCAACCGCGCGCGTGCCCCGAAACAACGACAGTTTACACAACAGACAGTACAGTACATAAAGAGCGTAAAATGAAGGGTAAAAAAAAAGTATCAATAGATGCGAATAAATACCCTGGTAAGAAATCTTTGAAAAGCCATGTGTTTGAGATGTCATGCATTAGGAATACACGGGGTTTGTTCCATACGGGAGTTGGGATGCGTGAGAAGGCGAAAGGACCTTCCAGTGGAGGTCTTGTCACAGTTCTGTGTGTAATGGGCGGACCGATGTCCGGTCTTAGCGTGGACGCTCCCCGAGCCGAGTCTTCAATTCTACCCTCCAAATATCCTGGCTTTCCTGCAACCGAATTCTCCACAATGTACACCGGCTTAAAATCTACCAGTCGTTTCCTCCATCTAAACAACTGAATCAACGATGACTTTTCAATTTTCGATTAAGAGAAATAAGATGAATGTTTTTTTTTTATTTGTTTTTTTTTAATGTGGAGTTAGTAGAAGCGTTTTACCGAGTGTTCCCAGGAGCGGAAGCGTCATCTATCTACGGGACATTCCATGATTATTCACAAGTGTCGGGGACGTCGTGAAGACAGTTAGAACAGAGCCGAGAAACCCCGAAGCGTCCGACGATCAAAACTCAGGCTGACGGTGAAGAGATAATACTGAGTCGTAAATATACTTGGCATTAATTAATTTCGTTGGCATTTACCCAGCGTCAAGCGATTGCCAAAGCCAGGTTTCGGGGAATTTCTTGCGTACTTTGAGCTTCTCGGTTGGAAATTCGGCCGAGCCTGCGGCTCCGACAGAGGATGCAAACATCGCGTCTTCCACGTAAGCTCTGTAGAATACTACGCACAATACGAGAACGGGAACCACGTTAAATATTATTAATCATGTACCTAAAGAACGAACGAGAGTAACTGTTCGCTTTCTGTTTGTCGTTCAAACGGTTCGACTCGTTTTATACTATAGTTATGGTATTTTAGCGATTCTGAAGACATCGATGGGACGATTTCAATGCTTTGACGAATGACTAAGTAATACTGTAATCGTGTGACTTGCGGTGTCAGTTGTTCGTGAGGCGAGATGCGATTATGGTGTTAGTCGTTTGTAACTGGACATCCGTGAAATGAAGTACTTACGAATCGGAAAGTTTTCGTGGACGTAACCGTTGGTCATCACAACAGCGCCGCTTTTCTGTTTACGAGATTTTTTTGTCATAAGTATGATATTTTATTGCGGGCAATTAAAATGCGTAAAAATTTGTGAAGTACCTTAAAGACGTCTTGAGCTGTGGCTGAACCTGGACGCCAGAACGCGCGTTCGAAGTACGGCTCATCGGACGGCGACCCTTCGGTCATATCGTAAGATCTCAGTTCCTTCAAGACTTGATCCTAATTTCATCGTTCAATGTCGATTATTAATGTGCGTTCTCAGCGCTGAGTTCCTCACTCTTCAATATACGAATAATCACTCACGTAAGAGATATCATTGCCGGATTTGAGAAGCAGCGAACGCTGATCGATTCCCATGAGGCCGATATACGACTTTGGCTTCGCGGTGATCGTGAGATCCACGGAATCCCCGGGACGAACCTCGCCCGGCGATACTTTGATGTCGACGAAGTTCTGCAGAGTTCCCTGAAGCTCAACATCGAGGGAGTCGGCGATTACCTCACCGTCGTTGCTCACGTAGTAAACCAAAACGTGGGCGGTCGGTGCCATCACGTAAGTCGCCAAGAATCTGAAGGATGCGATGTTCGATCCGGGAACTTGAATGGAACCACCTTTGAGGACATCTCCGCGGCCCAAAACCTCGTAACTCAAGTACTTCAACGGAGCCGTGGAGTTCACTTCGATCAACACCTCCTGGTTCACCATTGGCTTCTCCGTCTTCAGCGTAGCTTGGATGAAAGTATTGCTGCGCGACATCGCCTGATTCGTGGACGGGAACCACTCGTGAAGGCTCATATACTTAGCCTGCGAAAATAAAGTTCTGATTATATTAATGAAGAAAGGGTAGAAATTATGGTAGAGTTTAAAAGTTGATATTTTTCAGAAAGCATTCCGGGGATCGATATCGATCACTTACCTCGATATTAAGCGGAAGCGCAACATTGTCGTCCGTCCTCATAGGCGGATAAAAATCCAGTTGCACCATACCGTGGTCGTCGAGCATCCGCGTGATGTTCGTATAAGCGGATTGGTTGAAGGTATATCCGTAGGATATAGTCACCGGAGTCGTGGTGTCGCGCACCGGTGATCCGTCGTGATTCGTTAATTTTATAAACGCCGTGTACTTCAGACCTGGCTTGTAATATTCCGAAGTCTTGATGAGATCCATCGTATACGGATGTTTGTGAAGAGTCATTGTCGTCGAGACGTTCTGTCGACGGCCGGTCAACGCCTCTTCCACGGCAACGTCCAGTTGAATGGGTCTCTCGAAATCGTCCATCAATCTGCAACGTTTGTGAATTAAGAATTTGTAGCTTCGGCTGCCTATGTGGCACTGTACTATTTCGTCTGAAACGGCTCCTACCTCAGCTCGGAAACAATGTCAAAGTCCACTGTAACTTGTCCGTCAATCGGCACGACCTTTCTCACCGGCGGCTGGAAGATCGGTTGAAGAACACCGGAATATATGTCCGCATAAGCTGTTATTGTAGCCTCGCCTTTCACCTTCTTTCCATAAGTGTATCTGCATCCATGGGAAAAACTCTGAGTAACGCAACGTCCCGTATAACCAAACACGGACATCCGCGTGCTTTGGAACAAGCGCGAATTTATGGAAAATTCGCGCCAAATAACGAAAATACGAACTTGGCTTCGACCGTCGCTGTGATCTTTCCATCCTTGAAAGTCGCGTGCTGCGGCGTGTTTATCGACACCTCGAACTTCGGCAGAACGTACTCAGCGACTTGGAACTTCTTCTCGAAGACCTGATCGAGCACATTCGCGACGATCTTCCAGTCGCCGAGAACCGGTGACTCGGAGAGCTCGATCTCGCCGCTGAATATTCCGTGGCTCAGCTGCGGTCTGTTCCACTGCTTAATCCGATTGCCGTCGCCATCCTGAGAACATCAGCCAACGTTTGAGATGCCAGTGTCGTCGATCGTTAGAAAAAAATAAGACAAACAGTGAAGACGATCGCTCACCGTGACGTAGACGTCAAATTGCCGAGTGTCGGTAACGGGACGCAGTCTCGAGTCGAGAACGACACAGCGGAACAGAACTTTGCTGCCGGGTTTATAGATCCCTCGGTCGGTCTGTATGAATACCGAGTAACTCTTGTGAACGTAATCGACGGCAGTCCAGTTTCGAAACTCTATTCCCGTCAGTCCGATCGCCGTCAGGTTGTATCTTCCCGGAGATGTGTCGCCGATCTGCGAATAAAGAATCCGGATTGTGAGTCGCGGGGCAAAAATCAACGTAGCCTGGAGTTTCCGACGGAGTCATTTTTCTGGCTTGGGAAGCTGACCATTAGATTGATGACGTTGGTCTTGTAAGGCTCGACGACGACCTCCTTGGACACCCTGAACTCCTCTCCGTTATCCAGGTCCCCGGCGAGCTCCACGGCGATCGTGCTCGGCACCGACGTGCCGATCGTGCACACCGCTACGTGGTAGTCCGAATTGGGACGCACCACTTTCGGAGCGATGACCGTGTAATACCTGCGAACAAATGGCACACAGGATAGCAATGGTTTTACGCTTCGTTAAAGCCTCATAAATGTGTCCTTGCCGCGAAGTCGCGACGCACTGTTTACAGTGCTGTTATTTATTTCTTTTTTTTTCCTTCCACGACGACCAGTCGAGACGATCGCTGTTATATACGTACGGTTCCGCCGTGGCTGCACCGAGGACGCTGCACAGCAGCGCGATTAGCTGCAACGGCCGCCGCATCTTCGGTTCTGTCTTCTGCGCAGAAAAAACAATTGTATTCAAATTTATGTAAAAAATATTTCCACTTTACTCGACAGTGGAAAATAAATTATGAGTGTATTTGTAATTCTACGTGTAAAGATTTGAATAAATAAAAATATAGCTCGTGGTCTATTTTCGATGACACAGTAAGGCGCAGCGATTTCCATCGCGTCCTCCTTCGTCGGTACAAATCGGAAGAGAATTCGCGGCGTGAGAACCCGACGAGGATGGGAGCAACTGGAGCCGGTTTCAGAGTCGATTGTTTTGCCGGGCCGGGCAGGTTGCCGGCGCGCAAAGTGAGTCAGTGAGTCAACGTGCTCCCGAGCGTTTTACGCGCTACCATTATTTGTCGTTTTTTTTCAGTCGGCACAACTATACAGCAAAGCCGCGAGAGGCATCGTCGAAGCTGTACGCAGGCTCGAAGCCTCAAACGGAAACTCCGACGTTCTCCTCAATTACAGTTGCGGGGCCCCGTTTATCCCATTCGCGTTTCCACGCAGGCTCCGGGGTCAATTATGCAAGACGTTCCTCGACCGGCTTACAATGTCGTCAATTTTGCATTTTACGCTCAGTCAACGAGCATCAAACGTCCGACACTTCCGGGACGCGACTGCGATCGATCAACTAATCTTTTTTAATTCTTCTTTTACGATCATTTTTTTTCCCTCTTATCATTATCTCGCGTGACCTCTTCCCACACATCGTGACGGCCCCGGGAAAAACCAATTTTCCTCGACGAGTCACCACCAATGTTTTTTTTTTTCACGTAATCAGGAATTATTACTCGTTCGACGTTTGCCGAGCGTTGCGCAACAATCGGAGGACAGTTTGTGTGCAATCTTTTGAAAATATGAGCCCGTGTCATTTTTTTTTTCTTTGTTGTCATTTTAATTGGAACAGGATGATCTCTCCTCGCAAATTGAGGAAGTGTTATGCCCCGTTGTGCGGCTGCGACCTGCGTTGGTACGCTCACAGCTACACAGCTTTATAGCTTCGCTGCTACACAGCCGCGCAGCTACAGTTACTATACAGCTCACTACGCTCGGTACGTCGCATGTGAAAGCTCGAAGTGTGCCAAACCCGGCGCGTAGTACTATTCGCCGTCGCGTCTCTGGGCGACGACGACGACCGAGCGCCTCGAGGCCGACGATTTCACACGGCATTCGCCGATTGTAGAGTCGAGGATGCGCGCGATTCCCGCGCTACACGCGGCACTAGGCGATACGATCGACCGAGACCTTGCGCGTTTCCTCTCAAGGACTCTCGACAATGAGAGAGCCCGCTCCTCATCGCTTATTTGCATCCGGTCGTGAAATTCGGCACCGGAAGCGCCGGGATGTCGAGAAAAATAATTGTTTTCGATATCGGTACTGACTTTTATGTATTTATTTCATTTTTTTATATATTTAACCCGCCTCTCGCCGCTTATTTGTATCTAGTCGTGAAATTCGGCACCGGAAGTGCGGGGGTCTCGAGAAAAATAATTGTTTTCGATATCGGTACTGACTTTTATGTATTTTTGTTATTTTTATATATATTTAATCCGCCTCTCGCCGCTTATTTGTATCTAGTCGTGAAATTCGGCACCGGAAGTGCGGGGGTCTCGAGAAAAATAATTGTTTTCGATATCGGTGCTGACTTCTTTGTTAAACATTTAACCCGCCCCTCGCCGCTTATTTTTTCGTTGCATTCCAACGATGAGAATTTCAACACCGGTTTCACAGGGGGCGATACCGATCTATCGGGACTTCCTCAAGGACTCGCGACAACGGGATCACCCGCCGCCGCAAGCGTATTTGCATTCCCTCGCGAAATTCGACACCGAGAGCGAAGGTACCGAGGAAAAGAATTCTTTCTCGATATCGGTACACGATTTTTTTATCGTGAAGTTTTTTTCTTCGTCATGTCGCAATTCGTGGTTATATATAACATATTTCTCAAGTCGCTGGAGTCTCAACCGGGACGCCGAGCACTCGCGTTCTCCAATTTCGCGGATTTTTTTTCCCCGCGGCTCGTTATACACGGCGTCGCGACTCGAGCTGCAATTAGAAATTGTCGTTGCTGTAACGGTAAATAAATGTTCGGTTTTTTTCGCAATAACCGCGAGAGCGGATACCACGAGACAGCAAATAAGAACGAGTGGACAATCTTTTTTTTTTTATCAAAAAATATTTGACGCAAAAAAAATTATTTGACGGTCTTATCAACAGACTCTTAACCTTTTCGACAAAAACGCAAAAAAAAATCCACAAGACGATCGTCAATCGCGTCATTTTCGACACTTCGACAGTAGCGTCGCAATTATCAGAAATGAGAGATAAGAGGGTTAGATATATTTTCTTCGGCAACTGCGTTCCGGCTCATCACGCCATCCGTATTGACGCTCCTCAGAGGCAGCTGAAGCGGCGTTTGAGAACCATAAACGTCTTCACGGCAGTAATAATAATAATCAAACGGTCGTAACAATCGATAACTCCGTCGATGCGCGCACGTTGAGACCGTCGAACGTTGAGGTAGGCCCGGGACCGAAGCAGCAGCGCGCGACGATCTGCCGGCCGCGCGGTTATGCAAATCTCCGTAACAGTCGGTGTCGGCGCAATCGTGTCATCGACTAAAGCGATCGGACTAATGAGTCAGGTAAATCACCTGCCGAGCCGCCGTCGCTAAGATGACTCGTTACGTGGGTTTTACCCGAGTCAGTCGTCTCACCCGCGCATCTCGTTTGTTATGCATATGCATCATCCGTTCGCTCACAGACCGAAGCGTGAGACTAACAGCTTCGCGCATGCCCAAGGTTATCGCGAGCCGGCCAAGGGTATCGCCGCGTGTGGGCGACTCCTCGCGCCTTTTAGGCGATCGTCAAACGGTGTCACAACGCGCGAGACGACTGAACGACTGTCGCGCAATCCTCGTTGCTCCATTTGAGTGATTCCAGCCCAAATCGAGCCCGTGCGTTTTTCGATGCGATCGTTGTCGTGGGCAGAAGTCGATTCTCCCAGCCGATTTTCGACAACCGCGTCGCGCGACCGTCTTCGAAAAAAAAACACAAACGAAGGGACACACGACGTTGCGCTTGCTCAGGTTGCCTTATGTACACAAAATAACCCGCCGCGGGGCCGCCCTACGTGATCGCACTATTATTCTCGTCGATGACTCACCTGCCGACAACGAAACTGACGCACCTCGGCCGATTTCGACGGCACCGCGCGCGCGAGAGCCTCTCGCTCACCTGCCGAGACTCTACTTCCGGGTCTCGCGGTGTCGATGAGAAATTGAGAGCACTGGCCGCTGCTGAACAGCGGGACGAATCCTGCGAGCGAGGAACTCTCGCGAAAACCCGACAGCCCGGTAGACGCGACTGTGGCGAGCGCAGCGACAATATTATTGCCTTCCCCCTTTCTCTCGCTCTCTTTTACGCTCGACGCGGGATAAGCAGCGATCCGGTGGACGGTCGATCGTACACTACCGAACACTACCAATCAAGGTAGCGCGGTAGGCGAGAGAGAATCCACGGAGAGACCGCGGGCTCCCCGTGTGGGGAGGACTCGAGAAACGAGTCTTTCCCCTTCTCGCTCTCTTTCTCTCTCTCCGTCCCTCGCTCCCCTCTTTCTCATGCGCCTCTCTGTCCCTCTCGCCGCTGACTTTGTCCGCCACTTCCGAACTCTCCCGTCCGACTGCCGCCGCCGCCGCTGCGGAGCTCTACGCGCCGCAGCCACTACTGAGAACTACCGTTAACGGACTGAGATCTACGCAGATACTAAACAAAACGCGCTATAGTCTGCTCCTAGTCTGCTAAACTCGTGTCCCGAGGCAGATCGGGACTTTACCAATCCGCGCAGGGTGTTCGTAAGTCGAACACCCGCGGATCGCCGGCTGTGTCTCTCTTCCGCATATGCAGAACAAGTTGCGGGGAGAACCTGTTCGTCGTGTGGCCAATAGTATTTCAGAAAGAAAATAGTATTTATGGCAGGGGGGATGGAGTATTGTGGCGTTTCTACTACGCATCGCGGCGCGATTCGTTTGCACAATGCTTGGGATGGCGATTTTTAAAAGGCCATAATATGTGGAGCATATATACGGAGTACAATGCGTGCGAAGTGTATTTTACCGAGATATGTGACATTGTAAAGATGTTGCTCGGACGAAAGGTGCACTTTTCGCTGGTCGATTGAATTACGTTTGTAAATAGCTATTTCTACTTGAGATGACGATAATTGTACGGAATTTGTGCTATTATGGACATAACGATTGCGGTCCTGCGGTAGTCGGACAATATAGATGCGGCAACAGAAGGGGGGGGGGGGGGGGGTAGGAGGGCGTCTCTGCACATGCATCTCTTCGGGGAATTCCGCCAAGCCGCGCGAATAAATGCAAAAAGCGGATCCTGGTTCTCCGCGCGCGCCGGGATTTCTCGGCGTAAATCATTTTGCTTTCCCGCAGCGGAGTTCGAGGAAATCGATTTGCGTTTTCGTAGGTGTCGCGCGCGATCGCACGTTGGGTCTGTTTCGAGTATGGAAACTCGTTCGGTGACTTTAACGCTTGGATCGACACCCGACGAATCTTCTGTTTGCTTGCGGAGAAAGCTTCGTTGTCAGAAAGAAAGAAAAAATAAGTTTTATTATTTTTATTTCAGAGTACTCCAAGTATTGTCATATTTGTTGAGTGCGAAAAATTTTTAATCGATTGTATTTTTTTTTTTTTTTTTTTCGATTGTCGGTAAGCGCGACAACTGCAACCATTTTCTACAGACCGAACTGAAACACTGTTACTATTTGCGGATAATCCAATGAATCCCGACGAGTTATCGATTTGGGAAAGCATTGTGATTTTTTAAAAGCTTTTTTTTATTTTTTTTTCAAGCGCGGACGGAGAATAGCCAGTGTAAGAGGTTACCCCTGACGTTCTACGATTTTGGACACACTGTACTGTGCCAACGGAGTTGCCGTAGGTACAACAGAGACGACAGCACCGGCTGCGACAAAATAATTGTTTTGTCTTTCCGGTGAGAATATTTAATGAGAAAATTTGAATGACATTCCAAGACGAAATTCGCGGGCAATATCGAGCGCACGCGGTTTGCGTCGTCCCCGCACCAGAAAGCGCCACTCTCGCTCGTCTTCAGCGTGAAAATGCTCGTTGCAGCGTCTCGGGCGATGTCGCACGTTCCGTGACGCTCCGCCGATCGGTCGCCAGTCTAGTGAACATGGCCGAAAACAATGGCAATAGTTATTGAGCCAACTCCGCGTTCGCCTGGCACTTGTCAACAAAGAATCGGTCGCCGATTAAAATAACGTCGTCGATCGACGGTGTCGAACGTCACGTGAGTACAAATTCGTCGATTTAACGCCGTGGACCGTGATAATCGCGGCGATTATTCGCCGATCGGAACCGCGAGAGCCACTTCCTGCCGTACACGGCAATAGCGGCGATTCGTAACTCCCCCAACGCTGTCATCTCGCTGTGCTGATTTCATCCCGTTCGAGGCTGTCGCGCGTTTTATAACCTCGCGGCGAGGCGCTCGCTCTCGCTCCTCGCGGCTTTGTTCGTGCCGCCAACGAATTCGCGAATCAACGAGAAATATTCTCTCTCTCCCTCTCTCTCTCTCTTTCTCGCTCTCTCACTCTGCCTCGCGTCGCCGAAAAGTTCCTCGCTAATAACGCATCGCGCGCTTAACTCGCGTTGCGCGAATTTTTTCGAGCCGTTTAACGACGTTTTCGACAAGCCGCGCGTCCTGGTAACAGGAACGCGTACGGAGCAGTTTTATGGCAATTTATTTTTGGAGCTTCGAACAAGATAAACAGCGACGCGGATGCGGATCGGTCGAGAGTCCTTGCAACGAGTTGTTCTATCGACTATTGTGTCGTATATGTTCTACGCGTTGTATAGCTAACGTTCTTGGCATTCCAAGACAAGTTTTGTAGAGCCTCTAGAAGGGCTCAACATTGATGCTAATTTTTGCGCAGAGTTCAATTGACCTCGATGATTATCAGGATGATACCTGCAAACTCTAAGTGCCGGTTAATGTTGAGTCCTTGCGGATTTGTGCCATGGTAACTATAACACCACCAAACGTCCAAACCTACACTGGTGCTTTCAAAGTTACTACCTACAAAGTCGATTCATTGCCAGACCTTCAGATTGTCCTTTATACAGAATATTTTATAGACGAGGGGTTAATTGCTGTGCCGTGAACAGTGCTAATGTTTTGCAGCTTTGGGAAACAGAGAGCTTCGGTCTTCGAAGGATCTTGTTGCGTTTGACGAGTCGATACAGACAGAGAGCATGACGAATCTTTGCAAGAATTAGACTTACATTTACCTCAGCATGGACAAATGATTCCTCAGTTGAAGAGAGACCAAAGAACTACTATATAACAAGGAGAAATAGACATACAGAACGATCGCCAGTCTGCTAATGCCGGAAAGTAAGTTATTTCTTCTATAAATAATTCTCTATTGCTTGTCGTTGTATGACTGCAAATTCTTATTCAACATCAATTTAAAAAGTTTTGTTCTATGGCTTGTTCACAGGTGCATAGTATTATGGCAACTGCTATTCAAAAGAATGGCATGAAACCTCTAACGAACGGAACGTTGAATCACGTCGAGAATGTCGGGAGTTTGGACAACGCGGCTCTGTGCGCCGATTCGGGGGACGACAAGCTTTACAAATGCCCCGCTGAACCGGAGGAGGAGGCGGAAGCCCCGCCGGAAATCGACATTCTAATAAGAAACGTCGTGTGCAACTTCAGCGTTCGTTGCCATCTCAATCTTCGCGAGATAGCGCTAAACGGGTCGAACGTCGAGTATCGACGGGAGAACGGGGTAAAGGAAGCTTTTTTTATTCCAAGTCGAAGCGCGTTTTATTACAGGTTCTTTCAACAATTCTGACAAAATTGTTTTCCAGATGATCACGATGAAATTTCGAAGGCCCAACACAACAGCGACGATCTGGTCGTCGGGTAAAATAGCCGTAACCGGTGCTGAAACAGAGGCGGAGTCGAAAATCGCTGCGCGCAGAACCGCCAGGGCTCTTCAGAAACTCGGTTTCAAGGTTCGATTCAGAAACTTCCGAGTAGTAAACGTAATGGGCACTTGCCTGATGCCCTGGGCCATAAAAATTACACCTTTCTCGATGCGATACAAAGAGCACGCACAGTAAGTTGACACCGACGAAATCCAACGAAGCGCGAGCATGTCTGAAAGAAATTACGTTGCTATTTCATAAACTCTCGCGTATTCAGATACGAGCCAGAGTTGCATCCCGGCGTAACGTACAAGATTCCGGAGCTGAAGGCCTCGTTAAAGATATTTTCAACCGGTAGTGTCACCATTACAGGTAAGATAAAAATTCTTTTGTGTAGTCGTCACAGCTTTTTTCTGTGCAACCAGTGCATTCGAAGGAAGATACAAAAATTAATGCTTCACAAATAGAGCTCATAAAATTCTATATGCACGTTACAGCACACAGCGTGGCAGACGTAGGATCAGCGATCGAGCACATCTTTCCGCTAGTCTACGAATTCCGAAAGAAGCGCACGCCCGACGAGGAGATGGCGATACTGGCGAGGCGACGCAAGTCCGCGAAGCGTTGTCGAAAAGAGTTCCTAAACGATCCGGATCCCATTATTAAGGATCCGCTGATGTCGGAGGAGGAAGAAGAAGAGGAGGAGGAGGAAATGTTGGTCGAGAGCGACACCAGCTGGGACTGAAACGTTCACCATCGCCTGCTCGAACCTACCCTCTCTTCTCGTTGACCGCGAAAGTGTTTGTTTCGTCCAACGTTCGTTCATATCTTCGACAGCGACGACAACGACGACCGACTGCTACAGACGACGGCACAGTATGTACTGTTTGATTCAACGTGTACAAATCAAAAAACGAAAAAGAAAAAAAAACAAAAAAATGAAAGAAACACGGGGAACGAATGACGATGAAAGAAGTGTGACGGCTCGCGACCGAGTGAAAAGTGTGAAGCATGATCTACTCTTTACTCTTGCTAACTCTACTTCCGTCTCTTCGATTCAGCTCTTTCAATCAATCTCTTCTTCTCTCTAATATTATTATTATTAATATTATTATTATTCTTATTATTATTATTACTATTATTTCTTGACGCGAGCGTCCCACGTGCGCGTCCGACGATTGTGTAAGTGCGAGAGTGTTCGGGTGCCAAGAACGAGAGGGAAGGGAACGCAACGCAACAGGAACACAACTGTAATCGTTAAAATAATCGTAATAACTCGTAAGCTGTTTAACTGAAGCAAAATATCATCATCGACGGCAACGTCACAAGCCCCTTTCACCCTCTGTATTTTACGTTCATGCTAGCAATACAAAACCCCTATTATTCTCTATATAAAACACACACATATATATATGACGAATTGTATATATTTGTGTGTATGTGTGTGTGTGAGTGAGTGTGCGTGTGCACGAACGCAAACGTGAATGAGCGTGAGAATTGTAAAAGTTCATGGTTCGTGACGATTCGCTCGGCGAGGCACAAAATTGTCCGATCAAAATGTGTTTTTTTTTTTATCGACGCGTTGTCGCGTCTGGAAATGAAGTTAACGAATTGCCAGACCTACGGGTGATTCACCGTTTCCGATTCGTTCACCACCGCGACGTACACGTCCATTCGTTTCGCTTCTCCTGTTCTTCTTTAGTTTTATCTTCTTTTTTTTCCTCTCACTTTTTGTTTAATTAATTAACTTACTGTGCCAAAGATGGATGTTCAAAATTTAAGGCGAAGCGATCGTTAGCAAGCTTGTGTCTGTGAGCTAAAGAATTTTGTTCATTTCTAGACAATAAGGATACCTCTTTTTTTCTCTATTCCGTTTTTATTTTTTATTTTCGTTCTCGTTTCCTTCCGATTATTTCGAAGTCTCATCTCTTACTCTAGTGAATACGGTAGTATTTTTACCTTCATTTCCCCATTATCCTGTTATCCGATGGATAACGATAATGACCACGAGAGACGCGCGGTTGTAGATTTTTTTTTATATATATTTTTTTTCGTTTCTCTTCATTAAACGCCGCACGTCTCCGAGTGCGTTGACGAGTTTGCGTTTCGTTCGCAGTATCCCGGCGGTGATGTTCTAGACTAGAGATAAACTAAGAGCGGTCCATCCCTGCTCGAGCATTTGTAACGATAACGTATTAGAGCGTAGAATTAGTTAGTAGGATGTAATTATCATGGAAACCGTGTCTTACAGATATTCTTTTCATAATAATCCACTCTGAAACAAAATCATCGATTATTCGTTTTCCAATCAGGTCTCGAATTCGGTTCTTTCACGTCATCTCCACCGACTGCCGACGGATCACGCGTGTATCTCGTGTGTCCGGCGGTGTCTGGGCAGCTCGTTGAGCGAAATAATAAATAGCGAAAACGTGTTTGGTGTCACCGGTACACGAATCGATCTCACTTGAAGTCACAATTCGCAATGAGAAATCACGCGAACGGCAAGCGAACAGCGCGATACGCTCGTGTCCACCTTGCACAATATACATTAACGAACGTTACACAATTGTAATCGATACGAGGGCCAAAGGCACACAAAGATACACCCGTTGCTGCGGCCGGATTTCGCTCGACGTGAGTCTTGCAACTGAGTCGCGGCAATTTTCTTCTCGAAACGCTGTACGCGAATGATTCGTCGGTAAAGACGATCAATCGCCGAGTTTTAAATAAGCGATGTAACATACGATCAATCGTAACAATCGAAACTTCGTTATGCGAGAAAGAAATTGCTGCGGCTCCGCCTTCTTAGCGTCCACGGAAACGCGGTCTGTCGCCGTTTCCGCTGATTTATCTTCTTATTTATTTGTCATCGATTCGCGAGGCGAATCCTGCTCGTTATTGTAAACACTGACCACTTGTGACTTAGCTAATTTTCCTTTTCTATTGTATTTTACGTAGTGCGTCCCGCGTCGGGCTCACGTCGAGCTCGGTGTGAGATTGTAACACGACGCGTCGCACGGTAGTCGCGAAGTGAGTGATTTACGGTAACGAGCAAGACGAACGAAAGCGCTTTATAGTTAATGGAAAAAAAAAAATCGTAACTTGGAGCTACGCGCGTGTGCATGCATTAAACGCAACACCTCAAAGTCCGTCTTAGAAGAAAAAGAAAAACAAAAAAAAACCAAACAAAACAAAAATCGTGATCTGATCGTTGTAAGGAGAAGCTTGTAAAACGAGCGAACGAGACGAATTGCCAATCGAGCGCCCGTAACAATTAGTGCCCGGCGAAAGAAAGTAATTTAAAAATTGAATATTAAGGCTACTCGCATCTTGTATCCCGCTTAAAGCGAAGACGTGTAAAAAAACCCGTCCTTCACTCTCTATCGTGCCATAGCGAGCGGCATTTCTCATCACAAAGACAATCTAGATATCGCTTTTTTTTCTTTTTTTTTTATAAACTTTTATTACCCAAGTCGTTCTTTTTATACCGAAAAGCATTTTTGTTTTCTTTGTTTTCATTTTTTTTTAATATTTGTATGCTAAAGTCACTGCCTGCCGGCTCAATCGACAAATCAAGCGACAAACCAAGAGCCGGCTGGACTTGTAACGCGTGTCACAATTTTTGTACTCGACGATAACTCGGCGTTGTTTTCTTATATTCATTATAATTAACTGATTCACGAAACACGGTTGTATCGTTTTTCTTCGAGCTCTCCGGGCTCTCGTCGCTCGTTCGTTATAACGCGAGCCGCAGATCCGTATAAGTTCGGATAATCGGCCTTGGTGTTGATACGTTTTCCTCATGGCTCTAAACACTACGCGAAAAAAAAAGAATATACGTACATTCTAACTGGAGGGCGACGTACGTCGCGACCCAAACGCAAAGACACACACACACACGTTAGTTTCACGACAGAGCGCATCATCGATAAATCGTTAAAGGACAAGAAAAAAAACTGTAGGAGGATTAGGAAATGTTAACCAGTAAGCAATAAATATAATAGGTAAATTAATGAAACGAAATCCTGGCAGTTGCGTCATTCGGTATTATAAGTAATGAAAAAAAAAAAAAATTGAATGAATAAAAAAAGGGGACGTGAAAAGAGCGTTCGGTACGAAGCGAATACTCACAGAGATGTATATAATAATATGTGTATACTTGTCTCTCTCTATCTCTTTCTCTCACTCTCTCCTCTTCCACAAAATACTCTCATGGGGTGTCTCGTCGGGTTGCAAAAACGAAACGAAGAAAGCCTTAAAAATACGTAGGATTACAAAGGATTTGTGTATTTCCGGCGACCCGATCGATACCCCATTGAACTCTCGTAATTATTGATTTATCGTGGGGGGAGGGGGTCAGTGCGTCGAGGTGCTTCGAGCCTGTTCAAGAGAATTCACTTTGGCACAGTAACGAATATCACGCAACTGCGCAAGGAGCCGGCAAGTGTATCCTCGCTGAGCTTCGTGTACGAGCAAATTGTATAATTGTTGTACTCAAAGCGAACGACGATTTCAGGGATGCAATTAAACGTACTAACGCGTACGACGCGGAGATGGCGAAAAGAAAAGAGAAGAAGCCGCGAATGAAATTATTCTATAAGAAATTAACGACCTCATACGTATTGCATCTAAACGTGTATCGTTCTAGCACGTAGGATCATTTACGAGAACACGACGAGAACGTGTGTATGTGAAAAGATAAAACACAACAACAACAAAGTAAAACAGAGACGAACGAATGATAAAAGCAATCTTGTTGAGCCGGCGAAGATGCGTTAAATTGCGGTCAAGTTAGAACGTTTAAGGGACGTAGTTTGGCGCGTACGCGGATGATTTTTCGTAAGTGCCGAAGACGCGGGGCACGATCAATGTTATTTGTGCCCCCTGCCAGCAACATTGGTCGGTCATGATCTCCGTTAAGATATGTGTATACAAGACTGCTGTGAGATGTAAATGAGGAACATCATTTGTATGTAAATTGGAGGAAATAAAAGTTTAATTCTAAGATCGAGTCGCTCGCGACGAATATTCGCGCGTTCTCTCGATGCTACGTACAGCGAACGAAAAAAAAAAAACGTCCTGGTTGTGTGTTTGGAAAATGCTCCACCAAGTACCTTAGAATAACTGTGACCGAATGGTCAACTCGAACGTATATCTTTTCGAGTGAAATTTATTTGACGGTGAAAGAAAAATCGGTACTCGAAAAGTTTCGAGTGTGCAGACGAATAATTAACCGTAAAGGAGATGCATTCAAAATTAAAATTTATCGTCAGTTTCATTTGGATTTATTTACGAACTGCGTGCAGATGGGAAAATTTGAATGGCCCGCATTGTTCCAGGACAGGCGTGCAGTCTCGACCTTGCCGGCTGCACGTGCGCGGCGCAACGACCCGGCAGCAGTCGTAAATGTGGAGCGCCGAGCCCGAAATACATAAGCTCTCGAGATTTATCGCCAAGTGAAAAAATAATCTTTACATAAAATACTATACATATTTTTTGTGTACGTTAAACACATTTCTTCATGACGATCTCCATGAAGCTGTCGACTTAGTGACCAATATTTAGTTCTTGTGTAGTAAAAAACGTAAAAAATTGCACCTCGTTTGGACTCCGATTTCTGTTTTAAGGACTAATTTTTTATGGTCGCCTCGATGATGCCACTCACAGCCGGAAAATAAATCGTCGCAATGTTGAGTACATCCTAGATGAAAAAATGACAAAAATATAGTTAGCATTCCTTGAAAACTGAGAATATTTTTATGATGCTCGAAAAACTTACCTCTTGCGTTGTGATTTTCAAACCGCCGATGCTTAGATAATACTTGTAGGGCATTAATGCCGGATGCCTGTTGATACTCAATAGCGAATCCTTGGATTTTTCGCTACCAGGCAAATCCTCGATCGCTTTTTCCGATAGACCTGTGAGAAATTCTCCCAAGTGTCGACCACTGAATAGCTGATTGGTCCAAAGTGCGCTCACGAAATCACTGCCGTAAGTGTTGAGTATACCAGGCTGCTCCTTGAAATTATCTCGCAGATCGAGCTCCGTGATACGCAAATACATTTCGCGATATCTATACGAAAGGACAAGTGAAAAAAAATCTACTTATCCAATGCTTCAACCTTCTTCGAACACAATCAATTCGATAAAAATTATGCAATATATCAAAATACATAATAGATCAACGTATGCAAATACCTCATTAAGAGATCGCAGACCCTAGAAAGCGTCGCGCAACTTTTGGAGACTAAACCCTTGTAAACGAGGGCGGCCGGTGCGATAGTCCACAGTGCGACCGTGCTTCGAGATTCCAATCGACATATTTCGTCGTAGAAATCCAACGCCGCGTTCATAAACAGCAGGTCTTTATCATGGATCGTTAAGCCACTGGTAACAAGTTCGTCCACGAGAGCCGTCAGTGCGGGAATAGTATCGACGAGGTCGCTCGACGGGACTTGACCGAGAAATGACGAAGACCTCATCGTTTCTCTGCCAAATGCGTGTCTGACAAACTGAAAAACAAAAATCATGTACTTCAACATTTGCGAGAATGTTTTCAACGATTTCGAGGAAACTTCCGAACTTACCAAGTTGACAGCCAACTTTTGTATCGTTTTGATTATCTCGCATTTTTCTTCCACTGAAGATATTGGGAATATCGAGTGTATCCAGTCGACAATGTAGCACTGAAACTCTGCAAACAATTTTGAAGTCAACACAACATATGCGTTCATTATTCTTGAATGCGACAGCTAAGATACTCACCAGCTGCAGAAATCGAGGTGCACCACTGGAGAAGTTCAAGAAGCCTCGGACGGTAATCGTCGCTCATGTAGTCGAAATATTCGTAGAGAAATCGATTTACCACGGGAATCCCTTCCTGCATGTAGCGAGAAAATTCGATAGTCATATCGAGCAACTGTTCCATCTGACTGTTTGAGAATTTGCCTCTTTCCAGTATGAAGGCTGATAAACATAACAAGATATTGACATAGAACTTCACAACAACAAAAATTACGGATGAATTAAATGTCGTGAGTCATTCACCTCTGTGAAGCGTATAATACAGATTGTAGGAAAATCGACTTTGATACGCGAATTCGGCGAATGTGAGAAAATGATATCCGGCGGTGTTGGCGAGAAGAGAAGTAGCGTTGCAGGGCATTTCCACGGTGAAATGGTGTCTTCCTACGTCATCAAAGCTACAACAAAATTTGCAACGTTTAATTTTTTTAGTAAATGGACAAAATACTTGTCTAAAATAGTCTTACTTAGCAAGGTCGAATATAGATTTGGTGTCTGGGTCCTTGTAGATCGACGATCCAATGTGAAAGTATCGAACCGAGGGCAGCAAAGGCTCCGCCACTTTACTCGAACGTGAGGCCTGCAGAAAAAGGATTCAATAATTCTTTGTTACAATAAAACTAACAAAAAACTTAACTTGAACTTAAGCTTAAAACTTACTTTAGCTACATTCCAGTCAAAATGTTCCTGCATACGATTCTCGTGAATGCTCCCTCGCTCCCTGGCATCCTCGAATCCGACCCTCAGTGCCTCTGGTATTGGTTTCCAGATGCTCTCGATATTCATCGACGGAATTTTTTCGGGTACGAGTTCCGGCTTGTATGACTTGAACAACCTGTTACATAACGTTAATAATAATCTGTGATAACTGATCTTCTGTATTCAGACTATTATCAGAGCCAAAACTTATGTACATTTTTTTGTAACTTTGTGTCGGTTTAAAAAAAGATAATAAAATCATTGGCCATATTTGTGGAGTAAAAATATGAAAACTGCTTACGACAACAAAGCATTGATGTGCTTCTGAGGTTTTGCATATCTCAACTGCAGCTGGAGCAATCTATTGACTTGTCTTCTAGTAACATCCTCTGGTTTAGTGAGCAAGTACACCAATCTTGCTATGTGAGGTTCCTTAATGGAGCAATGAATCAATTAAATCATATTTTTTTAAAGCAAATATCTATGCCACACATGAATTATTAGAAGAATCATACCAATCTTTCCTTTTTCAGCATATTATAGAAGTAACAATCGTAATAGGCATTGACAGTTTGCCTATCAACCAATTGATATTCCCACAGTCCAACGATCCATTGAATTATCATCATAGAAACAGTGACAGGCAAACTATTCAAACGTGATATCCAGTAAATAATCATTTTCTCCACAAGTTCACTGTCCACTCGAACTTTTGGTACTAGACATTTTATCAGAGGAACCACATGTGTCGCACCTTAAAAAAAATACAAAAAATAAATGATACACTCGACTAAGATTTTTATTTCATCCGACCACTTTGACACTCACGCAGATCCGTTCCTGTTATGTATTTAATCATAAACTTCATGTCTTCCGTCTCCAAGCCATTCCTAGCAGCTTCGTTCTGCAGAATGGTAAGAGCTTCCTCGAAGCCAGTTCGATTTACCTTTGACTTGCCTGTGCAGGAAAACGGTTTAAAAGCCACAACAGACAAGTAAAATACTAGTAATTGATCAAAAGAAAATAAAAATCACCCTCGAACGACAGTGAAAAGTGAACAGGGTTAAGGTTGTTCCAAGGCAGCAAACAAAGCTGATGAAGTAACGATGACCTACCGATCGCTTTCAGGGCGCTGAAGCATTGCTCCAAATTTTCCTCCCTCGACATTTTCGTTCGTTGTCCGTCGCCGTGACAGATGCATAAATATGTTTTATTTGTTTACACATGTGACATTTCGCCGACACCGCAGGAGCGCAGGATCCTTCCCGCCAATTCCACACGCGACCGTTGCCAGCCGTTCGAACGTTCCCGTGTATCGTTCGCAAACTCATCCCGCGGGACTTCTCGCGTCTTCGCCGTTACAGCAGGCGCCGATTCAGGATTCACGGACGCCTCATCCGCGAGGCCGTAGCAGCCGCGGCGGCTGCGGCGGCGCCGCGATTCGAGAGGCCCCCCCGAGGGCTCGCGTAAATCCGACAACTTCATCGTCAACTTTGCCGTCGCCTGTCAACAGCGACGAGGCGATGCGGAAATTACGCCGCGAAGCCGCGAACACGGTGTGACGGTGACGCGCGGACGCGCGACGAAGAAGGAATCATGTGGCCAACTCGGCCGGACATGTCGAGGGACGAGTGCAGAAAGTGTTTGCGCTGTCTCGGTAAGGTTATGCTGCCCGCAATCAAATCCCGTCGCTGTCGCTAGTATTTTCACCCGTTTCCCCGGTCATTCCCGACCCCCCGACGACGACCTTCCAACCGCCGGCGACGCCGTTCATCGTCCACGAAATTCTAGCGTTTCCCGCCTCGGAGCAACAGAGCACTCGTCCTGACTCCCTGTGAGCCCGGTGCACTCTCTGCCGATCCGCAGCCCTTTGTGACCTTGAACATTCAGCCCTCGGAGAAGTTGGCGACGATTCGAGCGGTAACGGAGACTCTCGTGTTTCAGAACTCGACGCTTACGGCAATATGGTGTCTGTACTTAGAGCGCAAGGGCCGTACACGGAGGAGAAGCGTAAGCTGCTCGGCGAACTGGCCAAGGTGCTGCATATATCGAACGAGAGGCACAGAGCGGAGATTAGGAGAGCAGTCAACGACGAGAAATTGTCGGTCATAGCGGAACAGTGAGTGTCGAAGGAAGGAGACAAGATTGTGGAGTCTGAGGCTGGTTTAGGATTTTTTTTTATTCGCGTGTGTTTTTCCGCAGATTGAATGGTCCCAATACGTGCACTGATTGGGCAATCGAGGGACGTAGGACTATACCTCTGCTGCCAAGACTGAAAGCCCATACAGCGTTCACTGGATTGGCTAACAGTCTGTCCATGGTTATAGCTGCTGCAAACGAAAAGAAGCTGCCAGCTGCGAGCAGAGTCCAAGAGCCACTAGGTTTGGGAGCCCCTGATTTATTCAGTTACACATAGAAGCTCAGAGAATTTTGTCATATTTTCACTTAGTTACTTAGAACTGCCGATTTCGTTTGCAGTTAAGGCAGAATCGGATTCGCAAGAATTGTCGGATGGTGAGGAGAGGCCAGCGCCAAAGGAACCGGTTTTACATTCCGAAACGAACGCCAGAGGCAAGAAGAGAAAAAGATCGTTGCGCGAGGTAATTATCGACGCGCAATTATCGAGCGCTTTAGCAATTGACAAATACATTTTTTGTTCCTCGTTCAGTCGCCCGAGAACGACAAATGCAGGACAGCACAATCAATGGAGTCGCCGGTCAGTGATTCGGAAACGAATTGTACGCCCTGCAAAGAGCGTAGAGTGACGTCGCCCTTGCCAATTTCCCCCAATCAATCTTCTAACGTCGTTCAAGTGTCGATAGTGACGCCGAGCTCGACCGCAGATACGCCTATGCGTACCGAAAATACTCCTCAAGGATCGGCGACGCAACTCACGTGTTCGTCGACGAACGCAACGTATCATCACAAAATTAGCGTAGCACCCTCGACAACCACTAGTTCGACAGTAACGAATTCCACCGCTGTCCCCGCTAATTCGCACACGATAACGCCCGCCCCAACGAACAGACAGGATATTACACCCAACGCTGTAACCACGTATCCGGCTAAGAGCAGAGGGAACGCCACTGCCATTTTGACTAAGACTAATTCAAAGGTGCAACAATCCGTCAGAGCTCAATGCACCGGAGATAAGAGTTTACAGCCGGAAGACAGAGAATCGTTTTCCGAGAGCAATACACCCGCGGTCAAAGTTATCGCGACGAACGACGACGGAACAAAAATATCGAGGCCCGACAGTACTACATCCAGTACAGCCGGACCGAAGAGAATCACCACTACTAAGCTTTGCTTAACGACGAAGCCGGTTATCACCAGTAATTATGATTTAATACAGACCATTTTTTCGCGATGTTTTGTTAAAGTTACGAAAAAACTTTTCCGAAGGCAAAACTAATTTTGTATTTGCTCGCAGGTAGTACGAGTCGAGTGGTAACGGTGAATTCGGGTAGCACAGCTTCGAGTGGTCCTGGACCTCCGTCTATAAAAACGTCGACTACATTAACGTATAAAAAATTGTCACCTGGAAAGCTCAATCATCATCCTGGCGCGAAAATGGTACGATAAGCGAACTAAAAGGTATTTGATCGTAACTTTAATGCCGCATTAATAAATGTATCGGTTTTCAGGGTATAACGTTAAATTCAAATAAAACATTAAAAATCAATGCTCATCCGAATGCAAGACTGGCAGCTAAAGCAAACGTGATAGTAGTGCAGAAAGGTTCTTCGAGGGGAGTAACGCTTTCGCACGGCGGAAAGGTAATTTATTGATTTTCAGGAGGAGTACAGGGTCAGACACGAACGATCCAATTTGTAACGTAACACGATTAATCGATTTGCAGGAAGTTCTCGGCAAAGTCATAATGGGAGGCAAAAATCTTTGTCTCGCGGGTCAAAAAAGTGGGACCTCTGTTGCATTGCTGCCTCACAGAGCGGTTTCGAATAACGGGGATCAGACGTTGGCAATGCTCTCGACTGTGAACTCGAATCATGGAGAATCATTAAAGTCCAGCGCAAAGGTGTGGTTGACTAACTTAGACTAACGATTTTCAGTAGCAGTATAATAACTAGGTATAATAATGATAACGATTTAAGAATAACATTTAATTGATTTTCTGCAGGCCGGAAATATGATTGTGTTCGACATCCGACAAGATGTATTAGAAAAGAACAAAGTTCTCACACAGTTCCTCGAGGCTTCCGGGATGTTCAATCCCGAATCCAAGACTGCAGCAATACTAAGCTCCAATAGCACTCGTCTAGCGACGAAAAATCAGAGCGGCGAAATTTTGCCCCTCGTCGCGAAAACCGTGAGGTCCGAATCGGTAGCGAATAAAACTACGGTGGATTCGAAGGAAAAAAATAAAGCGGCGAACGAACCTTGTCTGTACTCGATCACCGAGGCCGCGGATTCTTCGGACGCGGCAGGGGAAGCAAATGATCGCGAAATACTCACAGAACCTGAGGAAAGACTCGAAACGCATGGCGTACTTGATGCTCAAACCGGAATATACAATTTTCAATCGACAGGTAAAAAACCCGTTGATCAATTGAAAAAATCCGTTTAGAAAAATTTCGTGAATTTCGTATCCTACGAAGATTGTTTTGCTTGCAGACGGCACCGTCATCGAGGACCATGTGGAAGAAACGATACCCTCGTCGGGTCTCGATATATTCAGCACGGCCCTCGCGACAGCCGACATAAACATAGATAATTTTCGTTACGTAGACGACGAAGAGGACGAAATGGTGGTCGAAACGAGGGACGAGACGTTAGCGGGTAGTCCGATGTCGACCGTCGAACAGCTCAACGAACTTAGCGACTCATAACAATCAGTAAGCGAGATCTATCGAATTGTTGGTTCTTGTCGGCGTGAACCTAGGTGACGCTATTATTCCGACGGTTCCGCGACGGCGAAGAATATTATTAATATATATTTTATACGTATATATGTCTAATGAGTTTGAGGATACTTTGGTTATTTTTTCGACCGAGGCGAGGAGAGCGATTATCGCCTGTACTATTATTTCTATTTAACGTTCCACTCTCTCTCTCTGCCTTAGGATTATTGTCAAAGTGTCGTGACTATGGTGCGTCTTCATTCTATTCTTCGTCAGTAAAATTAACTTAAAACTTCGCGTACACTCGCGGCGTACGCGAGCCAACAAATTCCGTCGTTCAAACGTAAAACCCCATAAACGAATAATGTAAATTTGTCTGTGCCAATACGTTATGCCGGATGTAAGTTCGTCGATACGATGCATGCTGTTCGGGCGAGTGTCCGGATAATAGACACTTGCACACTGTACTATTATTATTAATATTTACGAGATAAAGAGAGAGCGAGAGGGAGAGAGAGAAAAGGAAGAAAAGAATTGTTCCCCGCGATGTCTCTCGATCGGCGTGCGCATCGGGTAAACGAGACTAGTTTAATAAAGGATTATTTATATTAACGATAATCGTGAGAAAGTGAAGTCGCCGAACGACGATTCTCAACCGACAAAAAGACAAAAGAGAAAAAAACGAAGCGGCGAGAGCGCCAGGCGTTCCAATGGTGAAATAAAATTGCCACGGCTATCGGAAAAAATTTGGGAATTTATTGGCTCTTAGATTAGACAATTCGCATTAAGATTATTTGAAGGAAATTTGAAGTTTAGCGTTAATAGGGGCGGGGAGGGGGTCCTCCTCGCATCATTCCTGGAGGTGGTCCTCGCATGCCCGGAGGTCCCATTGGCGGGCCGCCGCGTCCCATCGGAGGCATTCCCGGTGGCATACCTGAGTGAAAGAAATCAATTGTTAAAGTTTAGACTCGTCAACGGTGCAAAACAATCGAGAGTTTCCTGATAAGCATTGCGACTTCAAGACAAAATACAGTTGTAATACTTCGCAAAAAAACAGGAAAGATCTGGCGACTCACCCATCATTCCCGGTGGTGGTCCCATCATGCCGGGCGGTGGCCCGCCGACGGGCATCCTCGGTGGGCCGCCCGGATGCATCTGCGGCGGCGCGGAAACTTGCCCGCGTCCACCGGGCGTCATAATCTGTTGCGAGGGTCCGCCGACACCGCGCACCGGTCCCTGAAGGCCGGCGGGCACGCCGGCGACGTTGGCCGGCATTCCGCGACCAGCGGCGCGTCCCATTCCCGGGCCAGGAGCGGCTCCGGGAATCGGCACACGGGGAAGACCCTCCTCGGGAGGCGGAGGTCCCTCTACGGTCAGCGAAACTATATTCTCGCCTCTCAGCAGGACAAAGCCTAACACTCGCTTGACCTCGCGCTCCGGTTGCTTAGTGTTCTTGGGCTTGATTTTGCGAAACTCTTCGCAGTCGCCGAGTATAAGATTCATGTGCTTGTCGAAGGCTTTGAAGGTACCGATGAAGGTACGACTGTCCTGCAGGATTATCCTCACCCTGTAGTTGATGTGTTGCAACATCTTGTTATTCTTGCCGATCGTCTGGAAGAGAAAAGAAAAAGTTTACTATTGCAAAAGGCCCTTTCGTATTTAATCAGGTGGGTAGTGAATTGGCTGCAGGGCTGCAATGTTAACTTGTACTAGATATTACATTGTCAGTGTCTATTGATAAGATAGAAAAGACATAAAAATATAAAATGTGAAAACTTTTTTTCTTTTTTTTCTTTTTTTTTTCACAAGTAATGCATTTTGGGGGGTGTTGCTGAAAATGTAGACAAAACATTTATGCAAAAACATGAGAAGGTCGTTCGATCGCAAGGCAACTCGTGACCGAACGAGCGGAAGGTTAGACGGGAAAAAGCACAAAACAAGGATTCATGGTAAACATATCAGAAACGTTGCGGACGCAGAGGTTATGTCAAAGACGCGCGCTTCCGCTCCAAACGTGAATTTTATTCCCAAGGACGTTGAATTTACGGTTAGTGTCAAACTTACCATCGTGACGGTGTTGGCTTCTCACTGTCGTCCCAAAAAATGCGTTTTGGCGTCCCGATATCGGGCCAAAAACGTTGTTATACGATGTACAAAAGTGACCGGCCGGAACGCCAGGTTAGGCTGAGGCACGCGAAAAGTGAGCCGCGCGCGCAGGGAGGAAAACATGAAAAAAAAAAAACACACAAACGCGCAGAAACGCCGTCCGCGACATCGCAAGGTGGCGCCGTCTGCGGTGAGGCGCGAGAATCACGACAATTCGAATCGGCGCCATTGTGCATCCGGCGTGCACCGCAATAACTGACCTAATTTCCAATAGCCGGTGTCCTTTCCCGGAATCGCCGTTCTCGCCCGAGTTCCATCTTACGATTACGAATAACTCGCTGTTGGGAAACGAGGGCTCCTCGAGTTACACCGGATGCAACGAAAATATTTGTTTACCACCGCGCGTGGAGGCCCCCTCGTCGCTTCGCTTTCTCGAAGTACGCGGCGAACGGGTTACAGACATTCCGAGAAGCATCCGAAACCCGAGTTCATCGGCCCCGCCGCGCCGATGAGATTTCCGAACCTTTCGGAGTCAACAGATCCGTGCGATTGCACTTGTAGATTGTAAACAGCCTAATCTGGAGGCCCTCGAGACAGCGATGATAGATATATACGCGGGAGGAAAAAACAATGTATATCCGATATTTCGGTCAGCGGACACGACGGGAATCACGTCGCGGCAATTCGTTCATCGGGAGAGAGAGACAGAGAGAGAGAGGGAGAGAGAGTGGCGTGCAAGACATTTCGTTGAGGCGCGGGCGAAGAATGCTTCTCGGGTTCGTTGACCGCCAACGAAGCGGCCAGCGATCAATAGACGAAGCCGCTGCAAGAACGACGCTTCGCTCCTCGAGTTCTATTCGGCCTCTGGACTCTCTTGCGTCGCGTTTGGTTGATGCTTCGGCGGCTCTGCTGAGAGCAGAGGTAACAGGGCGCCGGGCGGCAATAACAGAAAGTCAGGGCAGTCACGGAATCTTACGCAATGTTAGTGCGTGGCGAGCTAACCCAACACGAAAAAAAAACGAGTTTGTGCGCGCGGCGTTCACATGCCTACGTATTACGAGTGTTTTCCACACGCGTGGCGGGCTATAGATAGTATGAGACCCCGTGGCAACGCTTGGGTTGCACCATCGGTGCCGTCGACGCCTCCGACGGCAGCTTTAAAGCCGTGCGCCACCATATCTCGACGACGACGACGACGGGCCGGTGTGACGAACGCTAAGTGGGTCACATCCGGGGGAAACGACACACTGCACAAGCAGCGCGCGCGGCAGAGGCGCGACGATCGCGACGAATCGGTGCTGCTGCTGCTGCACCGCACCTTGCGCGCTCTATGGCAGCGCCAGTCCCGTTGGCGAAATGTGTCTTGTCAATTCCGCGGCAACGCGAAAATATTATTCCGCGGGACAGCGAATTGAGTCATCGGGAGTCGATGATAAAGCTCCGAAATTACCCGCCGTTCGAAAATACGAGTCTGCGATGAACGAGCCGCCGAGCGTCGACGCGACACAATAAGATTATCTTTTGACCTGATTTTCGCACGAATTTACCGAAGATAAAGAATTCTGTGTGTGCTCGCGGAATTACGAGCGACGATTTAGGGGGCAATATTTATCGGCGCAATTTTATTGTTTTCGCGTAGTTATTTTTTAAAAAATTGTCACTCTTTTGTTTCTCGAAATCGGTGCGGACCACCGAAATTTCTGCAATGCGAACAATGTACTCCGCTCGTGCGCAAAAAAAGGTGCACGGCACGAATTACACACGTCGTGCACCTGATGCCAACGAGGTACACCCGCGGCTCTGGCGTCCGAGTCCTTTGTCAGAAGTTTCCGGCAGAGCTGGCGGCCGCAACCCGGGCATCGACCTTTCGTGTGTTATTTTAAATCTCACAACTCTCTCTTGACCGATTACGCGAGTTAATGGTCGTCGGTCAGGGATGAGGATGAGGCCGCGTCGGGACGTGCGTTTCGTTTTCTCTCGCAGCGCCCGGCGCAACGTAATAGGAAGATGGCAGCGATTGGGGGCACCGCGCCGCGAGGGCCGTAAAAATCGTCGGCCCTAGGCCTAGGCTCGTCGCTTTCTTCTCGCGGGCGATTGACCTGCAGCAGCGCCGCCTCTCTGCTGCTGCCGCCTCGACGCTGCTGCGGTTACGCAATCTCACGTGGCCCAAAGAGACACACACGATGACTCGGACGGAAGAGAAAGCCACGCAGCGAGGATGCATTAGGGACTCTCCCGAAAAAAAAGGCCCGGCCTTGGAAGGCACTAATCTTCGTGTGGCGCAGGGAATGGCACTGCGCCGTGTGACTTGCACGCGTGGCCCACGCGCGGTCGTCGACCCGCACAGGCTCGTCGGCCCTTTCTTATGTCACGGGCTCTTTCTCCTTATTTCCTTCGCTCGATTGTGCGCTCCAACCGTGCGGGAGGGGGAGGGAGCAAAGCCCTTCACGCCCGGTGCTCTTGTCCCTGGCCATCGTGCATCGCGGCGCGCATCGTCATCTCGCTGAGAAAGTAAAGGGAGGGAGGGAGGAGGGGAAGGACGATCGGGACGTCGTGGAAGTTCGTAAGACACGCGTCTCTGTCTTTGACCTGCATACCAGAGGCGAGCCGCGTACTCTAAATACGATCTCGCACCTCGCGCGCCTCTTCCAGAAACGCCCGTCTTGCACGCACACCGCCGCCGCCGCTTCGCCGTATCTCTCACGAAAATCCCCACAGCCGGGGATATCATACGCCCAACGCGCGCGTGGCGCGTTGCGTAACAGGCAAAGAAGCCGCCACGAAAACACATCTATCCGCTACCTACGCGAGCGGTCGCCGGCGATTACCGGGAATTGTTTTCGTGGCTCGCAAATGGCGACGCGGAGCGAAAAACAAAATAAATACGCGCGCACGCGTGCGTCGGCCGTCGGCGCGGTGAAAGTGCAATGTAATTGGTAATCGGAGCGCCACACGCAGGTTCTCTGCGTCCTGCTGCGCGGTTGGGAATACCCCACGCTTTCGGGGGATTTTGTTTGCGCTGATGTTTACGCGCGCGCGCGAAAAACCCGAGCAAAACAGATCCTCGCGCAGCAGGTTCGAACCCGCGACTCTGCTTCTCCTTTTACTTTAGGGCTGACTCCGGTCGAACCCGCGACTCGAGGGAGTCGTCGTCGCAACGGATTATTTTGTTTTCGCGAAGGTATCGGCAGAGGTGTCGTCTGAGAATAGTTAAAATAGCTCGCCCCAAGATGGCGGGCGGGAAGCTGCGAGCGCGTCGATCAGCGAACGGGTTCTGCCGTTTGCCGTCTCGCGTCACAGTCGGCGGCGAATTGCGAGAGCGGCTCGAAGATTCGTTGGAGAACTGCTCGCATCGAAACGTAAGACATTCTTGCGAGGACTACAACAGTTTCCATTGAATTTTTTGGGGGACAGTCGATGACGACGAAAAAAATAATTATATATTATGAACGGCGACGCGGGCGGCGGGAAGTTGTTACGCCGATACTGCGCAGAGCCGCGACACGTGTCACACTGTGGAAGCTGAATGTATCTGATGATTATTTCAATTAGGAGTATCTCCTCTCTCTCCCTCTCTCTCCCTCTCTCGAGGCTATGGGGCTAACGCGGAACTGACCTCACGTAAATGCGTTCTATCCGAGTGTAACGACGCATTACGGAATAGTGAACATAGGACGTTAGACAAGAACGCAGCGCGGCTGACGGGACACTATCGCGAGACGTGTCTATATATAAACGAAGCGGCACCGGCAGTACAGAGTACAATGCGAATGTGTTTGTCGAGCTCATTGAAGGTCGGCATAGACGAACCGCGGGGAGTGGGGATTACACGCGATCATCCATCTACGCAACTTGTGTCTCGAGTGTTGTAAACAACTTGAGATGTATATATACCGCACGAGATACATATACTTTAAATACGTATATGTATTACATATATACATCGATATATATACTTCTGCGTGAGGTACCGGTTGTTTATCGGAACAACCCGAGTGTACGGAGAAGAAAGGGGATTACACGCTAATGACACATTCTTTTTTCGGTAAATATTTGTCATGCTTACGTGACGTTTCGCAGGCACGCGGCTAAACCCACAAACATTCCGGAGAAACTAACGCGATCGGGTCGGAAACGCTTGACGGTCACCCGAGTTAAAATTTAAACCCTTCCAATACCCTTCGTTGAATCAAAATGGGAAAAATATGCCACTTTTGGAGGTTTATACAAGAGTCTAGGAACCTCATCTCACTCTGTACAACCTAAGTGGAAGTACACGGAGGTTTAAGCAAAAAATGTCAGCCCCGCAGTATAGTCTCCGTTTATTCCAATTGGGTAGTATCTGCTACTTTCTGAGGTTTTGAGGAGTGTCAGGAACCTTGCGGGACTACTAAATTTCGGTTTTGCAGAGGGTCTAAATTTTAACTCGGGCAGAGACAAAATAGTTTTCCCATTAATTTTACGGCGTTGCACGCGTAGCGCCGAGTCTTATGGGCAGAAACTATTTTCGTGACGCGTAGAAAAAAAAAACGGACCGTCGACCGCGTCGACCTTGCCCGCCGAGATTCCCCCATGAATAGGGATGATAGTCGCGACTAGCGACAAGTTGAAACTAAGAATAATCCGCCTTCTAGTCTCGAACGACTTTTTTTTCTAAATCAGCGCGCGCAAAAAATTTGCCTACCGCGAAAACAGCCAAGAATAGACAGCCGGACGATGAGGACTCATTAATTCCGAAATTATAAATAGATCATAATTTTTTACTAAAAAAAAAAAAAAAATCGTTTTCATTATAAATTGTAAAGTTAAATAAACGATTAGCCATAGTATTGGGTCTGCTCTGACAGTTTCATAATGACGAATCTAATAATGGTCAGTCGAGAGATAAATCTTCGATAATTCCAAAAAATTCGGCATGTGAAAAATAAAAACAGAAAAAAGCCCACGCGCCAAGTGCGTTAGGCATTACCATGATGAACCGTTTTCTCGTCTAAGCGCCGCGCGCTCACGGTCGTTCGGTAGTCACAGTCACGGCCGTGTTGTCGGGCTCGCGAGTGTCCGTTTACGCAAACTCCGCGGCGCTTCGCGTTAGTGGAAAGACTCGCGCCACGGTCGCGGCTGGTGGTGGTGGTGGTATCAGAGACTCCGCACCGTCTGTTTAGTTGCCATTTGAGTTTGGCGTCGGACGTGGCTCGTGTGCCGCCTCGGGGAGCCAGCGGCGGCGGCGGCGGCGGTGGCGGCGGGACGAGCGATTGCGACGACGACGAGTTCTAAGGTCGTTGTGGCATAGCTTAAAACAAGTCGCGTTGAGATTGGTCAAGGTACGACGAAGCGAGCGAGAGAGATAGCGCGACGCGCTCACACCGCTCGACTCGCTCGCTCGACTCTAGACCGCCGCTGCTGCTTCCCCCCCTGCGCCGAACTCCCGTGCGCATCGCGCTCGTCCCCCACCACAGCGCCTCTCCCTCCCCCTCCTCGCTCACCTCATCACTCGCTCGTTCCGTCTCCCTCTCGCAGCACTGTCGACTGTAGCTTACGCAGTCACTTTTCTTCTGGCTTCCTCGGGATCCCTCGAAGTTTCGGCAATGGCCCCGCAGCAGCGCGTGTCCCCCCCCCCCCCCCCCTCTTCCTCACGCGCTGCCTCACCGGTCGCGCCCCACCTCGGCCGAGCCTACGCCCCCGCGTCCCTCATTCCCGCGCGAGAAACGCGCGTCGACGACGACCCCGACCCGACCCGTCACACGTTCCGTCGACGTACGTATTTACGCACGGCGACGAGAAGGAGACTATCGCATATATATGTGTATATGTATTATATATATATTATATGTATGTTCCGTCTCTCTTTTTCTCGTTGTCTCCCTCGCGCTTCCTTCTCACTATAGCTATGCCACTACTACGCACCCTCGGAAAGAGCCAAAGATCGATCCTCACCCACGCCGCCACCCTCCGCGTCACCTAGGCTCTCCAGCGCGCGCGGCACGAGGCACGACGGAAAAAGAGGGCTTGGATTCCCTGACAGCCCCCGGGTGGGGGGGGACACGGGGGTGTCAACATCCCAATTTCTCCGGGGGGAGAGTGAAAACGAGGGAAACGGGCGTGCGGCCACCACCACCGGTGGGGGAGGATCCGCGCAAGGAAAACTCGCCGGCGTAACACGCGCCGAGAAGTATTCTCAATTTCGTGTCAGCGGGCCCCGCGGTGCTTTTTCCTCCGTGGAAATAAACTTAACTCGGGGCTCGTCGTTTTTTTTTCTTATGCTCTCCTTATTGCCGGAGAATATAGCGCGCTAAATTTAAATTTGAGGGGTTAAAAAAATTCTAGTCAAGCGATAAACATTTATACCGCGGATGCGTGGAGAGAGAACAAGCAACGCCTGATGATATTCGAGTCGTTTGACACAGTAAGGAATGTTTAATCAAAGATTAATTAACGCACCGAGATACGACGAGATTTTTTAATTCTTCTCGGCGTTCGCCACGAGTGTCGTAATTTCGGCGCTTCCAGATTCAAGAAGAATTATAAAACAACGAGAGAAACGCCTTTTATAATACCCCGGATAGTCCAGCTGATACGGTTCGGCGTCGATAAGACGCGGTAAAAAATAATGACCCAAAAACGGTGCGATTGGAGCTTGCGGTGTTTATCAATAAATATAACGAACCACTTGCAGCAATAATCATCGTAATTCGTAACAATACACCGATAAAAATGTTTCCAAAAATAAAACTAAGCAATTCCGAATTTTTGCAGGTGTTTTGCCGAAAAATCTGTAATCCAAGATGTTTTTTTTTTTATTTATTTTATTTATTATATTATGTTGAGAATAAATGAATAAGTAACGATCGTTTTCAGCCGGTACCAATATATGTTATTTATAAATTATAAAATCATTCGTAAAAATGGGCTGTAAAAGTGGACCAGTCGGACTGACAGAGGGGCATCGATGTCGCGCCGCAGTTGGGTCTGTGTGCTGCATGACAGCGGCGAAGCGGAGGCGGAATCGACGCGAGTGTAAGCAGCGAGCAGCAGCAGCAGCAGCAGCAGCAGCAGCAGCGGCAGCGACGGCGTCCAATGGCCCCGAATCGCGGCGGAGCGCAACGTCGAGGAGGCAGCGGCGGTGGTTTCGGCGTTCTACACGTGCAGCGTAAGCACTGGGTCATTGCTCTGCGCCGCTGTGGTGGGCTCACACGGCGTTGAGCTCCTCCGAGGCAGCCTCAACGCCCGAGAGCGTGTAATATATCGGGGCTGGCCCGGTCCTCGTTTCCTTCTCTCTCCCTCTCTCTCTCTCTCCGCCGCGCGAAACACTTGTCGAGAGCGCCGGAAAAAAAGAGCGAGACGGAAAGCGAGTCGTGTAAAAAAAAAATGTACACACACACGAAACGTACATACGAAAGAAAGATTTCGGCCTTCGAATTCTGCACGTACGCTCTCTCGACACACCGATATTGTGTGCTCGAGGTCGTGGCTCGTCACTCTCGCAACGATCGCGATTATCATTGTTATTATTGTTTTTTTTTATTATAAAACGACGACGCGCGTGTCAACGAATTTTGCAAAATATATTTTCGTCCCTCCCCCCCCCCCCCCCCTCCGCCTCTCGCGAGTCCGCGCGAAATTGTGTCTCAATGCGTTCGCGGGGCCGGTAGCTCAAGGACCTCGCGCACACAGCTCGTGCCGCACGAGGCGAGCTCTCGTCCT
Organism: Itoplectis maculator; assembly: GCA_964034905.1. Classification (NCBI taxonomy): domain Eukaryota; kingdom Metazoa; phylum Arthropoda; class Insecta; order Hymenoptera; family Ichneumonidae; genus Itoplectis; species Itoplectis maculator. The sequence goes on from OZ035861.1 coordinate 6,587,570, forward strand.
TTTGGGCGTTTCGATTTCGCAAATCGGACACACACGCGCGGCCGTGAGAATCCTTTCGATCTGCCACCGACGATGCGGCGATGTGGTTCTTAAAATTGGAGTGCGACTGCGGGAAGCGCGTTGCTGAAAAAAAAAAAGAGAGGAGAGAGAGCGAAGGAAAGAAAAAAATAACGATCGTCGGCAGTGTAAACAAGCCTCGGAGTTTTCGTATCTAGCCCAGGGTCTCCCGAGAGTGTCTATACAACACGCGCGCTGTTGTGCCCACAGCGTTACACAGGAGCGGAGAGAGGCCGTAAACGCGTCTCCCCATTGGGCGGCGATAGCGCGGGCAGCAGCACGAGGCATCCAGGGGGTTCGCAGAATTCGCCACAGCGCGCCCACCGAGCAGCGCCCCGTGGATTCCCTGCCCGTCGTCTTCGCCAGCGCCACGAGCGGCGGTTAGCGGAGGAAAAAAATGAAGCGGGACGCGAAGCAGAAACGAAAAACAAGATGGCGAATAGCGAAAATATCGGTCGGTGTTGGGATCGCTCGGTGTATACGCGCTTATCGCGCCAGAATCCGCAAATATTATGATGACATCGGAAGCGAGAAAAAAAAAAATAAAAAAAAACGACGAATAATTTGTACGACGATCTCATTGATTCGTCGGTGGGAAGATGATTAATTCTTCATTCAAGGATGATAAGATTCGGTGTCTCGTTAATCGTCGGTGTATTATCGCTGATTATATTCGGCGATGTTGTATTCTCGCGAAAAAAAAGATGTGTGTATATTATATATATATATTTCAATATATCATGTCTGTGTCAACATAACCGCGCGCGTGTGTGTGTACTGCCACTGCTGCTTCATCGGTGGTGGTGCACGAGCCGAGCTGCCGCACGCGCAACTTTTGCGCGAGGGTCGAGGAGAGAGAGAGAGAGAGAGAGAGAGAGAGAGAGAGAGAGAGAGAGAGAGAGAGAGAGAAGAGAGGCGGGAGACTCCGTCGCAGGTTGAGCTGGCCGCGCGTGTCATCGCGATATAGTCTTCTGCTGCTGCCGCTGCTTCTTCTTTTTCTCTCAATACGATCGGGACTGCGGAACGACCGGCAGAGGCACTTCGGCCTGGCCGCTGGGATAACCCTGCAGACCAACGCTCGATGTACAGCGATTATTTCGCAGCTCGTTAATACTGCCGCACTCTTATCTTGTTGTCGTCTCGTGTCGTAGCATTTTTCTATTATTTCATCGTTATCTTCGTATTTTGCATTATTATTATGCCTGCGGCAAAAATCCATTCGCCATATTCCGCACGGTGCTGAATAAGATAGAAAAAATTTGCTCGGAAACTGATTTGCTACGGAACTGAAATAAAATAATTTTTCATTGTATTATGTCGGTGTGAGAAACAGCGGTGTTGGTGATTTTCCTTGTTACGAGGGTTTCGCACGGCTCGGGCGATGCCACGCGCCGCCCTCGCGCGCCCAAACGACTTCGCTGACCTCTTGGCATTATTTTTAATACGACACCACCGACTTTTGACCTACAACGTCCTTCGCCCGTACCTATCCGATGGGAAATTTCGCGCTGTTTCCAAAAATCACGGGTAACCGTAACCATTACCGTTTTTTTTTCTTTTTCTCGTAAAATCGATTTTTTTTATTTTGCAAAGTTTTAAAACCCTATCCGATGGGAAATTTCCCGCTAATTCTAAAAACCACAGGTGTTTTCCCGATAAATCGAAAATTCGAGGAGAAAAATGCAAAAATCGAATTTTTTTTTCTGGCCCAAAATAAATAACGTGCAAGTTTGGCGAAGAGATCATCACAGAGGAGCAGAAAATTCGCCGCAAACTTAACCTACGCTATTTACGGCCGTGTAACGACAATTATGACAACAGCTCATGATGCTGTTTACAGCCGGAGAAAAAGATTCCCCGCATTACAGCGCGAGTTTCTCGTGGCACCTGAGACGAGCGGTGCACGTAGAAAAATTCATCGGCGGTGCGGGCGGCAATCGGATCCAGACGCGCGGCGCGCGAGCCGGGAACGAAAACGCTGTGCGCCGTGTAGCTCGCTCGCCCCCTCGCGGCAATATAGTCGCGGCGAACTTCGTGGCCGATTCCAGAGGGCGGGCGGGCGGGACGCCGAGGGAGAGAGAGACGCGCGGCGGCTCGCGAGGACCTCTCGGTGGCGAGGTGAAAGCGAAAGACAGGAGAGAAAAGTGTGGGTGCCATCCACAGCCGCCGAGACACACAGCTGTGTATGTACCATCGCCCTGAGATATGCCTACATATATATTATACACATATGCGTATAAATGAAGAAAGTGTCGAGTGTGCGTGTGCCGAGAGAGCGCACGAGGCACGTACACACGACCGACGGATCAGCGTCCACAGTGCCAACGCTGTACTACAGTCTTATAGCTACAGTAATGCAATACGTGTATATCAGAGCGATGTTCCGCGCGAGGCTCAACGCGATACCCATTGCCCGGGGCGAGCAAAGCGTCGCAATTCCGACGCGGGGCTTCCACAAATTTACTTCCACTATTATGTGCGCGGGATATCCTCTGACGCATGCGAAACGCTCCGCGCAAAACATAGCAAAAATTCCCCGCTGGTGATGCACGTCGCGCCCCGGCTCCCGCGGGTGTTGCACGTAACGAAAGATCCCTGTTTACTGTATATTATCTCCCTCCCTCTATCCCGCGATATAATTGCGGCAAAACCCAATTGACGTTGAGACACATCCACCCGCGACGTATCTATGTTCCAGCGAGATTCCCCGGGAAGCCGTGTGCGCTTGGCGCGCAAAGTGCAGTCGCGCGATAATTCGCGTTAACTTCTGTAAACGCTAGACAGATATTGTAGGTTATCGATGACTCGGTTGGAAAAAACAGGCTCTAAGCGCTGGTGTCGGCGAGGAGGAGCGCGGATGTTCTTTGCCTCGTGTGTACAGCAGTCGCGATTTGTGGAGACGAGGGATAGCAGAGAGAGAGAGAGAGAGAGAAAAAAAAAGAGATGGAAAAAGAGGGAGACGGAGATAAAGAGCGCGAAAGGACATACACGCGCCGATTCTTGGACGCGGAGAGGCTATCAATGACTCGCTCACGCATTTCTACGATCGGCAGCAGATATTATGTACGGGACGATTATAGCGGGGCGTCGGGTGTACGTATATAGGTGCTTCTGTATGCGTATCCTCCGTCTGTGTGTGTCGAGCGTATCCTTTTCGCGCGTGAGGCGCGCAACCCTCACCGCTCGCACACACACAGATATACACACGGATGCACACAGAGGCGCTGACGTTGCGGGCCAACACGCGAAATCCGGCGGCGATGTGTGTGCGTGTCGTCGTGTCGGAGAGGAGAGCGCGAATGTCTGTGAATGCACGCGTCAAAGGCAGTCCGCAGGTCACCGCGTCCTCTGCACTCTTTCGCTCCCTCCGTTCTCTGTGTATAAGCCCCCACCCCTCGGGATCCGCACTGTACAGGCCGTGCTATACGCTCGATGTCGATGTCTCTCTCGCTCGCGCTGTACTACGCCATCCATCCGTCTCTCTCTCCCCACCACGAGCCACGCCGGTCGGCCGCTACACACTCCACTATCATCGCTCTCTCTCTCTCTCTCTCTCTTTCTCTCTCTCGCCATCGGCCCCGAGCGCCATGAGCCGCGCGTCGCTCTCTCTCGCTCGCCGGCGCTTCGTCGCGTCTCCGTCGCGCCAACGGTCGCCTCGCAGTGCGTCCTTAGCGCCGCCGCACGCGCGACTCGCTTGGCGGAAACCCCGACGGCTGCCTCCACGTGCTGCGAGAACTCGCTTCGGCGGCGGCGGCGACGACCTACAATTTAGGGCGGCCGTCGCTGCTGCTGCTGCTGCTGCTGCCTGTGCCGCGTGGAGATCCGAGTGCGGACGAGGAGTGGGGGGGGACCGGCTCAGTTTTGGTGGCGATCGGTGGAGGGGCGAGCACGACAGAGGGGAAGATACGGCTTTGTGTGCGAGTGCGAGTGAGACGGATGGCGAGTGGGAGAGAGACGGCGCTATGCCAGGGACGAGCTTCGGCCACGTTCGACGAACATCGGTGACGCTTGTGCCTCGAGACTTCTCTCTCTCTGTCCCGCGCTATACGCGTTCCCGTCTCACTCTCTCGCTCGCTCGCTCGCTAGCTCGCGCGCTGTACGTCGCGTCGTCGCTGAGAGTAGGAGGTAAACATTGCACAGTACGATTGGTCATCCCGAGGCGGGTCCTTCGGTTTTCCTCGTTTTCGTGAGTCGAACCGTCAGAAACAAACCCGCGCTCATCCGCTTAGCACCCAAGACGTATCAGCCGCTATCGTTCCTCGGCTGTTGTGTGTTATATACCGACGAACAAAACAAGTTACACGAGTGAAAATTGTTTCTCGCGAGTTTTACGCGGCGCACGTTTTGAACGACGCGCAGGCAGAGGCGAACAGGCATGATTAGCCATCGTCCTCGCTAGACACGTCGCATTTTTTACACGCATTTGACTTATAGTTTGTTACAACTGTTATCTTTTTTTTTTTTCTCTGTTTCGTTACTCGCGTTGAGTTCGCACGCGTCGCGAGTTAACCGCATCGACTTCGTTGTTACGGCGTGAAAATACGTCGGCGGAAGATCTTGTGGAAAATCAACATTGAAGAGAACACACAGTGAACAGAGTGCGAAGAAAGTCGCAAGGGCTGAGATTAATAACGCTTGGCTTATGTGAAGATACAGTGGATTTTTTAAATCGTGCAGGTGAGTTTGTTTCATAGATTTTCTTTTTTTTTTTTTTTTCATGACCCGACTCCCGCTTTGTTTCGTTTTCCGTCGACTCTGCGTTTTCGAGGCGCCCGAGGCAGCCGGGATCTGACACCTCTCGAGCCTCGAGTGTCAATGACTCGGGCAATCGGACAGAGACAGACAGAGACACTGAAAGCGAGAGAGAGAGAGAGAGTGAGCGAGTGACAGGACGGTATACATAGTGTTTAGGGACACGACCGATAGGCGACCGTAGATCAAGATTTCAAACGTCATTTTTCGTTATCGCCAGATAGTTCGGCGCGCTTGCAAAATCCTAGATTCTGGCTATCGAAATACGCGCCGACTGATTGTGGTATCAGCGTTCGTGAAATAAATCATAGAAATAAAACGCAAATAAAATAAAGTCCATTTTCGGTCGCTTTCTTTCGTATACTTTCTTCCTCCCACAAAGAGCGACGAGTCGTAAAACGAATCGGGAAACCGGCTAATTTCGTTAACGGTATTTCTTTTTTAAACATAATGCAAACAAAAAAAGGAATAAGTGCATTTCACTATCAGGGCGCAAATGCGAAAATAGCGCGAGTATCGCAGCGCGCCTGGCGTTGACCCCCCTCGCGTTCCTCTCATTGTTTCCCATCTCCCCCCCCCTGCCCGCCCCCTGTAGAAGGTTCTCCCGTATCTTTCTCCCGTCTTCGGCGTGACGAGCAACGCACTTTCTCGCTTTCTCTCGCTCTTATCCTTCCCTCGGCGGGGCGGGCAGGAGTGAGGCGGAGGGGAGGGAGGGGGAAGGAGGGAGAGACACGACGAAGGAGACGCGCAGCGCCGCGGCGCAGTCGAATTTCCCCTCGTTAGAGCGCGGACCCTTGGTGGGCCGTTTTCCGCAATCGATAATATTTTGGGGTGCCTCGGTCTCGCAGTGCCATAAAGGGCGAGGGGGAAAAGGGGGGGAGGAAGAGCGAGAGAGAAAGATAGAGAAAGAGAGCGAGAAAGAAAAAAAAAGGTTCACCTAACGCACCGTCCCGAAGAGATTCGTACCAAAAAGGGTGCGAGCCAGGGAGGGAAAAAAATATATAAAAGAAAAAAAATCATTTCCAAAAATACGACAGATAAAAAAAAAAACAGAGATACACGCATTATATGTCTATATCTACGAAACGAAAATATTGTCGAAAAAAAAAATCGGGCGCAACGATAGAGGCGGTCCCCCCTAATGCACGCGCGCGCGTAGTACCGGAGGTACTACTCGCGCAGTGATGTAACTCGACGTCCTTACCGCGCGTCGAGTTGCACGAGGTCGGTGATCGCTATAAAAAAATGTGGCGGGTACACGTGGAGGCAGCGCACGGGGTTTCCGACTTGTGCGCCGCCGCCGCCACACGCCGCCTGCCGGGCTGCTCACTACACTGTATACCCCGCGCGTCGCGTATACGTATAGCACGTAACTGTAGTAAAAGTGGCGGCGGGCGGAATCGCCGACGAAAGGGGGAGCCGCGGCGGCGCGGGGAGTGGGGCGGCAGGAGGGGAGGGGAGGCCGCCGACCGCCACGACTGCCTCTCGGTCGACGTCGCCGCGCGTGTAAGCCCCGGCATTAATAACGTTGCGGCGCTCACGATCGTATCGACTCCGACGCGCCGCGCAGCGAGGCAAACGGCCACTCGACGCTCGGCCGCCGCGCGGACGTCGCAACGTCGAATGTCAATGCGAGTCGCATGACCCATTATATTGCTATTCATGTTACCCCTTTCTATACACCCCCAGGACTTGTGTCGATATATATAAGTGTACATATTTATATATATATACACTTGTATGTATGTTTGTGTATATGTATGTAAACGTACACGTGCACGTTTAATGTACATATAGACACTGTACTATTAGTACGCGATGACCCATTCAAGTTTTTCGCCGAGTCACCACGCGATTCTCGCTCGTTCTTCCTTTCTGCGTCTGCTATATTCTGCTGTATCGTAAGGTGGATGTCCCGATGGCTCGATAGGCTATGCTTTGTTTTTTCTACAGTCGCGCATAGGATGTCCGGTATTATCGCACGAACTGCGAATTACTGGGGGTTAATCAAATGGTCGGAGATATTTATAGAATGTCGCGAGAAATAGTAACGCAATTCAAAATTCATTATTCTTATTATTGTTTGGTTGGAAGGAGAACAAATAATGTATGAAGTTATAAATGGATTGAAAAAAAAAATACTGGGGTTTAGTCTAATGGTCGGAGATATTTATAGAATGTCACGAGAAATTGTAGTGTAATTAAAGATCCATTATTATTATTATTGTTTGACTTGAAAGAGAATAATGTATGAAGTTATAGATGGATTGAAATAAAAAATCTAGACATTGCCACATTATATTTTGGTGACTCTCCTGCTGCTTGCGCATTGATTAGATACTCTCGGTTTTCACGCCGGATATATAGGACCGCGCGCGTTGAAGCCGGATGGGCTCTCTTCGTGGTCGAACGTTCGCGAGGCTGCGAGGCTGAGCGCGTGTGCTGAACGCGGGGCGCTGCGCGAGTGGGCGTATTGGACTGGAACAAAAAAAAACGCAGCGTCGCTGGTGCATCGCATTTTCGGGGCTCCGGGCAATTAACACGCACGCACGGGCGACGAACCCGAGCCGATTTTTATCAGTCGTCGCATTCGCCGAGCCCTTATTTTCTTTCTCAAGTCGCGCTCGTCGCCCTCTTATCGAGCGATGAAAAATTAATCTCGCCCCTCATAAGAAGCGAATTATTAAAAAAAAAACGAGCCATCGAATTACGGATTAAGCGTCGTAGGATTTTTAGAATTTCACAATTAACGAAATATCCAATGCTTCATCCCCCAAATGAACAGTCACATTGGAAATACAAAAAACATCCAAAAAAAATTGCAAAAAAAAGTCTAAGAAAAATCCGTTTCTATTTCCAGATAATCCCTGCGACGACCCGACGATGGTGGGTTACTACCAGACGGAGCCGATCTCGGCCCGCAACCAGTCGCCGCCTATGCCGCTGGCGAGCCCGGAGTCGCTGATGAATCCGGTGAAGAGTCTCGTCTGCAGTCCCGACCTGACGGTGTTCGCCACTCCGGGATCCGACCGGCTAGGCGGTCCGGTCGCCACCGCGGCCGCCGTCGCCTCGGCCGCCGACGACAAGTCCTACCAGTGCCTCCTCTGCCAGAAGAGCTTCGACCAGAAGAGCGTCTACCAGAGTCACCTTCGCTCGCACGGCAAGGACGGCGAGGATCCTTACCGCTGCAACATCTGCAGCAAGACGTTCGCCGTACCGGCCCGTCTCACGCGTCACTATCGCACGCACACGGGCGAGAAGCCTTATCAGTGCGAGTACTGCAACAAGTCGTTCTCCGTCAAGGAAAATCTCAGCGTTCATCGTCGCATTCACACCAAGGAACGTCCGTACAAGTGCGACGTGTGCGAGCGCGCGTTCGAGCACAGCGGCAAGCTGCATCGTCACATGAGGATACACACGGGCGAGCGTCCGCACAAGTGCAGCGTATGCGCAAAAACCTTCATACAGAGCGGTCAGCTGGTGATACACATGCGAACGCACACGGGCGAAAAGCCGTATGTGTGCAAGTCCTGCGGCAAGGGTTTCACGTGCTCGAAACAGCTGAAGGTGCACACGCGCACGCACACCGGCGAGAAGCCGTACACGTGCGACATATGCGGCAAGTCCTTCGGCTACAATCACGTGCTCAAGCTCCACCAGGTGGCGCACTACGGCGAAAAAGTCTACAAGTGCACTTTGTGCCACGAGACGTTCAACTCGAAGAAGACGATGGAGCTGCACATCAAGACGCACTCGGATTCGGGCTCGGGCTCGCCGAGGGACTCGCCCATCGAGCCTGTCGTCGAGATTTCGCACCTGCATCTGCATCATCATCAGCATCATCTGGGGCATCATCAGGCGACGACGGGAAGCGTCGGTGCGACGATCGCTGCGGCGGCGCACACGTCGCCGCATCATCACAGCTCCGGTAATAGCAACAGTAGCATCAGCAGCATCAGCAGCGGCGCCAGCAGCAGTGGCAGCGGCAGCGACAAGGAGAACAAGACTGAAGACGCGTGCACGGGCCAGGGCCAGGTTTACGCGCAGCCCAGAGACTTTGCTTATTATCTGTATCCGCGGGAGCAGCAGCAGCAGCAGCAGCAGCAGCAGCAACAGCAGCAGCAGCAACAGCAACAGCAACAGCAGCAGCACCACCAGCAGCAACAGCAGCAGCAGCACCACCAGCAGCAACAGCAGCAGCAACATCACCAGCAGCAGCAACATCAGCCCCAGACTCACAGTCATCCGAGTCAGGCGCCTGGGGTCAATCCAGCGTTACTGGCCGCTGCGGCTGCTGCAGCCGCTGCCGAGGACAGAAATTTCCAGCAGCAACAGCAGCAGCAGCAGCATCAACATCATCACCTGCATCAGCAACAATCGTCGTCGCCGATTCATCATCACAGCGCGCCGTCGAACCTGAGCACGGGATCGTCGTCGCCCCACGTGTTCCTGTATCCCGAGGTCGTGTCGCCCGCCTACTCCAATTACTCGCTGCAGTCCAACGACCCGATGACGGCGGCCGAGTGCTCGTCGCTCCTGAATCTGCCGGGCAACGACGCGCGCCGGAGGGTCGAGGCCGCCCTCGAAGCCGTCGAGGAGGAACGTCAGCGCGAGTACGGATCGGCCGCGAGGACGACACACTCGCCGCCCGTGAGACAGCAGATACTCACGCCGCCGAGCAGCAATCCCGTGAGCCCGGCGCCGTCGCCCGATCCTCTGGACCTTGCGGTACCGGCGGCACGCGAGACGCTCAGTCTGCCGCCGCGCAAGCGCTGCAAGATGATCCTCGAGTCGATGGAGAGCGAGCGAACGGAACTCGCGTCGCAGAGACACAGCTCGGTGATACAGTTCGCCAGGGCGTCGTAGTGCCGTCCGGGGTCGAGATGTCCGGGAGTCGAGACGAAGCAACGTGCGAAAATCTCCAGTGGCACGCCGAGTCGACGGAGAAAATTGCGTCGACGGAGACTCAGCTCGGTCGAATAATTCGCCGGGGCTTCGAAGTCCGGACGAGAGCGCGAAAATCTCGAGTCGACGACGACGACGAGGCGCCGATTACTTACGAGACGGGAGTCCACCTCTCGTCGACAGCGGCGGTCGTCGACTTTTCTCGCGGCGCAATCGCGTCGCGAGCTTTAGTATTAATTAATCTGAGCGTCGCGAAGTAATAACGAAAGAAAGATATTTACGAAATATGGTAGAAGACGAGGTGGAGGATGAAGAAAAAAAAAAAAAGAAGGGAAGGCTCGAGCTGCAAAAATTCGATATTCAATCGCGGGTTGCAACCGCGGAATCCCGCGAGACCTTCTTTTTTGAGAGTTATTTATTATGCCCCGTTTTTTCGGGGACGTGACGTGTGATCCGTGTACGTGTTTATATTTCTCTTCTCTCTCCGTATGCTAAACTATATACGACACATACACTATACATAACGATCTATATATATTACAAACAGATTATATATATATATGCCATATGTATATTTTTCGAGTACTCGCCGCGCTAAGCTCGTGTCTATTACACAGCCAGGGGCCTTCACAAAACTAATTAGCCTAATCGATCGTGGATCGCGTCGCGAAGGGGCGCGAAGAGAGCGACGCGGGTCGAACACCTCAGCGGCCTTCCCGATCGCAAATTTACACATTTATTCCGGCGCGTGTGTGGCGAACATTCGATCGAACTGCGGAGCGAATACCGAAAAAAGAAATAAACGCTCAGGAGCGAAGGAGAGAGGGAAACTAGAATGGGAGAATGAGAGAGAGTGAGTGTTGAAATAAAAGGGAAATACATTATTAGGGAAGGAAGTAGTTGAAGAAGCACCAAACAATTGATATCTCTGTGATATAAGAACTCCGTACTACCAGAGTATTGAGGGTAGCTGAGCCCACTGCCAGTACAAGCGTATTTAATATTATACATTAACGAAAAAAAAATCGAGGATACAACAGAACGGAAGGAAAATGAAACAAAACAAAAATCATCAATTCATTCACACACGCAACAGGCATACGTTAACATTCATAAATAGTAAATCGTAATTCATTCATATGTAGAGTCGCGCGCGTGTATGATAATTTTTTTTTTTTCGCAAAAGTCGTTCAGAGTGCGAGACGGAAATGTTTGGGGAAGAAGGAAGAAGAACGTGGAGGAGAGAAGACGAGGGAAAAACCGGACGAATTTCGAAGGGAGGGAAATCGGGTCAAGCCGAGAGTAGGAAGAGCTGGCTTGACGAGTGGTTGACCGATATCGGCCACCGCGGCTAATCGTCGAGGGTCAACGACTCCGGTTTCGTCACTTTTGTTTCGAACTAAAAAAGAGAAAAAAAAATATCGAAACTACTGTACGTCGGCTATATATAGATAAGTCGCTGGTAACGAATATTGGCGCGAATATTCGGGCGAAGAGCGGAAGGGACGGGCTTTTGTCCGTCCGGAGAGGGAAAAAAATCGTGGAAAAACTAAAAACAACTATTATTATTATACTATTACAATTATACTACTATAGAGATGCCCGCTGCGGCGTATCGGACTGATTACGTGTACAACATCTCTCCATCTCAGCATATAGATGATAACGATATAGACATACGCATATTATCGATAAAGATGCATTAAACATTACACCGCGTCGTTGTATATCTCGTCGCGACGACGGCGCGACATTGGCAAACGCGAACGCGGAGGAACGTCGGGAAATATTGCAGAGAGAAAAATATAGAATAATCGTGGAAGCCACGCGCGAAGAAAAAAAAATAACATGCACGCATTTCGACCTGTTATCCATTCTAAACGTGATAAATAATTCATCGCTCCTTTTTCTCTCTTGCCGTGCTGTGCCTGATTGGTCATCTCGAGTCTCGTTGCCCCGACAAGCAACGCGCGACGACCGTCGACAACAACAACGTTCGGATACACCGTTTTTTCGAGTACAATTTTTTTTCACCGCGAAAAGGCCTCGAAAAAAAAAATCGCGTCGCGCGGAGAGATTGTTACCGCGCGCCGTGTCCTCGCGACTGACGAAATTCAAACGGGGACTGGCGAAACCGCACCGCGAGTGTCTCTCGCCGTTTTCGGTGCGTTCGCGCGGCCGCGCACCGCGAGTCACCGTGCGAGCGTTGAGCTCTCCGAAAGTGCAAGGGTTGCAAGCGCGCCTCGTGTCGCTTGCACTCGCCTCGCGGTGAGTTCACCGCCGCAGCAGCTGCTGCTGCTGCCGCGCTGGACGTTCGCGAGAGACGGTTATCTTTCTTAACGAAGTTGCGACAAAAAAAAAAACGAAAAAGTAAATTGCGGCGCGAAAAGGAAAAACAAAAACATAATAATAGTAATAATTAAAGATAAGAATCTTTATCGTCGTTGTCGAAAAAAAAAAAAAAAAAAAAAAATTGTGTCTCGTCTCTTTTCTCTGATTTCGCGAGTCGTTTCACGTTTTCGTTGTCCTTTTGTCGCGAATCAAATCTCCTCGTCGTTCGTAAAAAATTCACTATAATAATAATATCGTAGACGAAGAAAATGAGGACGGAAAAGAAAATAAGAAGGGGTCTGTGTGTAATTCGAAGAAGGAAAGAAAAATTATTTTAATCATTTTCGCGATTTTTCCCGGTGACCCCTCACCGATGTGCCCCACGAGAGTCTGGCTATCATCGGCGTCGTCGTTAAAAAAGAAAAAATAATAATAATGATAAAAAAAAAACGTCAGGGAAAATCGCACGGAAATATACTTAAGAGAGAAATTAAAGATGAAATTGAAAAAAATTAACTGGTGCCAGTCAGACACGAACCGCCTGCCATTACAAGCATATATCGTACGATTAATATATTACATATATTATAAATCATTATTATTATTATTGCTATTATTATAATATTATTATTATTAATATTGATAGTTATTACGATAAATACAATCCGTGAGTTATGTGTGTGAGAATGTATGACTGTGTCGTGATGCGTGTACGTATATTGTACATAATTATTTATAAAACAAAACGAAAACGATTAAAAAAAGGAATATCAGTCGAGTCGCGTGATTACACAGTGTACACGATATACGGTGTACATATAAGTAAGGAGTTTGTACAATTTAGGATCCTGCGAGGAAAGAGAGAGAGAGAGAAAGAGGCTCGTGTAGCAAAATCCTTGTACCAGCTGATTTGCGTAAATATATATAAATTCTATATATAATTACGTGAAATAGCGAAATCGTTTCACGATGATCGTCGACTCGCGAGAAGAGCTCCGTTTAACGCAAAAAAAAAAAGGAATAAACGAGAGCTCGTAAGCGACGTCGTCGGTGACTCGCAACCCCCCTCCCCCAAATTCGTCGTGATTGTGTGTTGTTACGTTGTTTTTTTTGTATATAGTCTCGAAAGCATTATATATTTAAATTTAAGAGGTTGTCTGTTGGTATGTACATGATTTATCGGTATAGCTGATTCATTATTACTTTCATAAGAATACAACGTGACGGAGCGCGGGATGGTATAACACATCGTCGTTTCTGCGATCGCAATGAAAAAAAAATAAACATTTTTCAGTTATTAAAAATCTCTGCCATTCGACTCGTTTATTTGTAGCATAGACCCTTCACCCATTTTATCTCCGAGTGACGCCGATTTTTTTTGTCCCCCTCAAAAAGAATCTTTTCCTCTTTTAAAAGATACTCGAAGACTTCGCTAACTTCAAGTGCGTGACGACCATCGGAGATGCACCAATTCGGTTCCGAGACGCAAAGGGCGTCCCGGTGTCTGGCTGACCCACTATCGCCGCTCGCATATCCGTCTACCTGCGACGATAGAGCTCGTCACCTGTGCCCACGTCGCGCGCGCACCTGATCGCGATAAGATACCGCGCAGAGCGCGCGCGCGTCTTGGAAAAAGGGGCGGGCGATAAGGAAGCGCACGCGGGGTTTCGTAACGCGTACAACGAGAATTCCCGACTACGCGCGGTCGGAAAATAATATCGATTTCCGGCCGGAGTTTCGGGCCGGTTGGCCATCAGTGACCGCGCGCGGGGTACGCGTGATTCATGTCTCGGGATCACCTCGTTCTTCCCCGTCTTCTCTCCCTCCTCACCGCCCTTCCCCCTCCCCCTCGGCTTTCCGAGTAACCGCTCGCGCCGTCTTCTTCGTTCGGTTTTTTTTTTCGTCCCCGCTACTACTGCGCTGCTGCTGCTGCTGCTGCTGCTGCTGCTGCTGCTGCTGCTGCTGCTGCTGCACGCATACACAAAGACGCACGCATACAGACAGACACTCATACACACAGCGCAAGCAAAAGGCCCCGCGCGAAGGGTCGACGCGCGAGGGCGTTGAACCTGCGCCGGCCGAAAAAAAGGTGGGCCACTCGCTCAGCAACGAGTCCACCAACTTTCCCTTGTGTCCCTCCTCGGTTCACGAGCCGCGCGTTATACTCTCCCGGCGCGGCGAGCGAACGAGTGAAAAGCCTTACACGGGGCAGGTTACACGACGCCGCGGCCCTGACGCGAGGCCCACATCGCCCAATTTCTCTCGTCTTGCTCTGTCACTCTTTCTCCTTCGCTCTTTATTTTTCTCTTCGCGTTTATTATTTTTCCTTGTCTCTCTCGTGTATTTTCATCCTGAAGCGCGAGTCGCTCATCCCCCTCCCTGCCCGCGCCGAATTTCGCCACTACTGTAACGCCGACTTTTAATACCTGAATCACGTACTTATAGTCGGAGTCGGTGCGCGCATCACCGCCGCAAGAGTCAGCATTGTCGGGCGCAGCGCTCGAGCCGCGGACGAGCGTTCTTGCGTTGAGCTCTGCTGCCGCTGCTGCTGCCACCCTAACAACGACCCACCGACCCATATTGGGTCGTTGAACCTATACCGGGCGCCCGAAAACTCGTGTGGAGTCGAGAGAGAGAGAGAGAGAGAGAGAGCTCAACACGCGCGCTCGCGCCGCTCGCTTGCGTTTCTTTATCCACAGGACCGTCAACCCCCGGGAAAACTTGCCGAAAATCGCGGGGGGAATTGGGGGGAGGGAGGGAGGGGGGATAACAGGAGCCACGCCTTTCGCAGAACGCTACGCACAAACCTTGGCACCCTAACTCGGCTACATGAGGCCCTAGCTTATTTTGGCCCCTTTTCCTTCCTTCCCGCGCGATCGTTTCGTTACTCTCTTCCTGCAACACCCTCGCGCATCGTCAAAGCCACGGCCCAACTACGCCCACACACCCTCCGAAAACGAAACGAGCTTGCGATTAATGGATTCCTCGCGCCGGTTAGGGTCGCGGCCGCGCCTCGGATACTGCGACGTTGGAATTTCCTGAGGAGATATCTTTGTACGCCCTCGATAACGCTGGTCGACGCCTGCGAGAGACGCATTTTCTATCTACGTGCAAATATTACAGTCGACTATGCAATACGTTTTTATTACGCTAATATAGTTTTCGGTATTTTTGTACTTTATTTTCAGAATATTTCTCATTGAAGTCTCCATGCCGTTTGTAAATATATCTCTGCGTATTATCTATTATACATTGAATAGTATTGTTGTGCTGATGAGACTCATTTACAACCCAAGAAGGAAAAATATGAACATGAACAATAGTACACAGTTGACGGACATGAATTTTATGTTAGGTTTATCAGCCGCGAAAACAGCCGTCTGTTACTTATTTAGCAATGAGATCAGGTTTTAATAGTACTTCGGCGCATCATGGAATGCGTATTACGTATTTTCGTTTTCGTTTTTCTTTTTTTTTTTTTCCTCGCTCATCTGTAAATAACATATATGCTATCTACAGATGAGGGAGATAGTCGGTATTTCACATCGCGGGATTGAGATTCTTTACCGCAGTCGGTAACGAAAATTGTTAGAATATATTCTTGAACAAAATTTAAGCTCTTTCGAGTAAAGAAGGTGCGATGCAATTTCCGTTACCGACCGAACCCGACGTGACATGTTCCTCAGTTAAACACACACCTCGAAACGGACGATTCGTGCTCTGTCTTTCTGGGACAATGTTCAACATTCTTTAGACTCATATAAAGTTTGTATCGGCAAATTTTTCACGCGATCAACAGTATCAAAGACTGCTTCTAATATTTCACTGTGTGTACCGTTCATGTCTTTGTTTTCAATTGTTTTCCAGGTGTCATTGGCAAGCCTTTGAAAATTGTCTGCAACTTTCTCCTGAAACTGCATGTTCTCAAAGCGCTCGTTGCCCCAACCATTTCGCTGTTGCAGCGTTTCCCCGTTGACTTTCAACAGCACCACCAAATCTGGTGCGGGAAGTCCCTTGTCCATTTGCTTGCACCAATCCAAGTCTCTGCCGGTATTGACGGCTCCGTAAGCTGCACCGGAGGCAGCATAACTGTGGACAGACGGAACCTATTCAGATGTTGTTCCAGGAAATATTTTCATAGTCTACATATGTAAGACACGTGGTCCAGGGATACATATAACTTGTTGCATTTTCATGAAAATTAAGTTGTTACCGGTCACAGACAATTGTCTTTCCAGACTCCAGCTCGCTGATAATGTTGTCCTTGGACTCCCAGCGGTTTGCGGAAAACAGCAAAAGGACTGTTTCCTTCGGAAGCTGCAGTTTGTGTTGGAGATATTGATCAATCAGGGCACCTGTTTCACTCTTGCGATCTGCAACAATGTGATGTACATGATTATATTGTAAATATAGTAACGATAATCGGGTTGGTGAGTCGACAATAAACTTACTCGGAAATTGGCGGGATTCAACCGGCAAGTTGTATTTATTTGTCAGTGCCTCGACGAGCATCTTCACCTGCGAGGACTTGCCCACCCTATCGCATCCCTCGAGAACGATAAACGCACCTCGTCCCATGGGTCCCATTGTTGATGGCAATTCGAATTGATTCGGATTTCGAATAAAACGTGTTTCATTCCAAGGCCACCGTACTTTTCGTCCATATTGCGAGCCGACGCGCAACGTCGGTACCCTTGCGCTAGTTATTTGAGAGGCTGTCGTTGATTGGTCGCCCAGGGCTGAGGGATCGTTGGGGATTCGCTGCTGTAGTAACTATAAAAATAGTAGGATTGCCGACGCACTCGACTCAAAACTTGTAAACTACGGTTGCCGAACGTAGGGATATTCGCTCGAGGGAGCGGGGGGGGGGGGGGGGTGATGGCGGTGCTCAGCGGAACGCGGTTCATCACAAACGACCGACGGCCCCGACTCGGTACGGCGATGTTAGGAACTTCTTTCGTATTTCTACAACTTTAAATTTCAACAATTTCATGGGTCGCAATTTACATGTACTTAACGTTTAGAAATTATCATTCCATTCTAACGACCCTATAAACTTGATCTTAAAACCGCAACATATGCGACAATTGCAATTAATTTAGGACAGAGCCGAAAGTGTCTTCGGTACTATTTGTAGATAATCGCGTTTCAAATAAAGAGCGCCGCTATTTTCCTAGCCGAGAAGGCTGCACCGTTGGCCGCGGTTTCCGGCGCGCAGCACTTACATTTTCCGGAGGACAAGGAGATAACACAGATCGTTGGTGGGTTCGTTTCATTTCTCTGGTTGCGCTCGCGGCTGCAAGTCGGTAAGTCGTAATCCGTTGTAATCATTCGTCTGCACGTGCGATCGTCGTTTCAATTGTTATCGATTCGAAAGCGCGAATTGTGGGTTTCGGCGACGAGATTTTAGTTTTGGATTTAAGGATGTTTATTTAATTTCCGGGGGTGAAAAACCAGACCCAGACTGCGACGCTCGCTTCTCATAGTCGCAAATTGCGCGATAGTATGTATTATTATCGTTAGTGTCGTTTCACGGCGTTTGAGGAAGTATTCGCGACATTGGGATTACATTACTGGCAATTATACCTATAGTTTTCCGCGTGTCTCGAAGGTCATAAGGTCGCAGTCGTTACCACGTGGCAAATCAGCGTGTCCGTTTCTTCGATCACTTCCGTGTGCTGGGCTAATTTATTCCGTGTGATTTGTATTGTTCGATTGGAGCCAAAGCTTAAATATGCAATTCCGAGATAAAAATAAAGTGATCATATTTAACCAATTTTAGAATTTTCCAACAGGTAACTCATTCTGAGTGTCAAACCAAGAGATAGGGCAATGGACAAAGTTCCCACGGTCATCGGAAGGAGACAGAGAGAGTTGGGGAAGTTGAGAATGGATCAAACAATGCATAGACGAAAATTGAAATGATGTCGTTGATTCGAGCTGCTATTTCGAGCACAACTTCTGATCAGAAAAATCTTTGGATCATGGCAGACCACAGTTTGAAGCATCCTTCTAATGGTAAGTAATATTTTTTTCCTGATGTTATGACAAAAATATAAATACTTGTAAGGCAAGAAAATCTTTCAAAGAGTTATTCAAATGATGACCACAATAGATAGGGACAACATATTGATTGTGAATGAAATCTATCTATCCTGAGTGAAAACTGATTTTATTTTGCATGCAGCTTTCTCAGTTGTACGAAATTAAATGGATATGTTTTTCCTTTCAGTGCAACTGGTTCACGAAATGCTCTAACAGAAGTGGCGTGGTGTTAGAATCGACAGGTACCTAAAAATGTTTATTCAACTTTTTATTTTTGAGTAACAAAGATCTTTGAGTGATGTATGAACTATCTTAGCCTCAGATGATGACGCTCATATTTACCACTACCCACTACTGACAAAGATCACTTATACAATAAAAAAAAAAAAAATCTCTAGAAAAAAAAATCTACAATATTTTAATCCATATTTTGTACAGTCTGTTGCAGCAGAGATGCATCGCGTTGAATCTATTGCCACCGCCGTCGGACGGAGAGGAAATAACGCCAGTTAAAACGTGAACTGACAGGTAAACACGTTTATTCAACGATACATTAGCTACATCGACGGCAAATTGGCTTAGATTAACAAAGATCTTCGAATGATGTATGAACTATCTTAGCCTCAGATGATGACGCTCATATTTACCACTACCCACTACTGACAAAGATCAATTATACAATTAAAAAAATCCCTGAAAAAGAATAAAATTTTCGGCAATTTTGTAATTCACATTTTCTACAGTCTGTTGCAGCAGAGATAAATGGGGAGACTGCCAATGGGTTGGCTTTTTACTGACCTGTCGCACGATCGAGCGAAATAAGAACAACGGAAAAAGAAAATAAACATTTTATATTAAGGGATCGTCACAGTGTGACCCTCCGAAAAATCAATGATTTTCGCGAATATTTTTTGTTAAGTTGTAATGAACTAATTGGTCTGGTTTTTTTAAAATAAATAAGTACATTCTTGAAGAATACAAAATGATTTTTTTTATGTGCATTTCCTTAATGTATAATAATGATATAAATTGTTTAAATAGCTCGTGTAAAAAAAAGGTCCTGCGTTGTGTCCACGATTGCGGCCGCAATTTTGATCTGAACCAAAAATTTCAAAAAGATTATTAATCTGTGGGAAATTCGCTATCGCGCTATGGGAGCTTTTTTTTTTTTGAAATTTGACAAAATGGCGGCGGTTTGAACGAAAATTATCGAATTTAGCCCTTTTTTTCGACAGTTTTTCGTAAAAAAAAATAGGAAGATTTAATAAAAAAAAAAAGCGTCCATAGCGCGATAGAGAATGACGTTAGAAATGTTCTTTCAAAATTTGAAATCGATACCGTCATAACTCTTCATTTGAGAGTGGACACCGTTTTGAAAAACAACATTCCGAGAAAAACGCGTTTAAAGTTTGCACACGCCACTGTCACGCTGCAATCCCTTTCTCTAAGAAAGGCTGTAGCGACCGAAATAATTCGAAATTCGATAAAAAAAATTTAACAGAATGTTTATAACCGTGTATACTATCCGATAATGAAAAAAAAAATCTTTTTTTTATTTCACACTGTGACGATCCCTTAAAGATATCTTTTGTTTTATTCACTCACAATACACAACACATCCCCATGTTTTCGTTACCGACGGTGGTACTGCCGTCCCGGTCGGTAAAGAAAACTATAATTTCGAGGTTTCCTGAACATGTCCGTGAAAAATAAATTCTAAGAATTCAGAGACAAAGCTCCGAGCAAAAATCTGAAAATATATTCAGGATTATCACACAAGCGTAAGATTATCCTGGCGTCAACCCCCGGAGAATCCCTTGCGTATCGTCTCGTGAGGATGATCCAATCAAAGCCATCGCTTGGGGTATATCCAATTGAATAGTCGCAATGCGAAAACCGTTGCCTTCCTTCGACAGGCAGAAATAACGAGTTTTCAATGTCATTAAAAATGTAATAACAAAAAAAGACAAAACAAATTCCCGCAAAGTACGATCCATACAAATAATGATACACATTGTCGTCAGATGATTTTAATTCATCTCGCGCCCCTCTCGTTCGTGTAATTCGCGCCGCTTATGCAAATGACTGGTCTGACATTTCGCGTCGCGTAGTGTTTTTGCGGCGATTGTAATATTTCTGAGGTTTATATCAACCCGACAATCCGTATACAGTCGAAGACGCATGTATCGTTCGAAAGCGGATGGAATGTGGCAAACGTCGGCCGGTAGTGGGAGGCAGGACAGGGAGGCGTGACTCCAGATAAACTTATCGAATCACGCCGGAGATTCGTCGGTGGTGTGTACGAGGAGAACTTGACGGGTTGTCAAATCGTACTCGTGTCAGGCCAGCGCCGCGTTGAGTATTGTCGCACGTTTGTTGGATCGTTATATTCGTCGAACTCGTCATGGAAACTTACGAGAGCGTATTGCTCGTTAAATCGGAAGTGTTCGTCTTCAAAATTCCGCCGAAGACGTCGAACAGGGGCCATCGGTGAGCGAACAACCTCGTTTCATCGCGCTGTCTCTCTCCCTCTCTCTGTGCCTCTGTCTCTATCTCCGTCTCTCTCTCTGTATTTCTCTCGTATTGTGTTCCTCGCGGAACGTCGCATAATCGCATCCCTGCCCGACGAACTTTCTCTTATCGCTTCTTTCCCACCGACACTCGACGGGAAAGAGGCGATCGGAAAGAGCTCGATTTTACACATTGGACAAAAAAAAAGAGAAAAACAAAAGGTTGGGTTTCTAGGCTTCTTTGCACAGCGACAACTAGGAGCTTCAATGTTGTTTTTATTTACACTCGCAGCGCGGCAGACTGGAATCTGCAGGATCCTTCATGGACGGGACGCATGCGTCTGGTGTCGCAGGGCGACACCATCACCCTCAAGTTGGAGGACAAAATTACTGGCGAACTGTTTGCCAAGTGTCCCATCGAAACTTATCCCGGACTGGCGGTGGAACCGGTGACGGACTCCTCTCGCTACTTCGTTCTCAGAATTCAGGATGACGGCGGAAGATCGGCCTTCATTGGCGTCGGCTTCCTGGACAGATCGGACAGTTTCGACCTCAACGTGGCTCTGCAGGATCACTTCAAGTGGCTGAAGAATCGCGAGCAGATTGAGAAGGAAAAAGAGACTCCCAAGCAAGAGTTGGATCTGAGGTTCAAGGAAGGAGAGACCATCAAGATCAACATGAAGATCACTGTGAGTCTCAGCGGTTGTGCTATCCACCGAAGGTGACTTTGTTATCGGGTACAGAAACGAACGATATTTTTCTTTTTTTTTTTTATACAGAAAAAAGACGGCAGCGAGGTTTCATCGAAGTCGAAACAACGCGCCCAGGCTGGCATCGGACTGCCGCCACCGCCCGGTGGTGTGAAGATTGCTCCGCCACCGCCGAGAACACCGACTTCCTCGCCGGCCCACAAGCCTGCGCAAAATCCGCTGAGTCAAGGGCAAACGGGCTCGGAATGGGGCGAATTCGCGAGCGCGTCCCAGCAGCAACAGCAACAGCAACAATCGGCCGCCGCGGCAGCGGCACCCTCGACCAACGCCAGTTGGGTACAGTTCTAATTACTTTTTGCAGTATGTTTAAGTTACGCTGATATCGTTGCTATGGACTAGGCGAGAAACGCACGCATCCTCGTTCTCAATTTAGAGGTTCCACGTACCACGCGACAGGCGTACATACACGGTAGCGTATGTATACAATGTATATTGATAGGGGATGATGAAACGAGTGTGCGCTCGATCGTGGACGCAACCCGATTCGGTCTGTAGGCAATCACTCGCGCGGGCCACTTAGTTACACAAACTGTAGCGAAAAAAAGCGACCGTAATCATGGTACAGTTGCGTTGTATTCCTTCTCCTTCTTTTGAGACGCAGAGGGTCGTTAAAACCTCGTTTATTGCATCATCGGCGATGGCAAAGATAATCTCATCGAATTTGTCGGTAAGAGCTTGCATCACGTGACGAATTTATTTCTTTTTTTTTCTTTGATTTTAATCGAGATAAGAACGTCGTTGCGGTGTCTCGAACGCGAGCGATATCAATGACCATTCGAAAGAGATCCGTAAGGGAGTAGCACGCGGGATTATTCATCGTAGCCAATGAGGTAGTCGGTCCGCCGAATCTCGCCCTCCCCAAGTTCCATCACTTCGTGACGTGTATTAGAGATCGATCTCGAGAATTGTTGATGTATTATTACACTATGCATGATTGTACGACGTGGGGAAACTCGTTTACGAGATCGTTAGACCAGAGCACTAGTTTGAGAAATGCAATATTATCAGTCTGCCAGTGGCGTTTGTATATAACGAAAGATCAGGATCATCCTCTAGTGTATAAGATATGTAATGCCTAAATCTATTCATGACTAATCCAGAATACATTATGAAAAAGATGAAAAAAACGACACTTAGCAGTCCCCGTATTTCAGAGTTAATGAAATATTTTTTCATGTTACATCCCGCCACTATTTTTATTCCTTCGATGTACTTTAAAACGGAAGATGATAGAAACGACTAAAAGAAAAAAAAATATTAACGAACGAAATAATAAATATATCGGCCCGAGCATGCTTATTTTCGTATCGCACGAGAGTCGCACGAACTTCTTTGTAAATACGGCGACTCTCGATGTTTACCTCCGACTCTCATAAATGTTATTCATTGTTGTTATAGTATTTCAGAGAATATAAAAAATGAAGGTACCTAATTGTGGTTGAGTTGGATTTTTTTTTAAATGTCCTTGATGAACCAAGGCATAAACGTCGACCGAAAATTGCATCGCGCAATGACGGAAAGTCACGATTATCGATCATTGTAAATCGTTGATGTTGATTTTTTTCTCTTTTTTTTTTTCGAAACGACCATTAGACATATCGCGGTATCTGTACATAAGCGTATTATTAGTTGAATTATTTTGTGGGTACGGAAAAATTCACTGATAACTTCCTTGTTAAGCTTGGAGTTACGCTTGCCCTGTGTGTTTCAATTTATAAAAACAAATACAAAAAAAGCTATAATCTGTATGATATACTATATTTATTATCAAAACGAAACGTACAAAGCCTCGTGTAGCGTTTTAATGATAAAGAGAATGAGAATAGCATGTTCTGCGACTTAGAATCGCAAATCATTGTCGCGCGTAGTCGCCCCTGCGACGCGGATCATTCCAGCGTATATTTTTTCGAATATATAGGAGCAAGGTGGACCTGTTTATAGGCACAGTCGACGCATTCCAAGTTGTAAAGTTGTTACGTGCCAGACAGACAAAGTTGACACAAATTCTGGGTGTGTCCCGACTATCAACTCGAGGACACGCAATTTCTTCTCCGAATCGTTCATTTACCGATAGATCATCGAGATTATCCGCATATGTATTCGTCAGCTTATCGCTCATGCCTATTATGATTTCACCTGTTGCCTCACGGCCTAATAACACATTTTCGGCGAATCGATTTCGGCTCATGAACGAAGAGACGAAGAAAACAAGACAAAAAACGTTTGAAACGCAGCAAGAATCGGATTCATTTCGCTCCACTGGCATAGAAACTATTTTTAAGATACATATAGGCTCATAGGATCTAGGGTTGAGATATAGGGTAACTTAAGACAATGTTGCTGACGTATTCTATTGTACTGTATATTTAGTGTTTGTCCATATAATAAATGGCATTATTTAGCACACTCAAGTGATCGTTACATTATTTAACAAATAAATACTCAATAGGGAGTAACAGCTGCTGAAAATCTTATCCTATAGCGATTGGTGGGTTCGTGGTGAGTCCCGAGACCAAGCATTAACAACGTTTATTGCGCGAGACATTGAGTCGCAGACTACGCATCGCCATCGCTCGGTTGAAGTGACGCTGAACCGGTCGCTGAAGCTGCTCGGCCGCCAGTGTTAGATTCTCGTCGCATTCGATGCTACTGAGAACGACTAGAAGCACGCCAAGTACCTGCGCAACAAAATATCCAAGTTATAGCACCGTGAAGGCCAAAATAGCTGGCGTTAGACACTTTTGGTCCCGTAAATAATAACAAAAACGTCCAATACTCCATTTTTTAATTAACTAAGATCCCTGAAGAATTTGTTCAACGTCGGAGAAAATATTTAACTTCAGATGTAGATGTTTTGGAGTGAATAAAATTGGATTAAAAGTCGACTGTTTTCAAGATACTCAAAGAATCAATAAACGACGAAAAAACTTTTAGAAACCTACCAGACAAACGATAATGAGCAGCGTGTAGATGTGTATGCTCGCCGCGGGAAATGATTCGACCTCTTTGAGGGCTTCGGCCGCATCGGTGAGATCGGGTTTGAGCTCTAAAGCGTTACGTAGATGAACGGCTGCCTCTTGAAAGTGACCGTAAGCCTTGAATATCTGACCGAGTGTGAGATACTGCTCCCAAGCGTTGCGATCCGGAGGCTGAAGTTCCAGCGAGCGTCTCGCCAGGTACGTCGCGTCGTCCAGATATTGGAGCACCAGCAGGACCCTCGCGAGATTCAGCAGCACCTCGGCATTGTGCGGCGAAACGGCCAGAGCTCTCCGAAAGCATTCGATGGATCTCTGTGCGTTACCTTTTATGCGCCAGAAATTACCGATCTGATTGTACAGTTGAACCGACTTCGGCTTCTGTGAAAAACATAGAGCCCCAGGATTAAAACTATTGCAAATGTGATTATGTGTATCGTTTTAATAGTTAGAACAATGAAAGTTTACCTCCTTCTTGGCTTTCTTCAATCGTCTTTCCAACAGATCTATATCGACGTCGGTAACTTTGCCGGTGCTCTTTTTGAACATAAGGGCGACATGAGGCTCCGGTACCAACGGATGTTTGTTTCTGTTGGCGACGCCGACCAAATTGTCGTAGTACGTAAAATTCACGGGTTTCCCACAGTCCAATACAATGTCGTCGCACTGCTGACCAGGCGTGCAGGCAAATTGCTCCGTTGATATCTCTGACGAGGGAGGATATGGCTCTGTCACATTTGGCGTGTCCGTCAATACGTACGACGTGAACCGTCTGCCAAGGGGACCAAAGTTAGGGCTTTCTTAACACTGAAAGAACAGCAAGCCACACACAGATGCTAACTACAGGCAAAAACAGAAACTATACAATGTGTATTATAACAAAACTTAAATATTTTCATGTGAGTTGTTGACGTTGAGAAATTTTTGTGAAATACAAACAATGCCAGGAGTTACTAATTATTTAAATTAATTTAGTCAATTTTTGGAAATTATATTACTGATTGTTTTAGACAAATGAATTTTTTTGTTCTGAGAATAATTTGACAATGTGGAAATGAATTACATTTTTCTCATTTCTTTGAAGACTGAATAAATGTTAAAAATAACTACTTACTCAATAAGTAAATACAAGTTGAAAAAAGTTTTGCTGTTATTGCAATAAGCTTTGCACAATCTGTGCACTATTGATCATTAACTTATTTATCAGCTGAAACTCTTGTACACATAAATGTAACTTTGTATTAGGAAGTAAATAGAAATATGAAAATTCAAAATGATAGAAATTTCACAGAATATAAATGCATTATCAATTCGAGCTGGTAGAGGTAAAAATATAAAAAAACAGGCGACAGCAGGCAAATTTATTCTCTGGTATGTTCCAAAGTGCACAGTCAGTGATTCTTAATGGCCAGTTTTATTACTCCCACATCACCACCAAGAGTTCAAAAATCTTGCATACACGTGAGCGACCCACAATTCAGAAAAACCAATTTCCCAATTGCCATGTAACAATGACGGACATGAAAGTTGCTGTACGTAATGCAACGCAACGCAACGCCAGTAACTCAACTACGCGAATGTGCAGTAGTAAATTTAGAATCTTCACATTTGTATGCTCCGGTAGAAGACTATCAGATTGTCGCAGTCGTCGTGAAACTGTATCCGAGTCTTGGTGCTTGAGGAAAATATACGTGTTGTATCCTTACGGCATGCATTATTATATTGTTTTCTCTTTCCAACTTCAGATGCAGTTAAATGTCAACGAGACGTCGCCGATATCGTCGGACACTCACCGTTCGTGATCACCCGCGACAAAGTTGTTGTAGTCGTTGCAGTAGACCTGCAGCTTCTCGTGACTCTCCGACGAGGCGGTCTTGCTCCATCCCTGGCCGCTCGCGGTGCTCGCGGTGTTGGCGAGGATGTCGAAGATGAGGTCGTCCTCGAGTGCCGACGGAAACTGCGTCGCCTTGATGACCCTGTCGGCGCTCAGCCGCCAGGACGTTCGCGAGTTTATGAGCTTCACCTGGAGCACCAGGAAGCACAGGGCGTAGCTCGCGACGCGACCGTGCGCCCACATCCTCAAGCCACACGAGTGTCGCGACGAAACGCGCACAATTGACACAAACACCGATCACCCGGGCCCCGCGGATATCAACGGATCTCCGGAAGGAAATTTTTCACACGGATAATCTAATAACGAGCGGTCGCGGAGACATCGACGGGGGGGGGGGGTGACCGAAGGACGAACGCACGCGCGCGCGCGCAACGAGAAACATACACACATATACACACTGACACACACACACGGACGCACACTGCTCTGAAATCGTCGAGATACGAGCTTCCACGCGCTCTCGTAACGCGGTGCGAAAAATTTTCGCGCAGCGCCATCTCTTGCATTGAAAATCGCAAGTTCTTCCCCCGCTCCCCACCCCCCCCCGCCACATAATGCGAATCATCTTCGATTATTTCTTCACATGTTTCGAGCTTCATATTTATCAGCTGCGAATTTGGTACATCGTCTCCGGAATCTTTGGCCCAATTTTCAGCGGCATTAACCGCGGATTCGCGTTGGTTTTATCATGTTTTCTCGGGTTTTTTGTACTTTAAGATGGACGAGGTAGCGCACGATGCGCGCGCATCGTGGAGGGTTTTGCGCGTTGCTGCTGCGACTCGCGCGTCGCCTGATTGGCTGGCGCGTTCTCTCGCGAACTCGCGCGGCGCTGGCCTGACAGATATCAGCTGTTTCAGTAAACAAAGAGACGCGTTTAGAGATGGACGTCCGTGACTCCGGCGCTGACGAGGATGCGAGGCACGACGTACAAAGCGGCGACGGCGGCGGCGAAGACGCCCTCAGCGTCGCGTCGGACAACGAAGATGGCAACGACAACTGGTATTACATGCCCGACTCGATCCTCCTGCCGATCTTCAAGCTCCTCACGCCGCGCGAGCTCGTGACAGCGGGAAGCGTGTGCAAACAATGGAACAGAGTGTCGAAGGACGAGTTCCTGTGGAAGGATCTCTTCTATCGGACCTACAAGATCGAGCCCAGCGTCGGGATCATGCCAGGTGAGTGGCGACTGCCCGCAAAAAAACGCGCGATCGGTGCCCAGCTGTTTGCGCTTTCGCATCTGCCGTCGAGAAAACAAGCCCGTTGTTATCGTGAAATACTCGTTGAATGCAGGAAAAAATTCGTGGCTGAGCGAGTTCAAGAGACTGGCCTATCACACGCCGCTCCTGGAGACGGAAGTGCAGAAGGAACATTGCCACCAGGTGCTGCATGTCAGCTTCTCTCACAATGGCAAAATGTTTGCTACCTGCTCCAAGGACGGCTATATATTGGTAATGTATTTATTTAACATGGAAATATGGATATTTTAGCCACAGATAATTTTACGAAATTTATTCGTGATGGAATTTGAAAGAAAAAATGTATTGGGAATTTATTTAAATTGTTTATTATTTTTGTCAGTACTTAATGTTAAAAAAATTAGTTATTGCTTTGTATGTCAATTTTTAATTAACTGTGTTTTTTCATTTTTTGTAGGTATGGGACAGCCAATATCCAGTGTCTATTAAGTATCATCACGACATGAAGGCCTTTAGTTGGAAGTACACACAGTTTTCTCAATTCAATTCCTCCGACACACTGCTGCTGGTGTCAGGAGTGCACTTCGGAGCGCCGCACAGTACATCAGGAGAGATAGCGGTGTTCAGAGTGGCGCGTGAGTTCAGAAATAGTAACACTTTGTTTTGATCATAAGAGTCTTAGAAGATTCAGTCACCGGCTGCTTCTCGTGGATCGCGGTGCTTCGTTCGTCGCGGTAGACGCGAACGCACGAAATTCATCGCACTCGTCGCGTCGCGAGAGTCGCGCAAAACGAGTGCGACGAAACAAAAAAATAAGATGGAAACAAATTGCGCGCACTCGTAGTTACAAATATAATGTCTTTGTTTGAAGCGACGGAACGCGCCGGTTAGGAGATGCAAAAGGAATGACGAAACGTGTCCGCGCCATTGGCACGAGACAGCTATAAATAGCTTAAGGTTCATGTACTTGAATTCCGATTGCCGTGCGTGCCAAGAAAAATAGGACAATAGGTACGGTCAGAGACGCCCGTGGATGGAACTCTTAAATTTTTCGCACTAGCAACTAAAACTCAGCGGGATCTTAATTGCGAAAAAAAAAAAAATAACGCAGTACCGTAGTAACGCTGGAAATTAACGTTGTAATTTTTGACGAATTCACTCCGGTAGAATTAGTCGATGGCGATTAATCAGTAATGACGAAAATTGTCTTCGGTGATTTGCAACTTCTAACGACCTCCACTTCCGAGTATATCGATTACTTGAATTATTCACAGCGTGTTTTGAGCTCCGGCGCCGACAGAAGCGTCCGTCGATCTTGCTTCGTGAATCGCTGGCTGCGCAATTTTTTTTCTTTCTAATAATAACGCACAAAGGAAGCGCGGGTTTGTCGTTGACTACTTCGTCGAAACGCTGATATTGCCCGAAATTAACGTAATACGTTTTTAAGGAGTGACTGTTCAGCGTGGAATTAAGCGATAATTCGTTATTAATTTATCATAGCGAAGAGTTTCCTTCTGGAGTTTGTTAACTTCTAACGATCGCGCTTTCAGACATTTTCCGGGAGGTTGTGAAGGTTCTCGATCAATTGATTATTCGAATTAATTTGTTGCAGCGGGTTTCGACCTCCAGTGCCGAGTCGTGAACAAACCTTATGACATATTCGGCACGTGGTACAGCGAGCGTCATCTTTTGAGCGGTGATTTGCAGTGGCTCGCACACCTCGTCAGCGCCAGCGTTCTCTGGCTCAATAAGGCAAATCAGGAATCCGAGAGCGAGCACGTACCGATAATGAATCAACTTTACAGGTAGCCCCGGAAACTAATTAATTCAATCCTTCTGACCCGTTTTATTGTCACGTTGTCGAACGATTCCTTAATTAAAATCGTTTTAGATTCTACAATGGCAACGCCGCTTCCATCCGGGCAGTCATGGTCGCTAATTGTCTGTCTCCCGCTCCGTGCGAAACGGAAACACCGGAGAGTCAACCGTCGAGTTCTAGCGTGAAGGAAGAGCGAGGGAATCCACCGAGTCACAGAGAATTGTCGTCGTCGAGCAACATACAACAGCCTCAGGAAGAACCTGAAGTGCTGCATTACGCATCGTCGAGATTGCAGTACGACTATCCTCCTCGCCTGTTGTCTTCCTTCAATGCTGGAAACAGCTAATTTTACCGACTCGATAGCAAACACAAATATGATGGTATGAAATTCTTCCAGATATAGCACGCTCGAAGGAGGCTTCATGAACTGGAGGCGACTTGGCGATGGTTTTGAATACGCCAGCCCTATCACGTATAATCAGGAATATCGTCAGGCGGAGATGGAAAAGGAAAATATGGAGAGCGACAGCGAAACGGAGACACATCAGTGGGACGAAGAGAGCGAATCAGCGGGTGAGAATTAATAACGAGGATTTAAAAATAATAGAGAGATTAAGTTAATTTGATTTAATGAATTGGAGTCCTTTCAATTCACATTAAACATGTTTACAGAATCATCGGCAGCGGAGGATTGCGACTCCGACGATTTAGCGGACAATCCGGAAAAGCTTCTGATTTTCACCACCGGCTCGAAAACATACACGCCTCATCAGGTAGGATTCAAGCGAATCAAGCCGGTCAACTTTCCGCGGAGGCTAGATCCGGGGCCGTCGTTGCGCGAGCGATTGGCTCAACGGGAAAGGGAGCGCGAGCGACAGATTGCGGGCTCGCGCTTGGAGCCGAATTGGTTGGATTACGATTCCGTTGCGGAGAAATTCGACAAGGTTGATCATCTTATCGATCTTCATGGACATATAATAGGAATGGGGCTTTCTCCGGATCACCGGTGAGTTTCCTTTAAATTTGAATCCGGAATTATTAACTTAAACTCATGAAAACGATAATTTTACCATACTAGGCTAATCACACACGCGTGCCCGAGATAGTTTTGCGCTGCAGCGCTCTTATGATGCTTTAAAAGGGTAAATCGCAACTGAAAAATCCCTTTTTAGTTGATTTTGAAGAAAAAAAAAAAAAATCGTTTTGTTTGCCAGAAATCATAGATCTGGCCGCCGGGCCGAAAACCGCCTAAATCGGGGTCACGAAATTTATTTTTTCAAAATATTGACTTTTTACCTATACCATCGTTCTCAAGTCGCATATTCTACCCCTGAAAATACTGGCTTTTTTAGTTGATTTTGAAAAAAAAAATTTTTGGCCGAACAGTTTGTCAGAAATCGTAGATCTGGCCGCCGGGCCGAAAACCGTCCAAATCGGGGTCACGAAATGTATTTTTTCAAAATATCGACTTTTAACCTATACCATCGTTCTCAAGTCGCATATTCTACCCCTGAAAACACTGGTTACAACCCTTTTTTAGTTGATTTTGAAAAAAAAAATTTTTGGTCGAGCAGTTTGTCAGAAATCGTGGATCTGGCCGCCGGGCCGAAAACCGCCTAAATCGGGGTCACGAAATTTATTTTTTCAAAATATCGACTTTTAACCTATACCATCGTTCTCAAGTCGCATATTCTACCCCTGAAAACACTGGTTACAACCCTTTTTTAGTTGATTTTGAAAAAAAAAAATTTGGTCGAGCAGTTTGTCAGAAATCGTAGATCTGGCCGCCGGGCCGAAAACCGCCTAAATCGGGGTCACGAAATTTATTTTTTCAAAATATCGACTTTTAACCTATACCATCGTTCTCAAGTCGCATATTCTACCCCTGAAAACACTGGTTACAACCCTTTTTTAGTTGATTTTGAAAAAAAAAATTTTTGGCCGAACAGTTTGTCAGAAATCGTAGATCTGGCCGCCGGGCCGAAAACCGCCTAAATCGGGGTCACGAAATTTATTTTTTCATAATATCGACTTTTAACCTATACCATCGTTCTCAAGTCGCATATTCTACCCCTGAAAACACTGGTTACAACCCTTTTTTAGTTGATTTTGAAAAAAAAAATTTTTGGCCGAACAGTTTGTCAGAAATCGTAGATCTGGCCGCCGGGCCGAAAACCGCCTAAATCGGGGTCACGAAATTTATTTTTTCAAAATATCGACTTTTAACCTATACCATCGTTCTCAAGTCGCATATTCTACCCCTGAAAACACTGGTTACAACCCTTTTTTAGTTGATTTTGAAAAAAAAAATTTTTGGCCGAACAGTTTGTCAGAAATCGTAGATCTGGCCGCCGGGCCGAAAACCGCCTAAATCGGGGTCACGAAATTTATTTTTTCAAAATATCGATTTTTAACCTATACCATCGTTCTCAAGTCGCATATTCTACCTCTGAAAACACTGGTTACAACCCTTTTTTAGTTGATTTTGAAAAAAAAAATTTTTGGCCGAACAGTTTGTCAGAAATCGTAGATCTGGCCGCCGGGCCGAAAACCGCCTAAATCGGGGTCACGAAATTTATTTTTTCAAAATATCGACTTTTAACCTATACCATCGTTCTCAAGTCGCATATTCTACCCCTGAAAACACTGGTTACAACCCTTTTTTAGTTGATTTTGAAAAAAAAAATTTTTGGCCGAACAGTTTGTCAGAAATCGTAGATCTGGCCGCCGGGCCGAAAACCGCCTAAATCGGGGTCACGAAATTTATTTTTTCAAAATATCGACTTTTAACCTATACCATCGTTCTCAAGTCGCATATTCTACCCCTGAAAATACCGGTTACAACCCTTTTTTAGTTGATTTTGAAAAAAAAAATTTTTGGCCGAGCAGTTTGTCAGAAATCGTAGATCTGGCCGCCGGGCCGAAAACCGCCTAAATCGGGGTCACGAAATTTATTTTTTCAAAATATCGACTTTTAACCTATACCATCGTTCTCAAGTCGCATATTCTACCCCTGAAAACACTGGTTACAACCCTTTTTTAGTTGATTTTGAAAAAAAAAAATTTTTGGCCGAACAGTTTGTCAGAAATCGTAGATCTGGCCGCCGGGCCGAAAACCGCCTAAATCGGGGTCACGAAATTTATTTTTTCAAAATATCGACTTTTAACCTATACCATCGTTCTCAAGTCGCATATTCTACCCCTGAAAACACTGGTTACAACCCTTTTTTAGTTGATTTTGAAAAAAAAAAATTTTTGGCCGAACAGTTTGTCAGAAATCGTAGATCTGGCCGCCTGGCCGAAAACCGCCTAAATCGGGGTCACGAAATTTATTTTTTCAAAATATCGACTTTTAACCTATATCATCGTTCTCAAGTCGCATATTCTACCCCTGAAAACACTGGTTACAACCCTTTTTTAGTTGATTTTGAAAAAAAAAATTTTTGGCCGAACAGTTTGTCAGAAATCGTAGATCTGGCCGCCGGGCCGAAAACCGCCTAAATCGGGGTCACGAAATTTATTTTTTCAAAATATCGACTTTTAACCTATACCATCGTTCTCAAGTCGCATATTCTACCCCTGAAAACACTGGTTACAACCCTTTTTTAGTTGATTTTGAAAAAAAAAAATTTTTGGCCGAACAGTTTGTCAGAAATCGTAGATCTGGCCGCCGGGCCGAAAACCGCCTAAATCGGGGTCACGAAATTTATTTTTTCAAAATATCGACTTTCAACCTATACCATCGTTCTCAAGTCGCATATTCTACCCCTGAAAACACTGGTTACAACCCTTTTTTAGTTGATTTTGAAAAAAAAAAATTTTGGCCGAACAGTTTGTCAGAAATCGTAGATCTGGCCGCCGGGCCGAAAACCGCCCAAATCGGGGTCACGAAATGTATTTTTTCAAAATATCGACTTTTAACCTATACCATCGTTGTCAAGTCGCATATTCTACCTCTGAAAACAATACAGAAAACAAAACACTGCCATCAACCTTTTTTTAGTGGATTTAAAAAAAATACGATATTTGACAGAACTGTCAAAGTTATCAAGGACAAATGAACCTAGACTCGGTCTGAGAGTCCCAGCCAATCACAACTCGAATAGTTTGCTAACAATGCTTTCCGTTACTCATGAACTTTGTAAATGAGGGATTCCGTTACTCATGAACTTTTTAAAAGAGGGATTAAACGATCATTCAAAAAGCGACAACGTTTTGTCATTGAAAAAAAATATCGTTTAAGACTTTGTTAGACCGAAGTTTAAGCGAAAGAAAATGCAAACGAATGGTTTTTTTCGATGTGCAGTTACCTATACGTCAACACGAGGCCTTGGCCTCGAGGATACGTTATAAGCAATCCCCTTCAGCCGCCCCCCATAGCTCAGGAAATCGACATTCACGTGATTGATTTGGTGACGCTGAAACAAGTCGGCACAATGTTAAGAGCGCACAAAGCCTACACGCCCAACAACGAGTGTTTCTTCATATTCTTGGACGTTTGTGACGAATATGTAGCGAGGTGATGATGTGATATATTCGCGCTGCATCGCAGCATGGCCACTTGAAATCCTTAACTCAACGACTAATCATTTCTTCACAGCGGCGCCGAGGACAAGCACGGATATCTCTGGGACCGTCACTACGGAATCTGTTTGGCCAAATTTCCACACTCCGATGTCGTCAATTCCGTGGCATTCAATCCTCGCGATCCCGAGATGCTCGTGACGACCAGCGACGATTTCACCGTTAAAGTCTGGCGCAGTCGAGCTATGGTGAAGGCGCTGGGCCTCGACGAGAACGAGTATCGAAGGGGAATGGAGGTGCGCAAACGGCGCAGGTACCACAGAAGCAGCTGTAACGTTGACTGATTGAAGACCATTCAGTTTCCGATTTAAGGAGATTTCTGCGGGGCATCGTTGGGAGTCGTTAGTCTTCGGCGAGAAGTGCCGAAGGTTTCTGGCGCAGAATTGTGATAAATTTATGTACAGGGAGTTGTCCTCGAAGAGTGAAAAGTCGGAGATTGGTTTTACACCGGTACTTCGAGCGGAAGCTTCGACTCCCAACCACATCTGGCGTCGCGGATCACGGATCTCTTGGAAATCGGAAACTGAATGATATGAACGTAAAAAGAAAACTTGATCTTGCAACAATATACATTAAGAAAATGTGAATTAACGAAAGCTACAAAATTGCCACTGTACGCAATGAGTGTTAATCCTTTATAAGATCGTTCTCTCGTAAGGCTATGATTATATTTTTTACATACCGTTTTGAATAATCGTTTCTTTTTTTTTTTAATTATATTTTGTATATATATATTATATATTGTAACGATGCTAAAGTCACTCTCAGAGACACTCGCGCATTCGGACAAACTTTCAACAGTAAATATCGTAATCTCAGCCAGAGGTTTCGCAAAACCATCTAGTCCGAGATCATCACATTGGTTACAATAAAAAATTAAGACTTTCTTTATCTTTCATTTTCGAGGAAAAGAAAATCAAACGGCTTGTCAGACAATGCACTTTAAAAGTACGATATGGCAACTTCAATGTATATTCCATGTGAGATAATTCTATCGTTAGGAATCATGTTTAACGTTGGACGGAAAAATGAAAGTGAGTCTGTTGCTATCAACACGAGAAACAATTAAATACTGTATCTTACGACAATAGTGCACAATACTTTTAGCTGCATCTTCACGTAATATCTATCGTTATCTCTAAGGTTGAATTGTGGGTTTTAAACTTGGAATTTTAAGAACGTTAGACGTTAAATTTAACGACGAAGATAAATGGAAGCCGGGACAGGGAGAAAGGCTTCAAAAGCGCTCTCCCCTAGGGTCTTCGATATGAGACATATATACTGCACTCCATTTGTAGATTACGATTTTTCTGACGTTTAACAGGAGAAAGAGAAGATAGTATATTTACAAATTAGATTGTACTCCGAAGACTGAGAACTTACATGGCGAATAAATGTTGGTAGTCGAGGAAATCCACGTAAACTTCATTGATTTTTTCTTTTTTCCTTGTTAGAGATAGATAATTATACAAAAGAGGAAGATTCACATCGTTTGGCGGAGATAGACGATCTTTTAGGTTGAGTCCGTCACCAAAGGTTCTAGAACAAAAGACAGAGAGACTGAAACATTTCTGGGATAAATAAAAAAAAATATCGCGTTTTTTCAAAACACAACTCTACCTGCTTGTGGTGATATGCTGTCCGGTGGATGTTTTGAATTACTTGGCGCAGCCTTCTTGTGGATGTCCTTGTGGCCGTGGCAATGCTCGCACTCCTCATCGCTGTCCTCTGAGCTACTTTCACCGAAACTTTTCGGTTTCTCATAAATGCAGCAACCTAAAACATTCGTATTTAGTGTCGAATCTTTCGCAACCGAATTTTCACCGCCTTTTGTTCTCCTATTGCTTACATTTGGATTTCTTTTTGTTCATGTGTTCGTTATCCACCGTTCCCTGTGTCCATTGAACCTTTTTACTCGATCTTGGCTTCCGTAGGCACAGTCTCACGGTCGGAACTTCCTAAAAACAAAGGAAACATAATGAAATCAAATTGATTCAACATTTTTTGCGCTATTTTCAAAATTTCAATGGTGTACTAATATATGCGGTGGATTTTAAAAACCGTGTTTATTCATGTCTCAAAAGATATACAAATCGCCAATCTATTGTATAATTTTTTTCTTTATCAGTTCCTCTATAGTTTCGTCGGAATAGTTCAACACATTCTTCAAGACTTCCGCGGTATGTTCGCCCAAGGTCGGTGGTGGTAGTCTCGCCGAATTTTCAGCGTAGCTGTATTTCACCGGTGGTCCCACGACTTTGACGGTGCCGTACGTCGGATGCGGCAATTCTTTGACAATCCCTATGCTCTGCACATGTGGATCCTCGAACACCTAAAAAATAGAATCAGTGTGATTTGAGGTAATTGTCAAAGTAGTCATAGAGCTAACGTTTTCCTACATTACCTGTGCTATTGTGTTAATAGGCCCATAAGGAAAAGGAGCGTTTTCGAAAATCTTCTTCCATTCAGCGTTGGTTTTCGTCTTGAACCTTAATCTCAGAATGCTCAACAGCTTCTCCCTGTTATTCACCCTGTCAGTGTTTTCCTTAAATGCAGGATCTCCGATCAAATGTGGAAGCTCCATTTTATGGAGAAGAGCCTCAAATTGCTGGTTGCTGGCAGCTCCGACTGTCATGTAGCCATCTTTTGTGGGAAAAGCTTCATAGGGCACGATACTCTCGTGCTCAGAACCCCATCGGGTGGCCTCCTTGCCACAGTTCAAGTAATTCGCAGCGACATTTATGAGACATGCAAGTTGCGTGGAGAGCAGATCGCACTGGATCCACTGGCCCTGTCCAGTCTTTTCTCTCTGCAGCAATGCGGCCATTATCGCTCCATGAGCATATAGTCCAGTGGCGATATCAGTCATTGCAACTCCAGCCTTGCAGGGACTTCCATCCTTGGGTCCAGTAATGTGCATAAGTCCACCAACGGACGCAGCTATCACGTCGTATCCAGGCCTTTTGGAGTAAGGCCCTTCGTAGCCATAACCAGACAGCGAGCAGTGTATCAACTGTGGCGCAATTTTTCTAAAATCCTTGTAGCTCAATCCTAACTTCTCCATCTTCCCAGGTATCTGATTTTCCACCAACACATCCGACTTCTTGGCTAGTTCGTAGATGATGTCTTTCCCCGTCTTCCAGTCCACGCACACACTCTTCTTGTTTCTGTTTACACTACTGAAGTACGCAGAGTCAGTGGTGCCCTTGAAAAAAGGGGGTCCCCACTCTCGAGTTAGGTCCCCCTTGCCAGGAACCTCTATCTTTAAGACTTCTGCGCCCAGATCGCCCAGGACCATTGTACAGTAAGGTCCCGCGACTACGCGAGTGAGATCCAGAACTCTGATACCAGCTAGAGGAGAATTTTCACTGATAGCACTGGAACAGAATCGTCTCGACGATTCTGAACTGCGCAAAGTACGTGTCACCGTCGCGAAAAAACACGACATCGCTGAGCTTGAGCAAAGAACACCAAAAGATGATAAACACGACAAAATTTAAGCATAAATTGCTCCAAATGCGAGGACGTCACCGAATTCCGCAATTAGCGCGTGAATATTTCGCAATATCGACTTTAGCGCCGGCGATAAACAAGGAAAATGAGATGTTATCAACAGGAGCACACTTGTCGTCCTACCTGTGACGGGACGTCTGCAGTGTCCCCCTCCAAAATCGTCTCCGTTTGTGATTGCGATGTTGACTGTCCCGCCATCGCAGATCTCTCCATGAGTTTTGCGGAACGAATATTTTGTCCCCTCGTTAGCGCGACTTCCGTCGACTGTCACTCTGACTGCGTCGTTCGAAATTGAATTATCTCGCTGTGTCGTTCGTTCGTTAGCGATGTGACGTCGTCATGTTGCGGAAAATCTGTTTTCTTTGATACACCCGAAAGACGGACCGGAATTCGGTGCTGCTGCTGTTGCTGCAGCTCATCCTCTGCCGCCGCCGCCGCTGCCGCCGCCGTAACAGCAAATTCTGCGTTGCTCTCCAATTTTATTGGATCTCGCATCGCCGTCTTTCCGCGTCAGCCAATGGCGAACGTCGGAGCAGACGCAAGTGGCCAATCGCGTTTATCGCCCCGAAAATCGTCATCATCTTCGTCGTCTGAACTGTAACTGAAGTTAGCCATATAACTTGAAGAAAGAAAAAATGTAATTAACGTTATTTAATAATTGGTGCATGTTTGGTAGTGATTGATAGTCTAATTACAACGCTTGGTAGCCATTCTTAGAATTACAATAATTAAAAAATCAAATAAGACTCAAGTTAGCCGAACAATTTTTTTTTCTCTGGATGTATGGGTAACTTCATTCAACTTCGCGCCTGCAGCCTGCCGCAGGGATCGCGACGTCACTCCAGATAGATAATTGATTTACCGTAGTTGCAGCCGTAGCGATAGGGTTTCTTTGTAAATAAATAAGAGTTTTACGGCGTTTAACGGACGACACGAGATGATTTAGACGCCCGACAGTGGCGAAATCGAAGGTTCCTATTATTCCACTAATAAGACAAGCGCCGCTCGAACGCCCGGACCATGGAGGTGAGTCGAATTGACTTTCGATCCGCGTGAGGTTAGAATGTTATTTATAAACTGACGTGAAATCGAATTAACGAATCGCATTTGTGCCCCGACCGATCCCCAGCCGAATCCACATATTCCTCTGCCGCTCGAGCCGATCAAGTCCAACGCCCTTGAGGATCGACGACTGTGGGTCGGCAATTTGGATCTGCGAATTAATGAGTAAGTATTTATGTAGACCAATTGGTCACCCGACGTTCGAGCGAACGCGGGAGTAAATTTCGTCGCGCTCGTATGGATACGTCCTGAAAAAACCGAACTTTCTGTCTGTCAACCGGTACCAACTCCTCAAAATCGTACAAAAATATGGCACGATAGAAAAGTTTGACCTGCTGTTCCACCGGTCGGGACCACAGGCCGGACAGCCTAGAGGATACGCCTTTGTCACTTACAAAGAAGCCTGCGACGCGGAGAGAGCCAAAGACACGCTTCACAATGTCAGACTTGGGACTAAAAATATTGTAGTTCGATGGGCTCACAGTGTGTGCGAGGTAATTATTTCTCATCAATCAGAGTATTTAGAAAATGTAGTCTCTTGTTTCATTCCTCTTCAATATTTTCGTATCTATTTATTAGAGTATATTGGAGTAATGAAAATTGTTTACTCCAATATTTACTTGAAGGGTATGGATAAAGAACTTTCTTTTACATTAATAATGATATATTTTTTCTATGTTCAGAGTGAATTAGACAAGCCTAAGCCAAAACTAGATATTCCTGCCTTGGCAGGTGCAAAGAAGGAAGACAAGAAAATCAGGTAAAATTGTACTACCCAGATGAATCAAATAATTCATTGCACTGAAACAGTAATAAAACTATGTTATTAACAGCCGACAGACTGCTATCCAAGCCATAGAAGCCAAGCTGAAGATGATGAACGAGTCTGAGGAGGATTTCGAATTGAACAAACCAGTGGACGATGCACCACCGCTAATCCACCAGTACCAAAGGCCTGAAACGCAAAAACCGTCCTCGTCTGCTCGTCACAACCACCACCACAGTCGCCATTATCAGAGCAGCAGACCCTACAATCGTTCCAGGCCAAGAAGATAATACCGCCCGCTTCGTAAATTCATCGTCGCATTTTACTTTTCATTTTGATCGATCTTCCGACTTACGATAATCGCAATAATATTATCGTCTCGCTTTCATCGGAGCTTTCGTAGATGTCTCTTGCGATCGTTAGACTCATTATTGCGCTGTCTCTCTAGTATCGCGACGTCTCGTCGACGTTGTCGAACGAACAATTATTTATTTCACTAACGATATGTATCTATAAGTACAGCGAGTTGCGCGTATTTTGGTAAGTCATTGTACTAACGTTTTGTAAAAAATAAAAAAATCACATACACAAATTCCGCGTGAAGCGGAGAATTTACGATGAACAGGTTTATTTACAAATGCTTAGTCGACAATATCAGCTCCCAGGGATGATCAATCATCCTTGGCGTACTTGAATTTTCCTCTCATGTGTTGCGGCAGGGGGACTATTCCAGGACAGGGCAATTGTCCCGGAATATCGCATATGCAGCCCTTATCGCAGCCTTGTCCAAAGTTTGCCGGATTATCTTTCTTTTCAGCAGCCAGAGCTTCCTTAGCAAGTACTTCTTTAGTTTTGCCGATCACGTTGATCAGGTGATTCAAAATTTCGTCCTTGCTTTTGCCATCAATGTCAATCAGCATCTCCTTTCCGTTTTCTGTCAAAATCAATCGAATCAACGTCACAATACAGTATCTTGTCAAGCCAATTGCAGACGACAAAGTCAACTCACCGTAGAAGCACCTGACGAAAGGCGAAGGAGTCATATTCTTGTATATCATCATCTGTACATTGGGACTCCTGAACTGGACCTGCGGCAAGTGCCAGAACCCGAATTCTCTGTAAGAGAAACGTAATCGTTGAACGCATAAAATCGAGATGAGAAAAACAAAAAGCAAACATAACCTCAACTCACTTGGCTCCTACGTGATTTTTTCCTATCGTGTTGTAGTTCAACGAGAATATCTGTATGTCGTCTTTAAGCACGAGTTTCCCGGAGCTTAGGTACTTCAGGGTCCTCCTGATCGGAGCACTTCCTACCATAAACGGCATCTTCGGCCCGTTTTTATTTGCAAACTCGTAGAAACACCGACCGCCGGGTTATAACCCCACTTTAGATCGGTCGAAGTATATTCGCCGGGCGACTTGCTACGCGGCTAAAGCTCCGCCGGCCGCTTGCTCGAAGTGTTTTTTTTTTTGTTTCCGAGCCACATGCGCTGCACCTCGCTTCCAAAGAGCGGCGCTCCGATTGGTGACCCATGTGTGATTTCAGATAAAGTTCACTTCACTGTTACTCGGGGAGCCGACGGTACCAGGACCCACGGTGAGTGCATATGCTACGTGCGAGCTCCAGTTTCGTCAGCTTTCCACCGTGAAACACTTTCGATCGACCGGTCCAGTTTCGAACTGACCGCGGTGTACTTACCACATATTTACAGGTACCGCACGTTGCCCGCGTTCCTCGCTTACATCGTGATCGTTGATTCGCGATGAACCGAAACCGGTCGGGGGGTACAATTAAAAGTGCAACAATTGCTTGAAACCGCGTGAATTATTGTCGGGTTTACCTTTCCCATGTGCGCATGTGGACTCATTCTTATGCTCCATATGGTACAAGCGGGGGACAATTGTTTTCTGTTCATTAATGTACTTTTTTTTCAGTTTGCCTCTGATAAAATCTCAAGATGACGGAGTCAATGACAGCAAAGGAAATACGTCAGGCGTACATAGACTTCTTCAAGAGCAAAGGTCACGAATATGTTCACTCCAGCTCTACCATACCCCACGATGATCCCACATTGTTGTTCGCCAATGCTGGAATGAACCAGGTAAATTTTACACAGACTCGACGTAATTTCATAATTGACTTTCATTGTGCTGATAACAATTGTTTGCTGGTATTGTAGTTCAAGCCCATCTTCCTGGGCACAGTGGATCCCAACAGCGATATGGCAAAGTGGGTGAGAGTTGTGAATACTCAGAAGTGCATAAGAGCCGGCGGAAAGCACAACGACCTAGACGATGTGGGCAAGGATGTGTATCATCACACTTTCTTTGAGATGATGGGCAACTGGTCTTTTGGAGATTATTTCAAGGTAAGGAAAATTATTACGAACAATTCAGAACGATTGCTGTAATTTTTTTCTCTTCAACCATAATCAGGACCGTTTGCAAGATTATTTTGGAAGATGAAAAAATAACGTATTATTGAACCTTTGCAGAAGGAAATATGTACCTGGGCTTGGGAATTCTTGACGAGCGTTCTCAAACTGCCGGCTGATCGTTTGTACGTGACTTACTTCGGCGGCGACGAGAAAGCTGGCTTGGCACCGGACACTGAATGCAAGGATCTGTGGCTGTCACTCGGGTGCGTTATCGACTATTACAAAATTAGCGGCTCTGTGTGAACAAAAGTTTAACCCGAATTTTTAATCCTTGCAGAGTCCCGCCGACCCACGTCTTACCGGGAAGCATGAAAGACAACTTTTGGGAAATGGGTGAAACCGGACCCTGTGGTCCGTGCAGCGAGCTGCACTACGACAGAATCGGGGGCCGAGAAGCTGCCCACCTCGTCAACATGGACGACCCCGACGTTCTGGAGATCTGGAACCTCGTGTTTATACAATTTAATCGGTATACTTCGCTATGTCATATTCAAATGGATCTCGCAATGATTAAGTGAAAATTGATCAAAGTTCTTTACGATAACAACGGTATAGTTAACTGAAAGAATGTTCTCCA
Organism: Itoplectis maculator; assembly: GCA_964034905.1. Lineage (NCBI taxonomy): Eukaryota > Metazoa > Arthropoda > Insecta > Hymenoptera > Ichneumonidae > Itoplectis > Itoplectis maculator. Next base: position 6,629,767 of record OZ035861.1, read on the forward strand.
TGCAATTTACAGAGAATCTGACGGATCCCTCCGAAGTCTTCCGAAGAAGCACATCGACTGCGGTCTCGGTTTGGAGCGTCTGGTGTCCGTAATTCAGAACAAACGCGCTAATTACGACACCGATCTCTTCGTTCCTCTGTTCGATGCGATCCAAAAAGGCACCGGAGCGCCAGCTTATCAGGGCAGAGTCGGCGACGCCGATGCGGATGGTATCGACATGGCGTACAGGGTACTCGCGGATCACGCCCGTACGATCACTATAGCCCTGGCCGACGGCGGAATGCCGGACAACACTGGCAGAGGGTATTTAGCCTCCTTTCTGCTCTTATTTCCTCCGCAAGAATCTCGCTCTTCCATTTACTCCCTTTTTACATTCCTTCCACTTTGGTTCAGGTATGTGCTGAGACGAATCTTGAGACGCGCCGTGCGGTATTCCACGGAGAAGCTGAACGCCAAGCCCGGTTTCTTCGGATCTCTCGTGAACGTTGTCGTAGAACTGCTGGGCGACGTTTTTCCCGAGTTGACTAAGGATCATCAGTCAATCATCGATGTTATAAACGAGGAAGAGGCCCAATTTCTCAAGACCCTCTCGCGCGGAAGAAATCTTCTCGACCGAACGATCGCAAAGCTCGACAACGCGAAGGTTCTCCCCGGAGAAGTCGCGTGGCGTTTGTACGACACTTATGGCTTCCCCGTGGATCTCACGCAGTTGATGACCGAGGAAAAGGGTCTTCTGGTCGATATGGCGGGTTACGAGGAATCTAAGAAATTGGCGCAGGTACATTTTAAGGCCGATGAAAATATTTGTCTAAAAACTGATCTCAGCGAACAATTTTACATCGTCTTAATTCTCTGCAGCTAGCGTCGCAGAGCAAAGCCGGCGGGGTCGACGATCAGATAAACCTGGACGTGCACGCAATCACGGAATTGCAAAGCAAGGGAATTCCTCCGACGGACGATTCCGCCAAGTACAATTACGCGCCGGAATCGTCTGACAAAAGCGCCGAGTACATTTTCAAGCCTTGCGACGGTACCGTCATCGCGATACGCCGCGCCAAGCAATTCGTCGACGTCGCATCGTCCGGCGAGGAAGTGGGTATTCTTCTCGACCGAACGAGCTTCTACGCGGAGCAAGGCGGACAGATATACGACGAGGGTTTTCTCGTTAAAGTCACGGAAGATCCCAAAGACGAGAATACCGAAATTCGCGTGACGAACGTGCAAGTGCGAGGTGGCTACGTGCTGCACATAGGAACCGTCGGTACCGGAACGTTGAGGAAAGGCGATAAAGTCAATCTCAACGTGGATACCGCTCGCAGGCGACTCGTTATGAACAATCACAGTGCTACTCATGCACTCAATTACGCGTTGCGCAACGTACTCGGCACGGATGCCGATCAAAAGGGCTCGCTCGTCGCGCCCGACAGACTGCGCTTCGATTTCACGAACAAGGGAGCCATGACGCCGGTGCAGGTGAAGAAAACCGAACAAGTCACGAACGGGATGGTCCAAGACAACAGGCAAATTTACGCGAAAGAGAGCAATTTGGCTGTCGCGAAAACCATTCAAGGTCTCCGCGCTATGTTCGAGGAAACTTATCCCGATCCCGTGAGGATTGTGAGCATGGGAGTGCCAATCGACGTGCTGGAAAAGGATCCTCTGGGTGTCGCGGGAACAACGACAAGCGTGGAATTTTGCGGAGGAACGTGAGTAACCATCGCTTCTAAGCAAATTTTTCAATCTCTCCAACGACGATAATGCTCCTCGAATTTGGAAGAAAAATATGTTATTTGATTGCGATTTTATTCCAGGCATTTACATTACACGGGTCATATTGGTGATTTCGTGATAGCGAGCGAGGAGGCTATTGCAAAAGGCATAAGACGTATCGTCGCTCTTACCGGACCCGAAGCCACGAAAGCTTTGAAGAAAGCTGAGCTTTTGCAGAACCGTCTGAACAATATTCAGGCAGCGGTTGATGCGGACAAGACCGGAGCCGATTCGAAGGAGCACGTGAAGAAGATCGTCGAATTAACGGAGGATGTGTCTCACGCGACGATACCTTACTGGAAGAAGGACGAGATGAGATCGACGCTCAAGGCACTGAAGAAGACTCTCGACGACAAGGAGCGAACTGCTAATGCGGCGATAGCCAACAACGTCGCCGAAGTCGCTTCTCAGCTCATCCAGACGAAAGTGGGAACTCCGGTGCTGGTCGAGGAGCTTCAGGCTTTCAGCAACACGAAGGCTCTGGATCTCGCGCTGAAGAAAGTCAAGGCCTTGTCGCCAGAGACGAGCGCTCTGTTCCTGAGCGTCGACGTCGACGCGAAAAAGATCTTTGCTCTCAGCGCTGTCCCCAAAGTAAGTGACGCACCGTTGAGAAGGTTTCTCGGGTCGAAATTAGAAATGAGAGAAATTAAACGTTGAACATTTACAGAGCGCAGTTGCCAAAGGTCTGAAGGCCAACGAATGGATCCAGTCGATTGCTCCCCTGATGAACGGAAAAGGAGGTGGCAAGCCCGAATCCGCTCAAGCGTCCGGCACGAACTTCGGATGTCTCAAAGAGGCGTTGAAGATCGCTCGAGACTTCGCAAACGCGAAACTCGGCGTGGATAGCGCAGGTAAAGCGGCATGAAAATCACGTTTTTGGAAATATCCCGTTGAATCTATTTTTATAAAAGAATTATCGCATGGCGTCCAATTTGCACGAATAAAGATTTTTTATTTGAGAGTGCTGTGCTCGTATGTCTCGGCGGAGAGCTTTAAAGCCTAGAATTTCGACTCTTCGTTTGTATAGACGGTGGCGGAGCTTCGAAGACCGTTAGCGAATCTTCGTGTACCAGAGGAGGGGAAGATCTGGTTCTCAACATGGCAAAGGGTAGCGTGAGAGGGATCTGCGCTCAGATAGTCGCTCGATGGAGCGGCAAGAAGTTGATTGTCAAGACGGAGGACGCGGAAAAGTTCGAAGACCCGTGCAAAGTCTTGTTGAAGGCCAAAGGAGTCGAGCTGCGAAAGTGCTCGGCGATAGCGTTTTTCCTCGCTAATGCGGAACTTCGGAACGACAAAAATTCCTTCGCGCTGAGCGAAGTCATTCAGTGGGTCAGCTACGCGGAGAACGAATTACTCCCGTTAATCGTCGCCACTATTGTGCCTTGTCTGGGCGTCGACGGCCCGAAAATCTCGAAAGACGGTGGCAAAGCCGCCAAAGACGATCTTCAACGAGCTCTCAAGATTTTGAACCAAGTTTTGCTGACAAAAACTTATCTCGTCGGTGAGCGCGCGAGTCTCGCTGACCTTTGCGTCTTCAGCAGTCTGCTGCCGCTCTACGAGCACGTATTAGACGCGAAGAGCAGAAGTAAGTTTGGTAATATCAGCAGATGGTTCGAGACAATTCTCAATCGTCCGGAGACAGCCGCCGTACTCAAGGATTTTCAACTATGTAAAAAACCCCTCAAAGGTTCCGCTCTCTAAGTCGACGTACGTTTTTTTACGAGATATCTGATGCTTTTTATGTAACGAAATTGATATAATACATTGTGATAATTGATTATGAAGAATCTTTCGTGTCCTCGTCGTTCTTTTTGAGCTCTTGGTCGTAGAGCCTTCGGATTTCGCGCAACAGAATCGATGTGTTCGTACCCACTTTCGCCGATATCGGGACTATCGGTAGAGCCACTTTTTCTCGCAGCAATTTCAAATTTTCCTGAAACAACGAGAGCAGTTTTTTAGTCTCCCAACGAAGTAATTAATTCGGCGAATCTTACCTGCGATTCCGGTAAATCGATTTTGTTAGCGATCACGAGCGACGGTCGTTGACCCAACTTTTTGCTGAACTGAGTGATCTCGTGCTGCAACGTTTCCAACTGCAGCCACGGCTTGTCGAGACTGAGATCGATTATGAACAAGAGCGCTGCGCAACGCTCGGCATGTTTGAGAAAGGTAATGCCGAGGCCTCGATTTTTGTGTGAGTCCTCGATGAGACCGGGCAAATCGGCGACTAAAAATTGTTGCGAATAAGCATCCGAATGCCAATAGACAAAAACGATCGCGACTTACGTACCGGCTATTTGCTCGTAATCGTCGTACAAAACCATGCCTAAGTGTGGCTTTAAGGTCGTGAACGGATAGGAAGCAACCTTCGGTCTCGCTCGGGATATCGCCCGGAGCAGTGTACTCTTCCCGGCGTTAGGCTGTCCAATCTAAAAATAAATCTGCAGTTAATCGGAGTTTTTTGTTTCGAAAGAAAAGAAATTGTACATGAACAAAAAAAAATTACCAGTCCTATGTGAGCCATCGTTCGCACTTCGAGCACGTACTGCTGATCCTCTCCCGTCGCGCCGTACTCGCAAATCAGCGGCGACTGATTAGTGTCAGAGGAGAAGAACGCGTTTCCGTGACCGCCTGCGCCGCCTCGGGCTGCTATGAACATCATCCCTGCCTCGTCGAGATCAGCCAAGATATCACCGTCGGTATTTCGTACTATGGTGCCTACGGGCACTTTGACCACCTTGTGATGGGCATTTTTCCCACAACAATCCTTGCCGTATCCCTTCTCACCGTTGTTTGCTTGAATAATGCTACTCACGTGATTGAGGTCCTGTACGTCCGTCGATACCTGACACGGAGCGGAATAACAAATTGCATTCCATGGCTTTCCATGAAAATCGCATAAACGACTAATTTTTTTTTGTTTTACAATATCGAGCTCACTTCGAAGATAACGTGGCCACCGTGACCGCCGTCTCCGCCGTCCGGACCTGCCCGATCATTCACCCACAATCGCAGGAAACTTATCATTCCATCTCCGCCCGAGCCTCCCATCGTTTTCACCTGTTTGATATCAACGAAATGTTGCAGCGTGTTTGACTGCGATTTTGCTTTCAAGCTTCTCAACGGTATGGCCCGTGCATCGTCGTCGTGGTGAACAGCCGCGTGCCGATATGTTTTACGGTCCTGGCGAGAAATCGGCGCGTGGCGATATTCCAGTGCGACTCTCGAGATAGGAATAGCAATTTCTTGCCTGCACATCACGTTGCATATCGCCGCGGGACGGAGACGCCGAAGACAATTCATCTGCAACGATGGAATATAAATATAATTGGCTTGTTGTAAAAAATAATTGATTTATTAATTGTACAGAGTTCATAACATTTTCACAGTTTATTCAAGCCTATTTATCTCGCAACAACTACATTCAAATGGTCCTCCAATATTTTCGGTACTATTTGCCTGTGGATATTCACTATTCGTTCTCTGTTCAAAGGCAAATCGTTGGAATGATAAGTTATCCTATAAGTTCTTGTGACTTTTTCAGTACCAGGAAAACTGTAGGTTCTAACAAACTCAACGTCCCTTATAATACGGCCGGCAAAATTGTACAAAACTGTATAGAAATTGACTTCTTCAAAGTCTGGACTGATAGAAAATGTTGTGTCAAATTTGTAATGAATTGGGCAGAAGGAATTTGCAACAACGGACCCTGCAGGCAATAAACTCTGGTATGGCATTTCTCTGCTGCTTGTTGAGAATTCTACCGAATCTATTTTTATTTTAGGAGCAAAATCTACAGAAGAAGGAGGCTCGACTCTCTTGAAGAAATGAGTCAACGATTTGTCAACATTGAACTCTTTGTCCAGGCTGCGATAGCCAGTGGATGTATAATCCTGAAAATTAGCAACTTGGAAGGGTTCGACGGAAGACAGAACAAAGTTTCCATACGCAGCCATTTCAGTGACTTTCCAACTGTCGTCCCATCGTCTTCTGGGACAATCCAGGATGGTTCCACCCTGCCCATTGCACAGCGTCACCAACACTGAACCCTCGGCCTTTAACGACTTTTCTGCCGAGACAAAGAATTGTCTCAACAACTCGCGATTCCGCTCGATTCTCATTTTGCCCCCTGCGTGTAGAAAATTGAAGATTATCTTGTCGAAACGCTCAAAGCCGATCGCCGGATGCTCCGATAGTCTTGTCCCATCGACTCCTAACAGCACGCGAACGTCTGAAACGAGACATCTACAAATCTTTGGTCCCCGAAGAATCCAACCGCTCCGACTCTCAAATACTGACCGTTAGCCTCGAGGAAATCGAGGTTTCTTCTCGCGCTCGCTTGAGTCACGAGTGACTCGTAACACGACGCGGTGATTGCAATGGGCAGGTTATGTTCGACGAGAGATGCTGCGAACGAAAAATTGCCCTCGCCTACGAGCAGGACGCTGTCGTTTTCGCGAAAAGCCGAGAGCCTCATTTCGTTATTCCTAAAATACCCGACATACCGTAAGAACCCACACATACACACATACACACAGGACTACTGAGTGGGAAGCGGAAATGCGAGAAAGAGCGGAACGTACCGTGGCTAAGCCGTGGAAAATCGCTTAACCGGCGACAAACAAGACGACTCCAGGTTATGTTCCTCGGATTATTTCGTCGCGCGTCGTTACAGATCGCGATGCAACGCAATCGTCATAGCTATCACCGCGAACGCTCGTGACAGTCTCTCGATTATCTAATGACACCTCGTCGAGCCAACAATTCGAGAGAGCAGAGCAGCAGCGCCCAAACAGCACCCAACTGGCCGTGAATATAGGCGCGCGCCGACAATGCGCGTTCCGCTCTCTTGCTCCACGTGCTTTTCGGCCTCTCCGTCATCACTACTACAAGCGACCGATGAATGAACGAATTTGCGGGCCGAGCGATAGTATCGCCGCCCGGCCGGAGCTGCTCTGATATTTTGGCACGACCGCCCAGCAATGTGCATCACTTCCGGAGTGAATGATCATCGGGCTTTCGTCGTTTTATCGTCTGACGATCGAGGCCACGATATAACCGCGGAGTTTGCGGGGGGGAGGCAAAACGGTTCGGCGAATCCGTAGATCCGTACACCGAAAGGCATCAGGTTGCCTATCAACAGGCTTCTTCTTCTTCTTCTTCTTCTTCTGATTAATGCGTATGAAATAATACGGCCGCGTTTCCTATCAACAGGCGCATTATCTCTTCGAGTTATATCGAAAAAGTTGGCGAGGCCGGGGCGATGCAAGAAAAAAAGAGAACGAGCTTTCGATATCGTCGTATATTAACCGCAGTGCGGACGAGGGTCGCGAAGTTACGGCCAATAAAATCGCGGAGTATAGCGTGTAGTTCGTATGCATTACTTCCATGTGCGCCCGAGGAGGATATAAGTATACTCGCTCTGTATCGCGACGTTCGATCGGCGCGATACATATTTCAGGGACAGCGGCGACTTTAACGAGTTTCCACGGGTCAGAAGCGGACTACGGCGCGGGAATGGTTCGTCGACGAAAAAGGTGCGATGCCACCGGCGGCGTCGACGCAAAATACGTCGCACGGAGAAATGTGAATGAATTAATTATGCGGTTGCGTCACCCGCGAGACTCTGCCAACGAAACAGCGGCAGGGTGACGACTACGATATTGCGCTACGATGGCATTCGCGGGATATCTGTTAGGTGTCGCATCTTTCGAAGAATCGTTCGCTGCTCGCCGACAGCCATTTTGCCGTGAAGCACTCGGCTCTGCCTAGCTGCGGGGTCACGCGTGCAGAATGCATTAATTTTTTATCTGTACGCAATGCGCAGGGGTTGCGACGGAATTGTCAGTGGCGAAACATATTTCGCTTGGGATTCACGGAAACCGGTGAAACGTAAAAAATCGTCGACGGCTTCCGTTGTATCTAAAATACTCGCGGTTGACTATGCGCATAGATAGCCGAGAACATGTCCCCGTTCGAACTCATAAATCTCGGCTTATCGCTCGGAGTATATATTGCTGACTGACTGCATCATCTGTCGTCGAGTCCCGGCGCTGAACATGACAATTTTGTTGATAGACACGCTTCGCGTTAAAGCGCGAGAGCGTCGCGACGCTAGAATAAGCATTTGTTTTGTTCTGCGAAGCGAGTAACGTTTCGCGCGAAGGTGTCGAAGGTCGTCCATTCGTCGAAGCTTTTGAATCCATAGACACAATGACGAATGCAGAGACAAAGAGAATCGTAAATCCGTGCAGCTATTAGGAAGCAACACTTTACGGCGCGTTATCTTTTTTATTCGAGCTATAATAACAATCAGCGATGATGCGCATTGCTGTTTAATTTTCATCTTAATTCCAGATGCAAACGGAATATTCGATAAAAATGTATCGAAAAAGATGAGAAGAAATGTAATTGTCGATGCGAATCTTTTCTCGGCGAATCACAATTCGCAAGCTCAGAAGCCTCGCACCGCCGTTCATCCTTTTTCGTCCCGATTCACCGTCCTCGTCGTTGTCGCCGCATCGTTCCTCGTCCCTGCAGCTGCCGCAGTGTCACGCCGCGCATATCGCAGAGTTCAGAGTTCAAGTTCGTTCGCCCAACGACGTTTCCGCGGCTTACACGCGCATTTTCAATTCGCTCTCCCTTCGCTGCTCAGTCCGCGCGGTTACTTTTTTTCCCCCGTCAGGATCGATATGTAAAAGTGGCGCGTACCTGGGTCGTCCGCGCGCGTTTAGCCGTAGGAACGTTGGAAACAATTTCCACGCGAATTGTCTAACACCGGTCATGTCCCCGGGTGAATCTTCTATTCGAAAGTTTGTGAGCAACCATTGTTACCGATTCGGCCTCTGATTGGTCGTTGGGAAACCGGCATTTCGTTGTTTAATATCCTGAAATTTGGCAGTCTGTCAGAAAGAAAAATTAATATTTGCGATTTTATCGTGCTTTCGATTTTTCGGACCTGTTATTTTTGGAATCAGCGGGAAATTTGCCATCGGATAGAGTTTAAAAACTTTAAATCGATTTTTTTGAGAGCACTAACTGAGAGCACTAACACGCAGAACGCCCAAAAATAAGACCTATAAATAAAGACGAAATCACCACGAAAAGTTAACGACTGAGGAAACAGACAAACCAGTTAATCGAATAATTCGCAACGGTGACGAAATCCGCCGTTTTAGATTCTGCGTTTCGTGCACAGGATACGCCTCAAACGTCGTTAGCGGGTGGGCGGGGGGGTGGGTGGGGGAGTGAGGGGAGGACGGACGATTGGCGCCGTCGTGGGCCATGCGCTCCCCACGAACATAAACGCCCCGGTACTCCTGTGCTCATGTACTTCGATACAACGGCGCACACGAGTTAGACCGGCCGTGTTCCCTTTCGCGAGCACGCGAGAGAAACATAACCTACCGCGCTATATATATAGTACCCGTCAGCGGCAACAGCAGCAGCGAAGACCTTTGAAATTTACGGGTTATTACTATTTTCCCTCGGGTCTCTCTCTCTCTCTCTCTTTTCCCTTCTCTCTCCCGCCACACTCCATCGGGACGGCGAAGTGGTGGGCGTAAAGTAATGCAATCTTCGTGGATCGGTTTCCCTTTTCACATGTTGAAGTTTGCATCGTTGGAATGCAACGAAAAAAAAATTATTCTAACGATTCTAAAAAGTTTCCACAATCAATCGTTGTAATTTTATACACAGTACGATCCTTTGGGTTCATTAGACTAATTTTTATTTTGTTTTATTTTCATTGCTTTCCAACGATGCAAACTCCAACATTATCTTTGTCGGTGATATGGAGGAGGCGGGGCAAGACGGATCAGTAGAATAAAATGTAGTAAAGTATTTTCTCCCACCTCGCGACTCTCGTTCTTCGCTGGCTCTATTGTGTTCCCCTCTATATGAAATATTCGTGTCTTTAACAACGCGCACCTGCTGCCGGCTATACGTGCGTCCTCTCTTCAAGTTCTCTCTGGCCGCGCGATCGATCACCGCTCGATCAAAGACACACCTGTTCGGCTCTACGCTGTAACCACCAACGTCGCAAACGCGAGATCAATCGCCCCCGGCCGAACGAGGACGAACGAGTGTCGAAATTACCGATTCCCGTTCGACGTACGAGCAAATGCATCGAATACCTAATCGTGTAAAAATTTGACGCATTGCGATCGTTCGTCCAGGCCGACGAAACAACAATCCGCATAGCGTTTGTTATTCAATTTTCGATAACCTTACTTTTCTGCTTCTCACGATTAACTATAAACGCGTGGGAACCGTCGCGTCTGCGCGCCCTCGAAACTTGTGAGTCGCCGAATAATAATTGCCATCGGGCGACGTAAGTATACAAGACACTGATATGCATAACTTCTGAGTCCTCGCGACCTCGGGCAAGGTCAACGGAGTCGTGGAACTCTGGAGAAAGTCGCTCGCAGTGTTATTGGCGTTTAGCGCTCGTCTTTTCTCCCTTTCTCTCCCCCTTCCCCTTGCTCCGCACGTTCGTCGTGCCAATCAATGCACGCCGAGCGCTTCCCCAAACGATTTACGGTTGAAAGCGGATCAGACTGGATTTAATTTTCGCCGACAACAGAAACCCGCGACCAGAGGTGGAAGAATGAGAAAGCAAGAGAGAGAGAGAGAAAGAGAGACGGAGACACGCCGTAACTATGCTAAGTGGAATCTTCATTGAAACCAGACGGGACCGGACGAGTGCGTCGCAGGCGTCGTTTCGTCTCGGGCCGCTAAAGGTCAACGAACCCGTCGTCGCGAATGCATCGCACGAATTGATCCGACCGAAGCTGCGCCACTTATCGCTTCGTCGGCGCGATCGCTCCGCGCGGGACGCGCGTTCGCCGATGGCGACTTGACCTTTACGATGAAAACAATGGGATTTCCATTGGCAGCGACTCAGGACGAATGTTCCTTCAAGTTTGGCTTCGGAGATCGCTGCGAGCAGGAGTTAAGGTGGTTCGCGGCCAGACAGGCGCGACGACCGAAAAAATGAAGATAAATGCATGCAACAGGGAAAAAAATAATTAAAGGGCGTTCGAAATGAAAAATAAAACATCGCCGGCCAACAATAACAACAATTATACAATATTTGTGAATTTTTTTTTCATCTATAAACGACGAATTTTCCTACAAACATTGTATTGTTTAGTGTCCGCGACACGTTTAGCTTCAGCGTGTCTCGGTTCTCCACCCAACCAGCAGCCAATTTCGAATCCCCAACGTAAACACAGCCGCGCGAGCGGCTCCTCGATTGCTCGTATCGCGTCAGCAGCGAGCGCGGCGAGGCCGGATCATAAATGTTGCAAAGATTAGGCATCGAAAGAGCGAGAGAGACGGCGCGCGTATTACGCGGCGTACATCACGCACGCGCCTAATCAATTTTTCACAATCCCGACCCGCCGACATTCGTGGCTTCACGGATCGTTAAATCGTTATCGTTACAGCCGGCGAATTACGCGTCGTACACACACACACACACATGGAACCGCGGGCGCGAGGGTCGTCGGCACGACAAAGCGGCGCGCGCCTCGGGTCACAGTCTGTCTCTCGACGATTCTGCGGGAAATCCGTTTCCCGTCCCGCCGAGCGATCCGCGGGCAAACAAAAAAATACAGATAATTCGGCAATTACACGCTCGACCGTGCGCGACCTTCCGGCAACTCACCGAGAGATTCTCGCAGGTGCGTCGACCTCCGCGCGTCGTCCCTGCAAGTCCCGAATCCGACTGAACGATCCTGCCCAACGTAGCTGCGCCAAACTCTGTCCCATCTCTCGAGAAAGCGTTCGATCTCCGCACCGACCGGCCGAATTATTCGCTTATTTACCGGATGTCGCGCTTTGTGAGAGAGAAAAGAAAACGCGGTGCGTCGAGAGGACGCGAAGACGCAGATAATAGGAGACAAGAGAGGTGTGACGACACCGTAAGACGGCGCTGCGAGCGTCGCGACGCTGGGCGTCGTCGGCGGCGTCGCTGCCGCGAGCTGCACGCTATGTGAATATACGTTGCTACTGTCTATATATATACATATATATGTCTGTGAATAGTCACAGGACGTATCTATATCGCGTCCGTGTTCGCGTGTATGTGTGGGGTGTGTGCTTGCGCGCTGCTGAACGTCTCCCGGCGCGTCCGTGTGCGGCCCCGAGTCGTCGCGTGTATAAGGCGACTCGCTGGCTCGTGCGTGCAGGAGCACAGCCCGCGAGTGGCAGTACAGGCGGTGGAGCGAGAACGCGCGCGCCTCGCTCTCCTGGTGAACTGCAAAAAGATAGCCGAGCCGTTGTGTCGAGGGCACAACCGGGACGACGACGACGACGACGACGACGTCGCCTCGACGAGAGCCGGCAGTGCAATTATTACGCGTGCAAAGATATCGTGTGTCTCTGTCCTGTGTGTAAGTGCCTCTCTTTCCCACTGTCACAGAGAGTTATCTCTGTTATCGAGAGAGAGATGAGTCTCGACAATTTCGCGCCTGTTGCGAGTGTTGCAGGAGGAGGCTGTATAAGCAGTAGTAATACGTGCGTAAGGAGGGTTGGGTTGAAGTGTGGGACGGAAGAACGAGAGAAAGAAAAAAGGGAAAAAACGTCGGTAACGAATTAGTTCGTGGAGGTGGATGGGAGAGGGGAGGCTTTGCGCGATCGCGAAGTGGTTTTCCTGCCGTCGGCGCGTCGCTGAAATTTCGAGCGAGGAATTCGCCAGTCAATTTTCACGACAGTCGACTTCCCGGCATCTCGAGCGACACGCTTTCGTTCAGCGATATCCTCGCGATAGGAAAGTATGTAATCGGAAATTGGAAACAAGGAAACCAGACGCGCGCGGTTTTCGTAACTGATTCCGCTCTCGCGCGAGCTGACTAAATACAGTTGAGACTGCTTCCTCCTCGACCTCGTCCGCCTTCTCGCGCTGCACACACGCGAATCGCCGCATATATATGTCTCTCGCTCTCTCTCTCTCTCTCTCTCGCATTTCTGTGCGCGATTTTCCGTCGCGCTCGCGCGCCGCGCGACGCCGATACGTCTCGCTCGGTTTGTCTATCTTTATCTATCTACCCATCTCTCTTCCGATCTTCCCCGCCTTCTCGCTTCTCGGCGGCCCGTCGCCACCGCCTTCGACTCCTAGCCCTCCTCCCCCCTCCTTTCCTACGCCGCTCACGCAGCAACCTCGCGGCGCTATCTCATTCTCGTGTATTCGCGAGACGCGAGCTGCTGCTTCTTTCTCGCGCGGCGCCGACGGCTGTTATACTTTACTTATTTCTCGTTCGCGCCTCCGACGAAACCTTCGCCTTGCGCCCCGAAACGCCGCGCTTTACATTTACGAGGCCGACGCGCGCGCGCGCGCTCGCGCGTCGCTGAAACGGAGAACGAGACGCGGGCGCCCCGTTTGTCTCCCGGGAGCTGTCGAATTTTCCGACTCGGGCGAATATAAAAATAATACGCGCCGCCGCCTCGTCGCGATCGGCGATTCGACGCGCTGGTGAATATCGAAAAGACAATCGAAAAGGCGCAATCGGCGTATGGATTGACGTATACGAATTGAGACTGTTTGCTGGTATCGATCTTATTATTATTATACTATTTTATTATTACGGTTCATTTCGCTTGAGTCCTTGTTTCGTCTATCCAATGTGTCGCGTGCTCCAGCGACACGCGACCGCGACGCTTCTCAAAGTTGATCGACTTGCCTCCCCCACTCGCCCACGTATTCGCCGAGCATTCGCGCGTGTATTGCGCGACCCTCGCGCTACGCGCTTCGGCCACTTTTTGCCTCGCCGACGATTTGTCACAATTCCTCGCGTTGCAGTGCATTTATAAAGAAAAACCATTATTTTTACTTGCTGTTTTTTGCAAGCTTTTTGCACGATTTTTCCGACGTATTAAAAAAAAATTAAAAAATAATCTTGCAATTCTTTTTTGTTAATTTGAGAAAAAATTAATAAAAATAATAATATAAAGATTACGAAAATATTGTAATTAACAAAAATTGTCGCCTCACATGAAGGTCGCGAATCCTTTGAAAAAATATTTTGCACGTTTGACGCTTCGACTAGCGCGAACGTGACGCGATTGGAGAAGAACGCGCGTCTCCTGTGTCATACTAATATGAATACGTTGGCATAGATACGTCATGTATACGGATAGTCACGAGCGGTTGCATCGGAGACACGAGACGAGTCGCGCGAGTCACCGTTAGCACGCCCGGCCCGATAATTAACGTGATCTCATCAGAGGCTCGACGCGTCGTACGTCGAGGCGTCGGCGAACGCACCTCGACCTCGACGCTCAGATCCAGCGCGACATCGGTTTCTCTCGTGCGATCGGTATTAACGCGCAGATTCTCCGTCTCGCCGGGAGCTGGACGCTCGTCGTCATAATCGTTATAATGAGATCAGCCTGATGCGTTCATTGTTATCCGACTGTTAGTCATTTATTGCCATTACTGGACACGGCGAACAGACCCCGGCGTTTATTCCGCTTGCTCCACGACGATCCCATTGAAACTGCAAGATATCTATCAGCTTCAATCGTCCACTCTAATTGAAAATTAAAAAAAATTATAATAGATCTTTTTTAATTCTAATAATTAAAAAATAAATAAAATTCAATGAGGTTTCAATGAGAGTCGATAGGATTTTCATCATCCCCCGTTTCAAAAACTTTCACTTTGCGACTTCGCTCCAATTTTTCTTTCTCTTTTCCAGCGCCACACGCGAGGCAACTAGTCGCAGGATGAGCAGGAGTAGGTAATTCGACTCGTCCGGACGGCCGCAGCCTTGATGTTCCTATGTCGAAGTTCAATCGATGCGGAGTTTCGCGGAGGGTCAGTCGGTCAGCCCGCCAGTACCGTCGACACCTTCGAAGCATCGACGGCCACGAGTTCAACGCTTCGCGGATATCCGGCGAGCTGGAAGTACCTGAAACTAGCTGGAAGGAGCTGGAACTAGGCGGAAGGAGCTGGAAGTAGCTGGATTCGCGTGCCGCGCCAACCAGGAAGCGGCGATTGACTTCAACGAGCGTCTCGTCGGAGCCAAAGTGCAGCGCGAAGCTCTGACCGCGTCGTAGGAGTTGGAAAAGCCCAGAACCACCTCTCGTCGGTGAAAAAATCGAGAGCTGCCTTGTCCGCAGTTTCCAACGAGCAACAGGAAAGACGGCGTGACATTCGCCCAACGGATCAACAATAACAACTGCGTTGTCCCGCGGTGATTCGGCGCGGGCTTTGCGTTATGCTGCGGCCGGTTTGCTCTCGCTCGGCCGTATTCAGGAAAAACGCGAGAGAGAAAGACGCACGGCGACCGCCGTTTCCGCGAGGCTCTCGGCGATAACGCTCTTATCTCGGTCGGCGAGCGTAACACAGACACAGACGGCCACGTTCGCGAGCTGCACGCGTATCTGGAATCAACGAACGAGACAGGCCAGATATAACTGCCCGGAGCGGCGCTGCGGCTTTACGCGGTTTACTCGGCGGGGCCCGCTGTGCATTGTCGCGATCTCGCGCGAACCGCGAACGCACGACAGAATTCCTGCGCTGCGTTCGTCGCCGCGCCGCCAGTCATGCCGACGACGCGAGCGTGAGCTCATTGCCGTTTACCTCGGCGGGTGTTCGTCGACGTCGTCGCGACAAGAAGACGCGAGTACAACGATAAAGCAATGGAAGGCTCGGCGGTGCCGCATCTCGAGCAAGCGGCCTCGGCCGCCTGCACGATGGCCACGAATTTTCTCGCTCCCGTCAAGACCGAGCGGCAGATATACGAGAACTCGATGCTCGAGGACGATCCGAACGCGAACTCGGTAGTGCTGAGAACCGCGACGGAGGATCGCACCGTGCCGAGGTGGGGACCGAGCCACAAGGGCGCCCAGGAACTCGCGAATCTCTACAGCACCGGTGAGTTCGCATGCCGCGCGGATTTTCGCGCTGTCGAAGAAGCGTCGTGGCACCTTTCGACGCGAATTTCGCAACTTCTTGACGATATGAGAAACGATGATGTTGAAGTTTGCATCGCTGGGATGCAACGAAAATTAAAAAAAATATATATATATTACAACGATTCTAAAAGGTTATTATAACGATTAATCGTTATAATAACTTTTTATACCCAGTACGATCTTTTAAGTTCATTAGAATAATTTTTTTTTTCTCTAATTTTCGTTGCATTCCATCGATGCAAACTTTAACATGATGAGAAACGGGAAACGAGATAAGAAACGTGCAGCGGATTTATTTTAGTTTATAGATTATGTACGGATTAAAGTACGCCCGGAATAGGCGTAGGAAGCGATGAAGTTCGGTTTGTCGTTTGACAATTAATCGAAAATACTCGGGGAACGTTTGCACTTGAAACTCCTGCGCTAGCGTTTTCTCGCGATTGCCTTTTCCACGCTCACTCGTCGATGCAGCAAAAATTACGTGTGTAACGCGAGAGGCAAAAGTTATGCTGGATAATAAATTACCGAGAAAGCAATTTATTATCCAGGATGAGTTCGAAACCAGTACTCGACGAGATAGTAGCGTAAATGGCAATTAGTATACGATTTTCCGGCGCACTTGCGCCGCGGATAAGACCGTGTATTACACGCCTACGATAGCGCCGAGTGGGCAGAGCCTTAAGTCGCTTTATCCGCGAGTCATAACGGCGACCAACCGCCGTGTTCAGTTTTTACGCGTTTTTACGTTCAATTTTTATCACCGTACACGGGGAACAATCCCTGCGCAGTTGCATAAATCGCCGCGCGGTATTTTTGCTTATATAATTCAGAGGACACAATGGATCCGATTATCGAGCACGAACAAAAAGCGGTGGCGGTTGATTGAAAGTTACGATATCATTTTTGTAGTGTCACGCTTAATTGGCGAGATTACTCGGGAGACACGAAGCTGTTTGTGCCGGCGATGCGACGCGACAGTCGGAGCGATTTAATGATCATAACAAACGGCTCGAATTACCGACGAGCGCCTCGCGTTTCAAAGCTTCGTGCCTCCTCGGTTCACTCGCGCCGGCTTGTCATTAAGCGCGGCTTTGCCTTTCCATATCGAACGATATAGCTCCGACGGTTTGTTTGCCCTTCGCGGACTTCTCGCTCGACGATACTTCCTGCTTTCTCGTTTTAAACAAAATAACATTTTCGCGCCCACAGGCAAAAGAACACAGGAGTGCATCTGCGTGGGTATTTGCATAACGCTGATGGCAGTGAACTCGATATTCATCGTCGTACGTCTGAGGCTGGAGAACCTGAGCTCCATCGCGGTAGCCGCGCTCTTCGGCATCGTCACTGCTGACTTCGGATCTGGGTTTGTTCACTGGGCGGCGGACACGTGGGGATCGATAGAGCTGCCGATTCTGGGAAAGGTAACGATCGTCTTTCGCCGCGCCACCCATATATCGCCCGCTCATACACACACGCACACACACACGCATAGGTTTAAGCATCGTGAGCGCTTAATTGTATCTTGGCTTCTCGTTTTACAGAACTTCCTGAGGCCCTTCCGCGAACATCATATCGATCCTACGAGCATAACTCGGCACGACTTCATCGAGACGAACGGCGACAATTTTATGGTGACCATACCGTTCCTGAGCAAAATGACGTGGGACTTTCTCACGCTGCCCGAGGCCGAGGTGCAGAGAAAATTCGTATGGACGTGCTACTGGTTTCAGTTGGCCATATTCGTGGCAATGACGAATCAGGTAACGGCTGCCGTTTGGATCATAGGGAAAATTATCGTTTGTCGCAGGATGTGCTAATGAAAATTCATTTTTTTCACGGAACTGATCAGATTCACAAGTGGTCGCACACGTACTTTGGTCTACCGGGCTGGGTGGTCTGGCTGCAGGAGCACAGGATCATTCTGCCGCGAAGACACCACCGAGTTCATCACGTGGCGCCTCACGAGACGTATTTTTGCATCACCACCGGTTGGCTCAATTGGCCGCTCGAGAAGCTTCGCTTTTGGTACGTTCTCGAGAATATTATTGAGAAATTAACGGGCTACAAGCCGCGAGTCGACGATCTCAAGTGGGCCCAGAAGAGATCATGAAAGTTAATAATTCTCCTGCTGAGACGCGCCGCGTGCTGCTAGTCCTGCGGTGCTATTTTCCGATTTTTTTTATTGTACCGCGAGCGAATAGCAAAAACAAGGTTGAGACGCGCACACGCCCGCAGCTGGTGCTGCGACGTCGGTCGCGCGGAGGGCGGGAACCCTTCGCCGGTACTTTGAACGCGTAAAGCAACAAAAGCCTATTGCGACAAAGCCTTCGAGGCACAGGAATCGCGCCGCGGAAATCGTCGCTTTGCAACACTTTTTGAATAAAAGATAAGTACGATAAGATTGCGCAATAACTATGGAAAAAAAAGTAACCTGAGACGAGAAGAAAAAAACGTAAGCGATGACTAAAGGGTAACTACTATTATATTATGAATTACGGTAGAAAGCGTACGATTTTTTGAAATTTTTTCACCCAATATATATATATATATATATACATATAATATATATAACGCAAAGATCTTTAAATTATAAAATGTGAGACACTTGACGACTAGAAAGTGGTACAAATTAATAATCCGCACGTTAGTTTTGCGGTTTGAGCGATCGAAACTGAAGATCGAGCGGAATTTCTAGATAAACGCGTAGCGATGTTTCTCTCGCGTGATATGAAAAAGAAAAACTGAGAATACATGTTATAGTGAAGATGTAACGCAATATTATACACGGTGCAGAATGCTGAAGTAACGTTTGTTGATATACGACGAAGACAGAGTCGAACGCTCGAGAAATCCCTGAACCTTTTGCATATTACGTCGCGATTCACGCATATTTGGGTGCGAGGAGTTAGCCGAAATCTCAAGTCGTTTGTCGCGACTAAACCGCTGTGCTTTTCGTGCCGCTCCAATCACGTGCTACAAAGAAATCTAAACCAATACAGATAAGAAATTCAAACTAAGGCACACTATCGAGCATGATGTCACTCAGCACGTACGTTACTTTGAATTTGATTTTTTCTTTTATGTAACATAACATGCTATATACTTATATACGTACACGTATATAGATATATACGTGCGCCGGACGACAAGAATAGTTAAAAGTAATGCACTAGTCTTTGTTACATAATATGACTCAACAAAAAAATCCATGTATAGCGAAGACGTGTAAACGAGTTCGACGCTCAGCATGGACATTACTTTTAATTACATATATAACTTTTAAAGTGGCGTTCCTTCAATTTCGTGCGAAAGAGCGTTTCATTTTTGTTATCAGTAATAACACAAAAGAACAATGTATTTATAAATTTAAAAAAGCTACGCTCTTTTGTCCGAAACCGACGGAGCCTCCTTTTAAATTGATATATTTATTAAGTCGCGCACGTATATAAATTATATAATGTACAATGATGTAGGTTCAGGGACCAAGAATGAGCCTATCGCACGGGACAGCTCAGAGTCTCGTCGGTTACAGCTTGTAACACGATCAAATGTTTAGCCAATAAATTACCGGACTGGAGCGTCAAATGGATGAAATTGTCGAGCGCCGATGGTCGCCGACGACGATTTGACAACGTCTCAATTCGCGGTACGAATTTTTGCTTCGCCGCGTTCGTTACGAACTGATTGTTACGCCGAGAAACTGATAAATTCACGTCTCGAACGGACGACGTATTCGTATGTGCTGCTCACGAGTTAAAATCGCGCGCACGAAAGTGTCGTGTTTTCAGAGTCTATACTGAGCTCGAGTCTCATGACCCAGCTCATATGATAAATATACACTACTTTATACACGGAAATATTTTTCACCGACGACGCCGTCCAGTTCAACTATAATAGTTACAAATACCGCAACGAATGCTTACCGCGCACATGCCTGACGAGCACGTATTTTCTTACGCAAATGCAGGACAAATCGACGACGTTTAACTCGGCGACGTTCGAACTTTCCAACAGAAAATTTTCCGTTTCGTAGAGACGTCTGCGATTTTTTTTTTTGTTCATGTGAGATCATTAACACGCAACGCTATCAATTAAGCGGCGACCGTAACGCGTGTTCCTCGTCAACGAGTCAGTAATACATAGATTTAATGGTGTTACGGCAGCAAAAAACGATTTGTCCCAGGTCAGTGATGAACGACATTCGAAGAAAAATGTACCCAAGATACATTTCACGTCGAATATCGATTATAACTGATCCCGGCCATACGCACGCGAATAATTCGCGACTATCATAAAGTATTATCGTTATCGATGGTGTTGTTGCTGTTACGGAGATGCTAAATGCAATTTTTAAATGCAAGACTGTAAGAATGAATAGTATAACTATTATGTGTGGATAAAAAAAATCCTAGTCACCCACGAGAATCTGGATGTGCGTGAATGTGTCCGGCAAATAATATGCGTGGAATGTGAAGCGTTTCAATAGCACCACTATACATTTTTTGTAAATTAGAAAATGGTATAGACAAAGTGGATGAAAAAAAAAAATGTTAAGATATTACTGCAATACCTAAGACAATGTGCACTACGATGCTTTACTTTGAAAAGCCTGTGCTGAAAAAATTTAGAATTAAATTATTAACACCGAGTGTCTAAGCATGTAAGGCGCCTCGCCGCCAAACGAAAAAATAATAACTTAATATCGTAATTTCTACGATTCAACGCAATCATCGGAGAATGAATGAGAAGGAGATATAAATAGCGATAACGCTTATTAATATATTACACAGTGAGCGAGAAGTGTTACGACGATGTCGATGCGACGGAAAACGAGTTTTCGACTTGTAGTCCGTAACGAACGAACTCACGATGCCATCGAGCGCCTTTACAAATTATATGAACAATAATAACGCCGCGATCGCAATGCAGCTGTACGCGAATTTAAAAAGAAGAAAAAAAGCCTAGCGATTAGTGCGCGGAATAAACGAAGAAATAAAAAAAACGCCCGTTATAGTATTGTACACGAATGTATATTATACCAAATGTGTAGATGAACGACATTGTCTTGTGATACTGCAGATTTTATATGTCTAATTTATACGGTGATATTTTAATGCGTATACTCTACAATTATATTCATTCTACCATATACATACGATTATCTACACTGCATATTTTCCGTTTCCGTTCTTATAGCGAAACAAAACAAAAATTGTAATATTTTGAATCGCAAAAATTGTCAGAGAAAGAGAGAGAAAAAGCGAGAGCGAGAGAAAGAGAGAATGAGATGTTGCGAGAGAAACAGCAAGTAGAGGAAATGAAATGAGATATGAAACGAGTCTGAGTGTTTGCTGAATAAAAAAAAGAGTATTGATAACCCGAAAAACGGCGCCGATAATTTATTTCATTGCAAAAAAAACCTTCCTGAAAGTTTCCCGAAATAACGACATCCTATATTTCCAAATATTAATTTACATTCCTCGACCAGAATTCTACTTTAATAAAACTTTTAAAGCGCTCTGCTCGCCAACCATTCAAACTTTTCGCGCCACTCCGACGCCGTGAACGCAGACTCCGTCACGGCGCCTCTCCGCGCTGCGCTCCCACCCTCGGTCCGGCCGTCGCACCAGCCGAAAAAAAAACACACTGGTAGTTGGCACGATCGCAGTGGGCAAGGTATACACGGTCGTGCGCGCGGTGTGTGGCTCGGGCAGCGAAGTTTTGCAGACGGCATCCGTTTTGCGGTTTACGATCCGCGCCGACAATCGCGGCGAATTGTGTCGCGGTCGCGCCCGTGCGAGAAACTCCGCGAGTGAGAGACGCGACGTACAATCGCGGAGCGGCTCGTTCGTTCGTTCGCCCGCGAGAGGTAAACGTGGGCGCAAGGCCGGTACGATAAACCGGGGCCCCGTCGAGGCGAGAACCCGGGGCTTATATTTTTCCTCCCCCCCCCCTTGCCCCCTGCGCCCGCCCCCGCTTTCGGGTGAAACGAGGCGCGATTAGCGCTGCCGCCGCCGTCGCCGAGTGTGCGAGGCAAGCGAGGGAACGAGTGAAGAAGCCCCCCCTCGGCCCCTCCCCGGGAGCTTAGCGCGCGCCTGGGCCGCGCCGGACACACAGGGACAGTACAACACACGACTGCGTCCGTGATATATACCCAGAAACAATAAACCCGCGTGCCGCGCACTGGGGCGCCCACGGGCTCGAAGCCAAACTAGTTGTAGCAGTAGACTCGTCGGGAGCGCGGGTCGAGAGAGTCTGTTGGAGAGTCGCGCGCGTCCCGGAGAGCTGTTGGCGTCTCGTGCGCGCGGCATCGAACGGTAAAGAATCCGCGAGGCCCGGAAGGAAACGCGAGCGTTGTGTGAGCGAGAGAGAAAGAGAGAGAAAGAAAGAGCGAGTGAGAGTGAGAGAGAGAGAGCGAGAGCGAGAGGGAGAGAGAGAAAGAGTGGGAGAGAGAGACGTGGAAATAACAAGTTCCCTCGTCGACGGTGCTCGCGGCTCGACGCCGCGACAGCCACCCCGTATCTCGCCATGAAGCTCGTCGACCACGTGGTGAGGAGCTTCAAGGTGGCCAAGGTGTTCCGCGAGAATTCCGATCGCATCAACAGCATCGACTTCTCCACCAGCGGCGACACTCTGATCTCGTGCTCCGAGGACGATCAGATCGTCATCTATGACTGCGAGAAGGGCTCGCAGATGCGCACCGTCAACTCGAAAAAGTACGGCGTCGATCTGATACACTTCACCCACGCGAAGAACACGGCGATACACAGCAGCACGAAGATCGACGACACAATACGATATCTCAGTCTTCACGACAACAAATACATACGTTACTTTCCCGGGCACACGAAGAAAGTCGTGTCGCTGTGTATAAGCCCGGTCGAGGACACTTTTCTCTCGGGCTCGCTCGACAAGACGCTGAGACTGTGGGACCTAAGATCGCCGAATTGTCACGGCGTTATGAACGTTTCCGGTCGCCCGGTCGCTGCTTACGATCCCGAGGGTCTCATATTCGCCGCGGGCGTGAATTCCGAGTGCATCAAGCTCTACGATCTGCGCAGCTTCGACAAGGGTCCGTTCGTGACGTTCACGCTCTCGCAGGAGAAGGAGTGCGACTGGACGGGACTGAAGTTCAGCAAGGACGGCAAGACGATACTGATATCGACGAACGGCAGCATAATACGGCTCATCGACGCGTTTCACGGCACACCGCTGCAGACGTTCGCGGGCTATCTCAACAACAAGGGCATCGCTATCGAGGCGAGCTTCTCGCCGGACTCGCAGTTCGTCTTCAGCGGCTCGACGGACGGTCGCGTTCACGTGTGGAACGCCGACACGGGCTACAAGGTGTGCGTCCTCAACGGCGATCATCCCGCGCCCGTTCAGTGCATACAGTTCAATCCGAAGTACATGATGCTCGCGTCCGCCTGCACGAACATGGCTTTCTGGCTGCCGACGGTCGAGGACACCGCGTAAACGGGCGGCGGCGCGCGCGTGCGCAGCTCGCGAGAGACGCGAGCTGCCGCCGAGCGACGACGACTCAACCAGGCGGCAACGACGACTCGGGACAAAGACGCGACGCGCACGCGCGCAGCCGTTGTTTGTGTTCCACGCGCGGCGGAAAGGCGACGGGGCCGGTGCGCGAGCGCGGAATCTCTTCGAATTGTTGTTTCGAGGTTAGGAAGAAAAACGCAAATATGCGCGCATGCGCAGGACGAGGCAGAGCGGAACGCGCGGTCGTCGCTATGGGTCGAGAGGAAGTGTTTGAGGCGAGAAAAAAAAGGCGCTCTGCTGACTTCCGAGGAACTAGACGGGCGGATTGTTTATGACTGGTGAAGAGGGGCATGGAGAAGAAACACGGAGAGAACGAGGAAAAGAAGACGCGTGAGCGCGGGTCTGTCGAAGGCGGCGATGAGGAAAAACAATGGAAGAGTCACCAGAGAACGCGGATCGCTCGGAGGCGGGGAAGAGGAAAAACAATGGATGAAGGACGAGAGAACGCGAAGGAAGAGAAAACAACCGTGAAGACGACGTAGAAGAACGGCGGCGATTCAATAAATTACAGCGAGGAACGCGAGCTTCTCGAGGACATTGCGATTCTACGAGTCGACGGACTCTTTTTGGACCTGCTCGTCGATGCATCCGGAGAGGACAAAGCGCGGTCGACGGAGCAACGGAGAGAGAGAGAGAGAGAGAGGATCGGCGAGATTTACACCGCATCCCGGGGGCTTCCTATCGTCACTCGTGTCGCACCGATTCTCCCATTCACACATAGATTTTTTCATACACACACACACTATCACAAAAACAAAGACAAACATGCATATATGAATACGCTGGCTGTTGGAACGAATCGCTGCAGCGCTACGTCATGTCAATGATCTTTACGGACAACGACACCGCGAAAGCGATGGGATGAGAGGGACGAGCGACGAGGGAGGAGGACGAGGATGAGAGAAAGGGCGAGAGACGACGAGAACAGGCGCGCCGCACCGTTCGACGCCCTTGAACTGCATTTCAGTAGTCGCTCGTTACTATCGCTGCCGACCGGACGGCGACAACGAGGGATCCGCGTCGCCTGGAGGCTTGCGTCACAACGGGAGGATCTCGCGGCAGGAGAAGCGTTACGCGGCTTCTCGGCTTCTCGGGACACCGGAGAACCCGACGATGAAACCTGATACAACGGCGCTGCCTTTGCTTTCTTCAGCGCGCTCAGCGTGTTTAGACTGCATCGCCTGGTGGAATGAACACGAGACTCGTGATTGCGATAACGAGGCGTCAGGACAACGCGAAATTCGTTGCCAACGGTCGAATCTTCGCGAGGAAATCTTCGACGTCGCTCATCGCTTCATTGGACACGCGAGACGACGTAAGCGCGATTTCGCGACGATCGCACGAGACACAGGAAATCCACGGAATCATCGCAGGGAGTCGACTTCGAATTTCCGGATGGGCAGCAGCGACAACGAACTTGAGCTCGGCTCGAACGCGCGTTTAAAATCGTCTACGAAAGTCGGGTCGGATAACAAAGCAAAAAGATCGAAGTCGGCACAATCGATCGCCTGATGCAGCGGAAAAAAAGTTTTTTTTTTTTTTTTTTTTTTTTTTCTCTCTCTTTTGACGTCAGAAGGAGCTATGTTAATTATCTGCAATAATTGT
Source organism: Itoplectis maculator (assembly GCA_964034905.1). Taxonomy (NCBI): domain Eukaryota; kingdom Metazoa; phylum Arthropoda; class Insecta; order Hymenoptera; family Ichneumonidae; genus Itoplectis; species Itoplectis maculator. The sequence goes on from OZ035861.1 coordinate 6,654,619, forward strand.
CGGCTGCTCTTGAAAGCGATAAAATTGATTGAAAAATTTATTTGAAAAAATTAAGAACCAGATTTTTATCGGGGGAAGAAATTGGGACGAGTTGCAAGCTTGTAAAATCGATTATGCCGATGTCCGATCGCATCTCCGTTTAACAGGTGTTGATCCAACCTCGCGTAGCTTCCGAATGGCGGGAAGAAAAAGACCAGCGATCGTTCCCACAGAACGCAGTATCTCAGGTGTAGAATTCTACACGCGAAAATGGAACCTCTGTCGTCGCGATCCCGGCACATCGTTACCACCGTCACGTTTCGCGCGAGGTTTTACTAAAATACCGTTAGTATTCAGATGTGTCGTATATCCCGTGTACATAGTACTGTACCTCTTTCTTTCTCTGTCCCGTCGTACCTGGCGAGTTTCGCGTTGCGGTACGATTCCGAGTACCGATTCTGCGATTCCACTATTACCGTTTAGTTCGGGCCTCGCGATTCGTCGTTGGTCCGAGTAATTTTCATTCTTTCGCTTCGATTTTCCGCCTTTTTTTTATTTCACGAACGCGTCTCACGGTTAGCGGGCAGTTCTAAAAAAAAAATCGCTCGATTCATCTCGCAAGTTAATCATTCGAAATTTGATTCACTAAATATTTTTTGAAACCGCGGTAGACATTTATCTACTCGCTGATTCTTCAGCGAAAAATTTCGCCGTACAATGTTTTGTGCTATTCAATTTTTTGGAGCTGCCGACCGTCGACAGAGCCGACAAATTTCGATTAGAATCCTAGGTAAATGGTTAAGTAGCGACTATCGTGTTCAGAGGGAACCCACCGAACAGTCAAATCTTTGATTCATTTGTATTACGCATTTTTTTTGTTCACTCACACGTACACGCGAATTACTGAATACAATGAATGATGCTTCCCTCTCTGCGTTCCGGGCGTGATAACGGATATATACCGCGAACTTGCAATGCGTAATACTACACGCTTTCGCGGAAACTTCGCAGCGGAAGTGTATATTACGCGCTTCTTCGTTCTATCTTTTTCTCTCTTTTTTTTTAAGTATACCTACGCTCTTCTACGATCCGCAAGCGAGCGGCTCTTGCTGTATCCGGCCCCTCCTATCTTGTATGTAAATACGGCACACCATTATTATAAATAATATTATTATCATTAGTATTAGATGATTGTTTGGATTATTTTTCTTTTCTTCGTTTCTCTCCTCATTCATTCGAGCACCGACGTTTAAGCGAGGGACGTTCATCGGCTTCGGTGAAAGACAGTGTTTCTATTTTTTTTTTATCGATATCACAAATTATATACAATGAAGAGATTCATCGATCGATAAAAAAGAACACATGCAGAACGTTTTCTTCCACCGATGTCAGTGGGTCTCTGCCCGTTATTTTACATAATATATGGTATGCGTGAGCGATTTTGTATGTGCGATACGAGTTTGCTTGTTGTCACGAAAGATAAATGTATATGTGTGCATGTATGTTCGACGTACAATTAGATGTCATTGCATATCTTATCGTGAGCGCGAAAGAACGAAAGAAACAAATTAAAAAGAAACAAAAAAAAACGAGAAAAAAAGTGTAGGTTTAATCGGAGTGCGTGCGAACGGCTGGTGTCTCTCTCTGTAAAATAGTATTTTTTATAAAATATAAATGAAAAAAAAAAACGGCATTGAAGAAAGTGCGAAAATCGCGATAGCCGAAAATACTGGCGGTTCTTGTGCGGCGAGGACATTATATTAGCGAGGACTCCTGAATGCCTCTTCGAGTCTCGTCGGATCGTCGACGAGCGCTTTTTTCTTTGTTTCCAAGGACGAGCGAAAATTATTCCAAACGAGTGTGAAGAAAAAAATATTTGTAATCTCGAGATAACGGTAATCGAGGGCGACCGTCGGCTCGGCCGGGAGGGCTGAGCACCGCGAGAACAAAACAACGAGACACGTTCAAGGACCCACCGAGATCTTCCAGCATTTTTAAACGTCATAGTTCGCCGCGTTGTCGCGATCGACGGACGGACGGACGGACGACGTCTCGGGCTCGATGTGTTTGTTCACAAATATATATTCTCCAAAGTCTCTGTATCTCCTTCGTATTTTGTTTCTACTGCGTGTACATTTATTTTTTATTCTTTATTGTTACATCCGGAATCGACGAATTTTCGCCGCGTCCAAATGATCATTGGCGTCGTTGCACGATTTCCGGTCTTCCCGAAAACGATCTCAGCTGCTGTGACTCGACCGCTCGACGGTTGGCGGAAAAAATATATATGTTAAAAATGAAAAAAAAACGAGAAAAAAAAACACTTGATAAATATTGTGCTCGATGCGTGGATTTGTGTCGTAGGTGTGTAACCAGTTTCCTCGTACACCCACACAAACAGTACTCGGCTGTAAACTATTCGAGACTCGCGCGGCACGCAGGACACGAACGATGCCATCATCGACAGCGCGTTGCACACGCACATTTTTGGAGTAATGAGACAGATGGAAAAAACGAACACTGATGAACACTGTAATTTTTATTTTTCTGTATTTTCACGACAATGAAAATGGACAAGAAGCGAGAACGAAAAATCCCCGAGAGAAATTTATGTTTCGAATAAAAAGAAAACACACCGTTTTATATACAATGTATACGTGTCTTTCACTGAATACTTATCCCGGAATCACCGCCGCTGTCGAAGGTCAGGTGAAATTGCGGTACTCGACTCCAGAAGTGGACAATCTCGTGTAATTTGCAATGTTCGTTACATTCATTCATCGCCTTTGACCTTCCGTCGCGATTGCAGTGATTCGCCTGCAGAAATGTTCTTCCAATAAAGAAAAACAAGACTTGTACGCAGACGCAGACAATCGCTGTGAAACTCGAAGTATCTCGCGTGAAAAACGGCTTTGTACAACGCGTTAAGGATTATCGATACATCGTAACGATTTGCGTTACGTTTTCACATGTTCGTCCAGGGTTTTCAGGTGATAGAGACTTTTTTCCTCGTCGCTAATTTCCACAGGCGCGCCAGACATCAAATCGCGCCCTTCCATCGTCTTCGGGAAGGCAATGACGCTTCTTATGCTCGGCGAGTTGCACATTATCGAAATAAGTCGATCAAGACCTGGAAACGCAATTACAAGTCACCGAATTCCGAGACGTCGGCACGAAAAAGATATATATCATTAGGGAAACTAACCGAAGGCGATACCCCCATGAGGCGGCGCTCCACTGGCTAATGCATCGATCAGATGCTTCATCTGGGATCCGTTGATGCGCAACATCTCCAAAACTCGTTGCTGCAACTCGGCGTTGTGAATTCTTATCGAACCGCCGGCAATTTCGGATCCGTTCAGCACGAGATCGTAGTGCAGGCCTCGAACCTGTAAAATGTTAACAATTTTTTTTTTCTATGGCGAAAAAAATGGCGCGAGGATTTTTGGAATGTTATTTACCTTCAAGGGGTCGCTTTCGAGGTATTTGAAGTCATCGGGATGGGCTTGAGTGAACGGATGATGAGTGGAAGCTAGAGCTCCGTCGTCGTCTTTGTAAAACAACGGAAAGTCGACGACCCAGAGAAACTTGTAATCGTCCGATCTGACCTCGTGTTTATTGCTCTCCATGATGTTCGTGAATTCAACGCGAATCTTGCCCAGCAGACTCCGCTGAAGATAACAATTGCAATGAGCTTATTGGGATCTTCCAAGGAGATCTCGCGCTTACCGCATTCATCCTCTTCCCTCGCGTGATAAACAGAACGTCGTCTGTCTTCAAATTCAACTTTCGCTCCAAGCCCTCAGCTCCCTCATTCGCAAATAATTTGCTTAACTGTGACTTCCACTCGTCTCCAACAATCCTCTTCTGGATTAGAGTCACTTTGCTGAAGTTCCTGCTCATTATATCGTTCAGTTTCGAACGGACGGATTTCGACAGGTGAGTCTGTAAATACGGGCAAAAATTTAATTAATAAGATTTAAGATTAGTTCAAATAGTGAATTTTAAACCAACCTGAGCCGCGGGAAAAGACATTGCGTATGTCTCATTGCCATTCGCGTTCTCTGCGTTGAAAAATTCCGTCACGTTGTGTATCTGTACAAAAAAACGCATTCAAACAATATTATTTAACAAAAATAACTCAGCGCGGTAGCTGTAAGCAACGTACTCTAAATGGTATTCTCAAGTCCGGCTGTTCAGAGCCGTACATTTCGTAAACTTCTTCGAAAGACATTCTCGGGATCGGTAACGATATCCGGCCGAGCTCTTCCGGCCAGCAATACGCGACTAGACCCTCGACGAGGTCCATGATACCCTCGCGATCGCTGAATGACATTTCTATGTCGAGCTGCGTGAATTCCGGTTGTCGATCATTTCTCGCCCCTTCGTCTCTGTAGCACCGCGCTACTTGGAAATATCTGTCGATACCACCGACCATGAGCAATTGCTTGAATTGCTGAGGACTCTGCACCAGAGAGTAAAATTTCCCTGGGTGTTGGGTGGGCACCACAAACTCCTGGGCTCCCTGTTAAAAATTGTGCAGAATATTAAAAAATTGATACAACCCGATTCTTTTCTAAACCCACACATTTTCATCAAGCAACAAGTGCCTTCATCTCACCCCGGGTGTTCGCCTGAAAAGCGTCGGTGTTTCAACGTCTACAAAGCCACAGTGATCAACCAAATATTCCCGCATTTTGTTCGTCACTTGCGATCGTAGGCGCAAGTTTCTCTGCAATTCGGGAAAACGCAGAGACAGATATCGATACTGCATCTGCAGTGATTCCTTGGCCATGTTGTGCTGTCTTATGCCAAAAGGCAGCTGAGACATTGATTCGTTCAGGACTTGCAGAGAGTCCACATTCACCTCTACAAATCCTGTTTTCATCTTCTTGTTCTCTTGGCCCTCCGGTCGAGGCACCACTCTACCGCTAACGCAAAGAACACTTTCGTAAGCCAGTTTGTCCACTGCTTCTATCATCTCTGCTTTCTGAAAATAACAAAGAATTGAAAGGCTGAATACAATTGTTTAAATGTCGTTTTTAGCCTGAGAAACCAAAGTACCTGCCTCTTCTGGAATTATCAACTGAGTGGAACCGTACGAATCTCTAAGCACGATGAATCTTCCCATTCTCTGGAATTCCATCCACCCGCACAGCTGCACTTCCTCTCCCACGTTCTCTATGCTCAGTTCTCCGCATGTGTGAGTCCGCTTAACAAATTTGTTGACCGGCAACGCAACCTTTGCTTTTTGGAGTTGTTGCGGAGCGTCTTGGCTGTACAACTTTGCTGTCAATTGCCGCTCGATGCTAATCTATTTGAATACAAAAAATTAAAAAACCCGAATAAAATTAAAAAGTACCCCTAACGTCAAGTATTTAATGGAAGTGAAACGAGTGAGTAAGTTACTGTCGATTGATGATTGCAGGTCGCGAAATCGTTGCCAGACAATAAACCGCATCGCGACCACAAACATCGCGCAGCCGGTCTGCTTCTACCGAACATCCTCGAAATACTCAATGTTGACGCGGAGAATTATTCTCTCTGTTGACTCGCAGCTTCAGGTCGCCGGGTGCCAGGTGCAGTCGCGTTCAGAAACGCTCAAATTGTGAGGTTAGGAACGGTAAAATAGCGCCGGGACAGGAGCTGCCCAGCTGACAGCGTCCATGCAGCGCGCTTCGGTTTGTGTACAACAGAGTCAGCATTGTTTCGGAGCGGAATCTTACAGTTTTACCGGTGCCAGTATTTTACAGAAGCCACGATGGTAAGATTTTTCTTCGCCCTTTTCTACCTAAGAAGCCTTCATATTGTTTAACGCCCGTTTCGATCGTTGCAGTTGCCACTTTCGCTGCTCAGAACAGCACAGAATCATCCCATGGCAAGTACCTAACCTATAACGCGTTATCAAACGTTTACGTTGTCGCGTGTTATTCATTGTTTTCGTCGTGTGTTTTTCTGCGTTTTCAGCTCGTCGAGCTGAAGAACGGCGAGACGTACAACGGCCACTTGGTCAGCTGTGATAATTGGATGAATATCAATCTCCGAGAAGTCATCTGTACATCTAGGGTGAGAAGTCATTCTTCGGTTATAGTTTATAATAATGCGGACTTGTTTTTTTTTTTATTGAGCTCAATGATAAAATACAAACGTCTAAGTATGTGCAAATTAAGATTCGAAGAAACGATGACTTTTCTCGGGCGCAGATTTTCTAGAGCTGTTTGTCGTTTGCGCAGGATGGCGACAAATTCTGGAAAATGCCCGAATGCTACATTCGCGGTAGCACGATCAAGTATCTCCGAATTCCGGACGAAGTTATCGACATGGTGAAGGAAGACGTGCAGATGAAGTCGCGAGGCAGAGGAGAAATGAAGGGCAGAGGCGGCCAAAACCAGAGAGGCGGCCGGGGCGGCGGAAGAGGTGTTTATTTTTTCGTTAATTTAATTTTCCGATGGAAGTTTGCGGCGATTCGATGTTTTATTCGATTCTTCAGGTACCTTCGGCGGCCGAGGCGGAAGGGGACCAGCACCTTTGGGCCGCGGTGGCGGTAACCAAGGCGGCAATAAAATACAGAACAAGCCGAGACCTAAGTAAATCCTAGGACTGTTAGGTTTCTTTTACGATAATTTAGGCTAAGACATTATCGTATGATCATTGATATTGTCCATGGAATGGACGGACGAAGATATGTACTGTACTGATGTGAAATACAATGATTTATTTCTAACTGCGCGGCGAAAAGTTACTCGTTTCCCTGGCAAACACATCTGAGATCGCGTTATTTAGTTTAAAATTCTTAGTCATTAACTCGGGTGTAAGGTAATGATGAATTTTCGGAAATAAATAAATTACGCCGATGTTCGTACTATAAAAAAATTATTTTAATTCTCACTATTACATAAGTCAGTGCACACACAGGTATTTTTTTGTGATTACGGTGGAGCATTAATACTAATTGTTCGGAATAAAACATAAATAGTATCGGTGTACAAAGACGTATGGGATATTTATTATTACTGTTGACTGGGCCAGTCATCGTATCATTGCGTCATGATATTTTCGTTTTTTAACATTATAACTCGTATAATTGATGCTGAGTGAAGTTGGGCCTCGGGCGGAGACGAGATTCTAGAATGATTGATTCATTCGTATCGTCTGCTTGTCAATTCCATTCTGGTCACATGGAACGCGTTGCCATTTGGGCAGCTGTAAGATAAAAAAAGGCTCTTTTGATAAAGTTAATTAAAAAAAAAAGTTACAGCAAAGAAATATATAATTTGTAAATAAATTTAATTATCCATCGTAATTTGTACAGAAGGGCAAAGAATCTTACAGAGCAGTTTCTTATAAACTATTTCGTCACGTTGGTGTCTGTAAAACGCTTACTTACAGGGTTCTTTTTCGCGGCTGCTGAATCAAAGGCAGCTGGGTCAGGTCTTTATCGGCCTTCAACTGTAGCAGGAAAACACACAAGATTACGTTAGGCGTTGTATAAAATAGCGAAGTCGCGTCGCAAAATCGACAAATGATAACTTACTGTAGGAGGCTAAGTCGATTTCGTCTGGTAATTCCGTAATATTAACGTCGAACCTCTCTTGCACGTCATTCAGGATTTTGGCGTCGCTTTCATCGCTAACGAGCGTTATAGCGAGACCCTGTAATTACGACACATAATACATTAATTCTCGATTATCGAAATTACAAAAATAATGTTGAATACCTCTCAACGAGAATTGAATTCGTACCTTGGTACCGAAACGTCCGGCTCTCGCGACTCTGTGCAGATACGTGTCGGAATCTTCCGGCATATCGTAATTGAATACGATGTTCACACGCTCGATGTCCATACCTCGTCCGAATAAATTAGTGGCAACCAGGATACGCTGCGAAAATGTGTTTAAACGGGATTAGAAATTGTTGCGAAATTCCCCTTTGAAAAATGAACATTATTTTTTCGCACACTCAGCAGAGAGTTCAAGAGTAAACATTCATGGGTGAAATCATGAAAGAGATATAGTTGTCCTCATTGCATGCGATTTAATAATGTATAATAAAGGTATTTCTACGTCGATTGCACTCACTTTCTGGAAGTCCTTGAATTGTTGGTACCTCGATAGACGCTCCTCTTGCGTCATACCTCTGTGGATTCCAATTGCGGGGAAGTTTTGCTCGGTGAGCAATTGAGCGAGAGCCATACACCTTTGGACGGACTTCACGAATATTACGACCTAAAACGAACCGCCAAACGTTGCTGATATTGTATCCAAGTTATAGATAGATAAATAAGTCTTCAGTAATCTCGACTAACCTGATTGAACTCGAGAACGTCGAGAAGCTCGAACAGTTTTTTGTTCTTCTCGTTTTCTTTGAGCTTCACGTAGTGCTGCTGGAGACCGTGGAGGGTGAGCTTGGCTTCGTCGTCGACGTAAATTTCCATGGGCTGCGCAAAGAATGTTTTCGTAAGACAACCTACTCTACCCTAACCCGAAGGTGACGACGCCTGAGTGGGTTCTCAAACGTTACAGAAATCCCTCGGATGCTTGTTTTTTTTCTCCCATTTTTTCCCTCTTTTTTCATTTTAATAAGACACAAATTGCTATGTGCGAGACTAATCGGCAATTCATAGTCTCGCAAAAACAAAAAGAAAAAACCACAAGTTTTCGCAAAACCCACAGGACACACAATTACACGAAAAAAAGAAGAAATTGAGGACTTCACATGAAAAAAAGTGCGTAAACGTGAAAAAAGAAGTGACGCATTGTAAACCTGGCAGAGTCTACCTTGCTCTAAATTGCGAGACGTCTTAGACTATACAGAGCGAAGTAGATATTGGATTGCAACCAATGCGGCGATCGCCGCGTCTGCTTATTCTCGATTTAGGCATACTGATAACATACGGTCCGGCGAGTTCAGCCTCTGCATAGCGCAAATCATCGAAAACGAGACAGCGGCCACCCCAGAGTCTGAGAACTAAGTTGTGGAGCACCCAGGATTGCTCAGCCACCTCTTTCCACTGCCCGATCATCGTTGTGTGCCAAACTCCTTTGACCATATCCACTCGATGCTCGTGAGCGGCGACTCGCCGGGGACTCTGTCCCCTCACGTATTTCATTTTTATTTCTCTTTTCTCTTTTTTTTTTTGTTCTTTTTTCTCTCTCCTCATTTCTCGATTAATCTCGTGGAGATTCTCTAACATCGCGAATCGTATAATGTTTGCCATCCCGACGTTCACAATACCGTAAACTTAACGAACATGCTCCCGATCAAAATCCGCTGGCGAATTGTGTCGTTTGTCCACCTCGGTATCCACTGGATATCCTGTGTGTGTACAAACTGGTCGACGGAGTCGTCGAGCGACGTTGGATCGATCGAAAAAAAGCCACAAGCTTGACTGCCGAACGACAACGCTTCCTTCGGTTCACGCGTATCGAGTTTTTTTAAATTATTTTAAGCGACGCGGATTTGTTTTTAAATACCCCACGGTGATTAACGATCTAAGCCCTAACCTCGGGTCCCCCGTGTTACGAGCGTCCTCTTGAGTCTTCTTTCTTGCAATCTTCTGTCTTCAGGTTGTCTTGATGTTTTCTTCAGATATTCGTTTCGTCGCCCGTCCCGTTAACTGCACCGCGAACCACCCACTCGCGATTCTCGTTGCTTCGCGGTCCCTCCCCCATTTTTTTGCTTTTCACGAGCGGTTCAATCGGTCAACGCGATTTTTCAACGATTCTCTCTGATTTTTTTTTTCTTTCTTTCTTTTCGAGAGATGGATTTGAGGAGATGGAGGATGATTTCAGGTCTGCATGGCCGCGGGATTAATCGGATGGGAGCAACATTGTAGGATCGAGGAATACGCGATCGGGATTTTTGTACTGATTCGGGATACTTGATTTACAAGGATTTTCGGGCGTTTTTCGGATGGGAAGAGGCTTTTACAGGCTTGGGGATTACGCGCGGAACTTAATTGGACATTCGAGGAATGCGAGACGGCGGCTGCCGGCCTCTCAGGATTTGTGATCTTTTCAGGATTCATTTGCTCTCTTTTTCACGAAATTGTCTTCGTGCGTCGTTCTAACTAGCCTAACCCGCGGTAACGCCTCGATCGAATTATACTGGGTGGCCTGAGCTCTGTCCCGGGTGTGGTAGTAAACGTGGGGCCAACCGAGGACGAAACAATCGTAGATCGAAGTGTAGAGGAAGATGGGCTAATTACGTCTTGCATAAACTTCTTCGCTACAGGCCGAATTTCCTTGGACAGGGTAGCGCTGAACATCATCACTTGTTTGCCGTGCGGAGTGCTACGGAATATTTCTTGCACGTCGCGTCTCATGTCTGCAACAAACGAAAATAATAATCGCTTAATAATGTATTCGGGAATTTCAATGTTTCGACAAGTGTTTCTTGCGAGCAATCTTCGTCAGTAGTGGGTAGTGGTAAATATGAGCGTCATCATCTGAGGCTAAGATAGTTCATACATCACTCGAAGATGCGTTAAGCGAAACTTCTCTCGCTACGTTTCAGACTATATTCATTAATTTTAAATGGATCGTGGAACAAAGTTGTTTACCTAGCAATTCGAGCATCTTGTCGCACTCGTCGAGTACGAAATGCTTGAGATTTTTGAGGTTCAGCTTCTTGCTGCGCACCAGAGCGAGAATACGGCCGGGTGTTCCAACGACGATGTGTGGACAGGTGTTCTTCAGTACTTCCTCGTCTTTTTGTATCGGGAGACCACCGAAAAATACTCCGACCTGTGAAACGGAAAAAGCGCAGTCGTTTAGAAGTCGTTCGATAATTGCATATCTCATCGCTGATAAGATTTGCAAATCTTCATCAGAGTTGGGTAGTGGTATAATACGAGTCATCATCTTAGGCTAAGACTTGAGGTTCATCAGTGGAAGATTTTTCTTTTTTTGCGCAGAATATAGGATTATTGTTAGGAGAATGTTTACCTTGACGGTTGGCATGTATTTGCTGAAACGCTCGTATTCCTTGCTGATCTGGAACGCGAGCTCGCGCGTGTGGCACATAACGAGAACGTAGACCTGATTTTCGGTCAGTTCAAGCTGCTGAAGCGTCGCCAGCACAAACACGGCAGTCTTTCCCATACCGGACTTTGCCTGGCAGAGAATATCCATGCCAAGGACAGCTTGTGGAATGCATTCGTGTTGAACTGTGAAAGGAATATTATTTGTTTAGATGGATGTATTTATAGAATAAAAATGATTGGTCATTTTTTTCATTCATTCAGGATAGATAGATTTCATTCACAATCAATATGTTGTCCCTATCTATTGTGGTCATCATTTGGTTAATTGCATCATTTTCATACACGTTAAACTAAATTCACATACCTTCTGAGGGATGCTCGAAACCACAGTCAACAATGGCACGAAGAATTTCAGGTTTCAGAAGAAAATCCCTGAAGCCACTGCTGTGAATGGAAACGTAGGTTCCCTTGACTTCCTTCTTGGCGGGCACGTCGCCCGATCCATCGACAACCGCCTCGGTCTGCTCCTCGTCTTCGTAGTCCAAAAGATCGTCGTTGTCTGCCATGGTTGTGTTTGGGTTGGTGTTTTAACTTGAGAAAGCTGGAGTCAGAATTCGAAAAACACAAATTAACAATCGATCCTGAATCGGCAGCCTTGAAAAAAATATTTTTAGAAATTTGATACAAGGGATCGTCAATCAACATAAAAATTATAATATCACAAGCCCGGTAATTTTTTTTTCTCCAGCATTTCTTCGCGGCGCGATATCGGCCATTTTGAATGCACCGCGTTTTTTTTTACAAGAGACCCGAATTTCGGAGTATTGAATAAAAAAAAGAAGTGAATAAAAACAAGCGGTGCCATTGACGCGTGTAATTAGTGATGTGCGATGACTGCGCCGAAACAGTAAATAAATATAGAGCGCAGTCCACCCGGCTTGCAGAAGGATTCGGTGTATCGCGCGAATTACCACGTAGTAAGGCCGCCATTTTAACGATTACACTGATAACCTTAGGAACGCGCCGAAAAATACAGCGCGAGTCTTGCTGTTAATACATTCGACCCGACGCTCTGCGTATTTTCTCGAACATCGCGAAACGACGCGTAACGAGTGCATTGCATACGATCGCGCATTTTCGTTGCAGACAACGTAATCGATTGATCACTCGGCGAGGAGCGGCATTGCCGCCCGGCCTCTCGGCTCTCTCCCACCCGCGCGATCGTTTCACATTATTCTACACGACAAAACTCGGCGTTCGCACAAAACTATTTCCTCGTCGTGGAAATCCACGATTCGCGCGTCCGCATCGACGACAAATGAAACGAGGATCGCTATTGTAAATACGTTATTACAGCAGATTAAAACTCACCGACTTCAGAAGCACAACTGACGCCGAACAAATGACGCCGACGTTGTGTGGCCTCCCGGATAATTGGGTGCTGCTCGCCGGAAGCGCGGCCGACGGTTGTACCCCGACTTCCGGTCAAGCGAGGCTCTCCGCCGCGTCGCGCGGCGCGTAAACGTTTAGCCTGCGATTTTCCAATTTGTCACGCGACTCGACGAAAAAATATAAAGCGTAATTTCAAAACTTTTCGTCGTGAATCGTCTCCCTACAATATCCATGATTATCACCAGTTCAAATTTCGTAAAATTTAAACCCTACACTGACTACGCTAGTCGCTTATCCCCCGTGTTTCTTTGTCGAATTCATCGCATTTGATGTCGCAGACATTGGAATATATCATGAAGCAACAGTGGAGTGAGTGTGTTTTCCAGTCGTAGGATCGAGACAACGGATTATAGTTATTTTCTACATATGAAAGGTCGTAGTTTCGCGCATTATCTTCGATGTGTTTAATGATAGGGAAAAACATGGCCGACCGTCGATTCGCCGGTCGCTGAATACTCCCCCCCCCCCCCCAACACTCCCCCTCCTCGTAATGAAATGTCGCGATAGCTTCGCGTGCGAACGAATCAAAACAGTTCTCAGCCATGCTCAGCCATTCACTATGACATTGCTACGATCACTGTTTTCACTATGTTTCACTACGCGCTGCCGATTCAATGACGAATAATGAAACGTAAACACGGGCTCGCTGGGACCCGCGCGACGTGTCCAGACCTGCGTTAAACGCGATCGAAACAATCCATTATCCGTAAGTACTCGTAACTAATTGACTGGCGAAGTCGTCGTCGCATTTGACTATTTGCAAAGGTCGAAGGTTTGACGATTTTTCATTTATAAATTGCAGGGTACGACGCTGAATTGTCAGTGCGATTACAAGACAATGGCTCCGGACAGACGGAACTTGAGATCGAAACGCACCAGCAGCGATACCCTGCCCGGTCGCAGGAGTTCGTTGCAAGTGAATTTGAGCTACGTCTCCAATTTGTCCGATTCTGGGAACGGATCGTTGAAAACTCAGGTTGAAAATCAGGAAGTAACAGCCAGGAGAGGAATTTTTCTTGATCGGAGCAAAGCTATGTCGGATATAGTGGAAAATGCTACTAGCGCGTTGGATGCCGAGGAGCAAGCACTGAGCATCATGAGATCCAGAGAGCGGGAGCTGAATCGAAGTTGTCAGCTCCTGAAGGATGCTATTTTGCAGAAAACGAGGGAAATCTTTGATCAAAAGGCAGAACTCGCTGTCAGGACAACTAGTGTTCTCAAGGCGCAAAGGTCGGCTCTCAAGGAGATAAACAATGACTCCAGGTCTGGCAAATTGCCTGGGAAATCAATACAATTACAAGATGGTCCTGTACAATCTAGTCCCAGCTTGAATATTGCTTTAGCTACAAAAATTGGTAAATCTTGTACCAAAAGTATCGAAGATCCCGTGGCTAGAGTCTCGAGAGGCGATACCAGTATGATACTCAGCGGAAGTAGCAAATCGCATCGGAAAATATTGTCAAGAATAACCGACAAAGTTCCGAGGGTAATACTGACAAAGCTAGCGGATCCGAGATTGGAAATGTCGATGGAGTCCCTGCAATCGTCGCAATCGTCGCTAGCGAGCGTTTTGGAGGATATCGGAGCGCCGGTCACGTGCTCGTCGTTTATCAGCGGTTATGGAAAATCTGCGAGTCAAGCTTCTCAGCGGGCTGAGAGCGAAGATCGGGAATGCCAGGGGACGCCCGACGAAGAAAAGGCTGCTGGTCCGTCTGTGCAAACTTTGACTCCTATGGAAATCACTGCCGTTCAGGTGCCTGTCCCTCCCAGTAAAAAAAGTGCCACGAGTCTGAGGAGACTTTCTGGCAATACTCGTTTCGAAAGAACGACGGGGCGCAGCTCTGTCAACGAAGTTCCCATGGAATTGACGACGGTTCAAAGTCACATTCCTTTCCGCGATTCAGCAGGCGGCGAACACACCGCCAGGACTTCCTTGAACGTGAATACGTCGGCCAACCAGGCGTCGATCACGTCGGGGAAAAGTAATTCTAAGGAAGTTTCGTCAGGTCCCGGCGATAACGCGGCTCAACTTTCTCTGCGAGTAAACACATCACTGGCGACCCAGGAACGATCACCCGCGCAGGAGACTGTGAGCAGCAATGCCGAGAAATCGAGAATTTCGGTGATGGAGAGCTTGCGAAAAAGCGCAAACGATTCCAAGGGAATTAATGCGGACCCGATGGAAAATATTTCGTTGATAGCGAGATTGAGAAACATTTCGGGTTTGAAAGCAACTGAGGTTGAGGATAGGAGAAAATCGCGGAAGAGTTCTCTGGGAGAAGGCCCAAGCTTCGTCGAGGGAACGCCATATCCTCCCAGTCGATCGATTCTGTGGAGAACACAGATAAAATCTGCGACTTTCAATACGATACGAAATAGGACAGCGAGGAAAAAGGTCGCTCCTGTTTCATCCCCGAAAAAATCTTCGAAATCGTCGTAAGTATATGAAAACTTGACAATAAAAAATATGGTAATGAATTTGTTAGTAGAATTCCCTCCGCTATTTCTAGGGACTCGGATTCATCGGAGAGTAACGAATACTTGACGCCGCCGAATACGATAGTCGTCTTGGACGACTCGCCATGCAGATCCACTGCTAATTCGGGCAACACTCAGATCATACCGGATTCTTCGGACGGTGAAGAAGCCGATGATGTGCCGACGACGGGCGCAAAAATGGGGGAAGAACGTTCGAGTGACGAACCAAAGGATTGTGCCAAAGATCTTCCCAAGGAGCTTCCGGAATCAGTTCCAATGGACTTTTCGTCGGAACCTTCGAATGATCCTTTGACGCAAATATCGAGGGAATTGCCGAACGGTCCTTCGACGCCACAATCGTTGAAAGAAATACCGAAGGATCAACCCTCGATAAACCCGACTGGAAATGTTTCGCGACCGGGAAAGAGAAGATTGCTGCCGCTTCAGGACCCCCTCGAATTGATTTCCCTCAGTCCTGCATCGGCGGCGTTGCCTTCCCCGAAACCGATTAAAAAAAGGAGATTTCAAAAACGAAGGGCCGTCCGAGCTGTCGCCGCAAAAAGGATAGAGTCGTTGCACGAGGAGGACGAGGATGAGGTGGAACCCGCGTATTCGCGTATCAAAAAAATCCTCACGGCGAAGGATAAGGAAAAATCCCAAAAGCCCCGAAGACCGCGAAAAATAATTAGTAAGAAAATCGTAGTCAAGAAAATCGTTGGCGCGGAAATGATAGACAAGTTGGAGGCTCTGAGATGCGCGGATTCGGACAGAGATTCGACTGCGGCGAGAAGCTCATTAAACGAATTTTCGAAACAGAAGACAGTGCCTATTTCGGGTCGGAAAACAAAGTCTCGGAAGTTGGTTATCGTCGCTACAGGTTTTACGAAAGGGTAAGCGAGCTATCGAAATTGGAGTAATTGCGCCGAGAAATTTTTTTAACTAATTCTGACTTCTATAAAATTACACAGGGATGTGGATCTAGTCAAAAGCATCGCGAAGCAACTCGGCGGTGCGGAAATAAGTTCGACGGTGTCGCGACGTACGACTCACGTGGTTAGCACCGGCGTTCGAACGATTAATCTATTACGCGGAATAATCCGAGGCTGTTGGCTCGTGAGTCTTGATTGGGTAATGAAATCATTGGAGAAGCAAAAGTGGCTGGACGCGGAGGAGTACGAAATGGTGCATTTTTCAAAAGCTGTGCAGGTAAATGCAGTCAGAAGTTGAGAACAGGGATATAAAATAGGCAGAATAAAAGAACAATTTTTTTTTTTTTTTTTTTTTTTTAGGAAAACCGCAGAGACAGACAACTTTTCGGAAAGGCCTACGTTCCGGAGTTGTTCACGACTTGCGGACCAATATACATCCAGCACGGCACGACACCGCCGCCTGAGATCCTCAAGGAACTCGTCAAAACGGCGGGAGGACGAATAACCGAGAATTTGAGGGATGCGAAATTAAGCGTCGGTCCGGATAGTTTAAGAGAAATTTGGGTATTGGACTCTATAACAACCGGAGATCTACAGCCAATCGAAGACTATCAAAGAAAACCTGAATAAAAAAAAAACAAGAAAAACAGGATAGAATATGAACTCTTGTTTTCATGATTTTTTTTTTCATAGAAAAAGAGATATTTTTGTTCGATTAATGTACCATCATTGATATCGTTAGATGGATGATTATCAAAGATAAGAGATGTTTAATTTAAGGAAAAAGAAAGCATCCACCTAATATATATGATTTATTTTTATTCTACAATCTGTAATCTTCCGTTTCATCTGCGCGAATTTCTTCGACAATCATCGACTGAATCGTGAGCCCGAAACTGAAAACAGAAAAATGTAAATAGAACATACAGCATACATTGCGCAAGTCTAACGCGCAAAGAAATAATATTTTGTTATTGCCAGATCTAGTCTTGTATTTATTGATCTTCGACTTGAATTCACGTGCAAACCCTATCATAATTCCACTCCGCGCGTTTTTCTCAGTACAGAGAATAAAAAAAACGCAACTTCAATTAGAAAATTGATTCCATAATGTTTCGCTCTCCGTGAATCTATCGTCTTTGTGTCTGTTGAGAATCGCAAAACGTGTTTGCTGCGTACGCTGAATTCCACGTGGAGAGGGATAACGATTTATTTCGTGTTGTTTTAACCCACAATCGTCCATCTCGCTTTCGCGCTCTCAGTGCGTCGCAAGTGGATGTGGCGACGTTCCGCGCAAGTGACGCACACGCACAAAGCAACGTTGTATAGCGCGCGCCATGAGAGTGCTATCTATTTCCGTGACAGATGACATCCACAGCTGCTGGCGAGCGCACACAGCGACGACTACGCGCTACGCACACAACTACGAGGCGCGTTAGAGGCGCAGAGTGGAACTTTCAGGTTACGCTAAGTCCGAGGCAAATTCTCGCGCTCCCTCACTCTCGCTCCGCGCGATGTGTCAACTTGACACATGTTTGTTAACATGAATTTTTGTACCTGCTTAGTCGTCCTGTGATAGCTGCTAATCAATCGGTAATCGTTATGGATTACTACGGCACCAAGTAAGTCAAAGAACATTTTCCCTTCTCCTGTCGCATTACAACGTATAAAGTTTATTGCCACTCGCCGTGTTTTCGATCATTCGCATATGCCAATCGATTTTGAGGTCAAACGACTGCTCGTCACGATACTGCAAACCTTTGCGTTTGTTGTGACGAAAATTCGAAAATAATTTTCTTACCATTCAAGTGAAAGTGTTTGGGTTTGTAAAAAAAAAAATTTCTCTTTGTTGCCTAATACGACAACTTTCGCTTTCGATGCAAAGAACTCGCGATAAGGCGACGCAATTTGTTGCTGTTTTTATACCCCGCGAAAGCCACGTTATCGCGATTGTCCATCGTCAATTTTGTTTAATGCTTTCGATTGTTTTCAGCAATAGCTTTTACGACCCTCCTACGCCGGAGACTTGTATGCCCATACGACACAACTCCACTATAATACCTAACTATTATTCCGGTATTCCTGCCAATTTACTGCTGAATTTTATAGGCTTTGCGGTAAGTTTACCAAAACAGTTTCACAGATTTTTGGGGTCAACTTTGTCGCATGGACAATTGGTAACATGTTTTTCCTTTTTTTCATTTTTGCAGTTGCTAGTGATTCTGTTTGGGCTACTGCGAAAGAAAGCCTGGAACTATGGACGACTCGCTCTTCTGCACAAAACTGATAACAAGTGGATGGAGTTGTTCTATGGGGACAATGATGGAACGGAGCCGGTCGACGAATCGGCCGTGGAGGCTTCGGTCAATTCGCAACTTGCTCACATAGACAGGGGCTTCCTATCGTGGATTGTAACTGCCTTTAGAGTCACGTTAGTATTCTGACAATTTCTTTTATATTGTCAAGTATATTTTTATTGAAACTTGAATCAAGACTGAACAATTACTGGGAAAAATCTTTTATTTCTGCTGTGATGAAGTAAAAATGTATTGATAGAGATGATTTTAAGAAGATAAAAAAATAATTACAGGGTCTTTTTTAATATTATGATTTTTAATGGGTAATCATGTATTTTGTGTGTAACAGTGATAAGGAGTTGTTGAGACGCGCTGGACCGGATGGCTTGCTTTACATATCATTTGAGCGTCATCTGATAATATTGACGGCAATGATGGTGGTCGTCTCTCTGTGCGTCGCGCTACCTATTAATTATCACGGCCAGATGCAGGGTATCAATTCGACCTTTAGTACGACGACCCTGTCGAACCTGGATCCAACTTCCTCGTGGATCTGGGTGCACACTATTATAATATTATCGTATCTGCCAATCGGTGGTTACGTCATGCGACGATTTATGAAGCAGGTACGTGAGCACGGAAATGCCTCGTTACCCGCGTTCGGGGGATTTTACTTCCGCTCTTGTAATAAACATTTTAATACGATCAGGTACGCGATTCCAGACCTGCCGGTGAATTGGCGGCGAGGACTTTGTTGATAACGGAAATTCCTAAGCATCAGTGCAACGTCGAGAGCCTTAAGGAATATTTTAGGTACGCGGATCAATAAATAATTAATTTTATCCATTTTATTAATTTCATTGTCTTTTAATTTTTATTTTAGGGAAGCTTTTCCGACTCTCACAGTGGAAGATGTAACACTAGCTCACGATATTCGGAGATTAGCCGCGCTGGACGTTCAAAGAGATTGTGCCGAGCAGGCGCGGCTGTACACTGAAAATTACAACAGAAGAAAAGGACCACTCAAGTTGTATCCGTATCCCTGCGGTCAGGTGATCGGCTGTTGCTGCAAAACCGTGAGTGATTTTCTGAGAAGTAGAAACAAACCATTTTTGCCAATCATTCTTTTCGCAATACTTGGGATAACTGATTTGTTCGATTGCAGGTCGACGCTCAAGAGTTTTATACGGCTGAAGAAATTCGATTAACGGCTATGGTCGAAGAGGAGAGAAAAGTCGCGCTCGGGAGACCTTTAGGGGTCGCATTCGTCACGTTAGGTAAATTTCGTTTTTCTTTCTCAAGATGAAATTTTTTCTTCGTTCCGATTGGTGAGGCATTTACCATTGTGTATCATGAATGATCATCAGGGACTCCTGGCGCGGCGAGGACAATGCGTCGACAATTGCGCTCGGCACCGACAATAAGGTGGATCGTCGATTACGCTCCAGCACCGTCCGACATATTCTGGGAGAATCTCAGTGTAGCGAGACCCTGCTGGTATCTCAACGCCATTCTGATTAATTTAGCATTATGGATTACATTGTTTTTCCTAACGACACCGGCCGTCATAGTCTCCGCGCTGAACAAGCTATCAGTCACGGGAGAAATAATGAATCTTAGTCCGGTATTGTCCTCCTTTCTTCCGACGGTGCTCCTCGTGAGCGTTGCCGCCCTGATGCCCGTTCTCGTCGCGAGAAGCGAGTCTCTCGTGAGGCACTGGACGAGAAGCGGCCTCAATCGGGCGGTCATGCGAAAAACTTTGCTGCTGCTGCTTCTGATGGTCCTGATTCTGCCGAGTCTCGGCCTGACCAGTGCTCAGGCTTTGATAGACTGGACCGTCAACAACGGAAACAACACGGGAAGATGGGAGTGCGTTTTTCTCGCTGATCAAGTAAGCTCCAGACATTTCTAATTACCGGATATGTAATTAAATGTCGAATTAACGAGAAATAGAAAAATCTTCAATGATTTATTTTTCAGGGTGCTTTATTTGTAAATTACGTTATCACCGCTGCGTTGCTCGGGAGCGGACTGGAACTCGTGAGATTTCCCGAACTCGCTCTGTACACCTTCAGGCTCTGCATAGCGCGCAGTCGGGCCGAACGAGTGCACGTGAGAAAAGCCGTCCTCTGGGAATTCCCGTTGGGCGCTCATTATGCTTGGTTGCTTCTCGTTTTCACAATGACGACTGTCTACAGTCTTGCGTGTCCGTTAATTACACCGTTCGGACTGCTCTATCTGCTGGTGAAACATTTGGTGAGTGAAACGAAAAATTTATACGACCTCACGGCCGACAATTCGTTGACGTGGGAATAATAAGTGAATAATGCGAATTTCAGGTTGACAGGCATAATCTCTGCTTCGCTTACGGTCCCAGTGTAGGCGGTGGCCAGTTAGCGGGAGCTGCGGCCGGAGCCGCCGGCGCGGCTCCTGTTCTCGCGCAATTGGCGCTCTTGGCCCTCGGTCTCGTTAGACGAGGCTTGTCGCCTTTGGCCGCCCTTCAACTTAGCGGCGTCGCCGCAAGCATTTTGGGTCTCGTTACTGGAGCTACGTTACCCGCCTCTAAATCCAAGGTATCAATCATATTTCCATCAAATTTGTATGTCTCCCCAGTCCTCTTGAATTAATACTCAATTGCTTCTAATATGTTTCAGAATCAGACACCACGAAGAGATCTAACCACTAGCCAAAACTTCGTAGCTCCAGTATTAAGAAAGAAGCTCGGTACCATACCTACGGAAGAGACGATATCGCTCGCCTCGAATTCCGAGACAGCGTCAACGACGACGACGTCGACGCACGCGGCAAGCAGAAGTCCCTCCGTTCAGGACAGTCCGAAGTTGTATCAGGATTATGGGCGACAGCCCCAAGTGTAATTGCCTTTCCAGGGTGGAAGACATGGTGAAGTATCGACCACAAAGTAATAATTAATTACAGGCCTAGCAACTATGTTTGCTCGATGATGAATCTTCTGCAGTGATGGGCGATCAAATGCATTCAAAATACATTTCAGTTTGCATCATCTGTATGAAACTTCGCAAGAGCCCTAAAATTGTTATTGTTTTCCTGAAGAAGGGATGCCGTTTCAGATATTTAATTGTTTGTTGTAAAAGAAATGTTTTGGATACTTAATTTATTTTAATCCTGTTATTTGTTTTCTTTATCCAAGATTTATTGGCGCTTACGCGAACTAAAAAGTTTTTTGAATACATTTCTACGCGGATGTTGCCCATCTCCATCGGTGTGATAGAAAACTGAAGATCTGTTATTAGAGCTGTAATATTTTTTTAACATTTTTATCAATAGAAAAAAAAGAGCGTTTGCAATTGGTAGCTTGACTGGATTTTGAGCACCGGATGATATTAAAATTTAAATTGTATAAAAAAATGTTTGCATTCAGTACTACACACTGTACGCATATGATACAACTATAAATTACATATTACCATAGCGTATTTGTAAAAATGAGTCCAAAGTGAGTTGAGATAAAGAGTTATTTTAATCGCACGAGTCCGCGATCCGAAATTGTTTGATCGTGTTTATTAGCGTTCGCGCAAATTTTCTGTACAGTACATACCGCGAATGTATTTTTATGTAATATATATAATATATATACACCCATCATTTAAGTGCATACTCAAATGACATGTGAAAATGATATTTGTCTAATGCTGTAATTGTCATGTGCCGGGGATCAATTGATTTATATTTATTTTTCGCAGCTGTATTATTTTTTTCGAAATATACGAATAACAGATTGCGACGACGCTCGGTCGAGTCGGGTATGTACGTGGCATGATTGAAAATAAACTTTGCATTTCTCTGTCATTGTCGCTATGTTATTATCGTCCGAAAATTCTCACAATTTCGCAAAAGATACTCACCACTGTCGTTGATGGAGTTGATCTTCTTTACATAGTATATGCAATATTCTCGGTCGACGCGGATGGAAGAATCTATCGTCCGAACAACTTTTGTATATTTTTTTTTGCTCCGCGTATCCTGAACGGAATTCTATTCCCATGATCGAAGCGAATAACGCTTCGTTACAAACTTTAGCATTTTTCGTTTACACAATTGATTGTTATAAAGAATATGATATATTTAGTAACATCATTTGAGCCGTGCACGGCAGTTAGAATACGCTCACGAACGCTCGCGGTCGTCAGTGTGCCGTTGTGATCGAGCGACTTACAACGCAGAAACGACGTCCACATATACTGGAGCAGTGATTAATCGCATACTCGTGGTACCAATTGAAGTTCGCATCAGACTTGACTGAATCTAATTAAAAAATTGCTGCAGATGTGGATGCAGACCCGCTTTGTAGGTTTAATTTGGTAATTCGATTAAAAATCTGTATCTCAAAAATGATCTAAAATAGGCTAAAAGAGAAAGAAAAATCAAGAAAATCCAATCGGCTCCTAATCAGCTCCAAAGATGCAGCCGATAGTATGCGATTGATCAGTGAATGACACTGGGAGCAAGTCGCTTGTTCATTACTCAGGCAGAGAGGCCACAGTTAACATTTTGGTCAATTAGTTTAAAGTTAGTCGAGAACGTTCTCTTAACATAATTTCCACGCCTGCAATGCTTAACAGTAGCAGCAGCGTCAGTTAAATAATTTATGTACCTAGGATATAAATATTAAAAGGATTATTATAAAACAGTCTTATGCACGGAATCCCCGAGACTCTAAATGTACAATAAAAAAAAAGTTAAAATTGTTCTAATTTACTAAAGTCCGTGAACACCGTCGTCAAGGCTCAGTAGTGATACTTCCGCCAATGATCATCTCTAGTTGACTCGGTGTCAAAGATCTGAGAGACTTGATTCGTCCTTCGTGTCGCTTTTTACGATGGGAGATTCGGTCGGACATTTTCCTTCTCGTGCCTCTAACTTTCCCTTTAGCATCGTCAAAACTCTCCTCAAAATACGACGAATCTTCTTTCTGCGATTCTTCGCCTTCCTCGCTGCTGAATTGAACCTGTGAGGCACAATTCCGCTTAGGCTCGTCCGTAAAAAAGTGTGACAATTTGCTACATTGCTTTTTTTTTCTCAAGCACACGGAGGTTGTCCCGTTGAGCGCTCTTTTTAACATGCAGCTTTGCTCCGGACAAACGATTAAAGGACACAGATTACAGCGTGCTTAGTTGCTGCGATTTCTGAATCCATTCACTCGTGTGCAGACGATCAGTGTATACCGATAACATTCATCGATTGCGTTTCATTTTTTGTACAATTTCCATATCGAAGTCAGGGCGATCTTCTTTTTTTTTTTACAGAAATTACAAAGCGTGCGGCCAGAACACTAACCCAGCCTCTAGAGACACACAAAAGCAGATGTATTTAATGAAAAACAAAATTCGCCTAGTGCAGTAACTACAAAGAAATGCGTTTTGAAAAATTATACATCGATTAAACAGGGCCCGAAACAATAATCGTATGTATTTACCACTACGCACCACTAATACTATGAGGGATAGGTGTTAACAGTAAATAAATAAAAAAAACAACATAATTAACTTCACATATGTTGGTTCCATTCGATATTGGACAGTTACATCGATAATATGTATTATTATCTTCACCAAGTCCATACAAAAACAGCGTTGCGTTGTCAATAAAAACCGGTAATCGCCATAATGTATGATTTCGACTCAATAAACTTTTCGAAAAATTTATATATAGATAAAATGAAAACGTGGAACACAAGTGGTGTTACTCGCGTGTCGGGGCACTCGCTTGCCCCGTTTTCCTTTGCTACGATTCTCGTCCGTAGAAAAAAAAAACAAAAATTGGTAAATCGCTCCGAAGCCTTGAAAATGAGTTTTGAGAAAAGGACGTCGGGATCTAAAGTTCTTTGTCGTTAAAATACAATTGTAACGAGAAAGGACTTAAGATCCCGACGTTCTTTTTTTATCCAATATATTCTTGCTAATACCGTTGTCATGCTCATCCACCACCGACGACATAACTAGGAATCATTACGAATTCGATTTACGCTTAGTTGATTATTGAATCGAGTGGACTGTGCGCGTTCACCAATTGATCGCTCGCTTCTTTTCGACGCTTCGGACAAACATTCGTGTATATTCGAGTCTACGTGCCGGTTCTTCTGCGACTCGGCGCTCGAGATATAATTCTATCACGTGTACTTTCTTACCTCGACGATTGAGACTCTCGGCGATGATTCGCGCGGCATCGATGCCTTTTCTGTGGACGAGTTGTCCGAACTTATCGACGATGTTTCTTTGTCGGTTTCCGCATCATTCTCAGAGTCTTCTTTCTCCTCTTCCTCGGTCGGAGATTTACGTGAGGACATGTCCTCGTGGACTCCGCATACGTAGCCACCTTTGTCTTTGTACTCCATTAATTTACCGTCTAAATGAGCTGTGAATCACATGGAAAACCATAAGAATTGCCATTTTCACAATCTCGGCGTTAAAAAAATGTAATCTATAGATGTAAGATTGACACTAATGTATAATTGAAATATTTACATTGGCAGTATGCTGTACTGCAAAAACTGCAATGGGCGGCGGTCCTGCGGCCGCATGTCTTACAGTGATGCCAGGGACAACTGAACTTGGAATCATCGTCTTCCACCGTCACGCAAGTCTTGTGATACTTTTTCAAGCAAGTTCTCTGCGCACACGTTGAAAAGTCCTCGGAATCCGAAATCTCCTTGCCGCAACTCCAGCAACTAGAAACACCCCCCACTTCACCTCCCTGGATCCCCCCTATCCCCTTTCCCCTTCCTATCACCTTTCTGGAACTTAAAAATGAACGACAAAGGTTAAAAAAGATAAACACAGTGAAAAGGGGCATCAATATTAAAATCTTCATTTCTTACCGTCTACGAACAATCGTTTTTTCAACAGGCTTTTCCACAGGTTTATCCGCGGACTTTTCGACCTTAGGTTCTTGAATGGCGGCCGTTTGTTGCTTCACTTTGAGACCTATGAAACCGCTGCAGTTTGGTGCACCGCAAAGACAAGGCTTTCGCGTCTCTCCGTCGCAGGCTAAATTGTAGTTAAACGTAAGTTCCTCGCCGACTTCTATATCGCGCAGAGCGAAGAGACCGATGCGGGTGTCACCGTTGACTGTCCATTTTTGCGTTTCGCAATTTGGTTGACACGAATGATCTGCGATAAATTTTACGAATGTTACGGAAATACATTTCAAACATACGTGCATTCAGTTGTTGGATATGAAAAGATGCTGGTCGCTTACTCATGAATCTACTGAGATTTCCCTTAGGTTCGGCGTCGATCATACGATTGGTGTCTATGGTCAGGAAATAGAAATTTTCGTTTTTCAGTTCCTTCTTGTGATGCAATCTACGCTTGTACTCGGCCTCGTCGATGACCTCGCCCACGTATTCGATGACGAATTTTCCTGCGGTTATAGACTCGAGAGCCCTCAGTCCCCAGCCCCGTCCGACCGTATGAAAAGGCTCCATCGCCGGATACTCCCTGCGCACGAAGGCTTGGTTATTGCATTTCGGCCCGGCCGGGCAAATGCCCGGACTGCACTCAACCGAAAGTATACGATTCAGGCAATCGGTATCCGGAGCGCAAGGATTGTCCCACTTCGCGTCGCACTCGCACGCCACGATGCTGTCCACCTCCAAAGGTTTTACACTTCCAACTGGTTTGTTTACCTATGACAAAAGTTAATAAGAACTATAAATTTACGCTCTTGTGACTCAGTTAAATTTGATTAATTCTGGAGACGTTTGAATGGTGTCTATATTCATTTAATAAAATAGTCCTGCGTCTTTTGTAGCTTACTTTCACCTTAACGTAGTAGGGTGGTTTCAACCTTCGCGATTCCGATCCCTTCGCCACGCGTTCCGTCTTCTGGCGTTGATGCATTTGGTTAGCCTCCTGCAACGCTCTCTGGTAGGCCGAGTCTACGATTTTTCTACCAAGAGTGACTTTGGCACTCGCATCGCCATCCTGATAGAGAAACACTCGTCCCCTGAAAAAAAAAGCCAGGCCCGGGTAAATAAATGTATATCAAGGCTCGAACAATTAGAATACCAGTTTCAAACAATTCTCACTTGTGAACCCAGTGGTAGTTGTTTGTACCGAGAAACATGACGCAAAATTCGCCCGGGCGGTGGGTAATTGCCTCGAGATTTCGCGGAACTTCGTAAGGAAAGCAAATTCTCGATGGCCACCAGCGATAAGATCCCAGTTTCACCCACACGATTTCGCCGTAGAGGGGCAGCCTTCCGGTCTCGCAGTCTTCGCAGATAAATGCACCGTCGGGAGCGGCGATACCTTCGTGAGTCATCAGAAATAGCATAGTGAGAATTGTAAAAGCCGTAGATTTTTTTTACTTCGGCGATTTTAGCAACTTACCAAGACACTCGAGGTGAAAAGACGTGGGACAAGTGTCACAGCAGATGAGGCTCCCACCGCGAGTGCACAAAAAGCACCATGTCGCGTTCAGCGGCGGTCCCTGGGCTTTGTAATGCTTCGGACATATCACTTGACTGCCGGTGAGAATTTCCGAGCCGGCGGGCAAACACGCGGTCGAAACGTGATAGGAGGACGGACATCTCACGCAGCGCACGAGACGCTCGTTCGACGTTCGGCAATGACCGTTTTGCGGATCGTCCGAGATGCACGTGTGGCACATGTGATAAGGACACGTGGACAATCGGTCGCCCTGCCAGTGTGTCTGCGGCCAGGATCGCAGACAGTGAACGTGATAGTGCTTCCCGCATGCCAAGGCCGAACATCTCACTCTGTCCTCCTCGCGTTCGTTGCATATGAAACAAGCTGGCGCGACACCGGACAAACAGTCTATGCACTTGAAAGTTTCGTCCTCCAGAACATCGTCACTTTTTTCTGAAACAACAAACGATGATTTTTGCAAGATATGATTATAGTTGTGTGAGGTCGAAAAAAAAAGCGTCGGACTGATTTTGATTTCGCTCATTTTAAGCTCACCGTCATCATCGTTGATAGATCTTTCTTTGACCTCCTTCAAGTCCTCGAAAAGTGGATCTTCGGTCGTGTCTTCGTCCATACTGAACTCGGAGCTCGATTCCCCGGGCTTGACGCACGAGAGATGAAAGTACGAGTAACACGGGCCTTTGCATCTCGTGAGGTCGCCCGTTCGTTCGCAGATCTGGCAGACTCTCTCCTGTTTGGTGCCGCGAAACAAATTGTACGGTCGCGTTTTTTTCGCGGAATCGCCGCCGCGAGGCTCTCTCTCCTCCTTCGCTGCCTTGGCAGAAGACTTTGGCGTTTTTTTCACGTATCTCGAGTCCGATTCGACGGACGACTCTTCCTCGTGATCAGTCGACCCCTCTTTCGATTGGACGCTGTTCGCCGGCTTTATTCTCGGTCGATATTTGCTACGCAGTGTCAAATTCATGTTCTCCCAAGTTTTCTCGAGATACGTTCGTATCTCCTCCTCCGTCGCGTCCGGCTGCGTATCCTCGATCATATCGCGATTACGCTCGTAATACAACTCGAAGTCGCCGTCCAAATCCTTCTTGCGCTTTTTAACCTTAGCTTTTTTCACGACCGAGGACTCGTCGCTCGAATCTTTGTGGCTCGAGGGCGGTGTCGGTGGCGTTTCCGTGTTCAAGTTAATACTTATTTTTTCATCCACTTCTATTTTTTGAGACTTTCTTTTACCCGAGAACTCCTCCGATTCCTCTGTTCCGCTCGTCTGTAACTAAATATGCGGTACAATTAATGCTTGGATAAATAAAAAATTCATAAAATTTGAGTGTTAATTTAGGTTTTTTACTCACATCCTCGCGTTTTACCCGTTTTGGATTCGGCCCGGTGGAGCCGCTTCGACGTTCTCTCTTGCCGTTAGTTTTACCGCCCGAAGCTGCTTCGACTAATCTCTCATATTTGGTTTTCTGCTTCGGCGTCGGTTTGAAGTGCTCGGTTCTCTGCTCGTTCGTCATCAACATAACTGCCGTAGCCTCCTCGATTGCAATTTCCCACTTTGCACTTATCGTCGGTTTCACGACGAAACCAGTGTTGACCTTCCCGTTCTTTAGCTTTATCTCTGCGTTCGCCTTCGCGAGCTTCTGAAAATTCACCAGACCCGTGAACGGCATCATCGCACTCTCCGGTACCCAACTGTGACGACCTTTGTCCCCAAAATATTGTACATGGACAACCATCCCCACACGTCTTCCTATTCCTGCAATTCAAGATACACGTTCATACTTGCACATCACTCCTATTTTCAACACAAAATATTGTGAAAAAAAATATTTAATTATTTATTCGTTTATCCAAGTATTATTCCAAGTTTGGTACCTTTTATTTTCATGTACAGCTGCGTATCTGGATCTGGCGTTACGACACATGGCCAGTAGGGATATTTTCCCACAGCTGCCCATGCCAATTGCCCAAGTGAAAATTGACACTCCAAGGATTCATTGTTTTTTGGCAAACTTTTTTCCATCTTGACCGGACTCTCCACAATGGCGTCTTGCTCAGCCTCCGCAATCCCTGCCTTCTCCTTCTTTACAATCCCATTGCTATTCTCCGTCACCATGGGTGATAGTGGAATAGATTTGCGGAGCTTTGGCATTTTTCCAGTCTACACAGAAGCAAGAGAAAAATTGCTTTGAGAAAATCAGTAATTTGATAAACGCAATGGAAACACGAGAAAGGTCCGAGTCAACAAATGGGTAGGAAATGTAACCATCGGCAGCACACAGACTTCCAAGGTGTCCAAGCATGGCACAACTGATGTAATGGCGCATTCCATCAAAATGGTAACAGCAAGATCATGGCGCCCGGAGCGTATCTTTTGACTTTCGTCGAGAGAACAGCCTTGCAGCGATAATTCAAACTTGCCTTCGGAGAATCACCCTCCGCCACTTGGGGCGACTTTGGCTTTATGGCTCTGCCGTAACGACTCGTAGCGGGTGAGACTTCCGCATGGTCAGTGAGTTCCTGAGGATTCGGCAGGATTCTGTTGGCTGTCTCGCTCGGGTTTTCAGGCGCCTCTGCCAATCCGGAAGTCCTTCTTTTTGGTGTCTCATGTCCTCTGGCAGTAGGCGGGCTCATAGCTGCGGGAATTAGAGATTCATGTAGCTCAATTTGGTGCAACCGGTGGTCAAAAAATTCGGCGTCCGCGCGACGTACGTGGCGAGATTCGATTCACCGACGTCACCGTCTCGAGTCTAGCGGAGTCGTCGAACTCTCGGGGGGTTCGTTTACCTTGCGGTCGGGTCGCGCGAGTCCTCCGCGCTCGGCGACGGCGAACTCACTTGTCGCGGACAAAAACAGCCGCGTTGGCCTATTTTGGAGGGTTACCTTTAGATCTCGCGCGGTCTCTCGGTCTCTGCGCCGAGCTGCCTCGGCGTCGTCGACTCGCGCTTGCAACTCGATGTCGCAAAATTTGCGCGGCTCATCGGTGAACGCGCGGCTCGTGGATCCGTGAAAATTCGCGTCGATCGTCCCACCGAGAGTGCCGCAATGAAAAATTCAACACTGCGACCCGCCGACGTCTCGCTCTGCAGGCTCCGCCAACGGAACGCGTTTCCCGCGATTTCAAAGCAATCCCATAACCAAAGATTGCGCGCACCGTGGAGCCTGGAGTACGGGAGGCCGATCGTAACGCTGTCGAAGCGGTCCACAAAACGATCTGAAGTAGTAACTCCCGCCGACAACGGCAGAGGCGCGGCGGGCGCTATGTACTATGAGAGCGGGAATTTCGAAACCCTTGGGTTTTCTTCGGCGAAAAAAAAAAATTTCGATTTTACGCAGTTGAAAAGCTCTATCCAATGGCAAATTTCCCACTGATTCAAAAAATCACGGATGTTTGCCCGTAAAATCAGAAATTCAAGGAGAAAAACGCGAAAAATTGTTTTTCACTTTTTTTCGAATCTTGGCACTTCACTAAAATCGATGTCAGTTATTTCTGGCTCAATGAAATCTGGATTTTCTCTTTGCATTCGATAGATAACCCTTCAACGAAGAGAATGCCGCAAAGCAGAACGCTATACCTCGATTTTTCGATTTTTTGCAGAACTTTAAATTTGGCTCTCAAAAACCGCAAATTTTTTTTTTTTAATTTTGTATTTTTTTGAAAAAAAAAAAAAAAAAAAATTTGATTTCGCAAATTCTGAAAACTCTATCCGATGGCGAATTTCCCGCTGATTCCAAGAATGACAGGTATTGGATCGAAAAATCGAAAATTCGAGGAAAAAAACGGAAAAATCGAATTTTTCTTCTGACAAACTGGCAAATTTCGCGATAACAACGAACTGGCCGGTTTGCCAACGACCAATCAGAGGCCGAATAATTCTCCAACAATGTCCCTGATAGCAGGCGTTATTCGAGGTTACACTGTAGGGCGTGAGAGAGAGGGACAATCATGCGCTTTTGGCAGCGCGACGCGATTCACCAGCAGTAAATAACGCGTCACTCCCCTTCTCCGGTTCCGTATGCCTGTGACCCGAGGGAATGACACGTGTCCTTCGTTAAATAAGTCAAACGTTCGATTACGAATCTCCCGGAAAGGCGCGAGGCAGTGAAGTCCTCGGCAGTTGCGTGCAGCTGCGATACAACCCTGTCAATCGTTGACTCGCCGAGCGTCGAACTCATGGAACGGCTGACAAACAGCTGATACAGGCCGCCCGTGCAACTGACGAGACGATAAGCCTCGTTTGTTCGTTTAACAACGGCGCAACATTTGACAATAATGGAGGAACGCCGGAACAAATCGACCAACGACGAGAGCCCTGCGATATTTTCGCGCGCGCGAAAGAGCAGCAACGTCAGCAGCAAATCAACAGGTTTACATTTCGCAATTTCCTCTGTCTTGACCTCCTTGTCGTGATGACCTAGTCTCATTTGAACTTGCGTCTCTTTGAATTATTCCAAATGATACATTTGACCATTGACGATTGAGTTTGTGAAGTAAATAGCACTTGTAATTTTTGTACTCCTTATAAAAGATGTTCCGTGTAATTTGGATATGTTTGAATGACTCTTTCCAGAAGCACAGAGTATGCCGTGTCCCGGACGTACTCAGGGCGATGGCATGGAGAATGTCATAGTCGAGAAGCCTGAGAAACAGAAAAAAACTCGTCTGGGCGATACACTCATCTATCATCCGACAAATTTGAAGCAGGTTTTGTGTCCTGCGCCGGTTGCGCCCACAGGAACGATAGTCAATTTGGTACCAAAAGGTGTGACTTACAGCAAGAAGCACATTCTTAATTCCCTCAAGTCCAAAGAGCCAAAATTTGTTCCCTATGAGCCTTACAAGGCAGCGGTCAATCCGATAGTGCCGTATGAGAAAAAGTACAAGAGATCTTGCAGAAATAATCTTGATATCAACACAATGGTGGCGCAAATGGCTTTGCACAAATCTATGGAAGCGGAGAAGGATCAAGCAGCTGTTAAGAAAATTGAAGAGCTCAGTGAGGAGGAAAAGAAGGACGAAGAG
Source organism: Itoplectis maculator (assembly GCA_964034905.1). Taxonomy (NCBI): domain Eukaryota; kingdom Metazoa; phylum Arthropoda; class Insecta; order Hymenoptera; family Ichneumonidae; genus Itoplectis; species Itoplectis maculator. The sequence continues at coordinate 6,686,190 of OZ035861.1, forward strand.
CACAAGGAATGGGACAGCCAGAAAAAAGCGTACGAGGCTGAGATACAAAATCTTAAGGATGAAAATAGTCAGCTGGAGAACCAACTCAAGTTTCAGGCACAGGTACATCCTTAATTGCATTTGTCGTAGAACGTTTTTCTCTTTGCTTATTTAATTTTATTTAATATTGTTTATGGCCATTGCAGGTAAACGGAGAGTTGAAAAATCTTCTGGTTGCGGCTGTGGGTGAAGATTTACAGACCAGAGTCCACCTGCTGACCGAAGATAAATTGCAACTGGCACGAGCGTTGCTGAATTCCGCGCAACATCTGAGTACTCATCAAGAGCAGACGGAGTGGCTCGCGGGTCAGTGCGAGGTATGGAGAAGCAAATTCTTGGCTTCCAGTCTGATGGTCGAGGAGCTCGCGAGATGGAAAGCCGCGCTGTGCCAGAGGACGACGGATCTGCAGGAAGCGGTCAAGAGGCTTCTCGAGGAGCGCAGCAAAGTCCGAGACACAGCGCTTAGAACATATAGGTAATCTAGTGATTATATTTTGCAAACCAATTTTTTTTCGACCTCGCAAAATTCCATTACGTAATCTCATTTCTTTGGTTCTACAGGACTCTCAGCATTCTTCGTGAAAACTTTGATCCGGTCGGGTCGATGTCGTTCAAGAGGCACGAATTGCCAAGCACGAATATTGTAGATCTCGTCGAAGGCTCTTGTCAACTCTCCGAGATACTGAAGGTGCAGCTACTCAGCGGAATGGAGAATATTAAACTGCAGAGGGAGATCAACGTGACGGGACTGGAAATGAAGACACTGATCGAAAAGAACGCTGAGCAGGTAAATACAATTAAGTAATCAATATATAATGAAGCGATAATGACTGTAGACCGATCTACTTGTACCAAATATCACTGATACTAATAATACTTGATTAAATCTAATTGCAGTTGCTCATGAGTCCAAACCTTCTGATGTCCGGACGCCAGGACGCAGCTTGCAGTGCAGTGATGGGCGCAGCGGTCGCGGTAGGTGGTAAAATGTTTCTTCCATCGCGTACCTCGGATCCTAGTATGACTTGCTGTCCGCATTGTAGCGGCGAAGTTAAACAAGTATGACACAGCTGGTGAATTACGTTGTCTGTTTCGTCGCTATTCGCAGCGTAAGAATTGTCTCTCACACTCTTCCATTTTTAAATTAGGATTTTTGAAAATCAAGATCGCAAGCGAAGACTAAACTGCCACTAAACTTATTTGCAGAGTTTCCTTATGTATAAAAAATCGTTTAAATCATCGTCTTAAAGTAATTATTTTCAAGAAAAATGAATCATTTCAATATACTCTTGAAATAATTAATTTCATGAGTGTGGGGGGCGAATTCTTAGGTGCGAGTGATAAATTCGACATAAAAACTGCCGAATTTGTGATCAAAGCTACGACTGAACTGTAAAAAAAGGCCTCAGCTGTAAAATCGCAGAGAGAAAGTGAAAACGAAACGACACAGCTCGATGAATTCCAATGTAGATAGCTAAACGCCAGTCTTCCGCTCAAGAAATCGAAGACCTTCAAATATGAATGATGTATAAATTTAATTAACTGATAAATTACATTAACGGGTGTTAGAAATTAGTTTCAACCGTCATTTTTGGTACAGTCAGTAGTACATCGGAAGCGACAATACTACCTTGAGACAAATCCGACCGCCTGTTCGAACTTTCAGTTACCTGCAAAGACATAAAATATAGAGAGAAATATTCATTTATGAACTAGTGTGGCTTTTTTTCAAATAAATTATTTATATATTTTTCTGACTCACCTTTCCTTCGTCGAGGCAATACGTTTTCTGCGCGTAACGGACTCTGTGACTAGACAGTGCGATTATCGTATAATCGGCGAAAACATCGCACAGAATCTTTTCGAAGGAATCCTCCTCGGCGCCGAGATTATCGATGGACTCTTCTACTATCAAGATCTGCAAAAAATTAACAGTATTAAATTGCAAGCAACGTTTGCTTTAAATAAAAAATCGAAAGTAAATCAAAGATACAGAGTTACCGATCAAAAACATTCCCAAGACTCACTTTACTGGGGCTCTTGAGGAGCGTTCGAGCGAGAAACAGTAACTTTTTCTCCCACACGTTGAAGAGCGCGCTCGCGGGGCTGTCCAATTTATTCGGCAGCTTTGACACCTTCTCCCACAGAGCAACGTTCTGCAGAGCCGTCATCAGCATTTCGTCCGTCTTTTTATTATTGGGATCCAAATTGTAACGCACTGTCCCGTCGAATAGTACCGGATCTCCAGGAATAAAATTCACACTGTTCCGCAGTTTGTCAATTTGCACATCAGCAATGTTTGTGTTACCAATGTAAACCTTTCCCGAACTAATCTCGACGAATCTATAGAGCGCCGTGACGAACGACGTTTTGAGCGTCGACTGAGTTCCTGTTAGAGCTAAAAAAAAGAAATTTTAATATTTCATTTACGTAACATAGCAGGGACAATAAAAAACACATATATTTACATTGATGAACTACATCAAGTACAAACACATATAACTTGTGAGAATCGTAAACTTCTTGTCCAGTAGTATTTTTCAAGAAGGCAATCGATTTCATACGTGCGATCGCAGCACCATTGAATTTTCATTTATTTCGCGTGACTCAGTCTAATTGAATATTCATCAGTGAAATCATGAGAAACTCACCGACTTTCTCGCCAGAAGCTATTGCTATGTTCAAAGGTTCAAGTTCCGAGTTTTCCGACAGAACGACGTTCTCGAATGTTATGCTGTTCTCATGCGGCCAGTTTGAAGGGACATCATCGCGACCGATCCTTTCTTTGGGTATATTCTAATAACAAAACAAAAATCGTGTTATACGATTTATCACGCTATTAAAGAACTATATCGTGTTACACGATGAGACACATCGCACCTCTATGTAATTATCCAGAGCGCCGATGCCCAGGAGACTGGTGTACGCGTTGCTAATTGCTCCGATCAGATGAACAAGGCTAAGGGTCAATTGCAGTGTGCAAATAAAAGCGAGTCCCAGTACCTCGAAGCGATCGCGCACATCGGTTAACGACGCGCATATCAGTATTGCAACTCCCAGTGTTATTGCTTGAAGAATCATTTGAAAAAAAAACAAAAGCAAAAACTACAGTAAATAGCCAAATTAAATTAGTGTTTTCACAGAGAAAGCAGGCGACCCTTGTGATACCTGACATCATCTTTATCCTGTACTCGATCCAGAGTTTTATCGCGTCCAGCATGAAATTGAAGGCCGAATTGTTGTCGCAGTACTTGTAAAATTTTTTGGTAAATTCGCGTTCCTTGTGATACGCCTGTATAACCGCCCGTCCCTCAATCGTGTTTACCGCGTGATTGTACATTGGCACGACCGAATCCGCTTGAGTACTTTCGTAAAGACTCAATGTCAAACCTCTGAAAACACAAATAATATTCGGTACATTTTCGTTATCTTAATCCAGGTTAAAGTGACAAACAATACTCATATCTAGTCTGGAATCCTTGCTCCATATAATTCAATATTTCGATATTAGGAAATGCTAGATTTTATCCTTGAAACTGAACATGATTAAAAATTCGTACCTCGCATACACGCTGTACAAAATTGAGGCCACGACGAATAGAACGATTGGAATTAATAGCCAGGGCGACAGAATTCCAAGAATTAGCACGCTGAAAATACTTATCCCAGTGTGCATTAAAACTGTCGTTATTATTCGCGGCAAAACAAAGTCCACTGAAAGTAATAGTTCATTTAAATCGTTAACATTCACTTCTTTTCACTCGGTATTTTCATTTCCGCAGAGCTTACGAACCTTCCTGTAAATTCAAGCTGCATATATTGAGAAGCATCGAGGAGGATATAGTTGTAAAAAGTGCCATTTGTGCTCTGTACAAGCCTTGCATCCACTTCTCGTGCAGTCGACTGGCCGCTGTGAAAATCATCTGCGGAAATCATTGCGTCATTAGAAACCAAGGGGTAAAAAGTTGACGCTGTTCTGACGATCCAACGAAAGCTTCTTACCTTGTTATAGATACCGAGAAGTATCGTACCCCAGAAAATAACGAAGCCCATCACAGCCGCAAGTATTATAACTATCTGCGTTTTGTCGGTAATCGTCTTCTGAAAGATTATTAAAATTCTTAGAATTTTTAGTGCAATGCGTATCATATTGACTGCTGATACTCAAATGTCGTCATTGGTTTGGCGGAACGTGCAATTCATTTGCAAGTAATTTGTAGAGTTTTACACGTTATACTTGAAGGAAGTAAAGTTTTCCTTGTTCGTCGATACCTGAGCTATGTGCATGAAGATGAGAGGCGAGACTGCTATGGGGAACGAGAAACATCCGGAGATTACGAACATCGCAATTCCCAAGATCCAACCACCGCAATTCTTCATGTAAAAGTTGTCTTTGATTTGCAAACCTCCGGCATAAACACTGTGTTTTATGGGTGTCTCGATACTTTGATCTTCCTGCACAGTTATGTGATCATTCTGTAATATGTAATGAATTAATGGTGATTATGGCTTCAACAGCTAGCCTGGCAGAAAAATAATGAATCGGTAATATGCACACTTCTATCTCGAGGATGCTTGCCGACGACGCGGCCGTACTTGTGCTGGATAAAAGTCCTCTCGGTCCCGGAGTCGTTAGCAGTTGTGTCATCGACGTGTTCATCTGATCGCCGGGTCTGAAAATTTACGATTAGATAACAATCCATGTGTTCGCTTGTCAGATAAATACTCAGCATCTCCAATCAGCACCTGCAGTATTTCCTCTTGTATTTTTTCATGTAAAAGTCCAGTAACCGGGTGTACTCGCCCTTCCATTGTAGCAGCTCTTCGTGAGTTCCCTGCTCAACGATCTTTCCTTCACGCATCACATAGATTGTGTCGCATCTGTTCAAAAACTGCAAAAACATTTTTTTTTTCAAACCTCGCGTAAAATATACATTTTTGCCAATATTTTAATACGTATATTTTCTGTTGAATACGACAAGAAAAATAACAAAAATACCTGTACTCTGTCGGAAATCATAATAACAGTCTTCGCGCCTAGAGCGTGAATGATTGCGTTCTCAAAAATCTGTTTGCTCTCTTCGGGTTCGACGTCCGCTAGGGGATTGTCCAGAAGATTTATTTCCCTCTGCGTGTAGACCGCCCGAGCGAGTACAATCTTTTGTTTCTGTGTCGGCGTGAGATTAATCTGGCTCAGATCGGTATCGTCCGAGCCTGGCATGAGCGCTATGTCACCGCCCAAATTGCAGGCCTGTATGGTTTTGTAGTACCAAGTAGCGTCGAGACTCTCGCCGAGGAGAATATTCTCCTTGAGAGTTCCGTCGAACAGCCAGGGAACCTGACGAACGTAGGAACACGAGCCGTCGATTGTCACGTGGCCGCTGACATTGTGCAAGTGTCCCATCAGCGCCAGCAGAAGCGAAGTTTTTCCCGATCCTGGAGACCCGCAGATTCCGATGAGCTTCTCCTTCGGCGCGTAGAAATTGATGTCCACGAGAGAAGCCGCGTGGACCCTGAGGAAGCCAAACAAAAAAATAACTCAAAATCTCTAGAAATGTCGGTAACTGACGAAAAGCAAAAAGTTTGTATTTTCATTTACTGGGAATTGTGCCTGTACTTACATGTTTCTGCACAGGCCTTCCGTATCACGTTCCCAGGTGAAGTGTCCGAGGTTTATCGTCACCGCGAGATTCTTATCGATTGGTTTGTTCGTGAAGCGGTCGGCGTCTTTCAGCATCAAAACAGTCTGTAATTGACGAGGATTATTTGGTATTAGCGTTTCGAAGAAATTTGGTTGAAAGTCGCGACGTTGCCATCAGTGAGATCTGCGAATGGATTTTCGAGCTTTTGAGGAAAAGATTCCATTGGGTCCGCGAATCTTTCCGCTCCGTTTTATTATACGATTATTAATGTCCAAATTCGCAGTCAAATAAAAATTAATCTGCCCATCGATGGCAATCCAACGAAGAAGATCTGTTTCATTCTGAAAAATTATCTACCGGTAAAGGTAGAGTAATGATTAATTCGATAAAAATACCTTTAGTTTATTGAGAGATGTGACGCCCCGAGAGATACTGCTCATCGCCAGCCAGCTGTTGCGAATGCAATTTTTGAGATTTATCAGAATAAGAACGAGAGCCGGAATGTACTGAAAAATGAAAACATCTGTTGGAATAATGTTCGATATATCACGAGCTGATTCGTTCAGCAGAAACGTGAAAATTTTACATTTGCTGAAATGATGTGCTTGTTGGTGAGCATGCAAGCCATCGTAGTCGCGCTGACGGTGACGACGGGGATGATATGCACCATACTCAAACTCCAGCCTTCGCTTAGACCTCCCAATCGCATTTCCGCGAGTTCTTTTTTCCTCATATCTGTGAGTAAAGAAAATATATCGTCAAGATTTCGATGGCAATCTTCATTCATAAATTTCGCGATACTCGCCTTGAATCCTTGCAACGAAATAGCTGTCCCACAGTGTCACTTTCGCGAGAAATATATTGCCGATGAATTCTTGCATAAGCGACATTCGTTGCAGAGAATACTCCATCGCTCGGGTGCCAAATATTTTCGTCAAGTAGGCAGATAAAACCTGAAATTTGTCGGGTTTTTTTTTCTTTTTCTACACGTTTATCAAGTCCTATTATTTTTCTCGGAAACGAAGATTTACCAGGCACGAGTAGAGAGTCATCAGTACGACGATCCCGATAAGCGCCCAGTGGCCCAATGAGTACCAGATAACGAGGGAACAGAGCAGCAGTATCACTGGTCCGGAAAAGATGAGTGGTCCGTTGGAGATCAGCTCGTACAGCGTCTTACTGTCTGGGATAAAGTAGGTCATTGTCTGCAATAATAAAAATCTTTGTAATTCTCCATTTTGTTCTGCATACTCTGATATACACTTTAATTAATCTGCAACGATACGATATTCAGTAGATGTAACAAACCTGATGTGCCGAGGGTTTGTACCGAATGGACGAACGTACGATTTTTTTGTATGCGAGGGCTAGACATGCTGATCTTAGTCGCGTCGCAGTGCTGCATTAAATGTATAACAAATACAAATTACTAAGTAAAACGAAACAAAAACAATTAAAAAATAATTGATAAAAATAAACGATTTTAAGTGGAAGAATCAGGATCTCGATCTCACCGTAGATTTAGGGAAGCGCTCCAGGCGATTAAAAAATAGGAAACGGCTTCAGCAGCGATAAGAACAGCGATGTTGCTGAAAATGATGACTTCGTCGACTATAATTAAATGCCTCAGAGTGTCGGAAAGGTTGTCAACTGCTGTTATTCTTATTCCGGAAATAATCGTAAAGTTGTTTCCTGATGTTTCGTTCGCCGAAGAAGTCACGTTACCGTCAGGCGTACTGCTGTTGTTGAGTGTGTTGTTAATTTGAACAGAGTACACTGTTGTTCTTTCTTCCGTAGCGGAGATGATTTGATGCAGTACAATGATCTGAAAAAAGGCGCATTATTATTGATTCTACACATGATTTGAAGATACAAAATATACAACCTGCTTGAATCTTTTGAAACGAAACAATATTATCTAAGAAATTTGTAAGGAAGAAATATTGAAAATACAATTTTACCGGACTGCAAAGGGAGATAATCATTCCCAAGAAATATATGAAAGCCGCAACTAATACGCGAGTCCGGACGAATTGCCAGGCAATCCCGGGGACCGAGGCGCCAGCCTGGCCGCGCTTCACAACGTGTTCGTGCCACAGTCCGTCTATTCTAAAAACAGAATTCAAATTCGCGAATTATTTCGTGGCTGCTGCTTATCAATTATTAATTGGAATTTCAGCGTCAGTCCACCACCTCGAGCCGTTGACCTGGCAGGAGTCTAGATTCGCGATGGTGGGCAACGGCTTGTCCTTAACTCCGTTCTTGCAGCCGGCCGATAGATATTCATTCAGCCAGTTGAACGAGACGCTCGAAAATAAACCAATCTTGTCGAGAGGTATCTCCGATCCGGGAACCCTGAAAAAAATTACGTTGATCAGATTTTAACTTTCTCATTTTATTGGGGAAAGTGGGATTTCGCATTTTGAATACCTCTTGAATCTAACGGGCAATAGGTTCACCAGAGCCGTCGTGTATCGTGACATACGATTGTGCGGAATGTATGTCGAACTCGGCTGGTTTTGCTTCAAATCGTTCTTCTTACGAGGATAGAGACGCCCTTGACTTCCGGACTCCACGCTGCAATCAATCGAATTTTATTTTATTATTGAATATGATTATCTTTATAAATTAAATGATAAATTACCACGACGGAAAGAACATATCTTATAATCCATCTATTTTTTTTTTGTAATTCCATTTTTTGTCGATACTATATATATACTATAAAATTACAATTTTTTCTTTAATTATTAATACTTAGTTATATGTATAATTTCGTTTTTTACCTGGTCACGCCGCTGACGGAGCCGTCCACGCGGCTGTAACCGTACGAGGAATTCGACATCCTTTGAATCTTGAGGTGCGAAATCGTGAGTATCGATCTATCGGCGGGTAAAAGTTTTTCCAACGCACGACTGCTCTATCCCCTCCATCGTGAATCGACGTTGCTTGATCGCCGCGGCAATTTATCTGGGAAATGAATTGCGATTGATCGTCGGATACGTCGTCCCTGTCGAAGAACGGAGGCGTTAAGATTCTTCGACTAAATTCTTTACAACTAGACAGAAATCGTTTCGGCTAAATCGACAAGGACTCTTCGGGGCGCTATAAGTCGGCTTAAGGCTAAATTACGAATGACCGAAACGAGATCCGCGCATTCCCCGCGATAAGCCGAGGTACGCTCGGACTTGTAGGGAACGCACACGTTTAATTGCTAATGATGAATCATTTCGAGTCAAGGCATCGTCGCGACTCCCGCTCGACTATTTTAAACCAACACGATCGTAGGTATCAGACACATCGCATTGCAGAAGCCGCAACCGTGATATCATTGGAATTCTCGCAGGTTTCACCGACACTCCGCATCGACAAACCAAGTGGAACGCGCGTGCGAAGTAAAAAGAGAAAAACAAAAAGAACTCTTACCACGCGGCGGCTCGAAACACTTTTTCCTTCCTCGTCTCGCGGAGCCGACAAGACGCTAGAATCCGGTGACGCGCGACGACGAAAATTTCACAAATTGATCCGACTGAATTTCGGAACATCGGACGCTCGGCATTCTAGCTGATAGTCGATGCCTTATCAGCCACTCCTGGCGCAGATATCAGCGTAGATATAATATCAGATAAAAAGGCAATGTTGGCCACGCGATATAATGGATTTTTTGTTCCTCCTGTTTCGCTCGAGTCCAAAGAGAACGCGTGTCACAATCGCTCGCCGTGAAATATGGATTTAGTCTTTGGAATATCACGAGTAACGTTTCATTGCTTGGACGAGGCTCGCGTTCCCGCCGAGAGCGCGTAACTGACGGCTCAATCGGCGTCCGATAGCGCTCGCGCTATCCCTCCTCTCGCATCCTCGAGTATTATCTCTAAAAATGACCTACCTCGGTCGCCCCACTTATCTTAAGACGATTTAACCGAGAAATTAACTTCGCCGCAGATCATTCAGACGCATCGTTGTTATTTGTATTTATATATCTTTGTATTTTCCCCGCTGTCGCGAGACTTCCGGTACAAAGCACCGTTCGGCCGAGACGCCCGAACTTCAATTGATTACAATTTTTTTTTCATTTACAACAATGTTCTCGTCTACCGTTATTAAAATATATATGTATACATTTGTCAGTTTACGATTATATTACTAAATGCAGCTTTCTACTTAAGTATCTTATTGGTTCTGATTAAAAGGCACTTAAATTTGTTTCATTCACCTTCCTAAGATCCCCGCGAACTCCCAATAAAAATGACCATCAGTTTGCAAGTACATGCGAATTTTTCGCATAGCAACGATTATTTGAGACTTGTCGGGAGTTTGATTCGTTGTGATACATTGCGAATGTTGGATACTTTCGGGGATTTCAACAGTTTTACATTGTTTTGAGAAGTTTTGCATTCGCTCACTGTGAAATTGACGTTTCGCAAATGACTGGAGGACCTTAGGAGGGTTACAAGGCATGAATAAAGGAAGGTGAGTGTCATTTTCATAAAATATGGAAGACTTCTGAACGTGTAAATAGAATTCAGAGGTGGCTTCTCACTTTCGGCGACATAGCTTTTCGTTGTGCGCGTCAACGTCTGTATAATAATGTGTTAAAAAACAGTAGCATTTTACTGTGGCATAATAATGGTTACTTTGGTTATTGTAAGTGCTACAATTTTTCTTTTCAAGACGCGTCTTTCAAGCCACGCACCTTGCGGCAGTCGGTTTATTTCGGATAACATTTTGTTGCCAAGCGTGCGACAATAACTCTTGAGAAAGTAATTTAAAAATTATTGCAGCGTATTTGTCTAAAAATGCGGACGCACGTCCCAATGCGACAGTTAGAAAACCGCTTGGAGAAAAACGGCAGCAGATACTGAGCCATGTCGCATCGTTGCCGACAAAAATGATATTCCGCGACTTTGGTTGTTCCAAATTACGCCGGAAGACGCTTGGGATTGAGATCGTACATACGGCGCATACGTTTTTTCAGTTCCTGCGGGAATTTCTCGTAGCACTTTTTGCACGCGGGCTTTAGATCGAATTCGAAGAACTTTGTCTTCTGATTCATCTTCTGATCGCAGTAGGCGCACGCGAAGTGATGTACACACCAGGCCTTATTCAATGCCGTGAAAACTGAAACAAAAAACAATTGTAAAAATATTTTACGCATTTTGCAACTGGAAAAAGTGCACTGAATAGGAGGCGGTGCCAATTTCGCAGATCTTATTATCCCCAACATGTACGTACCGTCCCCGGCGATCACTTGGTTGCAAACGAAGCAGAGATTTCCAAAGAGCTGATGATAGTGAGTCTCGCAGTAAGCCAGACCCTTCTTCTCGTAGTGACGATGACCGAGAAAAGGTTTCTCGCACTTTGCGCAGACGAAATGCTCGACATGCCAATGTTTCCCTAGAGCTGTTACGACGCGTTCCTCGATCGGACGCCGACAGGCGCCGCATATCGGAATGCCCATTTTGTCGTGACATCGCAGGCAGTAAAGTTCATTCTGCAAATAAGAAAATCCGTGCTTCAAAATATGGTCGCTAATTTTTACAGTTTTTCAAATTTTATACGAGGTGTTTTTTTTATTCGTAATACATATGTGAGCCAAGGTTCATGACATGAACGGTGTGATTGGGAGTTTCGTACCATTTCATTGGCAGCATATCCCGGCCTTGATCGAACCTCCCTCGCGTCAGAATTCAATTCTATCCCGCAGGCGGTGCAATTGAAGTGATAAGGATGATAAACCTCTCCTCGAAAACGCAAAGGTTTATCGTCGATTACTCCGCTGTAAAAAAGATAATATATTTGTGAATATAAGTTGTGTTTTTCATTCACGAGGAAAGAAGTGAGAAACGCACTGGCACTGGTGACAAATGTGTTTTCCGAGTGCACCGGCTTTAACGTGAGCGTTGCAAGTGTGACACAGCGCCCGTCCCTGGCATTTGATGAAACCGGCGTCGGCGAGTTCTCCGTTGCACTCTTCGCACCTGAAGCAACCTGGATGCCAGTTTGCGTTCATCGCCTTGATTACCCGGCCAATTACGAATTCACCTGTAAAATGAAAACAGTTATTTGAAGATTTTCTCTTTTTCTGTTCATATTCTCATCGAACATTTATCGGACCGTTTTGGTTTTCATAACAACACGAAGACGTTACCGCATTTTCCGCAGCATGGCGCAAAGAGGACGTGAAAGTCGTGCTCGCAGTACTTCCTTCCCTCGAATTCGTAGAATATTCCCTCGGGAAACGGACGAAAGCATTGTGCACACACGAAGCACTGGGGATGCCACAATTCGCCATGAGAATTGACAATCTTCTCGTGCGCCTCGAATCCCTCCCGACAACGGGAACAGAACATGTGATCCAGCGACATTCCTGTGACTCTGTTTATAACAACAAAAACGCTATTAATAATTGTTACTCATAGGAGGTTATTACTCATAGGTAAATAAATGCAAACAATAATATATATTAATAAAAATGATTGTTTTGTAGTGATAACATTTTTTAAAAATTTTAGTGGATCTGTTTTAGCGAGTACCCAGCATTTGCAGTAACATATCGCACAGCAGAATCTCTTTTGTCGTAAACATTAGTAAAATTTCGAGGAGGAAGCAAAGGTGGTCTCTGCCACTCTTCAAGCTCCTCGTAAATTTCGTTAAAGCTCCTCCTTCTCTCGACCGAATTTTCGCGCGAATTACTGCGAGAATTTCCGCGCGAATTATTGCGAGATCTCTCACGAGATCTTTCGCGAGAACTAGCTCTCCTTCGGACATAGAGGTCACTGGTCCCCAATGAAAGCTGCGACAGCGACAATGGAAAAGGCTGCAACGTATTGTTATCCATCTCTGTATAAATATTCGAGTTTCTGTCGAGCAATAATGTTTTTTAGTCAACCACTGATTTTAGATAGACGCTACTTTTCGTACTGTACAGCCAACCGACGACATTTTGTCACTGTTAGGCACTGATAAGCTATCTACTGGTAGTCATACAACAGCTAATAGATAAGGTCTTCAGGTATAGATAAGAGTAGCCAACGTCTCAGACAAATTTTGCCACTTCTGCTTACGCTTTCAGGTGAACATGTGTGTATGGAAATCTGCTCCAGCCAAACAAAATGATGTAAGTATGATCGAAGTTATTCTGTAACCAGTTGATTCAGAGAGTTGAGCCATTAGAGTTAAATTAAAATTTAGTTAAACCTCTGTTTGTTTCTAATCATGTTTGGGAATGATAAGTTGGTCAACATTCTATAAACTGGTGAAAAATCAAACTGGCTTGAAACTTTTCTTTACCCTTTCAAATTTTTTTCACCATAGTTTAAAAACCCAACAAAAAAACAGACGCAAGACGAGACATAAACAACCGCAAAGGAGTGACTCTGAATTCTCAGGTTATATATTTAACAAACGATACAAACGACTAATAGACAATTAATACCTATAATTGAACAATCAAAAATCAAATTCAACAATAGAAGTTCAGCAAAATCCTACAGACTAACAATTATATTTCTTCAGTTCGTGACCACTTTTGAAATCAACTAATCTTTGCGTAAATAAATGTTGCAGGAGAACCACATTGGAGAAGGCGTGTGAGGGGCAAAAATTCATCGACAAACCCAAGATGATGAGTGATGTATCGGTTAGCGTGACCACTGACAGCAAATGACAGGTGGAACTTCGAGGCTGATTACAACAACGCAAGGTTAATTATTGAAGTACCGTGAACGAAAAAAGCGATGAGCTCGTACGGGCGTGAAAGCAACGACAATTATTAGGCAATTCTCGAATGACGTAGAGGGAGGGGGGGTGAAGTCACTTCCAAAAATAGAGATCATCATCGCTTACCCCGGCATATTTACGCGGAAGTAATATAATGCAGAGTAGAGAAGTGGAGAATAGCGAATATTCGCGCGACAAGTGCGATTATATCGGGCGCGTAACTTTTTCGCGCACGTCTAACGCGAGTTTTACGCGGTTTCTGCAATTGGAACGTGGAAACGTGACTGAGTGACGAGCTGAGTCTCGAGCTTCGTCCTTCCTCGTCGCGACTCGCGCGCGCCGTTCTTTTCGCCCACTCGTCGTCTCGTTTATGGTCACAAGGGTAAATTACTTATAACGCGTTTGTACAGGGCGAACCCCGGGAGTTTCCGATCGTTTTACCTTGTTGTTTTTTTTTTCAATTATTTTTTTTCAGAGTTGCAATTTTTCGGACATAGTTTTGACAAAAGGACGCGGTATACAATGCACAACACCGACGCCCACGTAGTGTACTCGGTGACGAATGCGAGAAAATGTGTGGAATGCAACACAAGCACCACAGCAGCAGCAGCAGTAGCAGCGGAGCCTTCTCTCTCTGGTCATCGGCTCTTCCGAACGACGAGCGCAAGGGACCAATGGCGAACCGCTCTTCGGACCAATCGACGTGCAGAGCGGCTCCGCTCTGCCCTTTTCGAGACGACAGCCGGTGTTGCTGCGTCTGGTTCTTCGTAACAACACGAGCGGATATTGTGGTTCACTAAAACCACGAGGATCGGCTTTATCTTGGACTAAATAGCCTAACCGTCGTCTTACTTTTTTAGAAAATTCTGGTGCTCTTATGTAGCGAATTCAAGTACGCACAGATGAAATATTTAGGCGTGATGTTGCTCCAGGTATACATGTGTATGTAAATATGTACAAAGTTTGCACCTGCTGGTGTTTACATTCTCAGCGAAAAGTGATTAGCTCCGGCAACGCGAACCGGACTTGCGCAAAAAAAAAAGTATTACGGATTCTGAATTTTTTTCAGTAAAATGATGTTCAATTGCTCGGTCGGTAAAGAAACTACGCGCTGCGCGCTCTCTCGCACTTACCGACGCTCAGTCGGTACTTCTACTATACAGTCGGTAACGAAAACTATAATTGACCCCTTGATCACGACTTATTAAAAAAATTCAATTAAATAAAAAGTACCGGATAAAAAAAGTCAAAATGTTTCAGGTTCAATCGAAGTATCGATGGACGTTCAAGGCGAGAATAAATATTGCAAAGCTAACCGAACAAATACTCGACAACTGGTGACCAGCGGAAATGCGGGACGAAGCATTCTCCACTGGCAGTGCGTACGCGCCGCATCTTGGGAAGACCTCGGGCGGCCGGACCATTTCGTCGTTCTCGCCGACTTTGAGCACGAATCCCATTCCCATCTCAACGTGATTGGCGATGTGGCAGTGAAAGAACCAGTAGCCGGGATTTCTCGCGACGAATCTGACGATGGTGAAGCCTTTGTCGGGCACCCCGACGCAGTCTTTGACCGGAGCTCCGTCGAATTTCTTGTCGATCAACCCGGCCTCGTTGGCGGCCTTGACGGCCTCGAGGGTGGAATGCGTTCCGAGCGGCGCCATCGCCACCACGCGAAAGTCGTAGCCATGTAGGTGCATCGGGTGATCCTGGTCTCGGTTTGTGCCTGAAGTCACAGAACGTATGTTGAAAATTGAACCTGCTGCGATTTATGTTCCAGGGTCTCTCGTTCGTCGATGGATTTCCTTACTATTGTCAACGAAAACTATCTCCACCAGACTGTCCTTCTTAGCTAGATAGATCAGAGGACACGAGCAGAATTCATCGACGCATTCCTTGGCGTCGTCGTTACTTTCGGTGCAGTACATATCGCTAGTCAACGCTTCGCCCTCCGTCAGCAGAGGAAACGCCGGATACTCGAAGCTTATGTTGTTCATTTGCGGATAAGGTCCGGGAGCGTAATAAGAATCTGATAAGAAGGATATGTTAAATGCGTATCTGATACTTATTGTCGCTTATCCTTATTAACCCCTTAAGCGGCAGACGAAATCGTGCGCACATTTTGTATCTCTTATATTGAGTCTGCTATTTTTTGTTTCTAAATTTTGAGTTCGGATTCGTAATCAGCGACCCTTAAAGCCCCCGAGTACCAAATTTCACGAAAATCAATCAAGCCGATCGGAAAATAATTGGATAATAATCGGGAAATGCATGCGCCATATGGCGTCATTGCCGCTGAAGGGGTTAAACCGATCGTCGGAACATAAAAGCACTCACCGTAAGTGTTAAATGAAAACTCAAAATAATAAGTGTGATCGGGAGTTCCGGACACGTCCGGCTGGTTAGGAGTTGTCCCGTTCAGGTCTGTTATCATTAATAACGTATTGTTCGGAAAATCGTGCGCTGATATTTGCACGGGATTTAAGATCTGAAATGAAAATAATTTATAATCTTCCCCTAAAAAATTAGTGGCGAGATTTATCGACTTTTCGAAGTTCGAAATTTGTATTGTTGTAAACTTTTCGCGCCCTGATTGGTTGGAGCACTGCATCGCCAACTACCTTTCCTGATCTTTTGGCGTCGTCGTAACTCGTTCCGCCGGGTGGATCCTGGTCCGCGGAATTGCGGTACCTGAGCACAGCTACCTCGGAAACTCGCGCGCCATTGGCCTGGCAATCGCCCAATCCGCGGTACCTGATCCAATAATTGCCAGGCGTTTGATCGGCACGAAGAACGAAATCGTATCTCTCGCCACCGTTGATAACGAAAGAATCGACTTGTACCGGTTCAAAAGTTCCGCTCTCGGATGCTATCACGAGCAGAGTGTGATTATCGATAGATATCTGAATTGGGCAGTAGATGGCGCTGTTGAATATCGTCCTGAAGCGATATCTCTTTCCCTGAAAGCATTTTTACGTCAGCACTTTACTCCGCCGCCGCCGAGGGAGAAAAATAAATGAAGATGCGTCATCCATCTTACCGAATCGACTTGGTAGACTTTCCTGGGGGTCTTGTGGATCGTGCCGTTCGCCGGTATCTCGGCCTGCGCCGCCAGACCGTCGATCAAAAGTCCGAATCCCGAGACATTGGTGAATCTGTGAAGCGCCGTCGCGAGACGAAACGCGGTCGACGAGTCAAACCAATGCCAGACGATCATCGCGTGCTCGGCGAGGTCGTCGTCGTAGTATTTTGCAAGCGGGTCGTCGGGCTTGCGCACTATTAAACTTCCGTAGAGACCGTCGGTTTCCTCGAAACCTGCAAGACAAACGCAAGAGAACAGAGTTTTTTTTCGCAGTTTCGGTTTCTTTAAAGTACCGGGTTTGTTTCCAGTTGTGGCCACCGACTTTGAAGGGACAGAATTATTTGTATTGTTAAACCGAAACAAAATGGTACGGATAATCTTGTTAACTTGTATGGATACTTTAACATAAAAATACAGGAAAACTGCAATTTGAAATAAACTATAGTGAAAATGGCCACAACCGATGTATCTACGTTAATTTTTAGGGTAACGAAATAAATAATCAGCAGACCGAGATGCGAATGCCAGATGTGAGTTCCGGCTGGAGAGGCGACAAAGTCGTAGGTGAAGCTGTTGTGAGGAGGAATGGGGCACTGGGTGACGAAGGGCGTGCCGTCCATGTGGGGAGTCCCGATTTGGTGGATGCCGTGCCAGTGGATCGTCGTGGATTCGCTGGCGAACGCGTTTACGACAGTCGCGCGAATTCTGTCGCCCTCGCAGACCTGAACGCTCGGTCCCGGCAGCATATGATTCGCCACGGTGATGGGACGAACGTGACCTCCGGCGGTCACGCAGCCTTCGCGAAAACAATCGTCCATGTTGAACGGACAATCGCGACAGGCGAAGCTCATAGACGTGTACTGGCTGAGGGTGAACGTGTAATTGCAGACTCGCGTGTCACCGAGAATGCACTTCCGGTAGCACGGATGAGACGAACCACCTATCGCCATATTGGAAATGCATTTTTTTTTAAATAAAAACTCATCATCCTGAAGTAAAATTACGTAAAATTACAGTTGCAATTAATTCATGACGAATTTTGACGCCGGACTCACCCACAAATTCTGGATTTTCATGATTTTGCAGGATAGACTTCAGCCGAAACGACCCGAGAGCTCGTGTTCCCGCGGTCCATAGAAAAACGCTGAGCGCGAGGAAACAAATTGTGTCTTTCATACTTCGAGTCACCGAATGCATCCACGTAGCTCGACTCTTTTGCAATAGCGTGAATCTCGACAATAAGATAAACTTGGGGAACTTCTAATCGCAACGTTATCTACATTTGTTATCCACCACCTTGTCCGACGATAGACTTTTTTATGTTTGCTAGACTAATCACGCGCGGTAGCGCGCGTGCTCGAGATACTTTTGCGCTGCTGCGCTCTTCTAAAGCTTTAAAAGGGTAAATCGCAACTAAAAAACCGTGGTTTAGTTGATTTTGAAAAAAAAAAAAGAAATTTGTCATTTTGCTTGTCAGAAATCGTAGATCTGGCCGCCGGGCCGAAAACCGCCCAAATCGGGGTCACGAAATTTATTTTTTCAAAATATCGACTTCTAACCTATACCATCATTCTCAAGTCGCATATTCTACCCCTGAAAACACTGGTTACAACCCTTTTTTAGTTAATTTTGAAAAAAAAAGTTTTGGTCGAACAGTTTGTCAGAAATCGTAGATCTGGCCGCCGGGCCGAAAACCGCCCAAATCGGGGTCATGAAATTTATTTTTTCAAAATATCGACTTCTAACCTATACCATCATTCTCAAGTCGCATATTCTACCCCTGAAAACACTGGTTACAACCCTTTTTTAGTTAATTTTGAAAAAAAAAGTTTTGGTCGAACAGTTTGTCAGAAATCGTAGATCTGGCCGCCGGGCCGAAAACCGCCCAAATCGGGGTCACGAAATTTATTTTTTCAAAATATCGACTTCTAACCTATACCATCATTCTCAAGTCGCATATTCTACCCCTGAAAACACTGGTTACAACCCTTTTTTAGTTAATTTTGAAAAAAAAAAGTTTTGGTCGAACAGTTTGTCAGAAATCGTAGATCTGGCCGCCGGGCCGAAAACCGCCAAAATCGGGGTCACGAAATTTATTTTTTCAAAATATCGACTTCTAACCTATACCATCATTCTCAAGCCGCATATTCTACCCCTGAAAACACTGGTTACAACCCTTTTTTAGTTGATTTAAAAAAAATACGAATTTGTTTGTTGTAGAGTTGCCAATTTATAGTTTCATCTAGCGCCGCCGGCTTGCATATATGTTGTGTAATGTTTCTTGTCAATGTAGTTACGTGTCTTGTTTCTTCATTAATTATGGGACAATATCGATAATTATATAAAAATGGGACAATATCGGAATTCCAGCGACGTCTCCGCCGTCAGTAAAATCACGTGTTATCGACACCCGTTCGCCCAGATTGGAAACGCCGTCTGACGCAGCGTAAACGAACGATCATTGGTTTCGTGTTTTTATGCCTTTGCGACACGTTCTCGCGATTGTCCACGTTTGTTTCCATGAGGACAGTGTTTCGCATTGTCTGTGCGTAATTGTTCGCAACCCGCAGAGACGTGGGTTATGTACACACTCTTGTCGTGCTGTACACATGATCGACAATGCCGATTATTCTCTTCTCCTCATTTGTCTCGCATTGGAATACAAGTTTTTTTAGCTATGCCAATTCAATAACCATAAAAATCCGAGCTGAATCTTTCTCATCATCGCGCGTTATGCCCTCGCTCGTGCACGCAGAAATGCCAAATGCGACTTGGGCAATAACGCCAATCGACTCTCGTTTCAATGCGGCTAACGCGATGTGTCAAGTGCGATTAACCGAGCACCCGGCGAGTATTGCACGGAAAATTGACCACATTGATCTTGATAACGCCGCCGCGCCAAGTGTGACTTTTCCATTAATGCACATCGCGCTCAGTTCTCACCGGTTTTTTTTCTTCCTTCTTCTTCTTCTTCCGTTTCTACCATCATACCGGTCATCTTTTTTCTTTTCTCGCGACGTTTTTTTCAAAAATGTCGCCGTGGAGAATTCTGAAAAAAAAATCGTCTTCCTCGGAACGGTAACGCGGAAATAAGCGAGGTACACTCTCGCGAAGAGTCGCCCGTGAATGGTTTATTAATAGCAAACGCGTTATTCCGCCTTCTCATTCAACACGTGCGCCTCAATCAGCGTCAATGAAGTAAAGATCCCCGGAGAGCATCGCCGCGCGCACGAGGCGCGCAACGAGGTGCGGTACGAGCGACGAGTACGAGACTAATTTAGCGCTTCCAACGTGCGCTCACGTGACCGCGCGATTTTCTCTTCGCTATAAAACCTCGGAAATCTTGGACGTCTCGGACATTTGATAATACGTCGGTCGTCCTTGGCACTGGCACTGAGCCTGCCGTGACCGTCCGGACTTTCCGCCCGCGCGACGTCGCAGTCGCTGCCCGGGACTTGTGACGGTTTTTCACGTTGATTTACCGCGGCGATCGTTTACCCTCGATATCGCGGGCACCGCGCGAAGGCCGTTTGCGAAATTCCGCAAAAAATCACGTGCGTCGCGATACGAGCGGTGAGCTCCGAGGGAAAAGGAAGAAAAAAAATCGCGGCACAGTTTCGTCGAGGTGCGTCTCGGCGGAAGAACTCTAACGGATCGGCGACAACTTTGGTACAAAATAGTCGTGAATAAAATCCGCGAAAAGAGCGCGAAAATAACGGAAGAACTCTAACGAATCGGCGATAACTTTGATGTAAAATAGATGTGAATTAAACCCGCGAAAATAACGGAACAACTCTAACGAATCGGCGACAACCTTGATGAAAAAATAGACGCGAATAAAACCCGCGAAAAGAGCGCGAAAATAACGCAAAATGAGGGACCCATCGTCGGGCGAAGTGATAAGCGACGCGGAGTGTCGCGAAATCGTGCGTAAGCAGCTGTGCGAGGATTCGCTCGATGACTACCGCCTGGTGAGCTACGAGGTCACGCCGATCGGCCAGGTTAACGGATACATGGGCCAGTACTTCGCCCTCCGCGCCACCGTCGCTGCTTCCAGCTCCGAGCAGGCGGCAATGGCAACGGCAAGCGATGCGTCGCGACGCGTCTACGATTTCTTCGCCAAGATACCGCCGCCCACGAGCAGTCCGCAGTATCGTTGGAACGAGGAGCACGGATCGTTCAGAAAGGAGGTCGAAATTTACACGAAAGTGTTTCCCGAGCTGCTGGGAGTCGACCTCGACGATGTCGGGAGATCGCTGGTGCCCCGTTGCTTCTTGGGTATCGGCAATGACGTTATCGTCCTGGAGGACATGACGCGCCGCGGCTTCGCGATGACCGACAAGTCGGTGCCGTTCGACGTCGCTCACTGTCGCGTCGCGATGAGACAACTCGCTGAGTTTCACGCCAGGTCCGTCGTTTTCGAGGCGATCAGCGGTCGAAATATCGGCAACGAGTTTTCGCACTGCCTCGAGGAAACTCTGTGGCCGGCGAGGGAGGGAATGGCCAGGCGGATGTTCGACGCCGCCGTCAAGGGCGTCGTGTCCATGGTCGACCTTCTGGGGGATAATCTCGACGACGAGGAGCGCAAACAGTTGAAGGGGACGATTAGATTGATGTCGCACGATCACGCGGGAAAATTGTCGCCGTCGAACAAGTTCCGCAATGTTTTATGTCACGGAGATTTGTGGGCGAACAATATTTTGTTCAAGTACGACGGGGATGGGACGCCCGTGGAATGCTGTCTCATTGACTTTCAGCTGGCCAGGTGAGCAGAGGTTGAGTGACATGTTGAGTTTCGGAATAATGTCTGTACTTGGCAAAGTCTCAAGTCTTATTATTTATTTGTTTATTTATTATGACCCTGAAGATTTCTGCATCTGCAAAAAAAAAGTTTTCACGCCGCCACGGCGCAACGCTGCGGCCGAGAATTTTTTCGCTAAGTACTTTTTGTACCTCTCACGATTCTCTAGTGGTGTTATTTTTTATTTTTATTTTTTTGATGATTTTGAAAAATTGGCAGCGATTTTAGTCCCGTTTTTTCAGTTTTCCAGCTGTACTGCTTCACCAGTGCATGAAAAAAAAAAATGTTTACGTCACATTTTTACGTTTTGCAATTCTCTAGTGGTGTTATTATTTAGTTTTTTTTTATGACCCTGAAGATTTCTGCATCTGCAAAAAAAAAGCGTTGCGCCGTGACGGCGTGAAAACTTTTTTTTTTTGCAGATGCAGAAATCTTCAGGGTCATTATTTATTTATGTATTTCGATATTCATCCATGGTCAAATGAATTTCCAGCTGCATTGTCAGTCTCAACTACTGCGCGAGTTTTAGCTGAGTTACCGTAAAAAAAAAACACCTGTACGGTTACCGAACCCGTTGTCAGAGTGACCGGTTACTGCTGGACACCCGTTTTTCGGGTAATCGGCCAGACTCGAAAGCGACGATATTCTGCGATACATTTATTTTCCGCGCTGGCTCGGCGCGACGGAATCGGCATATCGTTTAAACCAGGACATACGGAAATTTTGTGGTTTCAGGTACAACCCACCGGCTCACGACATAATGTGCTTTCTGCAGTTCACGACGACCCGAGAGCTTCGGAATAATCATTTGCCGAGCCTCCTGAAGGTGTACTGGGACGCGATGGCTGCGTCTCTGAAGGGCGCCGGACTCGAGGCCTCCGCGATCTTCCCCTGGGACGAGCTGCTCGCTTCGATAGCCGAGCTTCGCGCCATGTGCGTCATTCACGGTTTGCTGAACATTCCGGTAATGCTGCTGGAGCCAACGGCGGCGAGTAAATATTTCGTCGAACAGCCGGAACTCCTCGAGAGCGCTCTCTACGTCGACAGAACGCCTCTCGTTTGCGGCCAGTTTCACGGAGTTCCAGCCTACAAGGAGCGAATGATCGACGCTCTTCTGGAGCTTCACGAATTCTCGAGTCTCTGTCGACCGAACGGCGACGAGTGAGAAAAAAAATCGATTGCTATCAATTCGCTTGGGCAATGTTTTTTTCCCCTCGCACCTTTTCACTATTTTATAATCTCGAAAAAAAAATATATATATCGCGGTAGTTTCTAAGAGAATGACTTTTTTAATAGGGAACATTTTATAACGAAATTGTACTTTGTACTCCTCGCAAACATCGAGGAGGATTTACGAGAGGGGTAATTTATTTGTGAAAGATGAATCGATTTTTTTTATTAAAAAAAATGTCGTCCTAGGTACTACGCAGCAGCAGCGGTGGAGAGCAACAGCGGTGACAAACGAAACACGACCGGCTACGTGAAATTCATGCTTGTAATTTTTGTCGTATTTTTTTTTTTTTTTTTTTTCATTCTTTCTTATTGCACAATAACGATCACATTACACATTTTTGTAGTTGGGCTTTTTGTTTCAGGGCTCGCTTCAGACTTTCTTATAAAAAAAAGTATTTCTTGATTTTTTTTTGTTCTTTTTCTTTGTTTTTTTTTTGTTCATTCGGGGGGCACATAGATCCTGAAACGCGGGGACAGAGGTTTCAGGCTGACTTTTATGTATATAATTATTTATATCATCAATTATAATGAATATATAGTTATGTACAATATTGAATCTCATTCTTTAACAATAACATCAACAACATGATTAAACAACGTCCCTCATTGGTACACAAATTGTAAATGTACAGATAAAAAAGCATTAGATGAGGTCAATGAGGCATTGAAGGTGGCGAACGCTCTGCGCGCCATTAATTCATCTGTTATTTTTTTGCGTTTTTTTTTATACATCTTTAAACCCCGACAACTTTTCGATCGTCCGATTATATTATGCCTTTCGCTTCGAAACCTTCAACTTTTCTTTGTTTTTTTTCCTTTCTCTCGTATTTATCTTTCATTATTTTCTTTTTTTCTTCTTTTTTTGATCAGATACATACACGTCGATACGTCATACATACACGCGAATGCACCATTTATCCGATAGCACAAGAGAACATGATAAGGGGATGAATGAATCGATTGATCTCGGTGCATGATTTAATTATTAAAGAGAGTGCGCGAATAATCGTCGCACCGCGTCGAGCCTGGTTGATCTTCTTGGGGCAACGAAAAAAACGTGTTGTCGTCGCTGCTCCGAAAAATAAAAAAATAATAGTAACATAGCCGCATCGTAAATTTCGCAAAAAAAAAAAAAAAAATCCACAAAGGATAGTTCAATAAAGTAATATCATATTTGTGCATAGATTCTCAACACTTCTGACTAAAGTTAAAAAAAAAACTCAAACGAAAAAAGATAATCGCAGCGTTTCCGTGAGAAGATCAACGTTCGGCTGAACGCGGCGCAGGCAACCACGTTCATTCTAAAATTCTACGCAAGGCTTTCGACGATTTAATGAACGACTTGCACAAATCTAATGCACAAATTTGTGTAATTTCCCCGAAGCGAAAGGGAGAGACGGAGAGGGAGACGCGATCGGAGCCCGAGTCACACAATGTGGTTTTCAAATCTCTGATCAATTTGTCTTTAAGCCCGACGCACGTTCGCACTGCGGCGTTAAGTCGTTCGGGTAAGAACGGTTGAATTAAAACATAAAAAAAAAGGCTCGTTACATCGTCTCGCGGAAATTCCACGACGCTAATAATCGGTAATCGAGCCGAACGCACCGTTAGTCCGTCGCTTCTCCCTGTCTCACCGATCGCGTAATCGCGCGTGGGATTTTTTTTCGTATTTTTTTTTTTCTGAATAATTTCGTCCAAGACTGAGAGTTGTGTGTTTGTGTTTGTGTGTGTGCCGTGTGTAGTGAGCGCCTAATATATAAATGAAGGAAAGATAATAAATGCGCGCCTCCTCCGCGATCCTCCCGGTGGTGTACCGTTCGCGAAAGGGAGTGAAGATCGAGAGACACGCCGGCGTCCATCACGTTTAATCGCCCCTCAACCGAACCGTATAAATACGATGATAACACGAACTGCGGTGGCAGTGAACAGTGCACGTGGATATTGCAACAGCAGCAGCAGCGGCAGCAGCAGCGGCGGCAGCAGCGGCACGGCAGCAGCACGGCAGCAGCAGCGGCGGCGGCGGCAGCAGTTATACACGGTATATGCATATACGAACACGGCAGCGTCTACCACAGCTAGTTTTTTTCTCATTTTGTTTTTTTTTTTGTTTTATCTCTTTTTAAATCTCTTTAATCGATCGACTTTAGTTTGAATAAATTTGTTGTTGTTTTTTTTTGGTTTGTTCCTGTTGTTTTCTTTTCAATCAATCGTCGTCCAGCCGTAGACGGCGACCGCATCGTTAACGCATGCCTCTTTCGTTCAATCGAACCCTTAATCATTACCATACACCCCCCTCTTCTCGGTTACGCGTTTCGTCTTTCGTGTTCTGCAATTTGTTTTTTTTTTTACGTGTGTGCTCAAAAAGTGTCTCGACCACATGCATGGGTGTTGCAATTATGCGTTTCTGTGTACGTCGTTTATTTATTTCTTATTATTATTTTTCTTTGCTCTTTTACTTTGTATCTTTATGTTTGCTTTTTTATATTCATTTATATATATATATTTTTGTTGTTGTTGTTTTCTTTATGTCATAAGTATAATTATATAATATGTACGTCCGTATATATACACACGTGAGTTTCACAAAAATATATAAAAGAGAGAGTGTCTATTTATACGCATATGTATATATGTATAATTACAGTATGTACGTATGTATGTGTGGTACATATGTGCATATTTTATTAGTTTTTGTTGTTGTTTCTTCTTTTTTTACGTACGATTCTTATGCACATATCGACATATACTATACGAGATACTCAAAGTCGTGTGGAAAAGGGCGTTTTTTCTCATTATTATTTATAGTATAGAACCTGTACAAAGTGCTTGATTCAGTTTTTGTTTTTGTTTTTTTTTTTCATTTGTTTTTTTTTTAGTCGTAAACAAGACACACGAGGTAAAGATTACATTGGTAGTCCCGCACTCTCACATTTTTCCATCGCAACGTATTCTGAATTCCTTCGCTTTGTATATTTCGTTTCTTTGTTTTTTGTCGTTTTTTTAATGTATTTTTTATACTCTTCTTTTCGCGTTCCCTCGGCGTTTTCCTCTTGCTTCTCGTCGCGAGCGCCTCGTCATCTCATGTTCGCGAACACGAGGGGGTTTAGAAGCAAAATCGGAAAAGGACGTCGGCGAGAAAGTCTGTGGGAAGGACGTGCGCCGATCGCCACGACGCCGCCGCGTTCTCCAATTTAATTCTTTACTTATTTTCTTTTCTTCATTCCTTCTTCCATTTCATTAATATATATTTATTTATTTATATATATATATATGTGTATAGTTTTATTTTTTATTTAATCATCAGTATCTTTCGTCTGTCGCGAGGGAAACGTTATCACTGCGTTCGGTGCTTTCGCGGATGAGACACTCGCACCGGAACGATGCCTATCACCCATCGACGATCGGCAGCAGCAGCAACAGCAGCGGTGGCAACAGCACCGGAAGAATTTCCTTGACAGAAGATTCCGTAGCACGCTTCGTTGAGGCGACACGATTGTCATTGGACAACAGTCTCGTCCAGACGCGTGGCCGTTGTCGAAGTCGTCGTCGTCGTTGTCATCGTCGTTCGTCATCGTCGTCGTCGTTGTTGTTGAATCGATCCCAAGCGACGCCGCGCGTTCATCCGTAGTCCCCGTAGTCTTAGTTGAGCTTGTTTCCGCGCGAATACGTCTCGCCTCGCCGATATACGTCAGAATACTTCGGGGGGCAATGTGCGACGTGTAGCAGCCCTCGGACCAGTCTCCATCGTGCCACAGCCAAGCATCCTCCATCCTCCTCTTCAGTCCCCACCTGCGCCTCTTTCGACACCTTTTGGCTCCTCGCGCTCGCACTTTCTCGTTTCTCCTCTCTCCTCTCTCTTTCGTTATCATATTATCGTCCTCGTCGTCCTCGTCGACGTCGTTGTCGTCGTAGTCGTCGCTGTCGTTTATTCACTTTCGGTCGCGATCGTAAGATTTTTTCGTCAAAAGATAAACACGTTACTCGGAGATTGCGGAGAGGGTACGAAAACCTGGGCCGAGGATCGGGAAAGGAGATTTCGGTTCCGCGCGCCCCTTTTTTCATTCGAAAGACCGACTGTTCGTGATTTGTTTAGGGGCTAATTGAAAATTGATAATTGACAGGACAGCAGCGCGTGTTTCGCAATGTTACCGGGACGATGGATGATGACTCCTCGACGATTTCTTAGCGTGTTTTGGTTGATCGTTTTTTTTTTTCGTTTCTTTTCTCTTGTTTGTTATACGTTAATATGTAGCGTCAGCGTGAACGGTCCATCGGTGAGGAGGATGAGAATAAGCTTGGGGATGATTGGGGTGGCACGACAGTCCCCTACGCTCGATTAGATGTAGGAATATGGTCCGTCGGTGAGGGCGCTACACAGCAACAGTCAGGAGGCATCGTCCTTTCCACGAGCGCCTCGGCTTGGTCGATACTCGAGGCCCGGATCGAACTGCATCAGCACGAAAACCTGCGAAGTATCGCGCACGCGCTTCGTTAATCATCTCATAGCGCGATAAAATAATAATCCGTCATACCACCAGTGCAATTGATATTACCTGATCAGTCGGGAGTAGTGTGAAGTCGTCAGGTGGATTTGTAATAACGTAGCGCTTCGAAGAGGCATCGCACGACGAGCTCGTGTCGCGAAACCTAAAATGGGCGAGGGAAAAAATCGCGCATGTTGGTTATCACGGTTTATCAAAAATTGGCACTCACAGAAACACACACGCACACACGACGCACATAGACAAACACAGAGCACAGTTGGAATATAATCACAGAAGCTAACTAAACAGACAGAGAACTAAACTAAACGTATTTTTCGGGCGAGCAACTAAACGCTAAACAAAACGATGACGGTACAACAAATTTGTCAAAAATGATATTTTTTGGATGGGAGGGCCAACTTACGAATCGGTCGGATTTATTAGTACGTTTTTTGGTAATCGTGTGACATGAGGCAAAAAACGCAAAAAATGCAAAAAGAGTGCGCCGCAAAATTAATAAATTCATAGGACAAAAATTGTATAACATTGTACAAAAAATGGCTTGGCTTTTTTTTTCGTTTTTTTTTTTCTTTTTTTCTTGGCCGTAGCAAATCGACGAATAAGTAGAATAGAAAAAGACGTGAAAGAGAACTTAGTGAGTAAACAGCGGTAGCGGGGATTGGATACACCACCGCCGTCACTGTGCACCCAGGGTAATCCAATAAATACCATCGATGTAAAGAAAGTCCGGTACCTGTACCTGTACAGACCAATGCACAGCATTCCATACGACTTTAATGCTGCGACAAAGAGGTCGCCGTACTTGCCTCCCTCGCCATACTGGGCCAAAGGCCCGTCGTACAGCGAGATCTGACCAACACGACATCGATCCCTGTTGGCCAAACTGTCCGCAGTACTGCAAACGAATAAATCACCCAAACATTATATTCTGATGTCCATCTTCTTCTTCAGAGATTGCTTAGGATTCCTTTTTCATGCGACGTTGTCTTTTTCAAGCGTTTAGCAAAATATATCGTTTACAAAAAAAATCGACTTGCGGTCTTTAATAAAATTACTCAACAATTCGCGAGTTTTTATTGACCGTGTTCACTTACGGTGACTATCCTCTAAATGGATCGAAGTTTATAACCAATTGGCAAAAAATAAATTTACCTGTATCCACCTCTAAGGCCTGCGCCTTCTGCTAGAATTAATTCGAGTTCGGGCGTCGCGCCACCGGTGATAAGCGACCGGATGAGGGTCAGCGCGTTCTGATTGAAGTATGTCTGAAAAGCGATGATTCGTTGGTAACCATTATCTCCATCTCTTATGAGAAAGTGTAAAAATAGAGTTATAAATACCGTCGACATAAGTGAGTCAAGTACGCTGACAGCGAAGGCAGTGCCACAGGCAAACGGTTGTGTCAAATAAAGCTCCGTATCCGGATCGTCGTCATCGTCCTGATCGAGGAATTGCACGTTGCTGTCGTTGACGAGTTCTGCAAAAAACGATAGTGATTAAACTGTAAAGCGGACAGAAAAGAATGAAAATAATTGTGGTACGATTGATGATGAAACGAATCGTCGCACCGGTAATCATTGGCACGTTAGCACCGTAAACGGATCCTCGTCTTTGAAGGACTATAGGGCTGCCAACTTGACTGAGTACGCCGATCGTATCGTCAAAGGTCATGGCCTTGATGTTGAGGGACGCGAGAATGGCCTCCTTGTCGGCGAGGGTGGGATCGTCGTTGCTAGGCACTTTTGCCGACAGGATGCAACACATGTCGCATAGATTTACATTAACGGCACGTAGATCCGCTCGGCTCAATGGGGAACCCTGCAAACATTATTTTATTTTATATATTCTCAATAAAATCATTTTTCAATTCGAGAGTCGCATTATTTAAAGAATAATAAATGTTATGTTGATTATTGTAGTGATGCGAAGAAAGGGGATGGTGGTGGTGGTGGTACCTACATTGAGTACGGATATCTTGGGCAGGTTCTGCAGCATCTTCCACTCCCGTCGTATGTAGTCGACAGACCCAACTATCACTACGTGTTTAAGCTCGTGGTAATGGAAATTGGAAGCTCGTAATGGCATGACAAGGTTTCTCAGTCCGATGAGGGGTGAGTCAGGATCGGCGAATAGGCATACAACGACGTGACCGTTGAGGACCGTCATTGCCGCCTGATTCCGATCGAGAATACAGTCTTCGAGGTTGCGGGCCGGACTCCAGTGGAACATGCCCGTCGAGTCGTACTTCATCTCGGTCTTCTCGAAGTCGAAATCTTTGGCCTGGTCGTCCGCGATTCCGATCTGGAGACCGCCGTTGTTGTTGACGTTCGCGCCCCCCGACGCTCGGCTCGTTGGCCTAGAAAAAGCATCATCGCTGTTACTATAATTCACGAGGTCGAAATTCGTCATTTTCCTCGAGACTACTAAAAGCAATTTTTCCACTTGGATCAAGGACGTCCTGTCGAAATAAATATAACTTGCAGAGCTGATTTAGCTGCGCCTTATTGCTGACATGCGAGAAAAGTGCGAGCAACGCTTGTCCGCATCGAAAGTTTAAGCTACTTCATAGTCAGTGACACAGCATCGCTCTAATTAACTTCGGAAACGTCGAATAAGCAATGAACCGAAGAACTTGAAGCGGGTTGCGATTTTAATCAACACTGAGAGACACAGTTTTAGCTGACAATTTGCGTTTTAGATCAATAGAACGAGTAGACGCGAACATGCTTTGAGCAACATTTTTTTCTTTACGTAATTTTAGTTCCAAAGAATTATCAAAATTTAATTACATTCGTAAAATATTTACTGATAATTGACAATCTTATTTTTGATTTTTTCTTACTGTATTTTTTAAGTCAAGTGGAGTTGTGAGAATTAATGTGCATGTAACGCGTGACGGAACACGCGTTTCATGGAAATATCCAAAAATACAAGATAAAAAAAATACGAGACCTACACCGGCGAAAAGATAATCAAGTAAGATGTGTTAAGAGCATAAGCGTACATGAGTTTTTTGACTTCGTAGGCGAGATGGTAGCCAGCGTATGCGGACTCCTCTTGCGATCTGGAAACAGAAGGTGAGCGTACGTTGATCTCGGCGACCATAATCATCCGCGATTATTCTTTTGGCTTTTCTACGTAGTGAATCGTAAATTCCCGCGACGATTTCACCCGATGGATTAATCACGGCGATTACTGCAGTAGAGATATTAAACTCCAGCACTAAAATATATGCCATAGCTTTCTGTTAATCAAACATTGAGAATTGAGTCCACGGCTTAACATTATTTCGATCACTTTTCCTCATACGTTCGACGAGTGTCACGTTTCTCGTCGTTCGATATATATTTCCGCGTCATTATTATCTCGTGTTATTCTTCAACAGCCACTCGTGCATTGCTCTCGAGATCATCACGAGAATTGCAGGCGGCTCGTCACGATCGGAGTCTCGTGAGATTTGCAGAAGTAGGGAGGATGATAATTCTCTAAATTGTGTATTTCATGCGCCGATGGAAACGACAGAAATTATATACTCTGTGGCTGTAGACATAGAAGAGTGTAAAGTTTTACGAGTTCTTCTTTTTTTTTCAGTTAATTCGTTCTTAATAAATTAACCGAAGTTGCACGAAAGGCGATCGCGATGAGTCGTACTTTGACAACAGAGCTGGAAAAGAGTGAGCAAACGTTGAATAGAAGATTACATCGTTCTGATACAAATTTCCAATCAACTCTGACGACAGTAAAGTCGAGAAAATCTAACTACATAGTTGCGAGTTACGAAAAGTACGATGACAAATGAAGGTGGTTAATTTAATTTGAGAAAAAAAAAAAAAAAAAAATGTTGCGAATAAAAAGATGTTCGTTCGATTTGGCACCTCTGATTGTATGGCTGATTCGGACTCGACAAACTGTCGCTGGCTGCTCTGTTGACGTTCGGCTTGACTTTGTTCACTTGCTTCGTCGCGTTTATCGTCGTCATTCCCACGGAGTTCCGATGGTTCCGCATGGCTGAAAAAAAAGTGTTTGCTTTATCAATACCGTACTCGAAAAATACACGACAGGGCGAAGATAATTATTTGTCAAAGGGTAGAAGGCTCCTGATGATCTTGAAACTGATTTACGCAAGATCTCAACGAGCAATATTGCAACTGATTATTGAAAATGCAACTCGAGCCGATGAGTTTAAGGGATCGTCACAGTGTGACCCTCCGAAAAATCAATGATTTTCGCGAATTTTTTTTTTGTTAAGTTGTAGTGAAGTAATTGGTCTGGTTTTTTTTTTAAATAAATAAGTACATTCTTGAAGAATACAAAATGATTTTTTTTATGTGCATTTATTTAATGTATAATAATGATATAAATTGTTTAAATAGCTCGTGTAAAAAAAAGGTCCTGCATTATGTCCACGATTGCGGCCGCAATTTTGATCTGAACCAAAAATTTCAAAAAGATGATTAATCTGTAGGAAATTCGCTATCGCGCTATGAGAGCTTTTTTTTTTTTTGAAATTTGACAAAATGGCGGCGGTTTGAACGAAAATTATCGAATTTAGCCCTTTTTTTCGACAGTTTTTCGTAAAAAAATAGGAAGATTTAATAAATAAAAAAAAAACTTCCATAGCGCGACAGAGAATGACGTTAGAAATGTTCTCTCCAAATTTATATTCGATATCGTCATAACTCTTCATTTGGGAGTGGACACCGTTTTGAAAAACAACATTCCAAGAAAAACGCGTTTAAAGTTTGCACACGCCACTGTCACGCTGCAATCCCTTTCTCTAAGACAGGCTGTAGCGACCGAAATAATTCGAATTTCGATAAAAAAATTTAACAGAATGTTTATAACCGTGTATACTATCCGATAATGAAAAAAAAAAAAAAAAAAAAAAAATCGATTTTTTTTTTATTTCACACTGTGACGATCCCTTAAGCTTAAATCCAAAGTTAGTCAATTTCAGTTAATTCGACGTTCATTCGGTATTCACAAGCTTTTTTCCATGCGAAAGAAATCACTGATTGCCGACGTTAACATCGAGTTCTCTTTGACACCTTTTGCAATTTGTTTCAAGTGTAAAGTAGCCTTCTAACGAAATCGTCAGAACCGTTTGCTTATGTATGTATACATATATTGTGCTCGAGCAATTACCGCGAGACGCTCTAGATACTTACCATTGGGATCTTCCCTTTCGCGACTGATCTCACCTAAAATTCATAGAAATCGATTAGTTGATAATTACTCGAAGCACCTTGGCAGCCATTCGATTAAGGACAATAGTCAATTATAGGATGTCGTAATGATCGCGACGTGAACTCCCCCCGGTAGTGCTCTGTGCGTCGCGAGAATTAACCTACAGCCCCATGCTTACAGACGCGCACACCTCGTCCTAGGCATCGTTTTCACGAGGCACAAACCGAGGCACAAATACTCGCGCCTTTTTCATTTTTTTTCTCCTGATCATTAGTGTGAATTCGTCATATATTGATTTTGGTCTACAGTCTAGTGTATCGTCCCAAGCATAATGGTTTATTCCAATCGAATGGCCGCATGCTTTTTGTCAACTTAGTCAAAGATGTTAAACACAAGGGGATGAAAATTCTACAAGATCAGGCTGTGTTTGAACTGATTCTTTTGAAAAAAAAAGAATATAAAAAATGTCGTTCTAAGCTGGCATTACAGCATCTACATCTGCCAGGGATCGCCATAATTTTCATCTACGAGGTATCTTTGACACTATGTTTTAATCCAAGTAATCACGACAACTGTCAAAATGACAAAAGCAAAAAAACCCTCGTTTACTGGTTGTTATTTTAGCAGTCGAATACACTTTTACAATACTAAAAAATGGTTTACCAAACCACCAAACAAAATAATCTGATCGTTGCAACTATCAGATTCTTTCTGTTGAGTACGAAAGGTAATTTTGACCATTTTCTGAACTTTCTTTTACGCCATCAAAGACAACTTTTGAGCAGCGATATTTTTCGTTGTTATTTGAAATATGAAAGTCATCGTGATTATTGCGAACATATAAAAAAAATAAAATAAGATATCTAGAGTTGGTACGAAACGTAAGAAAATATAGTAGGGATCTGTAGAAATTAAAAAATAATCGTTCTTGGTAACGAACTGAACAGGTCAACTGGCTTCTATTAAAATCATGTTGTTTCTCATTGAAAAATTCGAATTTTTGGCATCTCAATAGGAGTTTAGCTTGCGAGACTGTAGCATGGATTGACTGAGGTGCAACTGTACCTCTGACGTGAACCATCTTGGGCAGTTCTGGCGGAGTGAATGTGGGGGGAGGATGATGGTCGTCTGTAACAAACCACTACACATGTTAGCTACCCTACCTAACAACCTAGTGCCTAAAATTCTACTCTCCCAGTCGTTATCATAAGCTCGAGGGCCAGTTTTCTGATCCTGAGCCGCGTGATTCAACATTACAACGTCATTCTACTTTTACTGTCAATTGTATCCCGAAAAATAATGTACATTATTATTTTTATTATGTATATTTAGCACGAATACAATCATTATTGACGTTAAGTCGTACTTTTATTTTCTCCTTGATTTTTTTTAACCATCGACCGTATGCTGAAATATCATCACCGATAACGACCTTTATCGACGATCCCGGCGAATTATTCGAGTACATCCTCGGATATATCTCGACGAATTCGCGTGGAAAAGTCGGCGAGAATAATTTTAGATCCGACAACAACGAGGACGATCCTTACGGTCGTCGTCGTCGTTGCAAAAGCGTGACAGTCAAAAGCTACAAACTATCGCTTAGTATCGCTACTCGCGTGCGTCATGCTCCAAACTACGGCAACGGCGATTAATCGGATTTCGATGCAGCGTAAAATCAAATTACTCGTATTTTTATTGTACAATAGAAATGATCAAAGAATATTCAAGGAATTACTGTTTTTGAAACATTTAATATTTTTCAATTGATGTCACATTTGACTTTTACTTTGCGTCGACTCGACCTCGCGTGCTAAAACCGGCGTGCAGCAAAATCCACTTTGACACACAAATCTTGGATTCCGATCAATAATTACGTGACAGCTGTGTGTCGTGTTTTTATTGCACTCCAATTGTTTAAGAAAGTCATGCAAGTTAGGGCGCATGCGAAGGCGTAGAGAGGAGAATACGACGACGATAAGAGGTTTCATTATAGACAGAGATAGATAGAGAGAGAGAGAGAGAGAAAGAGGGAGGTAGAAAGCTGTGGATAGGCAGAGAAAGAGAGATAGAGAGAGAGAGAGAGAGAAGAGAGAGCAGAGAAAGAGAGAAAGATATACAATATGTAAAGGAAAATGTGAGGCGTTTTCAAAAAGGTGCAGAACGCTGAGGCCTAAGAGGACGTACGAGGAGAGAAAGCGATATTCTTGTTGTTTGTTTTTTTTTGTGCATTCACCAATGTACGATCTTGGTTGAAGATATTACGAAAGATTTATAGCAGTCGACAAGTCGTCTTATCGTGATTAAATTCGCGGTCGTTTGGTGAAATATCTCGATAAGAGCCGGCAGCGGATTCACCGGACGGGAGTTGCGGCGACGAATGCACAAAGTGAAGGGAAAAAGGATTCTCCATCGAGCATTATACATTAGAGATATATTATACATATTTATATGTAATTAAACAGCGTTGCTCTTTAATTGATTATGGCGCGTGTCCTACACTATTACGCTAGGTTATTATACGCGTGAGGCGCTTGACGAATAAAAATGCTTCTCATCCCTTACATAGTTATTATTCGATTACATCAAATTAAGACATTATCCTCCGATTGACTTACTTGCGTACGAGAAGTCTTCACCTATGTAGAACGAGTGGAGGACGAGAGGTTCAGGCACATAGACACATAGACGGTTAGTTCAAAGGTTTACGGTCGTGTCTATGTTTAAGTATAGTATATAGTATTTTCTGTTTCTGGATTTTGGTGTATTTTTCATCAGTGTAAGTGTCTAGCAAAATTTCGCTCACTACTTGCGATACACCGAGTGTCGATTTTGTGCAGTTTTGTCCGGGCGATATTCGTCCGATCTCGTCGTGACTTTTCTTATTTTGCTTTCCGATTTTTTTTTTTATTCAATGGGCCTGTGTTCTGTGATTACGGATTGATGAGTGTGAAATCGAGATAATGAAAAATGCGTTACGTTCTTTCGGGAATGTACACACACATCGCTCGATGTAGGCAGTCATCGCTATGATCTAGTTATTCTTATTGGCTAAGAGGCAAGACACACAAAGACTCTGTCGTTTGGACTCGGATTATATTTTTGACGTTGAATAAACTTTCAACATCGAATAAGGCTGTCAAGCAGGATTTCGAGTATAGTGAATTTATTTTGTTGGTAGAAAAAAAAACATCCTTTCGATCACGATAAATTAAATGGATAAACGTGTCGGAAGAAAATGTTAGTAAGATAGAGTAATTTATTTGTCACTTTCAATTTTACTAATTTCGCAGTATCATTGTTTATTCACGCGTTGATCTTGACGATCATTGGCTTATATTTGTTGAAGAGCGCGATGCTCGGTTAAAACATAATCAGTATTTGGGAGGCAGCGATTTTATATATGGAAAAAAAAGAAAAGAAAAAGCAAAAGAGACAGTCAGTTAGAAAGTTTTCTGTGATTTTCATCAGTCAAATTAGTCCCAATTCACCCACAACAAAAACCATTTAGACACTCACAAACCTTGTGAAAAGAAACTACATTCCAAACGACACCGATACAGAGTAGTTAGAATATATATGTATATGTATATATATATATCGTAGTTGCAAGATAATCAATAAACACCACATCAATAGGACTTCAAACACTAACACATCGTAGTTCTACGCTGGGAGAACACGAGAGATTATTTTTTATATAGTTCGGTTAATGCGACTAGACGACTCGGGTGATTGTTAGGATTTCGGGAAACATAACTCGTTCACTCGTTTTTGCCAGGTTCTTACATAGTTATCGTTTTTTTTATTTTTTTATAATTTTTTTTGACAGGGTGAGTTTACCACCGGTGGAATAAAACGAAAAGGTATAAAAATGCGAACCGACAATCACAACCCAGATCGTTTGCTATCGACTAGGACGGGTTTGCACCGATTTGTTGTGGTTGGTACGTTTGTGCTGATTAATGAACGATAAACGCAAGACTTTGCGCATGAATTGACTTCTGGATGAAAAATGAAATTTATCAATTTTCGCAAATGAATCTTTACTGATTTAGTGTCTTTGGCCGGTTGGACATTTGTAGCATTACACCGGGCGAAAATAGGGTTCCGATAAGGTTTTGGTAAGGCCCTCTCAGAGACTTGATTTGCGCCTGATGTATCTCTACCAATTTCCACTCGTGCATCTTTTCTATTTTTGTGAACATTTTTTTTTTTTTTCAGTTACGTCACAGTCTGGACCCGATGAAATCTCGGTGAATTTTCCGCGCTTTAAATGTGTAACACTATTGATAGAAGGATCCGGCAGTAATTACTGCATTCGACACAGTGAACCAATTCGTCCCAGCGTTTTTGTCCAACACTTCTGACAACTAATGAGATACGTGTGTTGGAAAAATCGCTGAAATAGCAGAAAACTTCGAGTTTACTGTATCGAATGTGGCAATCATTGCCGAATTCTTTTCTTCACGAATGAGAAATAAAAAAATCCGTATCATTCGCGATCGATTGAGATGGGTTTGAACCGAAGAATTAAACCTCAGGACTGAACTGGCCTCCGAATAAAATCCGAAAATAAAAATGAACCACCTTAGCGGTATTTTACGTGTGCAAATTTGTCTGTTTCTTTTCTACATCTCTGTGAAAATATTTTGCTGCCAGATTCAATAATATGCTGATTGAATTTTTAGCGTTTCCGGGAGTTACGATCCGAAACTGGTATCCCGATTCCAAGTATTGAGTCTCTCGTGGGAAACTACTGGACCAGCGGCGGACTTTTCCCATTCCCTCTTTTTACGACTCGAAGTCGAGAGAGGAGGCGAAGTGCCACCAGCGTCAAGCGTGAAATTGCCCAATCGATCAATGCAAAGAACACGAGCGAGTTTTGGAACGCCCTTCGCGGTTTGCAAGCTCATCGCTTCTGTCTATCGCCGTTGGTATATTTCATCCGTGCGATATGCGCAAAAGGTGGAAAATGAAAAAAAAAAAAAAAAAAAAAAAATCGCAGAGGCCACTTCAGTCAGAGGCCGTCCCTTCGATCGTGTGTCCGTCGGTGAGCGCGATCGACGAGGCCCGAGTCAACCGCGGGCCTCAACAGTCGCGCGCGTTGGCAGTCAAATGAGATATTTAAAGAAAAAAATACAAAAAAATAAAAATGTATATGAGAAAACACGTGACACAATTTTCTACTCTCGGGGGGATACGTACTTGCTCTTCCAACCATCTGAACAGCCCGCACGCCCTTCCGGAATGTGGCCACTGCCCGAAGGGAGAAGAACCATAGCTGTTAGTCTTCACATCGATATTACTTGGTCCTAGATTTTTTTTCTGGGGCTGAACAAGGGGCTACGTCGACCGGGCCCGATTTTCGCCATCGACGCCTTCGCTCGATTTTTACACCGATTTCTATTCATATTCTTCTCATTATTATTATTTTTTTTTGTTATTATTCGAAAACTTTGCAAAAGTGTTCAAGCTCAAATATATCTACCAATAAATGCATTCGTCTTTTGGCAGCAAAGAGATCTCACTGAAGTGAAATCAATTTGCTGTCAGGTGGATCAAGCAAAGAGTTTAATTTTAATGTCAAGAGCGAATGCGTCGATGGGAAGATCAACGAACCCGTTCGAGCTGAGGGGGGTGACATGAATGTAATTTAACTAAAATAAATTTAATAGCGCAATCGCGACTACGGATTCGTCGCGATTGCGACTGCGAGGGTCACCGGTAAAACATTCATTTTCTTATCATTAAACGTAAAAACACACACACGCTGTATGGGTCGATCAGACTCGCGTCGATGTATACAATTCGGTTTGTCGTAAGATCAGTGACTATCGGGGGAGAAAACAACGATCTGGGAAAAATAATAGCGTGACACGATGCGACGATGCAAATGGCCCTGACGATGTTGTTCCTCGCACGCGTTTTGCGCAGCCGCTGCTTGCAGCCGCAGTGTTAGTTTTAAATATCGTTCTCATTGGTGAGTGTCGTGGGCTGTTTGCGTTTAATTGCCATATAGATATACGATATTATTATTACTGCGCTGATGTTTCTGGCTCGTCTTTGTGTGTATGTGTTCGTATGTTCTGTGTACGGCGTTGATAGAGGACACAAGAGGCGTAATCGAGAGTGTTGTTGATATCGCAAAATATATACAGGTAAACCCTGGGCATCTGGGACGACTCTTTCACTTTTACATACGTACATAAAATTACTGATTACGAGCAGAGATCGGCGCAATTGAATTTTATCACAGTTATCCAACAAAATCGTCATCGTCTTTGACTTGAAACATTTTTTATTTTTATTTAAATGTTTCAGTATATTCTCTGGAGGCAAATATTTTGATTAAAAAATTGATGGATTTGGATCTTATTTGAAATCAAAATGATCACTTTCTAAGTCTTATTTAATAAATACCGTCATGTATCATAAAATTCGTATGAAAAAAATTCTTGGTTGCAATTTAAAAAAAAAAAGTAATTCAGAGAAAAGTGAAAGGACTTAAGCTTCGACTGCCGTCTCTAGTGACAGGACAGGCACGGAAATGGAGTTTCACCCGGGCGGCAACCACCGTGCCGGCGTATTAATTGCGCGTCCGGGGGTTGGCCGGAACGCGGAGCTCTATGGATTTAACTCTGAAGACATTGAGTGAGTCCGCGAACACAGGGACACGACAAAAAGCCTACCTACTTCCTGGTGGCGCGACGATAAACCGACTTGGCGGTTCTTGCATTCGTTCTTTCGCTGGGCTATTAAATAATTCATATTTTCTCGAGGTGAGCGGATTGTGAGCAACTCTGTACGAGTGCAACCGGAAGGGGACACCTGGGAGCTTCCTCGACGCAGGGAGACGACGGATCGAACGTTCGCACCGGGGTTGCAAATAATCAGCAAGGTAATGTCAACTGTTAGCAACAACAAAGCCAGCAGCACATTTAAGTACCTGGGATCGTGTGATATATACGCCAATTCTACGGCAGTAAATACGTATATACATATGTGTATATATATATAGATATGTCAATCATAAACTTATCAATGAATAACTCACGTAAGCACACTGAAACGACAGTTAGTCAATATGTTAGAAAACCACTTGGAAAGCGTGTGCCCTTCACTTGGCAACCTCTGCTAATTATATTCGTAAACACATGTTATATGTTATTAGTGAACGCTGTTACATAATTGAACATCGAACGTGAAGAAACCATGAAAATAAAAATAAAACGAAAAAACAATAAACGGTAACGATCAGACAACGTGCTCGGCGTAGATGCAGTTTCTGCATAGGCAGTGCGTAGCGGCTTTTTTGCTTTGTTTTTGTTGCTTTTGTATTTATAGTACTGAACAAATGTAAAATTAGTTTTATTGGCCGTGATTAGCAACATATATGTATGTATCAAATATAACATGGATAATCTTGATTTACAGCGTGATCAAAAGTTTCGTCAAATCGAAAAAGTCGCACAGCCGTTTTGGAATTTACGAATACTTATTATTCAAATAAATTTGTTGTTTGTAAAAGCAGCCGCAACTTTTGAGACGGGGCGATCACCAATGGACAACTGATTTTTACTTCTTTTAAATCCTTTATCATATATCAACGCGTACAATTAATTTTCTAACAATTGATAACACCAATATAGTCAAGATATTTTTTAATTAAACATTATCAAAAAATACCTCAATAGTCAAGAAGTACATTTATAGAATGAAATGTAAAAAAAAACGATTGTTCAACACGTATGTAGTAACGACAAGAAATGTTTAATAAATATTTGCTGTTGATCAATAGTTGACGTTTGGTGACCGAGAGCCCGTTGCAATAAATCGTCTTTGCGACAATACAGAACTTGAACTTCAATAGAAACGAAAATTATTCAAACTGCGTTCAGCTGTAGGCAAAGCTCAACGATTACGGTTGCATCGATCGAAAAGCTTTCGCGAAAGATCAACAATTATATTAGAAATTCGTTCGTTTCGAACAACGATTATTAACGACAGTTATTTTTGTGTTTTTTTTTCTCTTAATTGGCAGGGAAACGTGAGACAATTGTAGGGGAGAAAGGAGGTGGAAGAGGTTAGAGGGAAAAATTCCACGGGGAGGAGAGAGTAATGAGCGGATGGAACGAGGCGTACCGTCGAGGTAATTGCGGTAGGCAGAATTTCCCTTCACCATGCCGGTCTGCATCATCATCATCCCAACATCTGGAAAAATGTTGCGGTCATTCTCGACTATCTCACATTTTCTTTCTTTCGTTTTTTTTTTCCTCATTTTTGATCTCGTAGCACCTAGGACAAAAGCCTGCCAAGTTTTGCGCCGCGTTCTCCCATCGGTTGACGAAGATGTCTACAAAAAAAAATTGCTGTGGCATCTGAAATATCGATATATAATCCCCAAAACGAAACTTCACGCGGCTCCTGCAAAATTACAATAAAACTAGCCTGATGTGACGTCGCCGGGCGACGTCTCATTGATTGCCCAGGGTTTAAGAGTGCTGTTAGTAGTACGTGCGATCACGCGTCATTGATACTTCTCTCTTATGGTACTAAATTGTACGTAAACTGTGTCGTGTTACAGCCCTGAATCCGTTCCATTTCACGAGTTTCTCAAATTCTCTTATGTCGAATACGAAATTTGTATATTACCAGATCAATGAAAATATCTTGTTGATTGCGTTGCCAAAACTTCACAAAAGAATGAACATATATTTTATGCCATCTATTATTCCAATAAATATTATTATCAGTTTTTGAAGATAAATTATTTTTAGTACGGCTCTGCAGGTAATTTGAACTTTTTTCCAAGCTCGAATTTAGCAGTTAGCAAACTTTTCGTTACCACGAAATAGATCGGATTTAAGGTGTTGATAAACGGTGTTGATCGATTGTAAGTTTGCGGGTAATAGTGTCAAGTGTGTTGGGATAAATTGGATTAATCGATAACCTGGCCGAGATTGTTTCTGGCAAGGTGATGGTACAAACACAGGGGTAGGGGGTAGAGGGTACCAGGTACAGCGGGATGGGTAGGTGAGGTAAGGCCAGAGTATAAGAAAAAGAGGTGGATTTATTGCGCGAGAAAAGTGCGCTTGGTAGGAGGGGCATGTCGACGTATGTTGACTCGGGAATCGGTGAGATTGCTCGTACAGCCGATACCAGAGAAACGATATTTCATATCGAGGTCTCGACATACTGATGCTACGACGGAAAAGTCTTGCGGTCTCTCCAAAGACCGTGGAGACGAAAGACCACGTACAGATAGTACATCAAGAGAGAGATAGAGAGAGATAGAGACAGAGAGAGAGAGAGAACGAGAGAGAGTGAAAAAAGAGAGAGCGAGAGAATAAAAAAAATGTAACAGCCAATGAGATGGGGTAGTGACGCGGAGAGACAGCGATAGATACAGATGTGTCGAGAGCGAGAGGCAGAGAGAAAGAGAAAGAGAAAGAGAGAATAAGAAATATATGTAAATATATCCGAAGAAGGAACAAAAGTAATATATAGCTTCGTCAAATGACAGCAGCTGATGCGCTGAATATAGGTACACAGATGCCACGATCGAAGAGTGAAGCTGTTATTACAAGATATTTGCAATATATATGTATATATTGAGAGGGGGTTGGGGGGGGGGGGGGGGGGTGGTCGGGTAAGGGGCGCCCAAAACCCAAGAGCTATGAGAGAGCATGCATTGCAAGCCGGACGGAGAGGGCACATACTAGAAGTGCAGGCTATTCTTCCTCTTATCAGAGTCAGGTGGACATGCGCCATCTGACTTAAACTATCGGGGTCGTGGCCTGAGGGTAAATAGCAAGTCACTTGCGTGTGAGGGTCACTCTCGTGATACGTCATTTTTCACCCAAATCAACCGTCTATACATAATTCACGTAACCTGATCGGTATCTCTGAAAAAGTAGAGAATTAAAAAAAAAAACCAAGACGTTGTTGAGAAGCAAGACCAACACCATTATTTGATAAATCGTGAAAAATGAGGTACAACTCCGAGCTTCAATGCAATCATTAACGACGGTGTTTTTGGGTTCGGTCAAAGGGATCAAAAAATGCATTTATCATTATCATTGTCATCGATAGTATCATTATCATTATATCAATCATCTTATCATCATTATTATCATTATCAGCATTATCATTATCATTATCATCATCATCATCATCGTCATCTTCATAACCATCGTCGTCTTGGACGAATGCAGAGAATGGATGATAAAATTCGAAGCCAGATATATATATATATATATAATTTTTTTTCTTAGGCAGTGACAGATAGACAGTGTGTCGAAAACAAGACAGTGAACGAAAGTGTACAGACAGAGATATAGAGAAATATAGACGGAGATAACAACAGAGACTCGGGATAATTGATAGAGAAGTGGCGCAAACGAAGGGCCAAGGCCAGGTCGCAACAGGGTGAGAGATAGAGATATACATATGTATATATATAGAGTTTCAAAGTGTAGTAAAGATGGACGGGAAATATAAATGAAAAACGCAGGTTATACCAAGTCAGACGATAGTAGTAGTAGTAGTAGAAAAGAGAATAAAAGTTTGAAGTAAGCGAGCGAGTGAGAGAGACGTTACCTAAATCCCGGCCCCAGGAGCGTTGCTGCTGCCCCACTAGATAATATATCACAATAGTATATCGTCACTGCCATGTCACTTATCTCATTGACGCGAATAGTCTTATTTTTTACGGAAATTTGTGATTCGAGATGGATGCGGAAGGAAGAGAGAGGGGGATATATACGAGAGTCGTGTCGGACCCTCGATAACGAGAGATTGCGGCCAGAGAGAGAGCCGGAAATTGGGAACGGTGAAAAAGAAGAATGGAGTTCCAAAGAAATAATAATATTAGTTCGTGTGAGGCTGACGTTTGACAGCGTCTCGCGTCGTTCGTCAACCAAACTGGCCGAGAGCTTTCCTCGCGAGTCGCATGATCCTTTTCCTTTATCGACACCCTAAGTATATATTCGTGTTATATTCCTCGCGATCCCATCTGGAAGCTCGTGGACGGTCGACCGTTGAAAAACAAGATAAATAAATAAATAACGTGGGAAGATGCAGAGACAGCGATAGATAAAGGGAGAAAATCAATCGAGTGACAAGAGATTGATGGATGGTTTTCTTTTTTTTTCTCTTTTTTTTTTGGCCCTAAAGTAAATGATAGTGCATCGCCACGTGACACGCAATGACAACGCGTGTAACATAAGATTTCGCAGCGCGTCGAATGCACGGATTGCATCGTAAAAAAAATATTTATCTTTGGAAGAAACGAATCAGAGACAGATTGGTTAGTAGAGAGTTCGACAATTTCAATAGTCTTTGAGGTATATCGGATGGTATGACTTACAGTTTTTGCACTTGCACTTCTTGATCAGAGTCTCGTCCTTGATGTCCTCGTGGCATGCTTTGCAGTAAAACCACGCTCTGAAATAAATGTTTAAATTATTATTCTCCTCGAAACTTCACAGAGACAGTGCCGAGATATTGAATTATAAAATCGAATAAAAATATAAATTACCTCTTTACCATTTTTACAATAAAATATCAATGCTGCTAAAAAACATTCATCATTTTACATCAAACCGATTCACATCAAGGCGCTCGTCGAATCATCAGTTACAAACCCTTCAGTGAGTCTTTGGATCTTTTGGATTCACCTCAACGCAATAATGGTGATGTTTTTTCTAACCTTCTTTTTTCTTTTTCGTAGAAACTTTGACAAAATCGTGATTTCATTAAACGTACCGTTTGACTTCGTCGGCTGATTGAGCAATGAAGAATCCCTGAGTATTAGCAGCGATCTTGGCACCTCGTGGATTGATGGAGATTTTGCTGTCGGCGCCTCCCTCGCCCTTTATCTCGATTGCCAGTAGCAGTAGCTTCAATTTCGTGAAGCACAACCTATGACGAATGACTTATTAATATCTCGCACGCTCCGCCAATAACTATTTGGCTAATATCTTTGTTTCGCATTTACTAGTATTACTAGATTTCATTTTATATTATTTTGTTCCTTAATATACATAAAAATATATATTTATAAATATTTCTTTGTGAGTGTCACGTGCATGCTCTGTTTGAGCGAGAGAAAGAGAGCGAATACGGAAAAAGTTTGTTGGTATAAGTGTGTTAGAGGGGATAAACAAAGTGATGATCTCGGGGGTCGGTATATCGAGAGGAAAGTAATTAGTCATCTGACGAAGGAAGTGGAGAAACCCGTAACCAAGAAATTAAATAAGCGAGAGATCGTTGAACCGAGGTCGAAGACGTATGGTCGATTTTTATTTATACATCGTTTTTAATTTCTTTTTAGTTTTATACATAGGTGGTGGCGGCAGACATTGAATCATGGGGGATTCGAAAAACCATTGACCACACGTTTCGCCCTCCGCCGAAGGGTAGACAGTGAAATTCGCGTGCTTACCTCGCGTCTAATCAGCCAACTATGAAATCGTTCGTTGCATCCAAACGAATTTCACTGTCCGAGTGAAAATTATGTTAAATCGTGGGGGCCAAAGCCTTGCATCATTCGACGCAGAGCATAGATCAGCCGTTCCTCGCGACGAATAACCGGGTGGAGGAATACGAACGTCATGCTCTGCGTGCAAAATGAAATACGTGACCAGCCAACGGTTAACGGAATAACACAGGACACGTACGAACGACGAGAAGAAAGTAA
The DNA here is from genome assembly GCA_964034905.1 of Itoplectis maculator. Classification (NCBI taxonomy): domain Eukaryota; kingdom Metazoa; phylum Arthropoda; class Insecta; order Hymenoptera; family Ichneumonidae; genus Itoplectis; species Itoplectis maculator. Next base: position 6,731,101 of record OZ035861.1, read on the forward strand.
CACTTTACGACTGCGACAGGGTGCGTGCGTTTTTTTTAACAAAAAAACCAAATTAATTATATGTTTCTTCGTTAGACACAAACGGACGGACATTCGTGCAGCGGAAAAACTCTTCACAGTTCAAATGCGCATAGTTTTTACAGCGTGAGAAGCGTCGCACAACATGCACATCCAGAAGCGGCGGCGGACGATGCCGTGAACAAAAATCTTTCCAATCCATTAGTAAATACGTAATATAAATACAGTCTTATGTAGAACATGTCAAAAATCAAGGATATCTAATGGGCACTAGTCTAACTCTCTCTATTCCTGGCTATAATCTACTTGAGATACTAGACGGCAGACGACAAAATCGGCTCGATGTGCGGGCCCGTTCTTTTCTTTTTTTTTTTTTTCTTTTTTTTTCTCTCCAAGTGTACAGTTATACTATTCGCGTAATCGCGTAATCAGCTGCTCGCCCAGCAGTCTCAGGCATCTCTGTATACAGTACAGTAATGAATATTTACATTATCACACATGGAGGAAATTTGAACAGTCGTTTATGCAGTAGTTTCGCGTGTCGCGATCGGCTATCTAGGATCTAAGAGAGGGCCGCTTCTTATATTGTAATAGCTTAAGTACTCCCACACACGCAAACCAATCAGCTGGCTTCAGTGATCAAGAGTCGTGCCAAAATAAGAGGCTCAAAGTCGCTTTTTTTAAATTAATGCAATTTTTTTTTCGTACGCAGTGGCTGCAAACTACAGTGAGAGTGCATATCGTGCGTGAAAGGTACTAATTTTTGTTTCATATCTGACCCGAGGAAATCGAACAAATGATGAATATGCGTCTCGGGGTCGATTTATTCTAAACAATTTTGAAGGTAATTTTTTTTTTGCAAGTTTTTCCAATCGGGCGACGCGCAAAGATACAAGAGAGAAAGAGAGAGTGTTGCGGAAATGGGTGAACAAAGGTTCAAAGTTCTACAACGACTTGTTACAATTTTTTATTATACCTGAATTACGAGGAATTGACAGACCGAACGTTTTCCCGGACAATTTTGAACGAAAATTCGGAACAAGCTGATTATCGATCGGGGGCGACGCGTTTTGTATAACTTTCAAGGCAAGTATCTCGTTTCGCGACTAACGTGTATGTACATACGTTTACGACGGTCACGCTAGCCAACGAACGTATTTAGAAGCTTATCGGTTCGCGGAGCTGGAATATCGCGTGTTCGGGACAGCCTTTGCAATACAATTTCCGTCCCTTTGCTCCTTTACCGCGCTCACCCCTCTCACCCGCAGACCGTATGTTTCACCGTTAAGGACATTCGCTCGGTACATTTAGGCGGCGGCGGCGGCGAAATAAGTAAACGACAAATTTATTCAAAGCCTTGAATTAAAATGTTCCGCAGAAAACCATCGGGAATTAATATAACTGTGAAAAACAAAATTGAATTTATATAACCCAAAATTAAATATTTCAAGGGCTCAAAATTCGCACTTGGAAAAAATGGATTCTGAGGTTTTTACATTTGCAGAATTGTTTACATTACTATTTTATTATAATATAAAATGTTTAGTGATGTATATTAGCAATGATTTTCAACAGTCAAGTCTCGAAATAATAATCTAGTGAAGAGTGGTACGCCGAGCGAACCTCCTTAACTGGCAAAACGTCGGGACGAAGGTTCGGTAGCTGGCGGAAACCACGCGGGGCGATATCGCGATAGCGCGTTCCACCTCGTGACACCCCGAGCAATAATTAGTCCTGCAAGTTGGAATAAGCGTTTCTGGCGTAGCGTGTTCGCGCGGTTGCCAATTTATCGTCGGCGCGGAGGCCAAACGAGCGAGAATTCTTCCGAGCGAATATGCGACGGACGGAATTTCCGTAATTCAGGATTCGCGCGTTCTCACGCGCAGAGCCCAACTGCTGCGAACGTGCCAATTTTCGGGGGACGTATATACCTATAGAGACGTATATACATATCCATCCGTATACCATGTACAGGCCTATGCGTCGGGCATCCTCAGCCTCAGCCGGAGCGCGCGGCTTGCATGTCCAAAAAAACGTATATAAACATGTACCTACGATGTACGCATTACAAAATCAAAGGAATCGTCAATATAATTAATGAGAACAAGTGGGGATTCAATCGTAGAAGAGAAGAAGACGAAGAAGAAGAAGTAGAAGAAGAAGGAACAGAAAATGGGAAGAGATGAATAAAAAATAATAAAAAAAAACAAAAATGAATCACCAAAATGCAAAACTGTGCACTGTGCGGGTGAGAGGTGCGGGTTCGTTTAAAAAATTCGTACCGCATACAAAGATCTAAGGTAACCGGCCGGGCTTGGATACCCAAAAAACGCAACTAGTCTACGCAAAAGGTGTGACGTATTGACAAAAACGACGGGGTGGTTCGAGGCTCTGTAGGTTGGTCGGATAGGCTTGGGCCAAATTGTTTAATCAAGGTGTATGTCTGACGGTAGACAGAAATAACGAGGGAGTCTGTAAAAATACGATAGGTGCAGACAACCAAGATATAAACACCGTACGGGATATAACCAGAGAAAAGAGAGAGAATGAAATTGTAACGTGTGGAAAAAGAGGATAAGAAGAAGAACAAAATGTAGAGACGATTACGGATAGAAAGAACGAGAGAGAAAGAGAAAGAAAGATAGGAGATATCAGGTCCGGCTATGTATGGTCTGTGTGTACCGAAGGCAACAAGAGAAAACGAAAAAATGAGAAAGAGAGCCAAAAAGTAAAAGTAAAATAAACATGAGAGATGTACGTGTTGTGCCTTTGTGTCCATAGCGGTGAGTGTGTGAGTTAGAAGACAAAAAAGTCGAATAAATAGTTATATATGAAAAAAATGAGAGAGTAAGTTTGCATGTGTGGCAGCCGCGGTTGGCAGCGAGAACTTACTCGCTGGCTTGGGGAAAAGTCATCCCGGTAAAGGACGGGGAGAGGGTTTCCGTGTACATCTCGCAGCCCGTGCCTTGCAGGTAATCATTCTGCCACGCTTGAGTGTCCGGCGACTGAAACACCAACCAACCAGCTCCACGTCATCAAACCTTCCAGTACTGAGGTTCTCCGCGAGTGCCAGGCTGACCCGCGCACCGGCCACGTTTCGCGCGCCGCGGCCACATGCATTCCCGCGCGAGAGTCAGACTGTCCCGCAGGCAATCCGGACACCGTAGTCTCCGATTTCATAATTATACTTTATTTCCTTGGCCACGCCTACCATTTCTCTGGCTGGCCGAAGGGTTAATTAATACGCTGCTGTCGCTGCTTGCTGCTGCTGCATAATTATACTACCGCGCGTGCATCACGGAGTTGGGTGTCCTTGCCGATTAAAATTTAAGTCAATTTTCGTTAGTTTTTCGATTTATAATTTTCCACTTTCATTCGCGCGCTTGGGCTCGGAAAAATTACCAGTTTGTTAACCGGTAAAAAAACCATTAGACTTTAGTCCTCTACATGAGTCTGTTCCGTTTACGGATCATTTTTGGGTAGCAATTAAAAAAGATGTTCCGATAAGCAGCTATTCATTCGACTTCTCTTCAAAAAAGGTTTTGAGATTTATGCTGTGTGAAATATTACATTGGCAGTTAAAGGGTTAATCATCCAATCATTAGTGATGAAAAATTAAACAATTGATCTTTTAATACATTTTTGAAGCCTTAGATTTATAGCCGTCCATGCGTAAAATCACTCTGCAGGTTTGACAAATGGAATCAACATAAGTAACGATGGTATAATCATATGAAAACACGTATATCCATCTTTCCCCAACTCCGCTGCACAGCTATGAGAGTCGGGTATTTATTCTTGCATCTATCTCGCTGCTCTATCGGTCGATCGATCGGCCGATCCATCGACCGATGGATCCTCGTGTGCTCGGAGTCGCTTGGAATACGAGAGAGAAAGAGAGAGAGAGAGAGAGTGAGAAAGAGGGGGCGAGAACGGGCCATCCGTCCACCGGTAATCAAATTGTTCGGATGACCTCTTGACCTCAATTCCAAGCAGCCAGTGTCCGAAAAGCGCACGTCCGGGACTCAGCCTCGAGAATTCGACGGGGATGTTTACGTGAATATATATTCCAAGCGTACACAATGTAAGTTTTTTTTTGCTGTTGTTAACTTGAATGAAACCATCGGGGGAAATAACAACGCGCTTGTAAAAAACGCGCCGAGTCCACGATATTTCGATTGCGTAAGGGCTCAGTGACGTTGACGCTGGGGACCGGGGGGGGGGGGGGGGGGAGAAGGAGAGGAGTGAGGTTTCGTGGAGGGGTGGGAGGATGAACTTTGCAGTATAATCGATCGGGTCTGCACGATATCCCTGGCTTAAGGCTATATACGTGCCCCTGCTGATAATGGAATTCCATTCGAACACGCATTCAATCTGCCAATCGATCGTTCGCACACGCCACATGCATCCTCGCAGTTCGGCCCCAGCATCAGGCATTCTCTTGTCCGATAGCTTACAAGGCGAACGCACTAATTGTGCTCCGCCTTATCTCGCCTCTCCCACCTCACCGACAAATCTTATGTTTAAACTTCAAACAATATTATTATTATGATAACTCATAAATAAAGATCCTCGACAGATGGCTGCGACGGCTAACAAAAAAATTGCCGTCGCTAAATCTAGAGTATAGTCCAGTGATGCCAGGTCAAATGCTCGATTTATGGGTCGATTTTTTCGCGATTGTGATCTGTCCTTTTTTTTCACTGAAAAAACGTATTGCGGATAGGCCTGCTTTTGACGCACGCCGATGGAACTGGAGAGGTGGATGATACCGAATGGTGGTTGAATGGTTCAAATGGATTTTAGCCATGGTTTATATCACTCCTTTCAACTATCCCCATGTCTGAAGCATCCAAATACCGTTCGTTAACATCCACTTTTGTCGGTGCGCAATAGCAGTTCAAAGGTGTCGGTTAGACTATATTCTCATTGGCTGCGAGGATCGGCATTGCGGCCAATTCGCTACAGAGCCATCGGCCCGACTTATATACAGGTTGGCGGCATATTCCACTTGCGAGAACCTTTTGTACGTAGACTTTCGCCATGTGGCGGACTCCATGTGGGTAACTAGTGCGTTGGAAGTGATGATGACGATGCAGCGGGATTTAGTTTCGAGAGTGGAAGTGAAACGGTACTTGTGACCCTAGCAACATCACGTTGACGAGTTTTGAGCATTATCGAACGTTTTTCTTATGCAGTCAATAAGCTTTAATGCGAACTTATTTTTTAATTTGCCGGATAGTCTGAAAAAATCACGTCGCAAGACCCCGAAGTGGTGGTCATTGTCAGAGGACATTTAAAAAAATGGGTATGAGTGAAAGGAGTGGCATTTCGCATCACTAGACTATAGTCGGATAGAAACCGAACTCGTTGATAACAATGATGTACTAATCATTGCATATATAGTAAGTGAAAATTAAACGGAGTTACTGAAGCGATGAAGGGTGGTCTTACATCGATTAGGTGTAGCACAGATACGATTTATACAGTAAATAAATATATATATGTAGACTTTATATATATATTGTTGCTGACACGTTGATATAGAGGTTCAATATATATAGCGGAGTGGAGCGTAGTGAGAGACATAGGCGAGGCGAAGCTTCATCCCTTTCTTCCGATTCAAGAGACACCGAACGAACGTAATATTTTTCTTCTTTCTTTTTTTCGTGCGAGGATAAAAAACCCGGCGCCAGTCGCGTTAGATCCCCGAGACACTCGATCCTCCCGCGTATTAACTTTTTGATATGGAACCGTAAGCCAACTCGAAATCGGGATACGACTGACACCGCGTTAAGGCGAGGATTAAATAATTTAGCTTTTGCACATGTGACTTCAACACAGGAGATACGAGAGACGGCAAATAAAATCGCAAATTACTCCAAATCCGATGGGATTTTAAGAAAATCCTTCAACGTTTTTTTTTGTCGATAATTTTCGATGAAATTTTTAAGTATCACGAGTTTTTGAATGAGAGAAAAGAGGCATTATGGTCAAATTCATCGAATTTATTGAAGAATAAAATAAAAGCGACGAGCGAACCGCGTATAAAGACCGTTATTAGTAGAAAGCGTGAGTTCAACGGGGCTAATCAAACCGCGTTTTTATAAAATGTATAAAGGGGTAAGAAAAATTAACAAACAGGCGAGGATTTAGGGGTAGTCGAGTCTCTTGAATCAGAGCTTTACGTTTTGCTGGATGACGTTTTTTTTGTTTTTTTTTGGTCATGGAGCGACTTACTCAGTGGCTTTGGCAAAGGGCATTCCAATGAAGGTAGGGCTCAGTGTCTCGGTGTACATCTCCATTCCGGTTCCACGCAGGTAGTCATTCTGCCAAGCCTGCATATCGGGCGACTGGTTCCAATCAACCAACCATTTCTATTCTCAAATACACGACGCGCGGCCTATGCATGTACTAATGTGTCGTCCCCAGTGAGGCGAAAGTATTGATAAAGAAGAGATAAAACTTCTCGAAAATAATGGACAAATGTTGTCTCTGAATGATCCTTCTGACTCGATGATGATGCTTTGTTGTTGTTTTTTTTTTGTTAAAATAAAGATAAAGCAGCAAATATTCTTGAATAAAATGTGATAATTGACTCGTGTGATTTTTAGCGGCTGTCCGCTAATTTCACTGTGAACTCAATTTTTCCATACGACAAGATGACCCGATTTGTCACGACGATTCACACATGCATAGATGATCTAAGGCGGCCGGAGGACGATTTTACTGACCGTCTTAAAGGAGCGCATGGCGAAGAGATTGGCCATCATCGTGCTGAAACCCGGTGCAAGGCAGGACTGCGCTATGAAGCCCAACTTGAGCTCGGCAAGGCAGATTACATCGTCGCCCTGCTTCCAGTCCCACGATGGAATGTTCAGTAAATAGGCCTGTACGAAAAATAAAAAGATCCATGTGATACACTGTACAGTTACATTGAAAATGTCTACTTGACATTTAATGTACAAATATCAGACATTTCTGTTATACGTAAACTGGTATATTAAATATGAATATACAAGTGCAATGAAACATTAATTTTTTTCAAATTTGCCAATGAACAAATGCATTAATCTTACACTGTAATTGTACATTTGTAATTTAATTAACCAGTTTATGCATTAACCTTCCAAACATTCTCGACAGTGTCATTATTTGTCCTTTAGCATGAGTATTTTCCATTATAAAAAGAGCGCGAAAGACATGCATAATATTTGCATATCAACTTGGCAGAAAGCTCGTGTACCTACATTATTTCAAAGCCGCTAATAAAATTCGAAAAAAATCTAATTTATTTGCATTCGGTCTAAGTATTGTTCTCGTGACCTTAGGATAAGAATGATAATTGCCGATTGAGAAGTTCCGAAGCTGGGTTTTCGTGACGAATACGAATGTCGCGACTCTCACCTTGTTGTGGTACTGCATAAGTTGAATAATAACGCGGATATCGTCGGAGTAATTCTTGATGGATATGACTCGCATTATGTTGGCCGCGTCTTCCGCGTCGGGGTCCTGACAGTATTTGTTAGCCAGGACGAGACACGCGTCAGCTTCGTGAACCTAAAAATCATCGGGCCAAAGTTTCATCCTCGTCCGTTCTCGCAGTCGACGCCGAAACGCGTTGTGAAGGGAATCAGTGGGAGATGATTAAATATATAGAGTATATAGAATGCGTTACGAGAGTGTTTTATATCGAACTCGATGAATCGATGCTCAGAACTTCCCGTCGCTCGAACGCTACACCAACGTCTTCGAGCCCCGAGGCTCTAAATTGAATAATAAAAGAAAAAATCCACTAAAAGCGATTCCGGCAATCGGGTAATATTGACTAAAATCGTTCAATAATCACGAAACCTTAAAAGGGTTCCATTAACTTTTAAACAAATTTTCAGCACAACTTAAAAGCCAATGAAGCAGTATTATTATTCTCTTTATTTTATTCTCAAGTCAAACTCCCTAATAATAAATACTTCACGGTTTACTGCTAAAATATGTGTATTTGTTAGAAGAGCGTAGCAATTATGTCAAAAGCAGGTTCAATCGCATTCTCAACGATACACAAGGTAAGATTAACTAATTAATTGAAAACAGAGGGTATAAGACTAAGTTTGCGCTAACCGTTGATAAACTACAAGATTTACACAGATTACGACGGAGCTGGTGGCACTGGATTCTTATTACAATTAATATGTATATTTATATATGGAAAAAGCGGTCTTACACTGTGAACAAATTTACTTGGAATTTAATGTACAAGTACTGAAAATTCTATGCATGATCTGGTATACCAGTATTCTAAATCAAGAGACGCGGTAGCGTCTCGACGCCAAGTATTAAAAAGACGCCAGTGCTACTCTTATCTACCCGACGTTGGCTCATTTTTCAATATACATACGTACAATGCAAAATTGTACATTGTACATTAAATCTAATTTACCAGTTAATGCATAAAAAATTGAAAAAAAATGTTAACAGTGTACAGGCATGCCCGATTAAGTAGTTAACAATAGAAGTAAATGAGGACAAGCGTCACGCGACAGGCAGGTGATCGAAGAGGAAGTATACATATATATAAATATATGTCTAAGGGATAGAAGATATAATACGATACTATAACAATAGATACACAACTATAGTGGAACGTTGCTAAATTGTTGGGTTCTTGATCGACGGGTCTCGCTGGGTCAACGTGTCGAAAAAAAAAAGAAAACCAAAGAAATGACAAATTAAAAAAGAAAAAATGACATTTGCCTTTGAACAAGGCACTGCTCTATGCTTATAAGTCTACGTCACTAATAACGATCTGTAACATCAGGCTCCACAAAAATAAGAGCACTTACCCACCTGGGTCGACGGCAGGAATGGGTCTAAATCCATAGATGTAACACATTGTCTTAATGAAAAAAAAAACAAATTTGGGGAATAAAAATGACGGCAACCGTCGTTGTCACGAAAAACCGCGCAGTCTTGTGGAATCGTTTTTTTCTCCCTCGAACAAGAAACAAAAATACTGATGAACAGCGCAATGAAAACAATGCCACAATTGTTTTCTTCGATCTTACTGGTAACCATTAAAAAAAAATCATTGAGCTTCATTGAACTTCTTACTCGTAGTCATTTATAAGAATGCCAGATTACGTTTTCAATACGAGGGCACCGCGAGATCTTACAAAATGTTGATTGACCGATAACGGAAAAGATCGACTCCGATTTACAGGAAGACAATGGCATGGTTTATGCTGAAGAGATACGACGATACACATCGATAATATATTATGGGTATGGTGGCACGGTGGTTGGGGGCGGGGGGCGTGATATTTATATACATACAATTTGTATATGTATATGTAGTGAAGGTCTATTAGGCTCGGCCGAGAGGCAAGTAGCAGCAGATGGTCCGAGCAATTCGGCACTCGATTACAAACGTTGAGGACATATCAATTGTTACGACATAATTACACGAGACGGGTAGAACATTGAGCAGGCAACAACCATGCCCGCAGGTAGTACAGGATACAACGAGGCCTGCTGCGCGTCTTTATAGCTCGTCAACCCCTTTCTTTAGTTGTGTCTTCAGCAATTGCTAGTGGAAAATTCGATATTCGTATCTCGTCGCGAGAAAGAGCACGGAAAAGCAGATATGTCACAGGCGTATAGCGACAACTTCCATGGTGGCCACTTTATGTCCAGACAAAAATATTCTCTTGATCCCCCCTCCCCTCATCACTGAATTAATTTTTAATCTGTATTCGATGCTAAGTAATAGATGACTCTTTTGGGAAAAACAATCGTTTCCCCCTTTGAATCGTGTTCCTAACATACATTGCTTGAAGATCCATTTGTTCGGATTATCACTTTTCTCTAAACGTGGCCACCATTATTTCATATTACTCTGAAGTCCAAGCTTGCGTCACGAGCATACGTTTTTTTTCAATTGTCGCGCAATGATTTGTGGAAGCTCTTGAGTAGGCGAAAATCAAGAGAAAGAGATGAAGAGAAAGAGAGAGGAAACATGATGATAGCAATTGCAGTCGAGAAGATTTAAAAAACGCGCGCGAACGGAGTTTTGGCGAGCCATCCGGCGAGCGGAGAGGGTTTCTTTTACTTTGTTTGGGGCCACGGGGAATTTGTTCAACACAGACAAGTCGGTTAGTAGGGTCAGACAAATGTTCAAGTGTGAACGAGGTCGGTTGGTAATTGCAATCGACGTTGCTGAGTTTAACGTGTTCATCGTTGACTCACCTTCACCCGTTGCAGGTCAATGGGATTCATGATGGTGCCCTGAAAGAACTCCACAGTGGTGAAGTGCCGCTTGAACAGTCCCTCCAGCTCGAGATCTGGTGGCTTCCTGTCAGTCCAAACCCGATCAAACGATATATTATCGTGTCACAGTAATGCCGAGGGTTTGACCTCTTGTTTTTCTTTTCGCTCAAACCGCAAGACGCAACAAAAATCCCACACGACATTAAATCTAATGATCAGCCCTGGTTCTCCGGTCCAAGACAGCCTCGTATCTCTCGTTCATCTCGTTCATCTGGATACAAACTGCCGGGTGGGCGCTTTTTTTTCTTTCATTTCGGCATACGACACTCACTTACTCCGCAGTTCTCGTACAAACCAGGTGGATATACATATATAAATATATATGTACTAATATTGTATTTACATAATATAAATTGTTTTCTAGGTCTCATCTACTGCACGCTGATCCTGGCCCATAGCTCAATACAGCATACCATGCACTGGCAGGCGGTTGCTCAACTACGTGTACGCTATCCCTCGTCTGCGAAATATACTCTGAGCAGGTGGAGCACACGACTGATGTACAGTTTTCAACGAATTTTCGGTTTTATGACAGATCAAATGGATGTAACAGTCATTGGCGCACAGCAAAGTCAGAAGGAATAAATTGCGTTGGAGTTGCTTGATTTTTTTCAGATGTCAGATACTTCGTTTGGTCATCGGTGAATTGGCAAGTAATACGTAATGGGGTGATATTATTGTTGACCTGATCAGAGCTGTAGACACGATGCAATTATAGCTACGATGCACGTGCCTCGTTTGCCGCTTAAGAAGAACCTTGGACAGCCGCATTCTCGTGTTCTTTCGCATGATATTCGTGTACGCAACGTTGCTTATATGTGCGTATCAATGAATTACGTTTGTAGAAAATCCTTTGCGTATACGAATATCGTGTTCGTATACTAATCTAAGTTTCGAAAGTGTTTGGAACCGCAACTAAAATTCGTGAAATTCATTGTGTCCTTCACTTTTAGCCCCAGAGAAAAATGATATTGCTGAGGCAGCAAAAGTACATTTGGAAGGTCACTTTTTGCTGTGCCAGCCATTTATTTTGCTCTTGTGGCAAACAGTTTGCAGTCTTAATAGTCAGCAATGCAATTTAATCTTTTAGCACTTATAACACAGCAAATAAAATTTGCCGTTGGTGCACTAAAGTTTGTTGTCGGTACATGCTGAAGCAACAAATCGTTTTTCTCCGTGACATTTCTCTCCATGAACGCCCAGGACCAAACAGCGGCTGAAAACAGTGGCGAAAAGTAAGTTTTCAGAGATTATATTTTCAGACCGTGTACGAATAATGTTTGAATGCGACTTCCTGTTTCGTGCACCAATAATGTATTCGTGTACGAATCGAGTACGCATACGTAACTCAGATTAGAAATATTCGTACACGTAAATGTGTGTTTACATACGTGATGGATTGTACGCGTATGTAAACAACGTTGCGTATATCATACGAATAATATCGTGCGAATGAACTCGAAAATAGGCCCCCTAAGGGGGCTTCTGTCGCAGATACTGCAGGCGACCGTCGCGAGGTGACGAATCGCCATGAAGACTTTGCTCAAATTAATAGCCAAAAATGTGTGTAAAGTAGCTAATCATTATCGACTAAATTGAAATAGCTTATTAAGTAATAAAAAGAGACGGGATACAATACCGTTTTCGTCACTGGAATACAAGATATTTGTCAAGGCTTCTGATTTTATATAGAATTAGTAATTCTCACTACTCTGACGGCTCACTATTGCATATAAAAAGTCAATTCGAATGAGGGAAATATATAAGTGATCAAGAATATTCCGGGTTTGATTTCCCGTGATCACTATATATTTTTCAATTATCTTTCTTGAGTATTCTATTTCACTACGGAAAAAAAACTAGTGAAAAAATAGCAATTAATTCGATCTCTTGAATCAATTACCATTTTAGGTATTGTTGACTGCGTAGCAGTAGATAAAATTTTGATTACACACTACGACCATTATTCTAAATCCGTTTTCCCGTATGAGAAAAAAAATCCGTATCTCCCTTTATGAATCATGTGAACATGGTCAATGACTGAGACATCCTTAACAGTAAGGGAACGAGACGAGACTGCGGGACGAGAGTAGCTTCGAATGGCTCGACGAGAGACAGCCCTTGTTCGCAATTAATAATATGAATATGATAATCTATAAATATAATGAGCGAAAAAGTTCAAGTAAATCATAGAACAGGATATTACGTGTGGTTAATGGTATATACTCGGTATATACGCGCATACCTAACGCGCAAGAGCTAAAATAACCCTACGGATAATCCCGAAACGTATATGTGGACAATATAAAACAAACATAGTATATTGAAACTGATAAACGGTGTGCTTAATCGACGATCGATCGGGGAGGATCGATCCATCAAGTCGTTGTCGAATACCCAGGCCAAAATTGCCGAAAACCTAAGAAAACAATAAAAAATAAATCTTGTTGTTGTTGTGGTGTTTTTTTTCTATGTCCAAAGATGTACAAGATGTTGAAATGAACTGCGTGTGTTGAGTTAGGCTCGGATTGTGGTGGATTTTTTTTGTGTTTGGTGGTGTGTTGGTGTTGGTGTTGGTGGTGGTGGTGGTGGTGGTGGTGGTGGTTGGCTAGTTTTCGTGGATACCTTGACACGTTCTAGGTCCACGGCATTCATCATCGTTCCCTGAAAAAACTCCACGGTCGTGTAATGCCTCTTGAGGAGACCCTCCAGCTCGAGATCAGGCTCTTTCCTGGAAGCACAGGCCACTCCTTACGATAGGGCGATCAAGCCGTCGAGCCGTTGTCACTTGGACGTGGAATTTTATTTCTCCAAAGATAAAATAAAATAATTGTGCACGAGTTTTGATGTTGCCGTCATCGTCTTTCCTCATAATCTCATGCAGTGAGGGCAGGAGGCTTGATCACCCTGGATTGCAACGATCGTGTTGCTATCTCAGTCTCTTATGCTAATTGGCATACTCACCGACCACCAATGTTTTCATTACAAAAAACAGTGACATACAAATGAGAATTAGACAAAAATAAACGTTTGGTATAATATGTGACATGTTTGAGGAATTAAATCAAGATCGTGTGTGTTTCACACGCGACGAGACAAAACCGGCCCCGTCCGATGATGGTAAACTGAGTCAGGAACAAAATTGTGAAGAAATAGTGCTCGAGCCACTTCTCGCGCTCGTCCTCGCCCTCCTCGACGTCCACATTATTCGAATAGAGTGAGATAGCACGGGTAAATTCACATCGATATTCACATTTAATGAAATACGACAAATTAATGCTTGATCATTATAAGTTAATAAAAAAAAATTATAAAAAAAATTAGAACGAAATAAAGGTGTCGCAGTGACACTAGCATTTAGCAGCAACATACCTATGCAAGAAGACGACCTCTACGTCGACATCCTCGCGGTCCTCGTGCAAGAAATCCTTGAGGAAGTGCGAGACAGACTCGTAGGTGATGTGGCCGCACACAACAATGTGTCTGCCAACACAGAATAATCGTTAGACCGTCCGCTTTCGATGCATCATTAACGATGAAAGTCATGAAGAACTTTCAATGAAATCGTACAAGCGACTACCACGAGTGCTACATCGAATATCTACTTGGCTATAGCAACTCTATTGTCAATTCCCTCTATCGTCGTTTTCTTGTTCACGTTGGGGACTTTTTTCTGTAGCTTCTTAAAGATTGGAGACTCATAGGGAACGTCGTATAATTGGAGGCATCAGTTTCGCAAGTGATTGTCGGTGATATCTTCAAGGATGTGATGCACAGATATTGCAAACTGAAAATTTGATTGATCAGAAATTGAATTTTTCACCGTGAGAAACGAAAGTCTTTAAACGTCGGCGCAGAGATATTCCGAATTTTAATTTGAAATAGCGATGACAATTTTACAAAATTTGTTCTATTATTTTCCAAGACTTTGTCTGGACGTTTATTAACAAACTGTTGGTTTAATAATGAAAAGTGTTTAAATAAGGAAAAATATATTTATAACCGTTTGAATCACGAACCATTTGAACCATTATGAAGAATTGAATTGCGAGTATATATCCAAAGGAAACAATCTCAACATAATTTAAAAAAAAAAACTCGAAACGAGAATTTTCGTGAAGGCGAGACCCGAATCACCGTTACCACATTGAGCGAAAAGAGAAAGAGAGAGATAGAGATAGATAGAAAAAAACTGAGCACCCACAACCGGACAAATAAAATCTTGCGTCAGATGTTTTTTTTTTTTCCTCCGGATATACCCGAACAAACGACAAGATGCGGGAATGTAGTCAATTCATAATGGCCAAACTTACCGGGATCGATAGGAATGGAGTGAGTCGTATTAGCCGACTAACGTAATCGAACAACTATAGACACCTATGTACAAGTTAATTTGCGCTAGGACGTAATAGTTAATTCAATTATATATAATAATTTATGTAACATGTGAGTGACAGCAGGCTCGTTCGTGTTAGTTCATTGCCAAAAAACGTTCAAGCACAAAACAAAGGTTTCTCATCTAATTCATGGATATATAATAATAGTTCTAAATCTACGCAAAAGTGTCAGTATATAGTATATCGTATATATATATATTCGTGTGTATTATTTCCTTGTTTCTGTGTGAGTGTCCTCCGTGTGGTGGGCATTATAATACAAATATACATAAAAAGAAAAGAAGGAAAAATGCATGTGCATCGTGAGAGAAGGGTGGAAATGTCAAACGAAAAGAAAAACTTCGTTAAAATCGGGATATCATTGCTTAGCCATTCCATGCTTATTTCGGCTCCGGTGTTGGGTGTGGCTTGGTGAGGGGGTCGATAAACAAATAAATAAAATTAAAAAACGCATAAGAGTGAATGAAAATTCACGCTCATTGTGAATTCAGTAGTGTCTGCGCAGACTAAATAGAACGAATAGTAAATAGAACAAATACAACTCCACAGATGCAAAGTGGAATGGGGGAGGCAAAAGAACGTATGCGTCGAGCGAAAATATATATATATATATTGGATAGCCGATGGGCAGACTATTGAATTCATCATGGGCATTGAGAGTATCGGTCATCGATCTGTGACAAAAAAAAGACCTAATCCACTATCCAACAATGACTGTTCGAGGGTGTTCTCTACGCAGGACATCGCGTTTTTTTTTCTTTCTTCGTGTTGGTTTCTCTGTATATGTGTTGTGTCGGAATGTGAGTGCATGGGCGTTATTGGACGGGTGTAATCCGGGTGATTATAAAGGATTGGACGTGTGTGTCGGTGCGCGGGCGAGTCGAATGCGCGGAAAATGTCGAATTATGTCGCGACGAGTGTCCGGTTATCGAATTGACGCGCGGAAATCGCAACTGGGTTTATAAAACTCTATTCTCGCGAACGCGCATGTCAGTCATCGTGAAATCAGCAAATTAATAGCGCCCGAGTCAAAGTACAGTGACTATATAATATATATATTTTTTTTGTGTATTATATGCGCCCCGTGCGACGAAATCGACCGTGTCGCACGCGCTGTGTGCACGGTCGTGTATGCACGTAATAAGATGCAATGAATATTTCACTGTATTACAGAGAAGAGGGGGAGCCTGCACTACTATCAAGGGCAAGCAGCGACAAAGGCCACCGATGAGAGGTCTCAAGTAGTCATTATACACGTGTGTTATCAATACACGTTGAGAAGAATATTCGGGAGGAACATCGACAAGAAAAAAATAAAATAAAAATAACAAAATCTTAATCGTTAATGCCGTGAAATCGTTGCGAGTGTATGTGAATTGGTGGGCGTTTGTGTTTATTCTTTGATGTACACATAACTGCATGACACGCGTGTGTCTTCATGTACGACACGAGAGCCTGGCACGATGCTTTGCGCACCCCTTTTACACTGCACCATTGACGTATTCTATTTATCGTAATTCGATTCGATTTTTTTAACTATTCCTTTCACTTATTTTGTTTGACCATCGGAGCTGCGATAAAAAAAGAAATAAATTACGCACGATTCGGGCACCGATTGTGAGACTGTAATAAATAGGATAAATCGAGCAATGACGGAACAGTCGAGACAATTAGTAAAGCCCGAGTTATTTTTTTAACTCTTGTTTACTTTAAACTAGTGTAAGATAACCGAATTTGACAGTTAGATATAAATAAAAATATTCACGACGATAAAATGGGTAGCACACACACAGAAATATGTATAATTTTGGTTAAGGGCTCGTTTATCCTGAACTTAAAAAAAGAAAATACCCGGCAAAAAGATAATACCGTATTATCGTTGCTAGTGTAACGTGGGTTGGTGAACTTCGTGTTCATTCTTTCATATACACATAACCATATCACACGCGTGTATGTTAATGTACGACACGAGAACCTGGCACGATGCTATGCGCACCTCTTTACACTGCAGTTTTTAACGTACTGTACATTTTAAATTATATTCCGTTTCTCTTTTTTTTCATTATTTGTCTTGCTATTGTGGTTTTTTTTAATCAATTACATCGGAGTCGCAAAAAAAATCGAATGAATTTTCCACAAGACAATTGAGTGAGAACCGAGCTAGAGTAACTATTTCCGGTTTTGCTGGCAGATACACGTATTTCCTCGCTAAATTGGACTCCGACTTTTAAACTGCCGATGAGAAGACCTGAACTGTGTTCGACACATTTATTATCGAATACGAACCTATGCAATTTTGTTTATTTCCATAACTTCGTATATATGGATATTTTTATAAAGATAGATATATATGTATGTATGTAATTACATATATACATATTTCTTTTTATAATAATATAGTCCTTCTTGTTAGAAAGTATTACGGACACGCAAACGATAATTAATGCTGACTAAGACACCAAGGTTAATAGTATAATATATATATTACACTGAACTGTTACAACAGTGGGGATTAGATGCATTCGATGCTGGTTATATGCAGGGCACATGCTGGACAATGACTCTTTGCACTCGGAGATAAATACAGCTCACGAACAAACACAGTGTGTGTGTTTTTTAATTTTCATTTACTTTTTTTATTACTGAATACTCAGAACGCGAACAACGCGAACTTCGTGATAACGTCGTAAAAGTAAGATTCAATTGCGACGAGGGCGACTTTTATATCCTAAGACGCGATTCCAGCTAGACGAGTTCTTAAACGAAACGAGCGTAGACGACGCGACGTTTTTTTTTATTCGGACGGAAACGCGACGCGTCTGACCGGTTAACGGCGTAACTACTTGGCCCGCGCGCCAGCTCAGGTGACGGCGTAACTACTCCCACGTCGGTTACCACATCAGTCAACAAGGGTCGGTCTGTACTTCGAGTCATATAATTCGACAGTTGTTTACGAAACCATACTTCGATGCTCAGTTGATCAATGAAATACAGTGGTCAATTAAAAGGTGCTTCAAGCGAAATGTTCAGTTATCAGTGATTTCTTAAAATCAAATTCTGAAGCAGTAAAGAATCAATTATTTTACCATGCGACTTTATTCTGCAAGATTTTGCATAATTTTCAATAACGACGTTAATCAAATATAAAGTGCATATTATTCTAACAATTTTATGTTACAAGTCGTACAAAACATTTGATATTCCATTGATCAACCGAAAACATTTAGCATTTTGCACATTAAACAAAAAAGTTTTGCAATCGCATAATAATTGTGATTCCTCGACAGCGAAGTGAAAGTTGGAGCAAAACGTCGTCGGGGTCGCGTTTGCGGCGAACGAGAGGACAGCGCGGTGTCTTGATTAAGTCGAGCCGGAGTTGGACGCGAAATTCCTGGATCCTTGAGGCGATTAGGCGAAACTGTCCATGGTAAAGCCGTATTTGTCCCAAGTGCGGTCAGTGTGAACAAACAAGCTAACACCAGTTGCTGGGTGTGGTAGATCTGTGGTAGTGGTGGTGGTAGCGGTTGTGGCAGTGATAGTAGTGGTGGGCTTGTGGGAGGCTTGGTACTTTGAGAAGGCTAGTTTGGAGTGTCTGAAAGGGTTCACAGGAGGACAGAGAACAACAATAGAGATAGAGAGAGATAGAGAGAGAGTGAGAGAGAGAGAAAGAGAGCCACAGAGAGGGAGTGAGAGAGCGAGAGATAGAGAGAAATAGAGAGAGAATGACAGATAGTGAGACAGCAAAAGAGCGACGGGTTGGAAAGGTTGTATATAGGGTTGGACTGGGTTTTGTGGTGTTGGGTCGGCAGACTAAAGCCGAACGAAACTAGCGAGAGGCCAACATCAAACTGCAGACTCTCGCGACTCTCACAATTTATATAAGACAATTGTTTATTATATATTCAAACTCTAAAACTGCTCAAGTTTCTCTAATATTATTATTGTGTACAAGAAATATTTTAAACTGAATCATGTACTGAGGAAGTTATAGGGTTGTTTCTGGGCAGTAGAAATATGCTCTGTTAGACGTTTTGCAAGCTTTTATGGATAAACCTCGTGGATAAAATGTAACGTTCAATTGCAATATGAAATTAATGTATTGTCATAGTAAATAAAAATATTACACTGCTTCTATGAATCATTGCGTAATGGTTCGTTGAATGTGTAGGTGAAATGAGAGAAGAGGAAGGGTTGGAAAAGTGGATAGGGATGTAAAAATGTATAGGAAGGAATAAGAAGGTTTGTCGCACAAGTATACACACGAGTACATATAGTGATATGGATGAGAAAAAGGGAGATACCTATTAATAGATAGAGAAGAGTGTACGTGAAACAGTAAGGAGCGGGAATGGGTACGGATGGTAATACGTTTTTTTGTGGTAAATTTTGTGGGAATCTAGTTGGTTTGTGTCTCACCTGCGACCTCGCTCGTTCTTCAAAGTGCCGCCATACTTGTTTCGCGTCCCGATCAGGTCAATTATCTCGGGGATACAACTGGCGAATATGGCCTACACCACGTGATAGAACAGAACACAACACTCGCATCAATACACTTGAAAAGGGTTGATTGGTTGATTGGTTGATTTGGTCGGTCGTGTGGTCAGTCGTAGCTCAGTGTTTGCGTCCAAAACAGGTATAGAGTCGTCGTCAAACAGTTTGTCGTAATAATAGTCACATATTTTCTTGTACCTCCATACACACAGCTACCTGTGCATTTTTTTCGTAAGGTAGAAGCTGTCACGTCAGAGTCAAATTTAACGAGGGTAAGCAGGTGGTACAGAGGGTTTTGCAGGATTTTCAACAAGGGGCAAGAGGGCATGGTGGGTATTATTTCTTTTTGTATTATGAACGGAAAGAAAAAGAGTTGTTGATTAGCTACAGGGCCGCGAGGCAACCCATAGAGACACGATTGACAGTGCTGTACCGCTATGCGCGCCACGGCCCAACTGCGTTCTTTAAATATCCAAAAAACTGACAGAGAGAGAGAGAGAGAGAAAGATAGATAGAGATAGAGACAGCGAGAGGGAGAGAGACAGAGAGAGGAAGAGAAAGACAGAAAGATAGAAAGAGTGAGAGAGAGTGAGAAGAGAGGGAGGTTTCAGGTTCCAAGAATGAGCGGTAGAGTGGGACAAGGAAGCAGGGGAAAGAAGGATACAGGAAGAAAGGAGAGTAAGAGGGTGAGGGGTAAAAGTAAAGGGGTAAAGGATGAGGGCAGAAGGGAGAGAGAGAGCGAGAGAGAGAGAGAGAGAGAGAGAAAGAGAGAGAGAAAGAGAGAGAAAGAGAGAGAAAGAAACTTTTCAAATACATAGGCGTATATCAATATGTATTTTACCTACGGAATACCAATGATAGGCATATATTTGGTTTAATGTATATACCCATATGACTCTGAAGGACGGGGTATAGGTAGGCTACCTACACCTAGGTCCTACACACCTATACCTAGGCCTAACAAACTACACGTGCCGACACGTCTACCTATTTTTTGTTTTGTATTTTTTTCTGCTTCTCAGGCAGGTATACATGGCATCAGGTACGCAATGCTTGTACCTCTATCAATTATTATTTTAGTTTTTTTTTTCACGATGGCTTATAATGTTTAGTTTCTTATCATGGCGGTTTTTCTTTTTTTTTTATTGTAACTCGAACGACGACTCAAACGTTCAAACATCCCTCACATCTTGGGGCGGATTTATACGACAGAGAAATAGAGACAGAGACGAAGAAAATCAAGAATAGAAGAAGAAAATTGAGAGATAGTGATAAATCGTAGACAGAGAGACAGAAGAGAAGAGAGAAGAAGAGAGAAGTCAGACGGAGGGAAGAGAAAGAGAGAAAGAGAGAGAGAGAGAGAGAGAGAGAGAGAGAGACGATCATCTTGGAGTTCGTCGTCGTCGTCGTCGTTGTCGTCGTAGTGTGCGGCGCTCACATACTGCTGACCACGTTATGGGCTTGCGTAGAGTGGACGTCTCGATTTTAATAATTATGACGCAATTTTTTTACGGTTCAAACCCTATGAAAATGACTTATGGCCAAGATGTATTACATAGTGAACTAAAATCGTTTTGTGTACTCTCAGAAACAAAGTGACTTATATTCATGGCATGATTTTTCCTAAAGCTTCGATAATATGTTCCTTTTATACGAGGAGGTAAATTGAGGAGTGAGTGAATTTATGTTGACTACGGTAAATTGTATATTCTCACTACAGCTATATTAGTAGGTCGGTTCGAAATAATATCTTGTACTCTTGAATATATCTGAGATGTGTAACATAACTTTTCAACAAAAATCCGATATTTGTTTTTCTTTATTTTCATGTAGAATTTGTCACAAAAAAAAAATTATAAAATTCAGTAAATTCGACAGTCGAAATGT
Organism: Itoplectis maculator; assembly: GCA_964034905.1. NCBI lineage: Eukaryota > Metazoa > Arthropoda > Insecta > Hymenoptera > Ichneumonidae > Itoplectis > Itoplectis maculator. The sequence goes on from OZ035861.1 coordinate 6,752,217, forward strand.
CCACTCTCTCGCAGTCCCACGCAACGTAACGAAAATTATAATTTACTGGGGGAGGGGGATAAAATCGCGAAACTCGAGACAATGCGATAACGCGATCAATTTTTTGAACATTTTTTGGCTTTTCGAGCGCAACGCAACTTGCACTGCAGAGCGGGCCGGTTAGTGAGCGGCGTTAGAGTAATACTTTGTTTTTCGTTAATATTATCACTCGCTGAAACTCAGTAGCGCCTCGCACAGACGACATTGAAAGAGCAGTTGGCGTTGAATATTAATTTTATTACCGTGGCGCATATGTCACAAGTGTAATGCAATGTAATTACTGTTGATTGGAATTCATCTAAATATATATATAAATATCGGAGCCCGTGTTAGCCTACGTTGTAGCCCATCAATGTCAGATAATTCCCAAAAAAGACGCCAATTCTTTTTCCTTTAACTGTTTTTCATATTTATAAAAATGTATCTACCGAAAATTCACCTAAAGTATCCAGTATCCAGTATCAGTATCTTGTGATTTCCTACTATAATATCATATGAGAACCTCACTATCGACAGATATGCGCAAACATCATTCCAAGAGCCTCGTGTAACTTGGGAGGATTGTGGAGAAACGAAAGAAAAAAAGAAAGATATATATATACATATATATTTTTCTATAGCATCGTATACGAGAACTTGCGGTGGACGGGTGGTTGGCAGTGGATTTAATAGCAGACGCGTGAGACGAGAGCGAATTTTTGGCTATTTCGTTTCGTTTCTTTATATTTTTTCCTCATAACGCGGCGAAACTAAGTAGCGTACAGATATAGAGTAGTACACCGTGAGACGCGTGAATATGTATGTTTGTAATAAAAAGCCTCCCGCTGGAACGACGATTCCCTTCCCTTTTTATAGTAATAAAAACGAAAAACGAAAAACACGACGTTTTCGAAATTGTATGCGAACGGAAATAAAAAGAAAATAAACATAACCCGACAGTGTTTTTCTTTGGACATGGGCGAGTGTCGGTCTCTAACTCGTGTCATATATTTCTTTCGGTTAGTTTATCCCTCACCGATAGTGGCATGTGGCGTGTCGCGGCGTTATTACTTCACTTTTAAAATGTACTTATCCTATAAATTGTAACGAAACTTTTTGTGATGCTGTCTCATGTTTTCCGACGAGTGTGATATTCGTGATTGTCAGTGTAGTCGCACGCGCGTACGTACCAATTGCGGCGCTTTTCTTTCTTTTTCTTGGGGGAATCTTTTCCTCATCGATTGGATGCAAAATAATACTGTTACAGTTGCAAGTAAAAAACATTCTAGGCTCTGAAGGATACGGCATACGCGCGTACGATCACGATCTCAGATACAACAGAAAGAAATATATAAAAAATAATCAATGTGGACTATGGACTAGACTAGCGAGTGCCTCAGCCAAGAGTGGGTCTATCGTCGAGGGTTTCGCATTGAACGGTGGAAAGGGCGGCCGCCCACCTCGTCATCGGTAGGCATAATTCCACTAGTCGTGCTGTGCGTCGTTGCCTGCAAGATCAGTCGAAAAACCACGCGGCTTGGGTATCAATAGAAATTCCGTCTGTTTTAATAGAGGTTCTTTTTTTTTTGCAAACCGCCGTTCTCTCCGTAGCGCCGTTCCACTCCCGTCGTTATCAGCATCAGTGTGATATCAATATCATTACGTCAATTCGTGCGTTTATCTACAACCCCTAGATTTAAACATTAGCCGTTGTGCCTACGCCTGCACCCCTTCTACTGCCGCAACTACGTGTATATACGCATCTTCCAAATTCTTTCAATTATAATCATTATTATATAATACTATGTTTAAGGTTATCATATAGGATTCAATCATAATGACGTAGCTCTCTCGTCTGTCAGACGTTGCATTTGTCGACTCAATCTTTGTACTCGATCGCTCAAAGTTTCAGAAAGAGAGAAAAGACAGACAGAGAGAGAGAGAGAGAGAGAGAGAGAGAGAGAGAGAGAGAGAGAGAGAGAGAGAGAGAGAGTGAGAGAGAGAGAGAAAGAGAGAGAGTGACAGAGATAGATAAAAAAGAGATGAGGAGATAGATAGATTGATAGATAAATACGGAGAGAACGAGACAGACAGAAGGAGAGAAAATGGAAAAAGAGATGTGGGAAATAGATTGATAGATAGATAGAAGAGCGACAGAGTTAGTCGTTTATGTCGTGCGCTAGGATAGCGTCCCATAAGCGCACCGTGCCAAGAGAGAAAGAGAGAGTGAGAGAAAGAGTGTGTATGTGAGAAAAAGAGAGAGCGAGAGACAGAGAGAAAGAGAAAGAGAGACTGATCGTGAGAGAGAGCGAATTCTCTAAGAAAACTAGCGAGAATACTAAAACATGCCGCCAAGAAACCCAATCCGTGTACGCCTTATGTCCAACAATTGTTGTTTATTCTTTCTTTGTTTTCGTTGCTGCAGTGTCTCTCAATTTTAGGTGTGCGCCGCGAATGTGTTATGTTTCACACATGAGGAACGAAGTTTCGTGATTAAAATAAAGAAAAGTGTGTGGCAATTTGCATCCGTGGATAATTGAATTGATTTGTCGAAAACGAGGGAGTGCGAGGGATAATCGTTCGAGAGGCTTCGGCAAAAGTGATTTTTTTTAATAAAGAAAAAGTGATGTACAAACGATTGTAACTACTCTTGGACCGTGTAGAGCGAACGAACAATTCTACTGATACGAAATATAAATTGGATATTATAGCAGATATAATTAGACGGATGCAAGAATATACTGTTTCAGCTACCGTGTCGATGTTTTAATTTTTTTATTTTTCTGTGTGCGTTTTACGATATATAATACCAACAGTACGTGATATATGTCTGTGTCTGTGTTCTCATAACAAAAGAAAAAATTGTCAAGCAGTAATAATACCAGCACGTGTGTGTCATCAAGTTTGCTAATTTTTGTGAAAAAACAGTTGTGGCGTTCTTCTTTTTTTATTTTGGTTTTAAGTAAGATAGCAGTGAATCAGCGCAAGGGCTCAAACGAAGAAGAAAGGTGACAAGAAAAGAAGTAGAAGTAGAAGAAGAAGAAGAAGAAGAAGAAGAAGAAGAAGAATAGTGAATAGAATTTAAAAAGTAGAAATATATAGGTGAGAGTGTACAAGAAAAGTGGACAGTTGTGGCGATCATAGATCGGGGATGCGATTTTAACTAATGCCAAATCGGATATAATAGTCGGGCGAGGAGTTTTACATTCATTCTCGTGAAATTGAGAAAGAGGACGGATTTATTGCGGATAGCAGCCGTGGCTTCGCTTTGCAATATTGAATTCTCGGTTTTTTTTAGTGTTTGTCCTTTTTTGTCATCCAAATTGAAAAATAAAATTCTTGAACAGCGCAATCGATGTGAGTTATCTCAATTTGTTATAAAAAACGCAATTTGTATTTGATTTCCAGATATCCCGGTAGCGTAAAAAAACTCTTTACTGTTTTAACCCAAGTTCACTTCATGGAGAAAAATAATTGGTTATTCTAGCTAACACCCTCCTGGTTGAATACGTACCAGGCAATCAAATTTGTTAGATTGACTAATTATAATTGTCTGACCCAGCAAACTTTATATTTGAGATATAATTGTTTATCTATGAATTTTATGGTAATAATTATTTTTTTCCGTTTACTGAGAAATTCCTGAATCTTCAATATCATCGACGGCAGCATTTTTTCACTCGATAAAAAAGATAGAAAGGTAGTTCCTCATTTTCGCTGGTTTCGAGGAATCCAGGAGTGTAACCTAGGGTTAAAACCGTTGGAAAAATATATATGCATTAATATCTTACTTATTGGACACTGAAAGAAACTTCGTAAAGTGAATAACGTTGTTTCTGCAATTTGGGAAAAAGATTCACGGTTACGCTCAAAATCAGTACTATTCCGGAGGATACTTTTCATCTAAAAAAAAAATAATTCAAATGTTTTATTTGACACAATCGTCAGTTGCGATTAGGCGGATTACGTAAGAAATATTGAATACATTTTTGGATGTTTTTCGTATAATTTATCACACGAAAGCGAATCTCCGAGTCTCGTGCAAATCTGTGCTCGGAGAAATGTACGGCGGCAGCATCAACGTGCCGTTTACGCGAATCACCGAATTATTTCAACGAGGATCAATGGAGCCTGGAGGAGTCTGGAGAAGGAAGTTGGAATGGGGATGAAGACGGGCGAGGGTGGGAGGGTGTGTTCGAGAACAATGAGCCGTATTCCCGCATCGATACCAAATTAAACGTTTTCTTTCGTCTGCACCTCGATCGACTAAAGCCCACGGGAACTGGGTTACACGCCCGACAGCGCGTTCTCTCTGCGTCACGGGGCTACGAGTCCAGTCAGCGCGCGCCAAGCAAGACCGAAATCTTTTCGCAAGAAATAGAATCGAAGAAAAGAGAAATAGAGAGGAGAAAGTATAAACATTAGCGCGTCAAATCAGTGTGCGAATTTGTAAAGAAAAATCGAAGGAACGGTCAAGCCGGAAATTCAGTCATCAGTGAAACATTGAAAACACAAAACGTTTTTCAGAAGGCTGTGAAAAAAGGCGGGAAAATATGAATAGGCACCCTTGCGGTAATTGCAATAATAATTACCGAGAAAATAAGAAATAAAAAAATGTTACGGTTTCTCCAAGCACAGAGATGTCGCGATAGCGCGGAGCGCCGTAAACGCGATAATGATGAAACGCGCGACTCGACGTGGTTATCGGAGAGTGTAATGGTAGTTAAATGGTTTGGAGCGCGACCCGGCGGAAGGAGACTCAGGGCCGTGTTCTCGTGTTCTTCGAGCCACTTCGCTATCCATGCGTACATCGCTCCTCTTCTCGTTATCAACAACAATACGTGGCAGTGATTGTTTCTTGCTTTAATATATATATCAACTTAATTTTTTTTGCCTTTCGTATCTCTTCGACTACTACGCGTCTACCAACGAACTTGAGGAATTATAATATAATAGTAGAAGGGGGTGGTGGCGGGGGTCGCTAATTTTAGTAAGACTGGGTTATAGGGAAAAGAGATAGATAGATAGAGCAGAGATAGATAGATAGATAGAGATAGAGAGAGGCTGTCCACATAGGTGGAAGTTTATCTGGGGTACCTGCGTCCACGCTCGCCCTTGTACTTGCCACCGTACTTGCAGCGGTTCGCGGCGAGCTCCGTGATCTCTGGGATCCAGCTGGCGAACACCGCCTACACACCCACAATCATCCGTTGCCGTAAGAACACAAGAAAGCCTAGCCCCTCTGCATTGCGTTCATCCGTTTTTACGGATCCGCATAGCCCTCGTCTATTTAATTTACTATTTTATTTTTTCATTCTTTTGCTCTCTTCATATTTTTAAATTGTATTTCTTATTGCTTACAACTATCTTAAAATACCCATTACACTCGGCATCCAACGTGCCCGCTTCGTGCTCGCTGATCGGAAGGTACGCGTTATTCAGGGACAAAGGGAGAATGAAAATGTCGTTGAGCATTTTCATTAGTTTGACTATGAATTTTGGCCCGGCAGAAGCTCCAAGAGTTGTCACTCTCGCGTTCTCTACCGCGTGACAGTATATGGCAAGGGTTATTATGTGTAGAACGCAGACACGCGTGATTATGTCGTTTCGTTTTGGTTTTTGGACCTGCAGTCTATCTTGTTGGCCTGCTTGCCGTGCAGCAGGGGTGGAGGCTACAAAAGGGGGCGACCGATTGCAAGTGGGTTTCACGAGGGGTCGCGTTACGTCATGCGGGGCTAAAAAGCTGTGGCTTACGAAGCTTTCTCGGCTCGCTGTGTCGACGAATACAAAGTGTTGAGATATCTTCTTAACCCTTGTTTTCGCACTGATTTATGTCGCAGTTATAATAATTCGTCGGAAACGACGATTTTTTTCCTTCCTTTCAGGTACCACAGATACAGGTACCGTTGGAAACGTCATCTGTTTTTAAGGTAGTCCTTGTGGCCCACACTGAGTCAACTGACATATTGTAAAGAAACACGAATCCTCTATTAAAAATTTCGTGAGCAACCATTCTTGTCGCAACATTTATTCGGTCTCTGATTGGTCGTTGATAATGATAATCCTTTCCGCAACATACAACTTTTTGACACAACAAAAAATATTGGCAAAGTTGACAAAAATTGGCGCGCAAAGACCAACTTGATAGAACTTTGTTGCAACACGTGAAGTCTGTTGAGAGTAAATGTTTGGTGATAATGTCCCGAGAAACATTGTGGTGTATTGCTGCATCGGTGAAAGGTCCTCCCGAGAGCTGTGGGGTTAGTGGCTTGGTACAAAATTGGCTACTGCGCATTTCACGTGATTTCGAAGAATGCCCGGATCGTCAGGTGCCCGCGGACCAGAGGCAACGTGCGCAGCACGACGACAGTTCCTGCTTCGATTCCTCTCTTTGCACGACCGCGCTGAAAGTGACAGCCGGAATCGAATCAACTGTTACCGCAACAGCGATCGCTCGTTCCTCTGGGACTCCTCCTGGCTTGGAATTAATCCTCGAATCTTTTTCGTATTACAAAAACTCGATTAAGATTAAATCGAATTAAAAGCAAACGCGATTCTGAGAGAGAGAGAGAAACAGGGGGGAGGGTTGGAGAGGCTTCTAAGAGGCGAAAGAGAAAAATAGATAGAAAAAGAGATGTGGTTGACTGATAGTGGGACCGCTGGTGATGCAACTCTCCCCGTACAGCAGATGGTTCGACATCGCAAGCTTTCGCGCTTCCTTCAGACGATATGATAATATCAAAATCGATAGGCCGAGGCAACGGTGCTTCAACCGCGTTGCCTGCGACGACGGCCGAGGTCTCGTGCATTACATACGACTGCGGTGAGCAGCAACGTTTGAGAAATCGAACAGTGACTTTCCGTCCAAAGTACCTGGACAATCCGGGAATGTCTGTAGAAAAATATTCGTGAACTCAAATGTAAAGAATTTATTCTATTCCGTTGATTTCCAATTGCATGAAAATGGGTGGCAAGTCTTTTATTGTTGCAGTAATAAAACCACATCCCGAGTAACAAAATCCGGGAGACACCTTTCACCAGTTTTCACCTCACGCGAATGAGTCGCGGTCATTGATTGGCTATTATTAAAACAGAAATGTCTTCCGATCGACAAGGAAGAAGAAGTTTGGTTGAAATTTTGAACAGAAACGAAAAACAAATGGTATCAATTTGATAGATACAAAGCGAAATGATAATTACTTGGTCGACAATTGTCGACTTTCCTTACGCAGAAAACCTTATTATGCGAGAAAAATCTTCGTGTTATGCCTCTTTGCGTAATGAGCATAATGTTCGTGTACATGTTTGTGTGTTTGTGTGTTAGCCGCCAGCCGACCGCCACGCCATGTAACGAGAATTGAAGAGAAAACATATATATATAAATAAACAGCTTGATTGGCAAGATATAGACGAATTGATTGATGAATGTAACATGTTTATACCTCTTTCCGTGTTCCCGCTTGTATTCGCCGCTGTACTTGGACCTACTGCCTACGAGCTCTATTATCTCGGGTATGCTACTAGCAAATATCGCCTGTAAATAGAAATTAAAAATGGAGCGAGACGCCGCTGCTGCTGTTGCTGCTGCGGCACGACTACGTCATCTAAGTATGCGATACCGACAGTTACTTCTTGTTTTTGTAAATTTAACGGAAAAATCTTGTACCAGCTGAAATAATTGTTTCATATTTTACCACTTTTTTCCGACAGTCGACAAATAAATGCGGACTCACTGACTTTTCAAATGACACGAAATATGTGAAGAATCATGTTTTGTTACAAATATTCGTGATAATTGCACGCAAACGTTCACAAAATCAACACAAACTATAATCAATATAATATCTAACGTGGCTGATTTTAGTGATTGCCATTCAGGGACAAGACCAAAAGATCAACATTATTTCAACTGGTGGTAATTTTACCGAAGAAACAGAAAAGTAGAAAGATACTGGAATCGATAGTTACAGCAAGAGGCGCTCGGAGCTGCAGCAAAATCAATAACAATATTTGCGTGGGATGTAAGTCATCACCTACTTCAAAGGTCCCTTTGATGATTTTTTTTAGCGCGTAGAATGGCCGTTGCGATGTATCCTCGAGAGGCGAAGAAAATCGAAATGGAAATTTCGTTATAAACGTGCCACGTGGCTGCTTTGGTAATTAATAGTACGCGCGTGAATCTCGGCACTCGATGATTTTCCAAGGCCGCGGTGATCCGGTGCCGATCGTCGCAGCGTGTGATTTGTCATTGTCAGGAGCCGCGGCGCCAGCCACCCAACTAGCGTCAGCTACATCCGTCGCTGGCGGAATTGATGTTTAGATAATTCTCGGACGCGCGCGAATCTTTTTCGATAATCTGGCAAATTGTGAGGACCAGCGGGACGACCATTCTTCGCTCGTATAATCGCGGGAAATGCAAGGCAAAAATGTATTTTCTCTTTTTCTTTTTGTCTTTTTGTATTTTTATTCTTACTACTGCCATTTGAGAAGCTTCAACGCCGCAAGTGAACATTTTTTTTGCAGGCACAGCTATTTTTCCCGGCTCTATTTACATAGGATCCGCGTCCGTCGAAGCGAACGTCATTAATTTCTGGCGCTGCGCGCGTTGAGTACGCTATTAGCGGATAGAGAGACCGAGTGAATGTATACTTAGCGCTGGGAGCCGCAGTGCAGGCGCAGTATTCGGAAGTGAAAAGCGAGAGAAAATAGGTAGATTATAGATTTTTTTTAAGGTGGATAGGGGTGTGTAAAGTCATGGCTAAAGGTACAGAGAGCGAGTGGAAGGAGCCGGAGACTCGAGGCGCTCGGCGAAAATAAACTTGCGAGCATATTCGTCCTCGTGTCGCGGCGAAAGTTTGTAAAACATTGACGAAAACACGAAATGCACCGCGCGTCATTCCGATGCGGAAAAGCTGTTTGTACGCTCTAAGGACATTTGCCGATTACTCGAACGGATTTTCAAGCTCGGTGCACTCGGCTTTATTGTTTACCAGCCGTTTCGGTGACTCGTATTTTCGAAAACATCCTCGACCTTCGTCATTTACTATTTTTTTTTCTTTTTTCGTTTTTCTCTGCTAAATTGAAATGTGGGAAAGTGACAGATCTAAGTACTGTAGAATTTACGAGTGTCTCGATTCAACTGCAGCAAGAGATATATTCGTGTCTACTGTAATAACAGGATAATCGGTTGCGTCAATATTTCTACAACTACTCGTGCGATTTCGACAAGTTTCAAACAACTATGCGCTTTGCGAAATCTCGGGCTAACAGATATCTGCAGTGCGCTTTTGTTTTTAATGTAACATTTTGTAAAGCCCTTCCAGGAACATTCTTCGAACTACGATTACCAACCAATTGGATCTGCTGATTTTTTTCATTTACGCATAACGAATAAAAACGAAACGTCGTCCGAAGGCCGAAATAATTCCTTTTTCATACTTGGCGACGAACCGAATTATTTTGCTCCTTCAACTTGAACAAAATTATTTAATTAATTTTCAATGAAAGTTAAAAAAAATGCTGCCAAATCCAACAGACAAAGCTACTCCTACTAAAGATGGCATCGTTACGCAAAGTGCATTTATTTTATTTATGTTTTTTTTTTCTTAGCAATTTCAGACACGAAACATCACTGCCGAGAAGCGAGCGTGACTCTTGAATCCGCAACGTCGGCGATCGATCAGAGAATTCGGCTCGACATTAGTACATACAAATCGTACATTTTGGGTTATCGAGAGGTAGAGATCAGCGAGACTAGGCGGAGAACGTGAGTCACGAGTTTATTTCTTTTTTTTTTCTTTTCCAATGATTTCGGGAGGTCTCTGGTCGAGACGCCGAAGGCATTCGAGCTTTGTACGGCAAAGATTCAGGCGGCGATATATCACAGTAGTTATAGTAGAAGGGTAGGTATAGTAAATATACACTAGTAGAGTAGTAGTAGTGATAGTAGTAGTAGTTATATATATAAGTAGATAAAGATGATGCGATCTGATAGATATAGTATATAGTTATTAATGTACAATACGTATAATACGGTATCACAGAAGCGGTAAGATTAATTTGATTTTCCCTTAATTTTTCTTCATCTTTTAAGTGTATTTTTTATTGAGCTTAATTGCTCATGGATTGATAAGCATTTTGCAGTGACTTCAGCAGCGTTTGAGCATACGCAGGACACAGACAGACATACGGACAGGACGGACGATCAAGATTAACGGACTCGGGCCTCGGCGAGCCCTGCTCGCGACTTTTTATATACCTAATTAAAAATAATAATCAACACTATAATGCGTCATTCAACGTGTAGACGGAATATATCGATTTCCGAGCGACAGTGAGAATAGAGAAGAAAAATAGAGTGAGACGGCGAGTGTGCAGCCTCGAAACTCGGGGAAGATAGACAGAGAGTGAGAGAGAGAGAGAAAGAGGAAGAGAGTGAGAGACAGAGACAGAGAGTGGGAGAAAATCGCCCTTTAAAGTCGACGGAAATATATCGCGAATTAAAGTTTTCTCGAGCTTGAAATTCGTCGCTCAAAGCCAAATCGAGTTTCGAGACTTCGCGGACTCGGTGACGCCGCGACGTGCCACGCGGCACACGATGCCCAGAGAAACGACAACATTTTTTTCTTTTTTTTTTTCGAGTTTTTAGCGCTAATTATAAATCGTGCCCCGAGGACGATAATTGAGAATTTATCGGAGAGAAAACCCCGGTGACACTCGAATTGCAGCGACGCGAGAGCTAAACGTTAAGAACATAATTTTGTTGTGCGACGAAAATGATACGAAAATAATTCTTGTTACTTTTATCCAAAAATAGCTTTAGATTTTTTAATTGGTAGTTTTATTTATTTATAAATCTGATCATTACTCTCCAAAAATTGAAATTTAACCATAGATTCGAGTGACGACCAGCCGCGAATCGTCAGAGCTCGAAACTCCCATCAAGCGCGTCAACTGAAGATTAAATAAAGAGAAACACAGAGGCTGACAAGGCAGAAGTGAGTAAAACGAGATAGAGACAGAGAAAGAGAGAGGATGAGGAGGAACATAGAAGAGAAATTTTCGCCAGACGGTAGACCGCGTCGTATGTGTCGTCTATAGCGTCGCGACCCTGCCTCGAAAACATACTATCACACTATAATAAATAAAAAAAAACTGTCGTAATCGAATTTTCACGGTAATCGTATCTGAAGACTGCACATGTATACTCTCAGCCTTTCAATAAAAAGCTCACGGAACATCACGTAAAAAAAAAAACGACGAAAAAATGTTGCAACCAATTGACTTGTTAATAACGATAATAGCGGGCTACGTCGAGGCTCTTAGAAAAAAATGTGTATTTACACTGCGAGAAAAATGTTGCCCCATTGGCCCGACTGTAAAGTGACGACTTGTTTTTTTTTATATTACATTAAAGAGAAGAAGTGACAAATATATTTTTCATGAATTCACATAAAATCTAAATTCATTTAAAAATACGGTATTAATTTTTGTATTCGAGCTAGTAACTTTAAAAAAGTTATGACAATTACCGAATAATTACAGAAGAAACGGAGTGAGGAAAAAGACGTGTACTCGTGACTTTACAGTTGACTGGAACGATTTCTCCGCGTGTAGAATAGAAGAGTGAGAGCTGCGTGTAGGATGCACGGACATATACGTCGGTGTCGGGACTCGTTCGGTTCTCCGAAACTTCCTCCTTTCCGATGTGGCCGCACAAAGCAACGTTTACTCTATTCTCTGGGTTTCGCGATCGCGAGAGCGCCGCGCGACCGCCTATTTCAGAGGCTGCTCTCTCGGAGGCAGCAGCCTCGGCTCCGCATTTTTGCCAGCCACCACCTGGTCGCCCCCGCGATCCACCGACCGAAGGCAGCAGCGTGGCTCGCGGTGGCTCGTGGCTGGATCCCGGCCAAAATTGCAAGTGACGTTATACCTCGTCGTCGTCGTCGTCGTCGTCGTTTGGCGTTATCGATGCGTTATATGCCCCGTACCCCCACAACGCCGAGTCCTGAATCCTGATACTGGCGTCGTGCACACGAGACTTTCTCTCCCCCGTCTCGTGTTTACCGAACGGAGCTTCACCCTTCCCCACAGAGCCAGAGCCCAACCAACCAACTACTGTACTACGCTATACTGCTAGGATATATAGATATACAAATATATAGATACGGCTATTACTATAGAAAGACGAAAAATTCCAAAAGCGGCAGCTGCTACTGCACTACTTTGCTGCTCTTATTATTCCTCGGCTCGTTCTCGCGCTCCTTTTTTCCTCTCTTTTTTTTCCACCCTCCTCTTTTTTCAGTTTTCCTTCGGCATTTTTTTTTTTTTCTTTTCTTTCGCAACTCGAGCCAAACGACGTCACGTTGTAATGTAGGTTTATCGGTCTAGCGGAAGGTAGGAAGTGCCAAGCGAGTCCCGGCCACGGCCGCATAGACGTATAGGACATATAAGGCAGAGGTAGCCATACAGAGTGACGCTAATTGAACATCATTTATCGTGTAGGGGGTGGTAGGCTTTGCAAACAAATTACCCGCGTAATTTACTTTCTTTCACCATTTTTTTTCATCACCGCTACACAGTTACAGACGGAATCGCTTTCTTTCCTTTCAGTTTTTAACATAGTCCCGCGGATTTTCGCAAAATCGTGGACCTAAGTTGGAGCGTCGCGGCGCCAATAGTTTTGCAATCAATCAAATGCGAAAGATAGTCAGAGAGATAGATAGAAAGTGAGATAGAAAGATAGAAAGAGTAGAGTAGAGTAGAAGAGAGACAGAAATACAGAGAATGAAAGATGGTTAGAGGGTGAGATAGACAGATAATTAGTGAAGGTAAAGTAACGGGAAGGGCAAGAAGGGGGTTTCGATACATATTCATGTTAGATCAATGAGAGGTTAGTAAGGTAGAAGCTGATTGGCTTGGTTGTATCGTTTTTTTTTCTTAAGCTGGTTTCGTTAGCATACTTTATAAAGACCTAATCCGTGGATGGAACCCCCGTCGGCGAAGGATCGAGTCGAGTTGCGAGATCGCCGCATGATCGTGCCCGATCCTCCGGGACGGCGGCTCGTCTTGCGGAGGGGAACAGGTGGTCGTCCTTTTTTCGGTTGCTTTTGTTCTCCGTTATTCGTTTATTCCTCTACACGTCCGTTATGAATACTCTTTTGCTTTCATTTGTTCCATTTTCGTTTTCGTATTTTTTTTTTTTTTTTTTTTTTTGTAATTTATTTCGTGACTTGTTTTTCGTGATAAAAGTTTACCAAACGTGCTGCCTTGCTCTGCTCGAGGTGCAGGTCATGTTCGATTAACCGGTTGGTCCATAAGTAAGAGAGTGATCGTTTGGACTAGCGTCAATCTTTAAAACAAGAACTAGGCGGGATAAAGAAGTGATAATATCGGTTAAGAGGAAAAAAATTGATAAATAAAACGATATCGGATGTATGCTATATATATAATATATATATGTGTGTAAGCGACATTTTCATAGTAATTCGGCGAGCCGTATAGCCCTCGACGAGCAACTTCCCCGTTAAGGTGATTATCGCATCGTGCGCTTCATATGCAAACGAAACGAATTAAGTCTTTATATCTATAAAGTGGTATATGATTCCGGCGGCTTTCGAAGCCATCGCGGAGGACCCAACGTTTGTCAACGCTTTTTCCAAACACGGAATATAAATTCGGGTGTGTAAGAAGAAAAAAAATGGCTTCTCGAAGAGATTTGTCGGAAAATGAATTTTGCTGCTGGGTTATCGGCTGACAAACGTTGGATCGAAAGGATATATCCTCGTCCGAACGGTGACACTGGTGTTAGCCGATTAGACCGAAGCTCGTTTTTACCCGTTGCTATCAACATTGCTGCGAGCAGCTTCGCTTGAAAGCGTTGTCAGAGCTTAGCGAGACATTTACGTTAACATCGATACAATTCGTTGTCTGCAGATAGATATGTACACTGTTAAACGGTACAAAGTGTAACATGGGTGTTACTCAAAAGTATAAATGTGACACACGAGACTTTTTGCAAAAAGTGCACGAAGAGTGGTGCTTTGCGTAATAGTTTAGCGGGATTTGATTTGACTGCGGTTAATATTTTTATTCTAAATGTCGTCCGAAAAAAACAAGAAAAAACAATTACGAAAATTTCTTTCCAAAGGAGGGATCTGGAACCATTTTAAAACAGAGCATGGACGAGACTATCTTTATCATCGCTACCACGATGAAGTTGCCCACTTTCGTCCGGTCATGTTTTTATATATAAAGCACCGCTTTTCGTACACGTGTTACAAAAAACATTTTTTTTTGCAAATATACTCGTATGTTGAACTGAATATATTAGCTGGTAAATGATCTTACGGGTAGTGTAAGTTGGCAAATTTTGTTAACAGTGTATATATATATAGAATAGAAGTATTTACTAATCGATATACGTGGGATCGGCGTTACGGCACAAGGGAGCTGTTATTGATCGGTGGCAATCGTGCATACACCATGCTGCATCACCATTCGAACAAAGCATTCGCTTCAATAATTTTATCGAATGCCCTGTGGCTGCTGCTGCGGCTCTGCAGCAAATTCGCCAAATCCGTCTCCACCGAGAATCGATAGGAGACGGGCGAATAAATGAAATCGCTTAGTTTATATTTTTTATATAAGATTAGTATTATCTTGAGCGCCACAGGTCATTCTGCCACGAGTTTCCTTTATCCGAAAAACAATAGTGCGTAATTGCCAGTTTAACGAATCAGCCGAGTAGTATTTTTAAATTGTATGTTCTCAATAAAGAAATATGATATTTTTAATTAGCGAAATGTTCCCTCTTTTGCGTTTGACCTATCTCGAGTAAACTTATACAATGTGGTACGTGGCATATCGTGAAATTGGCTATTGCGCGAACGCGCCTATAGCGATGCATGCGAAACGAACGCGAGAAAGAGAGACAGACAGACAGAGATAGAGATAGAGAGAGATAGGCGCACGTTTACGAATAAAAATGTAGCCGGAAGCCGGAAGCGGATGTGGCTCGCTTTTGCCACTCGAAAATACGTTCGTAAGGTAAACTTTTGGCCGCGTTGAGCACGAGTTCGAGTTGAAGCTCGGAAGAAGAGACAGATAGAGAAAGAGAGAAAGTGAGAGAGGAAAGTTCGTTTCGCAAGCCCGCAAATTTTCTTCGTAGGGAAAGCTCCGAGGGCACAGGTTAATGAATCTACATGAAAAATAAAAAAATAAACAAAAATGACCGAAGAGTAATAACTCTAATTTCAAATGTGAAATGAAATGCGCCGAGGCTCGAAGCTTTCCGCTGAAGCTGATTACGCATCGGTCGAACGCATCACGCCTGATTTGCTTGACGTCGCGTTCGCAAGTCATGATGATAGGTTTTGAGAAAGAATGAGATAGATAGAGATAGAGATAGGTAGTAGTAAGTGGAGATAGAGGTAGAGAGAGATAGATAGATCGAGAGAGAGAGAGAGAAAGAGACAGGTAGATAGATTTGTTTCTGAGGTATAGAAAGAGTGAGCGAGATAGATAGATGGATAGATAGCGAGGTAGGTACAGATGTAGAGAAACGGACATACATATACCTATTTATATGTAGGCGCGTAATCATTTTTGGTATCGTATATAATATATATTTATATTCTTAAGTGATAATTGTAATGTGATAATGGTGAGCTTACCAAACCGACGAGTAGAAAAAATACTAGGAATGTGCGGCCAAGAACCGTCTGGCAGAAAACGTCGCCGTATCCTACCGTAGACATCGTCACGATCAGGAAGTAAACGCATGTCCAATACGAAAGCGGTTGCGGATTCGTAAACTCGAAAGGGTCCCCTGAGTTTTCAAGCTGCACAGTAAATATATGTGTTGTTAATATTTCTGTTTTTGAATAACAATCTTGACTGTGTTTTAATTTTAACCATTGTTCGATATTCCACAGATTGAAAAGAGGTTCGCCAATTGGAGATTAAACAATTTTTGACAAATTATTTCTGTACTTTAGTGTGAAATTGTAGTGAAATTCATTTCGAAAAATGTGTCAATTGAGTTTTAACAGAGTGAAAAGGATTTTTTTATGTTTGCGAACAATGGCGAAAATTGTGCATCTGTCGAGTCGCGAAAATCAAGCTTAATGGAGCTAATGGATCGCGCGCGGAGTTGCGACGCTAATTTGCTTACCAAATGAATGATGCCAGCAGCAGTGAGCCAGACGGAGATGAATATGGATACGAGTTGGGCGAGACGAATGGAGCTCGATGTCTTTAGAATGTTGAGGTACTGGAGGATGTCGGGAACCGTCATCAGTCGTAGGGCTCGGAGGAATCTCAGCCCGATCCACGTCCGATCGAGATAGATCGATACGAAAGACGGTGGTATCGTAAAGTAGTCCACGAACGAGTACATCTCCAGCATGAACCACAGCTTGTCACTGGCGGCGATAAACTGTCCAACAATAACAAAATTCTTATTAATTTCACACGACCTATCGCATTTGGAACATTCAACTGTCCCGATTAAAATACATATCCTAAAAACTAGGTCACTTTACAGACTTTTCAAAGTTCAATCGAAACCCGGAACATTTTTTTTAAAGAAGTATATAACTTCCCACCTCTTCGCAAGAGATTCAAATAATTATTAATAAAGCAAGCGATGCTTAGTCAGGCGGATCGTTATCTTGAGTTTATTTTTTATTCGTAATTGGAAATAAAGACGTTAATATCCATGAAGCTCGGTGAATCGTGTGCCGGAACGAAAAAAAACTCAGAGTTTTATAGGCCGCGACTATTTAGAGACAACTCCGGGAGAGATGCTTTCTTTCACCGCAGATTCCCGGATTGTCCGACGCAATTGTAAGACCTCTGGGTGAAATTTCCATAGCGATCAATCATGCGCAGGCTCTGGTTGGTTGACTCAAGTAAATCGATACCGGCTATTATAGCAACTCGTTTGTTTCCGTCCCTCTTTAATGCTTTCTCTGATATGGCTCGTGTACCAACCGTGCGGGGCGCGCACCTTCCCAATAGCAGCACCGAGCCCCATTTTCCTCCCCCCACCCCCAGGCTCGACGACGGTCAATAGACTCTCTCTTGTCACGATCGAAACTTGCCCCAAAGGTCGCCAACTAGCGTGTACGTTACGAGTATTAGGTTCGTAAAACTCTCCCCCACCCCCGCCCCCACCTACCCACCCCACAAGCACAAAACCCCGACGCTGTTTTACCACTGTGCACGAGCACAGTATGAATAATACTTACGCGTATAAAAAAGTAGACCATAAAAAATATATTGAAAGCTAAGTCTATCTGCTGAGTAATGTTGTTGCTCCACTTCTGGCAACGCTCGACTTGTTCGCTGCAACATAACGAAACACGAAATCACGGACACTCTGTCAATTCCTTTAAGCTTATCGGGGGGTATCGCATTACGGGCGAATTTCGTTTCACGCCGGGCTCAGCGTGACAATCGAAATTTCCATCGAGCCGCGATCGCTAAGAATGTTCTAGGTCCCTTACTTGGAGGCGTCGATGAAGTATATTATAAGCGATGCTATACTGAGGATGAAGACCAACACCACCTGTAACACAAGAAAAACCATGACGTTAATGTGGATTTTCAATGCAACATTGCGACAGCCATCCATCGGTCATTTATACATTGCACGTTGTGGGTAATCAGTTGGAAGTGCGATAGGAATCGGACGATAAAATGCGATTTGATAGCCAACAAGTCAGTTGGTCGAACGAATTACCAGCTGTTTTCAATCAATGTTTTCAGTGTGATTTTTAGCTTTCTGGTTTAACACTGTGGATATAGTGAATATGTTATATACCTGGGTTAAACTTTAGCTATATATGAGGATGAACAACTTGAGAAAATTCACGGAGAAAAATAGTTGTAGTTGTCGGGACTAACGGCGGAAAAAAGACGGAAAAGAAAAACTAATACCAGTTGGGTGACCCAATTTGTTTGCCAGGTGTCGAACCGTCTTATCCGTTAGCCCCGCAGCTTTCCGTCCTGGCAACTAATTATTCTTCTCAGTGTGCTCCGATTCCTGCAACTTGTTACATTGTTTCTTTTTTTTCTCTACTCTTATTCTCTCTTTTTATTTCGTCTTCCTCCAACATTTTCTCTCTTCGACTTCGTATTTGCTTCAACTGGTGTGGTGTTATCTGCCCGAAACGGACAATGTGATGGACAACGATTAGCTATCTACTTCTCCTTCCACTCTCTCTTTTTTCCGCCAAAAGATTTACTGTTCTATGAAACAAAATAGTATTTTAAATAATGTGGCGAGTCAGGAAATCTTTAAAAAAGCAAATTTTCCCAACAAAAAATGTCCGAGGGAAAGCAAGCTGGTAAGTTGAATGATTGTTTGATTATGCCGCAGCCCATGTGGATATAGAAGAGGCTATAATAGTAATATAATGGATCAATTTGATCACTTGGCCGATAACGGCGTTGTATATAGGCGAGAGGGAGGATTCAGGGGGTTGGGAATAGAGCGTCGTTAGCATAACGTTTATACTTGAGCGCGGCGCAATCGCCAGGTCGATTATTCAAAACCGCTCATTATCTCGTGCTTGCGAACGATCGTTAAGTTAATTAGCGACAAAATAATTCCTTCCGGGACTGGACGCAACACCGAGAGAGGGAGAGAGAGGATACTCCGTGCTATTCGGGCGTTGGAACCGCGGTGGAACCGGTGGGTTACTCAGGCTGGATGGACGTAGGCAGGAAGCGTGTGGCGTATCTGAAACACCGCAGGGTTACGAGCAAAAGCGTCGGGCCTCTCGCCGCGTCGTACTCTGCGGTCGCGCCGCGACTCCTAATCGTTCCTTGACATGAATCCGGAATGTTTCGAGGGCAGAGAGAGGGAGAGAGACAGAGAGAGAGAGAGAGAGAGAGAGAGAGAGGGAGAGAAAGAGAGCGAGAACGCCAAGCACCGCGGTGTACCACGATGAAACGTCGTCCTGCCGGAGACCACTGCTAGTGCGAGGTCCTTGGGAACGTGCCAAAGTGCTTTCGAGAAACTGGCTAGAGAACGTCGAAGATGCTACATAATATGCTGGTAACCGAAGGAGCTTCCCTCATCCGGAGGCTTCCCTCCCCCCGTTATTGTATTCGAAAAGTCGTAAGTGGAAACGGTACGACAGCCGAGATTGTAGGTACCTCCGTAATAGCAGCGCCCGACCAACCAGAAACAGTTACCAAGCCCGCCTGAGTCAAAGAAAACGCGTGAAATTGGGCGAAATCCGATTTGTCGGTAAAATGGTCCGCTTAACGAAGAACCCTTTTCCGGGCTTTACGAAAAATATAGGTTTCCGATCTGAAGTAATTGGCCCTGTTGCCTATATGTCCGCATACCCCCGAAACGCGCTCGGCAGTTCTGCAGCGTCGCTGTCAAAACTGTCCCGATGCACAATAGTCCCTTCGGACGAAATCTCCATCGGGCTTGGTTAGGGACTTCCGAAAGCGATAATGGAAATGGATATATGGGGATTAGGATATAAACGTTACTCAACGGTGATTCTAGCGACATTACGGAGAACTTCCAAAGAGAGTGTAACTATGAAGTTCCATATGGATCCCAATTAGTAGTTTCACATCACTGATCCGCCCTGCAATTATGGACGTCGCAGAGATTTCGGGATAACGTTCGTATGAGAATCTAGATGAATACTGTTGATTTGACAGTTGGATTATTTACAAGGAAAGAGATTTTTGACTCTATAATAACTTTCGTAAATTATGCGATATCAGGCTGAAATTTTGTACGCAAATGAACCAACGTTTAACAATGGTCCAGAGCAAATTTGGCGAGAATCAATCGCCAAATTTAGAAAAATCATTTTCGGATCAATCGAAGATATACGCTTTTCGGAAGTACAGCCCAAGAATGTTCACCGTTTCAGCAACATTTTTCCTAATCCGTCGAATCGAACCTTCCTTTCCATTCCGATCAAACACGACGGGGTAATGGACATTTTTCGAAATTATGTCACGTGGCGCGTGGTACGGGTGACAGCGACAATGTTATATTTCCGGATAGACAGATCGCGTGCCACTGCGAGGTTTTACGAGGCAGCGAAAGAGCGGCACACAAACACATCACGGCGGAGAGTTGGTGAATGGTGCGAGGCGTAAACTCGGTTGCAATAGCAGGCCGGTGTGTCATGGCGTGTGCGTTGCGTGTCGCGTCGGTCAGATCAATACGCGCGAGACCAGGTAGCGTCGAGTGACAGCGCGCACGAATGCCCCTTTCATTGCCACTGTAAAATAAAATCTCCGTAGGCGTTTTTAAGGAGCAACGCAGCCGAGCAGAAAATTATCCGGCTAAAAGGAACGCAATACATAAAATCTGGCGGATCGACGCGGATACGACGGAGCAAAGAGAACAGCGAGGGGTTTGCTGGAAGCAAAAAAAAAAAGAAAAAAAAATGGCCCAAGCGGCGTCGAGGTCGCGCAGGAAAATTATCGACGCGACTGTGCGTCACGCGAAATATCGTTATGCGGAAATTGAAAAAAAAAAAGAGAAAAAAAAACGAAGCCTCGAAGCGCCGCGAGAGCGATCTCGCCGCGAAAGCGTTCGTCAAATAAACATCGGGGTCCTCCGGTCCGGTGGATAATCATCAAAAGGGTCCCGCGACTCGCGAGCGCGAATTAAAATAAAGAGAAGGAAAGCGCGCGCGCAGCGAGAGAAAGCGAAGGATGGAACGAGGGTACGAATAAGCTCGGTTGGCCCCGATAGAGGCGAGAGTGAGAAACCGTGGAAGTGGTAACGGCGCATGCGGGTCAGACAGGGTCGACAGAGCGGAGTAACGGAACTCTCGTCTATTCCGCACCGCCCACCACCACCCGCACCCCGTAATACGAGGCAGCAGCGGTACGAGAGGTTGCGAGGGTGCGCCTGCACTCTGGCGTCTCTCGCGCGCGCGCGCGGAAACGGACGTTGAACTTTGCCCGATTGTTTACCGCCGACGATGAGAGAGTGTTATATAGTTATCGCCACTAAAACCTAATAAACGCGGATACTCAACCGGATGATTACGTCGAGATCGCTCGGAATGAATATACAACGAACACGCTGAGAAGAAAATTATTTATTTATTTATTTATATTAATTTATAAAATTATATAGTCAAACCGAGTATATTATTCATTTTTCCGTTACATGTCAAACAAAATTGATACTTCTCAACAGCGCGCATGCGCCACACAACATTTGTTACAAACGTGACGATAAAATATTTGCACCCGAATAATTTTTTTTACCGCCCAGTTTATTATAATAAATCCTATGGAAAAATATCGCGACGCTCCCGGCGATTCGAACGCTCGACGACTCAAAGATGCGGCCAGTGCGCAGTTTGTCTCTGATTCTAAATAAATTCGTGCTATAGA
This sequence comes from Itoplectis maculator, assembly GCA_964034905.1. Classification (NCBI taxonomy): domain Eukaryota; kingdom Metazoa; phylum Arthropoda; class Insecta; order Hymenoptera; family Ichneumonidae; genus Itoplectis; species Itoplectis maculator. The sequence continues at coordinate 6,773,634 of OZ035861.1, forward strand.
TTCGCGAGTTCCGCGCCATTATCAAAGAGGAGAGACCGCGCGCGCGCGGCGAGAAGACGCCGCGCTGCGCGTCGGTAATGCGGCGATGCAAAATGGATGCGAGTTACGAGAACCGCGGTGCACCACCGAGTACGAGAGACCCGACGTCTCGAGGTGCCACCGCCGCCGCACCGTTATTCTTGGCCCCGAACCGCCGCCGTTGGTCGCACGAGCGCGACGCGACGCGACTATAAATAAACGAGTGGCGTTTGAACGGTGGGTTCGCGCCTTCGAGGAGACAAACTGACGTGAAAGATGCGACGGGGAAAGAATGTAAGTAAACTCCGTCCGAACGACGCAGCGAGGGTGCCTCGGGAAAGGCGGAAGCATCGGCCACGAGCTTGCACGGTGCGTCCACGCGTAACGACGCGGCATACCGATGGTCCTTGGCCATTGTGAGATTTATGTAATTTATGTACATAATGTAATTTATTTGACGGATTTCTCCTTTACATAGTATAACTTATATGCGTGAATCGAAAACACGAGCGTTACACATTGTAATTTAATTGATAAATATGCAAATTTAATAAAATAATTAAAATAATAATAAATAAAATGATTAAATTTTTTTATAAAAATATTAAATTAAATATATAATTTAATCAAATATACAATATAATATATAGACACTTTGGTACGAGATGCGTCTCTGGGCAACGCAAAAACGTAGCTTCTTCTTTTTTTTTTCCTCGGATAGAATTCCACTCTACGTTTGTCGAATTTTCGCCGCCGCCGCCGCCGCAGCTCCGTTCGACACAGCTACGGTAAAATTTCATCAGAACGGAACGTCGTAACGGCGGGAGGAGAAGCAGGAGCGGGAAATTCGAGAAAATTGATAGGTAGAGGCCGAAAGTAGCGGAACGGCCGAGAATACGGAGCCGAAGGAGCAGCGGCGGCGCGGTGTACGTGCCGCTCGCGCCAGTTACGCTTTACTTTCGCGTCACGTACGCGGATGTCCGGCGTCTCTCACGCCGTTGGGCCGCCCTTCTCTTGCCTTCTTGCCGCGTGGGGTTTCGCAGCAGCTCGCGCTCGACCCTCGCGAATGCAATGCTCTCTCGCGAGAGGATCGAGAGAGCATTGTGCGCGAGAATCCTCGCTGGAATTTACGAGCATCCACGATGGCCCCCGCGTTTTTTAGGGCCAATTAATCGACGAGAAGATTTTTCGCACCGGTTAAAAGCGAAACTAACCAACGCGTACTCCTAGGCGCGCGCGCATCCGGTCAGCCGGAAGACGAAAGCGATAACCGCTTGACCCATATTTCGGAAATGGGTCTTCGGGTCTCCGCTGCTTTATCGCGCACTTTTACAACCCGTCGCTATATGTACGCTGCTGTACCTGACTGTAACGCCGCTCGTTTTCCGCCCGCAGCCGCCCGTTCCGCCATTTTTTTTTCTTTTTTTTTCAGATTAATTTGACGTTTTGTCAGTCAATTATCGGCTGCTCTTTCCAAATCACCTTTCGGCTGTTATTTATAGTTCGTCGCCGCGCAGATGGCAACTCAACACGGAAGCTGACGTGCATGATAAGAAAATACAGAGAGAGCATTATACAATCCCTTGTAACTTTACACAATTGCAATTAATAACAACAAAAATATCAACGCGATTGATATATTTGTTTATTATTATTTAAAAAAAAACCAATGTGGTACGCAGAGAGGAATCCAGCTGTGGTTCAATCGCTGGGACTTTTATCGATAGATATTTGGATATTCGCAGTCGCAGGTTCGGTCGATTTTACAAAGCCGCCCCCTCTTTCGCCGTTTTTTTGTTCCGATCTGCCTGCTCGACACACGATTTCGTGCAGAAGAGAATATTGTCTCTGCGCCGTCGACGCAAAACCGGAGGCTACTTAGTGCCGCCGCCGCCGCCGCCGCGAGTGCAACCTAAAAGGGGTTCGTGGTTGCTGAGATAAGACATCTTGGGAAGAGGTTGAGTATGTTGGCTGGTGCTTTCGCCGCGCAACGGTCGAACTCACCGCCGCCGATAATGCTGACTATCGCGATTCTCTAGTCTCTCGCTCTTCCTTGCTCCGCATCCTTATACGTCAAACTCGAACGTGTGAGCATCTGCGATCGACGCCCACACATCCGATAACTATATGTACGCTTATTCCCGCGGCAAAGATATAGCGAACAAACTTCCAACTGAACCCTCGTCGTTTCATTATTTAATACATCTTATTCGATAAAACTTTCTGGTAAAAATCTTCGACTCTATTAAAAAGTTCGTGAGCGACCATTGTTGTCGATTTATAGAGCCAGTGATTGATCGTTGGGAAACCGGCAGTTCGTTGTTTAATATCGCGAAATTTGGCAGTTTGTCCGACAAAAGAAATGTTTTTCTCATCGAATTTTCGGTTTTTTGGGAAACCCCCGTGATTTTTTTGAATCAGCGGAAAATTTGCCATCGGATAGGGTTTTTAAACTTCGTAAAATATGAAATTCCTTCACAACGGAGTGTATCTCGATAATTGTCAATTGTTTCGCTATTTTTTCAACATTAAAAGGCACGAATTAACACCACTCGCGAAATTCATTTACTTTCAGTTTACTCGACGGTTTATTCATCATCACGGAATATCAGCGAGTTTGCTTAATTTCCAGGGTTCGGGAGTACAACGTTCCGTCGTGTTTCGTGTGCCCACGACACACAGAGTGCCGCAACACAGTCGGAGAGACTGCGGAAAGTCGCGGCAGCGGCGAAGGACGGGGATGTTTTCGCGTCTACGGCTACGCATGCCAATTAGCCCGCGAGTCTAATTAGCGCTAATTAGTCTGGCGCAGCGGGTGACGCTCGCCACCCGCGCGGCGCGAGGGAGAGCAGCGAAACGCTCGGGCGTTTCGATACATGTAACGCCGCGCATGTTGAAATTTACGGGACGCCAGTGCGGCCTCCCCGCTACCAACTCAGTTCAACGTAAACCCAACTCGCGACCACGTATCTACGTGACTATATCTGGATGTGTGTGTGAGTGTTTATACATACACACACACACAGATCTCTCTGTGTGTTCACGACTCGGCACGAGAATTTATGTTGCCGCGAGGCCCCCGTCCGAGGGCCGCGAGTGCAACATCTTTCCTAGTTGAGTTTCGTATCTTGGTGAGTCCTTCCGGAAACTGCATGGGGCTTATAGGACGACGCGAACGAGAGAGAATGCCCCCGATATTCCCGAGGTATTTTAGCTGCTCCCAGGAATAGGGCAGAGGCGTTTGCTCCGAGCACCCAACGCGCCGTGGCCCGCGACCTCGCGTGACCCGGATCGCGTTGCAGCATGTCGCGCAACCTGCGGAAAAGTCTGTCCTCCGATGTGCAGCGACCAACACGAGACCAACGAGCTGCCAGATGCTGCACCGTTTGAAATTTCCATCAGTTTTTGTGATCAATCGTGTTGCTGCTGCTGCTGATATTGATCGGGGATTCCGCGTGACAACCGCGTTCAACATTGACGAGTGCCTCGAGAGTCCGTCGTCGTATTATGTTAAAGTTTGCATCGTTGGAAAGCAACGAAAATAAAAAAAAAAAACAAAAAAAATTCTAATGAACCCAAAAGATTGTACTGGATATAAAAAATAACTTCTTTATTTTTTATGTTTTTTATATTATACAAGGTTAATCACGCGCGCTGGCGCGCGTACTCGAGAGACTTTTGCGCTGCTGCGCTGTTTCAAAGGGTAAATCGCAACTAAAAAATACTTATTCAGTTACTTTTGAAAAAAAAAAAAAAAGGAAAAAGAAAGAAATTTGATCGAACAGTTCGTCAGAAATCGTAGATCTGGCCGCCGGGCCGAAAACCGCCCAAATCGGGGTTACGAAATTTATTTTTTCAAAATATCGACTTTTAACATATACCATCGTTCTCAAGTCGCATATTCTACCCCTGAAAACAATGGTTACGACCCTTTTTTAGTTGATTTTGAAAGAAAAAAATGTTGGCCGAACAGTTCGTCAGAAATCGTAGATCTGGCCGCCGGGCCGAAAACCGCCTAAATCGGGGTCACGAAATTTATTTTTTCAAAATATCGACTTTTAACATATACCATCGTTCTCAAGTCGCATATTCTACCCCTGAAAACAATGGTTACGACCCTTTTTTAGTTGATTTTGAAAAAAAAAAATTTTGGCCGAACAGTTTGTCAGAAATCGTAGATCTGGCCGCCGGGCCGAAAACCGCCTAAATCGGGGTCACGAAATTTATTTTTTCAAAATATCGACTTTTAACCTATACCATCGTTCTCAAGTCGCATATTCTACCCCTGAAAACACTGGTTACAACCCTTTTTTAGTTGATTTTGAAAAAAAAAATTTTTGGCCGAACAGTTTGTCAGAAATCGTAGATCTGGCCGCCGGGCCGAAAACCGCCTAAATCGGGGTCACGAAATTTATTTTTTCAAAATATCGACTTTTAACCTATACCATCGTTCTCAAGTCGCATATTCTACCCCTGAAAACACTGGTTACAACCTTTTTTTAGTTGATTTTGAAAAAAAAAAATGTTGGCCGAACAGTTTGTCAGAAATCGTAGATCTGGCCGCCGGGCCGAAAACCGCCTAAATCGGGGTCACGAAATTTATTTTTTCAAAATATCGACTTTTAACCTATACCATCGTTCTCAAGTCGCATATTCTACCCCTGAAAACACTGGTTACAACCTTTTTTTAGTTGATTTTGAAAAAAAAAAATGTTGGCCGAACAGTTTGTCAGAAATCGTAGATCTGGCCGCCGGGCCGAAAACCGCCTAAATCGGGGTCACGAAATTTATTTTTTCAAAATATCGACTTTTAACCTATACCATCGTTCTCAAGTCGCATATTCTACCCCTGAAAACACTGGTTACAACCCTTTTTTAGTTGATTTTGAAAAAAAAAATTTTTGGTCGAACAGTTTGTCAAAAATCGTAGATCTGGCCGCCGGGCCGAAAACCGCCCAAATCGGGGTCACGAAATTTATTTTTTCAAAATATCGACTTTTAACCTATACCGTCGTTCTCAAGTCGCATATTCTACCCCTGAAAACACTGGTTACAACCCTTTTTTAGTTGATTTTGAAAAAAAAAATTTTTGGCCGAACAGTTTGTCAGAAATCGTAGATCTGGCCGCCGGGCCGAAAACCGCCCAAATCGGGGTCACGAAATTTATTTTTTCAAAATATCGACTTTTAACCTATACCATCGTTCTCAAGTCGCATATTCTACCCCTGAAAACACTGGTTACAACCCTTTTTTAGTTGATTTTGAAAAAAAAAAATTTTTGGTCGAACAGTTTGTCAAAAATCGTAGATCTGGCCGCCGGGCCGAAAACCGCCCAAATCGGGGTCACGAAATTTATTTTTTCAAAATATCGACTTTTAACCTATACCGTCGTTCTCAAGTCGCATATTCTACCCCTGAAAACACTGGTTACAACCCTTTTTTAGTTGATTTTGAAAAAAAAAATTTTTGGCCGAACAGTTTGTCAGAAATCGTAGATCTGGCCGCCGGGCCGAAAACCGCCCAAATCGGGGTCACGAAATTTATTTTTTCAAAATATCGACTTTTAACCTATACCATCGTTCTCAAGTCGCATATTCTACCCCTGAAAACACTGGTTACAACCCTTTTTTAGTTGATTTTGAAAAAAAAAAATTTGGCCGAGCAGTTTGTCAGAAATCGTAGATCTGGCCGCCGGACCGAAAAACGCCTAAATCGGGGTCACGAAATTTATTTTTTCAAAATATCGACTTTTAACCTATACCATCGTTCTCAAGTCGCATATTCTACCCCTGAAAATACCGGTTACAACCCATTTTTAGTTGATTTTGAAAAAAAAAATTTTTGGCCGAACAGTTTGTCAGAAATCGTAGATCTGGCCGCCGGGCCGAAAACCGCCTAAATCGGGGTCACGAAATTTATTTTTTCAAAATATCGACTTTGAACCTATACCATCGTTCTCAAGTCGCATATTCTACCCCTGAAAACACTGGTTACAACCCTTTTTTAGTTGATTTTGAAAAAAAAAATTTTTGGCCGAGCAGTTTGTCAGAAATCGTAGATCTGGCCGCCGGGCCGAAAACCGCCCAAATCGGGGTCACGAAATTTATTGTTTCAAAATATCGACTTTCAACCTATATATATATTTTTTTTTTTCGTTGCATTCCAACGATGCAAACTTCAATATCATGTCGCCGTTCCATACCAAACCTGTTGGAAATGTTTGGTACAAGCTTCCGTCACGAGTGAAGAAAAGTTTTTTAAGCAGACCGGTATATCCAATTTATTGTATACAAGTAAGATGCAAAATGACGGTACTTTTCGATAAACCGTGTGGATCGACTGTGCAATTTTTTTTAAGAAGAAGTACAAGGCGATTTCGTTTTTCCAAATGACAAATATGACGTAAGCAATGTGATGGTTGCAGCTAGAGACTTCGTCTGGTTTACGTGTGACGCGGATTGTGGGTGCTGCTCCGGGGAAGCCACGGGAAGGACCAGCGTCTGCGGTACGTTGCGAGCCCGTGTGGGAGAAATTATTCGAAATTTAACTAGCAGCCGGTTGGTTGGAGGTGTGCCAAGCCAAAATCGATCGGTCAGCGCGCACCCGAAGCACGTATCCCGCCGCGCCGCGCGCGCCTCGTGTCTTGTTATTTATTTACAAGCGTACATACGTGTACGAGGGCTGTTGCAGCTCGACCACGCTTCGGGTACGCTCCGTGTACCCTGCGCCAGCTTCGATCCGCGCACTGGATAACTTTATTTTCAACATTGGCCAGCAGACTCCACCACCACATTTATCGCTAACCTGTAATACCTACAACTCTCTCTCTCTCTCCCTCTCTCTGCACCGCACCTCGTTATAACCTTCTTTTGCGCCACGCTGATTATTCCTGACGTTTTTATCGAATAAACAAGTGCTCCCACTTTGCAGCAGCCATTTATGGCCCAAGCAACGAATGCTAATTAAATTTTATCTCGATGCCTTCTTACTTTAGCGACGATGCAATCTTTATGATGTTGAAATTCGCATTGTTGGAATGCAACGAATTTTATTTTTTAATTATTCGAACGATTCTAAAAAATTATTATAAAGATCAATCGTTATAATAACTTTTTATACCCAATACCATCCTTTGGGTTGATTAGAATAAAGTTGTATTTTTTTATTTTCGATGCTTTCCAATGATGCAAACTTCAACATAATCAATCGTTACAGATCTCACTGCGCACGGTTAAGCAAGGTTTCGCGCACGAATAAAGGATAAACGTGCTAAAGACGTAACTTGAAAAGTTGTACAAATTGACATCTCGTTAAAAGTGGCGTGAAACCATAGCAAATTGTTTCGTGGATAAACGAAGGATGAAGAAAACTCCAAACTTCATTTACGATGCTTTCCACAGCCACTTTTAAGTGGAAACAGTGAAAACTATTGCTTGGAGTGTATTATTAGTTGGCAGAGGCGACGGCGACGGCGACAAAAAGCTATTCTTTCCGTGTCGGAGGTCAGCGCCGAATGTCCGCTTGACGCAAACATAATAAATTCGGTCGTAAAGTTCAACTATCGATCCGAGCTTCGCGAGGTCGTTGGATCTTCGAAGGAGCCCGGAAGCAGGGCTGTGCTCCGCCGGAGCTCCACTCGGGGATGGACGTCGTCGGGGCGGTAAAAGAGGATATATATATTTCCTGGTATATATATACGCCGCCGAACGACTTCTTTCTCCGTCGATGACTTCCACAGCGGCAGATTAATCCGTCGTGATCTCGTCAAAGATTATTTTCTTTCAACGCACCAGCCTATAGCCGAGAGTCTGATCTCTCTGCGAAATATTCCTTGGGAAGCCTCTGTTCACAGGAGTCCCGTTTCTTTTTTTTTTTCTCTATTAGGTTCTCGTCGCGGAGAATCATAAAGAATTCTCGATGCCGTTCGTCTAACAGACCGGCAAAGAGAAAAACGAATTTACTCAATTTTTCTATAACCTCCAATTATTACTCGACAAAGCTTTGTCGTTCGGTTAACGGGCACATTTATGATTGGCTCGGTACAATCGGATCTCGTAAGTATTGAGCCAGCCATTCAAAAGCTGCATTACCATTTTTAGCGGTTAAATTTGGTCGGAGCAAATGGAACAGACGTATGCAAATACCGTTTGCGGTTTAACCTCCACGGCGGTGGTTGCACGTTGAGCGTTGATCTACGAAACGATCGCCAAAATCGAAATCGGAGTTTCACCAATTCAATAAATTTCCTTGTTAAAGGGTAAAACGATTGATCGATGCAATCGATAAAACATTTCTTCTTCGGTAGTTACGATAAAACATGTTTTTTTTTTCTTCTTTCGATAAAAGACCGAATATACGATTTTGACTGATCGATGCAATCGATAAAACATTTCTTTTTCGGTAGTTCCGATAAAACTTTTTTTTCGAAGGCCGAATACATTGTGCCTGCGGTATCGAGGGTTTTGCTGGGAGGAGTTTCCGCATAGGATACGCGGTATAGTTGGTGCGATAATACAGGCTGCTACGGACAGGAGATAATGAGGTTGTTCGACACGATTACGTATGCCACGCTGCTGGAGACGATAATTGTCGATCCATCGTGAACCCGCGGCGACGAACGCCCGCGCATTCCGAGAGTTTCCGCCTCACAGATCATCCACATCCCTCCCACTACATTTCTGCCGTGGATATTCTCCCCGGTGCTACCGGAATCCCATTGCGAATAATCGCGCTGGGGGAGAGAGCAGCTAAACGAGCTTTTCACTTCGCACAGGCTTTCGCTCGCGAATATTCGATGAAATTCTTGGAAAGACATTCGGCGTTTTGGCATCGAGCGCGAAGCGCGCGCTTCGTCGTCGTCGTAATGCTGCATCAACCTGCGGAAGACATTTTCCCTGGGCCTCCCCGTGTTCCGGTTACATCGAGCAAAATCCGTGGGACAACAATATCGAATGAATTCTACTATACAAAACTGTCACAGGAACCATAATTTACTGCCGGTAACATTAATTATCGTCGCGAAAACTACAAAATTATGTTGAAGTTTGCATCGTTGGACTGAAACGAAAAAAAAAAAAAAAAAAAAAAAAAATGTTCTTACGATTCTGACATCATTCTAGCGATTCTAAAAAGGTATTATAATGATCAATCGTTGTAATAACTTTTTATTCCCAGTACGATCCTTTGAGTTCATTAGAATAATTTTTTATTTTTGTTTTCGTTGCTTCCCAACGACGCAAACCCAAACATGATTTGAAAAAGAGCTTGATGACGCACTCGACGCGGGGGGCGTTCCCTCGCTCGAACTTTCGATGAAATTCTTCGAAAGACATTTCATCGCGCTCGTCGCGTTTTGGCAGCTCGCGTGACGCGCCGCGCGGGGGATGCGCTTCGGCGCCTTGCACCGGGCCCACGGGGTGGGGGGTGCCCAGCGGTACGAGGAGCTTTTCGCAGCGTGTATAAATAAACACGGACGCTCTTATAATAGCGCAGGAAATTAGCGTGGGTCTCCTCGTGAGACTCGCGGGCCACAATGCTAACTTCCATAAGCTATATTTAGATGTGCTCCGACGATGAAGCTAACCCTCCCGACGGTCAGCAATCAAGGCTTCTTATTTATATCGATCAAACGCGTAGATCGAAAACCGTCGCGGCGTTTTATCAAAATATATCGCAAAATATACGCAGCCCATGCATATATATCGTTTACCGCGGGAGATGCTTCGAGCTTCGAGCTGAACCGTCGCGAGTGCGAAATAAATAAAATAAATACAACGACACGCGGATTCTGGGAGTGATCGATGGACCGCATTCGTTTCATCGAGCCGCCGTCGCCGCTGCCCGACCAGTCGAGGCAAATATAAATGCTGCGCGAGTGACCAACGCGTTCCGCCATATTTACCGTCTATACTATTTAGGGAGGATACAGTGTTTTGTATAATCAGGCATTGATTTCATAGGCGAAGCGACGGGTCGACCAATAAAAAAAGCAATGTCAAGAAGACAACTAGATGCCCTTCGAAGCTAATGAAACGAAAAGTGTGCTCAGAAATCGTATTTTCACGTCGTTTCACGATACCCCTGACTCGCGCAGTGTATACGCACTAATCCTTAGGCCGTTCGAAGCATCAGCCGAAACAATAAACAGACACGAGCGTACGATGCGGTCTGGTATTGCTGCGAGGGTGGCTGGCCAATAAAATGACGATGATGGTCGTAATATCACGGCAGCGGCCCGGCTACTTTATTCCAGTGCGGTGGTTCGTTGCCGCTTGGCTCGCGGAACGATAAATATACGCCGCACGTTCGCGCGTGCGTTTGCTCGCTCGTTCAATTTATGCACACCAGGAACAATGACGATTATGTTGAATTTTGCATCGTTGGAAAGCAAGGAAAATAAAAAAAAAAATGTTTCTAATGAACCCGAAAAATCGTACTGGGTATAAAAAATTATTATAACGATTGATCTTTATTATATCTTTTTAGAATCGTTAGTATAATATATATATTTTTTTTTCGTTGCATTCCAATGATGCAAACTTTAACATCATCAACAAAAAAAAGTCTACCATTGGATGGATGGACAAATTTCATCACATATATAGTACTTCCTTCGATTCGGAGAAATTCTGCCTCGCATTGACCATCAAAGTGTAATAAAAATATATATATTTACATTATGTAGGTGACAAAAGGCGCGCGAGAAAATGCCTTTAACCCCTGATACCGCGAAAGTGGTCAAAGACGAGTGAACAATATTAGCGATGTACGAGGAAGAAGCGCGTCGAGCTGTTTCGAGGCGGAAGACGAGGAACGATTGATGTACGGGGCACGTTCGCGCGGTTGTTCGCTCTCTCGGTCAATTTATATACATAACCGCTCGAGCGGACGGCCGGACAGCGTGTGCGCGAATGTTTCGTTGGTGTGGGTGGCAAAACGATGGAGGCGAAGGGTAGTCAGCGAGACGTATACCATTAGCCAACACGCGCGTTGCTGCTGCAGCAGCAACAGCAGCAGCAGCAGCAGCGGTAAAGTACGCGCCGCGCGACCGTGGCTGGATGGACGGCCTGACACCTGTTTCCCCTCTCGCACGTCGAGGCGAGACGCTCGGCACCGCGATGCACGTAGAGCTGGCTGCCGATGCGGCGCACCCGCCCGCAGACACATCGCGACGCTCACACTCAACACGTTTATTTCTCTTGCAACCCTCGACTCTTCCAGTGCTACTAGACTACGCGCGTCTACGCCGTATATACATATATAAATATATATATGTCTGGTGCATGTATATATACGGGTAGTACGTGCGAGTACCGCCCGGCCTAGAGAAAACTGAGCTGTTAGCTCGCGAGCATTCTCTTTACTCTCACGAGAGTCGAGTGCTACACCCGCCAGCCTACGTACTATCTCTCTGACTTTGCAAAAGAGCAAAAAAAAAATAAAAGAAAAAAAAAAGCGAGAAGGTAGATAAAGAACGCGCGAACAAAGGGAAAGGCTAAGCTTTCTAAATTCTGCCGCCTCCACTTGCAACCCCTTCAGCAATTATTCACTCGCTTAGTACCCGTTTCGTAGAAGAAAAAAAAAACACTAGTTTTTCTTGCATTTTAATTTTTGTTTTGTGTGTGATTAATTGACGATTGAAAATTCGTTATTTTTTGGAGGATCGCTCGTTCACTTGTTCAATAGCTTTTTATAAAATTAAAGTCTTTGGGATATTTAACATTTCGCTTGCGGAAAATTAGAGATAAATTGATTCGATATTTCTTCTGCAGGAAAATCCCATTGGACGACGTTCCACCTGCAACCCGTTCAGCAATTATTCACTCGCTTAGTACCTTTTGGTAGAAGAAGAAGAAAAAAAACACTAGTTTTTCCTGCAATTTCATGATTCTTTTATATGTGATTAATTGACGATTAAAAATTCGTCATTTTTTTGGAGGATCGCTCGTTCACTTGTTTAATAGCTTTTTATAAAATTAAAGTCTTTGGGTTTTATGGTTTCTCTTTGAGATCAAGTGATTCGATATTTCTTTTGCAGAAAATTTGGTAGGACGACGGTATAAACACTTTGCGCTCCTTCGAAGTCAACCGCATCGCTCCTCGTTGCCCCAGTTGAGACAACGTAAAAACCCGATTTGCCTTGCGGCAACTTTAGTTCCGGAATCTCGAAAGTTTTTCGGCAGTTCGCGACATCACCGGGTAAAGCCAAATGGTCCACGTGGACGGCGGAGGAGTCGAAAGGTCGGGCGGCAAACACGGAGGAGTGAAGCGAGAAAACAGGATTATCGGAAATGAGCCTTGGCACACTGAAAATCCGTGTCAGTTGGCTACTTACGTTTTACTTCGAATAGGGAGGTAAATGCGATTATCTCGATCTCCCTCGCGCTCGTTGACGCGCACCAGCGGCGAGCACCGACGTGACAAATCTGTTACATTCTTGGAATCGGATACTGGCCGTCGGCCAACCGGCCACTAACGACTTTTCTTTCCGAATATGATATAGGCCTCGGTTGCGCCTGCAGTTACATCCAGCAGCGCACGTCGCGTGCATGTGCGTATATTCATTGTGGCACCGTGTGCCGGGCCCTCCGAGACCACAATCCGCACCGACACCACCGGCAAAACCAGCAGCAGTAGCAGCAGCAGCAGCAGCAGCAGCAGCGGCCGCTGATTTTCGCATGCATTAATTAAATACCGATCGACCCGGGTTGGGTCTGTTTTAGCTTCAATCCGGCGTCAAGCCCGATTGAAAATCGGTCATTCCAGCACGGGATTTCTTATACACCTTATCGATGGATTTCGTCCTGCTCAATAATAATTATGTTGAGGTTTGCATCGTTGGAAAGCAACCAAAAATTAAAAAAAAATATATATATATATATATATTCTAATGAACCCAAAGGTTCGTACTAGGTATAAAAAGTTATTATAACAATTGATCGTTATAATAATTTTTTAGAATCGCGAGAATAATTTTTTTTTTTTTTTTCGTTGCATTCCAAAGATGCAAACTTCAACACCACCAATAATATGGGATCGAGCACCAACATCTAACGCGAATTCGCGACATTTTTTCGACATGTCTTGAACATCGTCCGAAATCCTCACATCTCGTTGCTGAATCTTCTCCGCTTATCGATTCATCGGAAGAGAAAGGAAAAGCTTCCTCGGATTGTGGGGCAATTGGAACGACGCATTTTGAGTAAACAAAATTAAGAAAAATATAAAAACATTGTCAAACTTCCCCCGGTCTCCCAGGCTCCCACGTATATATGTACATCGATACCGGAAGTGGACAAAAACGAGTGCACGATATTAGCGGCAAGAGGAGGAAGCTTTTCGAAGCGGAAGAGGAAGCGAAGCTTCGGAAGCGGCTGGGTGCCAGCGGCTTTCGTAAATTTTCGAGCGAAAGCACTCCCGGCCAATTTCCAACAATTTTTTACTCCCCGCAACCTCGCGTCGTTGCGTCCAAGGTGAGTCGCTCTTATTTGGTTATATTATAACAAGTACCAAAGTGGTTCCTCCGGTAATAGAGGAGAGAGGTGCGCTCGACTGTACACGTTCGTAAGTAGCGGCGAGTTTGTCGCTGGCGATTCAATGGAGAGTGGAAAAAGTTATGTGCTATAACTTGTACATATATATATATCAAGTCGAACAGTCGCGGTGCGGCATCTCGCACGTAGAGAGAGAGAGAGAGAGGGAGAGAGAGAACTGAGAAGAGGCAGAGCCGAGAAGGACCTGGCTATAGGTCGCGGCCCTCGGGACCTCGGCAGCAGCGCGGCCATACTCCGCGTCTACCTCTATATACATGTATGCGTCATGCGCGCGCGTGTGTGTCTTCACATATATATAACAGTCAAAGCTGAAGAAGCAGCGACAGTGGCTGTATCACGCGCGGCCAGACCGACACGACTTCCTCGGGAGAGAGAGAGCGGCCCATCTCTTAAAAATAGAAACCTCTGGCCCTGTCCGGAACGAAACGTACGTATCCCATCTAAAAACACACCCGCGGTGCCTCGTGCGCGCTGCTGCATCGGGCGAACGAGAGAGGGAGAGAGGAGAGTCCGACCGACCGAATTGAATAATACAGAAGATTGATGCCGAAACGATTCGGCTTCGGATGGTTCGGCGCGTACATAGACGGATTCGCCGCTGTGCGCGGAGTTCATTCTGGTGACACTGCTTCTGCCACTGGTCGCCGAGCAGAAGACAAATGATGTTGAAGCCTGCATCGTTGGAATGCAATGAAAAAAAAAAAAAAAAAGAAAAATTATTCTAATGATTCGAAAATTTCTTTGGGTTCATTAAAAACATTTTTTTTATTTTTATGTTCGTTGCATTCCAACGATGCAAACTTCAACATAATGAAGACGATGGGTATGACGTCACGCCAAAGTGCATTTCCATCGCTGCACGAAAGACTCGTTGGTTGTCATTGGTCCATTTATACATTGCCTCTTTCTTTCTTTATTTCGCTGCGTCTCTTTCTCTTTGACATATACGAGCAATTTTTTCAAATATTGTCCGGGTCAGGCATTCGGGGGTCACGCGATTGGCCGAGAGCCTCGAGAAAGGTTAGACTCCAATTATAGAGAGTTGATAAAGTAAGCAGGATCGCGCCCATGACCGTTCCAACTTCATCGCAGGCTCGGCGAGGTTCGACGAGATTCGACGAGGTTCGACGACGCGAGATTCATAAGTTGCGACGATGGATGTCGTGACACGGTGTGTATACAGATTCTTGGCAAATGCCGAGCCGGAGTCGTGGATTTAGACGAGTTTTAATGGGTTACGTCTTTGGGCTTGTTGCAGATTGTGACACGTTGGAGGTAACTCTCTCGCGGTAACTCGGTTAACAGCTACGTCACCGCGCTTTTAGGTGGTACGAATGAGCTTTTTCAACCCGCAATTCCCCTTTCGCAGTCGTTGACGTCAGTGCGCTGCACCGTCTAAAGCGTCGTGCGAGGCGCGATGCGAATGTGAAAAAGGAAATACATAAAACGCGACTGCAACAGCAATTTCAACGTTGCATCGTTTCGTTTCCTTCAATTAAATGAAAGCATTGCATATTTATTAAATCAACGAAATACGTATTGACGGTTGACAATTTAACCCTAATCTTTAATAATGACTCCCCTTAATTTGCATTGTCGAATTAATGTCAGAATTTTTCCACGATTTATCGCCCGTTTAAATTGAAAACAATTGTTTTAATGAAAAAAAGGTAATTCATAAAGCGTTTCAAAAGCTGTAATAATCGTCGATGAAAAATGAAATGGTTTGACTGGCAGTGGCATTGTGAGGCCTCTTAAGAAGCTGTTGGTACGTTAATTCTCCGCGTGGCTTGCGCGAATAATCGAGCGGCAGTGTGGCTGATGCTGCGGAGAGACCGAGGATGCGCAACTCTATCGGATATTCGTCTGGAGGAATCGATAAAGGGCACGCGAGTCTAGTTCGCGGCGGCGGCGGCGGCGGCGGCAGCGAACGGTATATAGATACGTAGCACAGGTATATATGTGATACGTGTGTGTTTGTGTGTGTACGATAGGAAGCTGGAGCCCGAGAGCGTAGACGAAATCGAACCCAGGAAATTACGTGGCCCCCGGGTTTACGTAGCGAGGTCGGACCCAGCCTCTTCGCCAACCTCCCCCTCGTCCCACCGTCCAACCCAACGTTCCTGAATAATTCATTTTAATCGCGGCCACCAAATTTATCTCTCCTCTGCCTCGGCGCCGGAGTATGCAGCCTCGAAGTGCACGCGCCGAGGGCCCCGGAAGCATGAAACGCACATTAGACCGAACAAAGACGAACGGCTTCGGGATTTACCACTCGCTTATATACTTTCAGCCTCGGTAAACTGCGGCGCGCATCCCGATATTTGCATCGAGTCACTATCGACCGCAGTGACACACACAGATAGACACCAGAGGAGATTTCGGGATTTGCAAAGCAAATTCCCTCGAGCCACGATTGTTCGACTCAATTGTAGTAGTCATCGTTGAAATAATATGTCTTGTTCGCAGCGCCACTCTGTGGATTATACGGAAGTTAATAATGTAACGCTTCGAGCATAAAGTACACCCAAGGATCCAAAGTTTTTTGTTTCATTTTTCTTTTTTATTGTTGAATAAGATTTTTAACCGATGTTGTTTACTGGTGGCGAAGGGTATTGACAAAGGAACGGTCGATGAAAAACAAAATTTAAATTTACGTTTCGGCAGCTTGTCAGAAAAAATAATCGTTTTTTGCGTTTTTCTCCTCGATTTTTTTTATTTTTTGGACAAATCACGGTGCTATTCGGAATCAGCAGAAAATTTACTATCGGATAGAGTTTTCAGACTTAACGAAATCGAATTTTTTTTCTTCGCGAAAAACGGAAGGGGTTCCCCTTCTAAAAATATACGATTTTTGAGGGTCAACTTTAAAATTCTGCAAAAATCGAGAAATCGAAGTATCGCGTTTGCCATGCGGCATTCTCTTTGTCAAAGGGTTATCTTCCGAATGCAAAAAGAAAATCCAGATTTCATTGAGCCAAAAAAAAAATTGATAGCGATTTGAGTGAATTGCCAAAATTCGAAAAAAAGTGGAAAATCGTTTTTCGCGTTTTTGTCCTCGAATTTTCGATTTTCCGGGCAAACACCGGTAATTTTTGGAATCAACGGGAAATTTCCCATCGGATAGGCTTTTACAACTTCCTTAAATCGAAAAGACCAAGTTGGTTCGGTGGGTCTTGAAAAAAACCGCGCCAGAGTGTCGGGTGTGTCCTTCGCTGCTTTTCTCCGAACGGAAAGAAAGTACTAGCGTTGAAGATAAAATGTTATGGCAACGCTACCGAAGATGCCGAGCCTCAATTGTGTCGGTGACGAATCTGGAACGTAATATACGCGATTACTATCCAATCCTATTACACGCGACATAATCGGGAGGAAAAAAAACACACACACGGATCCGCTTTCTTTTTGCTTCGTGTACGTACGAACGTAGCAGCCGGTACACGCGAACCGTGAGAGAACTCGTCGAGGGCTGCATGCATGGAAAGCTCGACGGCCTCGACGGTGCGGGTTTTGTCCCAGCGATACCATTATGATGCGCGTTTCCATTTATAACGAGGGAAACGGGGACTGGTTGAGGAGTTCCTTCAACGCAGTACCATGCTGAGCCCACTTTCAAAGCCCAACACAATGTCTCTCCGTGAACTACACGGACGCACAACCACCCGACCAACCGACGACCGTACCACCACCGCCGCGACGGCTCTGTACACATTTTCTCACGGCTTTCCTTTATTCATCGTTCTTCCTATGAATGAATGCATTTATTTGTTTAAAACAAAAAAAAACATACGATTTTGTTTTTTATTTTTTTTTCTGCGCGGTATCGACATTTTGCGTGTACCACGAGTCCCGGTAACTTCGCAGTGAATAAAATTCATACATAAAAAAGACGACATTTGATAATTCAGTCGTTTTGTTAAAAAAAAAAAAATTAAAAAAAAAAACATTCTATCAACCGAATTTATTTTGTTATAAATCGTAAATTTTAGAATTTTAGATTCATTAGATATATATATATGTATATTTTTTATATATTTTTTGCGTTGGATATCAACGATGCAGACTTCAACATCATCTTTCGATAGATAGAGCCGATAGAAGACGCCCGGAGACAACCGAATTCGGCCTCGTTGACTCACGCGTAGAAATCCCTGAACGGTTTTAGAAAAGGCAATGCGACTCGCGACGCGCGACGAATCTCCGCGCGAAGTTTGTAATATAACGCGTATATAGAGAATGGCGACGGAGGGATTGGCAGTGCGCGGAACGGATCATCGACGCGTTGGGGGCCACACGGCGACGATGAAATTAGCGGGAGCGACACGGAGAGCCGGAGCGTACGCGATCTCACGCGGCGACAACACGAGCGCAGCCTCTACGGACACTTATTTGCGGTGGAATATACGAATAGGTGTCTCAAAGGCACCTTAGATAGTTGAGCAGCGTTGCGACAGTCATTAGCCCTGGCAGTCGGGTCTATTAGCGTTGCTCAACTGCGTCCCGACGCCTCGCGACTGCATATACCACTATTGCTCATGCTGCTGGTGCTGCTGCGGCTGCTGCTGTTTCGTCCGCTGCAGTCGTGACGACGCTCCTCGACAGATTCGCACAACGCGTTTCAAGGCTCGTGTGCAAGTGGAAGAAGACGCTTAGCAGGTACAGTGAACTCGCGCTAACTCAACGCTCTTGGGACTAGATTACCGCGATGCTATGACGCGCAGCTTGGCCCGGTGGATAAGTTCCGCAACTACGTTTAATTGGAAATTCGCGAAACGTTTGGGTTAGATGAAAATGAGAAACGCGAAACATGAATTTTCCGTGAATTTGTGCATCAATAACGTGTCAACAGATTCGAACTTGACTAACGTGCTGATTGCAATGCCACGTTAGGTTTGTCCGAGTTATCGACATAATGATGTTGTAGTTTGCATCGTTGGAATGCAACGAAAATTAAAAAAAAAAATATTCGAACGATTCTAAAAGGTTATTATAACGATTAATCGTTATAATAACTTTTTTTGTAACTCATGCACGTAATGTCGCACATTTCGTGCCCGCAAAGCGTGCGTGAGATCGCGTATTATGCTCATGTCAACGTAGATAATTTCACGTACGCCATCTAGTGCGTGAAGTTATCTCCATTATTTCACGCACACATTGACGTGCGTGAAACTATCTACAAGATGATCTCACGCACGCTTTGCAGGCACGAAGATGTGCGACATCACGTTGACATTCGTTACAAAAAGTAGTATGTGATACATGGGCGGCAAAGCGGCCACTCGATTTGGCGAGTGCGCCGCTTCCTAACCTCCGCGCGTAACGGCCGCTTTCTCGCCCTTGTATTACAAAGTACTATTATAGTCAGTATGATTTTCTGGGTTCATAAGATTTTTTTTTTTTTTTTCTAATTTTTGTTGCATTTTGGCGATGCAAACTTTAACATCATTTGACATACCGGTCAAATGACGAACCGGTGAAAGTGTTTTAGGATTTGGAAGATTTAGGCAACAAGTTACATTTAATTAATCGCCAACGTGGCAAACTTTTGTGTAGTTCAATGATTGGTAATTTGAGCATTGAGTCATTACGATTGACGCTGATCCACCGGAGCCTACTCCACGCGTGCACAGGTCGTTACCCCCCGAGCAGGTGACCGAGGGTGGGGTTAGTGCGTACGAAATACAAAACGTTGATGATCTCGATTCGGTCGACGCTAAGAATAGCTGGATCTTACTGAACTACTGGAAAGCGTTGAGTTAGAGAGAGTTCACTGTAACGCGAACATCAGCGCCAGAGAGACGACGACGCCGTTGCCACGGATACAGCGGAGCTTTGCTGCAGGAGCTAACCGCGCGACTTATCTCTTTTTTACAGTGTGTGCCACTATTTATTAATAGAAATCACGCACGACCCCCGAGACGGTCAGGGCCGAATATTCGCAATGTGCCCAGGCCAGTGGCGCTCCCTCTTGACGACCGACGATATCTTTTTCGCGGTAAGACCCGAGATATAGATTTTTCTCCCAACTACGATAAAACTTCAATTTTGAAGTATCGTAACTTCTATGTTTTTTGAGTTGAGTCTTTCTTTGGCTACACCTGTCGTCACTCTGAGTATAATTCTGGTGAGGCATAACGATAGGTGAGCTCCTCATTACGATAACGAAGTTGACCTTCGTACGTACAAAAAAGGATGATGTTGAAGTTTGCATCATTGGAATGCAACGAAAAGAAAAAATATATATATTCTAACGACTCTAAAATTATTCTAGCGATTCTAAAAAGTTAATATAACGATTAATCGTTGTAATAACTTTTTATACTCAATATACGATGCTTTTAGGTTCATTAGAATATTTTTGAATTTATTTTCGTTACTTTTCAACGATGCAAAATTAAACATAAGAAAAAATGGGACACCCTGTGTGATATGCAGAAGCTGTAATTAATTTGAAACTGCAATCCGAGAGAATCAAGACTGATGTCGAAGTGAAAAGTCACGGCCGAGTGAGTTCCGCTTGGATGGGCGGAACTCAAAGAGTGGGGAGGGGTGCAATATCGTAATTCGAAGCTCGCGCGTTGTATCTTCTCTCCTTTGGCAATGTATCGTTCTGCGAAAACGTATCGCGCGCTCGGTAGCTCGGAGCAGCCGCGGAAGCAGCGGCAGCAGCAGCAGCAGTAGCAGCGACGCGCTTCTGCTGCTACTGCTGCAAGCTGGGATCGTTATTAAACTGCGGAGTCGACAGCATTGTGGGCATATCCCGAGGGAAGAAAAGCACGTCGGAGCGCCGGTGGCGAGGTCGCCCTCCCACCAATGAACAAAGCCAGACGACGCGTCTGGCCGGGAGCGCGGATCGCGACGACGAGGTTTTCTCTCCTGCGAGAAGAGAGCAACGTGAACACATCGCTGCTCTACCCGCGCGCGGCGCGCGGCTCTCGGTCCGATTGTTCTCTCGCACGGCGATCCCCGAGAAACGAGCGAGAAACGAGAGAGAAAGAATTTACTCCTATCCGCGCGCTGCCCCGCGACCCGATCCTACGCTATCCCCCCAGTCACTCTGCCCGTTGTGCTACTACCTAATTACACCTTTATTACTATTCGCTCGCGGGCCAATTCGTTACGGGAGCGCGACTCGCGAGGGAATAACCGAGAAAATAAACCTCCTCCCGGCGACTCCGATGCAGGATGCACGAAGCGTGCTGCTTCTCCTGAAACCCGAGATACGTCGACGCGGATGCTGTAGGCTCATTGTCGGAATCGAGCTATTTTTTTCGCTCGGCTTATTTGTCTGTAAAAAAGAACATTCGAAATGATTCATTTCGTGTGGACTTGTCTTGTTTCATTTTTTTTCCTACGCTGTGAATATTGCAATTTCACGTGAATTATAATTATAATTTCTGTGATCAATTATTATATAATTTATATTTGTAAATAAAGACACTTATTTTTTAAGTCTTGACAAAATATTGTCGAGACTCGAATCAAAAATGTAAGTGTATGTTCGTGACCGTGCCGAGCAGCATCGGGACCGTCGTATAATAATTTACATGATAAATTATTACATAATTTATATTTATAAAATAAAGAGACTTATTTTTAAGTCCTGGCGAAATATTGTCGAGACTCGAAAAAAAACGAAAAATATAAGTGTAACGCGTCTCGAGGAGCATCGGGGGCGATTAATAAACTAGAATAATGCGGCAAAAGCTGTGCATTGTGCAAGGAGCTTCATAATAGAAAGGCACTGCTTACAAAAAGATAGAACGGTTGGGCGGGGGCTGCTGCTGTCTATACGCAAGCTGTCCGTTTGTTTCTCTCTCGTCGCGTCGACGGGCGCGTGGCAATACGTTACACGGGGGATGACCGAGAGTCGTAGGCGCGAAAGCTGCCACCGCCGCCCGCGAAACTCGAGAGACAGAGAAGGAGCGTCGTGTAACTCGATAAGTCGTGACTCAGCCGAAGTGAGACATACGGTATCTCGACGTACGTAACCTACTTAAGCCGCTATAACTACACCAACCCAGAAGAGGTGGACGTTGTTTCCACGTCAGATTTCGCGAGGATATCTGTCGTGGCTTGTTTATGAAATCACACGTGAGTTGCAGTATATCCGACCACGCATTGAACAACAACAAAAACGAAGAAAACTGTCTTACCGATCGTAAGCACGTTTTCGCGACGTAAATACTACGTATATTTTTTTTTGCTTTTTCTCTATTTATTTTCCTCTCCCCTGCTCCTCCCGAATTCTTTTCAGCTTTTCCCCGAGCGATGGTGAACCGCGTTCTACCAAATGTTGATTATGTTGAAGTTTGCATCGTTGGAAAGCAACGAAAAAAAAAAAAAAAAAAAAAAAAAAAAAAAAAAAAAAAAAAAAAAAAAATCTAATGAACCGAAAGGATCGTACTGGGTATAAAAAGTTATTATGACGATTGACAGTTATAATAACTTTATAGAATCGCTAGAATAATTTTAGAAACGTTAGAATAATTTTTTTTTTTGTCACCGAAGAAGCACGAGCAGTTTATACCGAGGCTGACGATCTCGTTTGCGTTTCTGGCGACGACACGAGCGAGCGTTTCATTGGAATACAGCGTTGGGAGTCCCCGGGCTCTTTTATTCGTTCCTGCCAAGCAGGAGAAGTCCCCGGTCCCCCATAGATTTCGAAGAGGAGAAGCGGCAGCAGCTTCCCCCGTGAAACAAATGGCAGACGAAGCTGGGATCTCGTTTCGGAAATGTTCGGAGGTACCCAGGGTTATCGCGGATGCCTTGGAGCTAGGCCCGGGAAAAAGAAGCGGTAAAGCTGAGCGAAGAGAAGCGAGTAAGTATGGCCTCCGCGAGGGTGCGGCGCGATTGCTGTACGGAGGATAAGGGGAGGGGAGGGCGGGACGCGACTCGATTGGACTTTCGAGGGTGGAAAGACCCTAGCCAGCCGAGATAGCCGCCGCCGCACGCACTGCGTAGAAACGAAGCAGCAGCAGCAGCCGCCACCCTTGCCACGGCGACAACGCGTCTGACTCTCCCCTCGCCCCCGGGCGAAACTGGGTCACCGTCTCACCGGACCGTCAGCCGCCTCCCCCTCCTCCTACTCGGACACGAGGCACGAATAATGCATTTTCCTTTCTTTTTCAGTTTTTTTTTTTTTTTTTGGGAAAACATTCGCTAAATATCTATTGATTTTTTTTGCCAGTCATTTGTTGTTTTTTGCCGCTTCTCGAGGGGGCAAATTGATTTAATAATCGTGAAAATTAAATGGTGAAGCGATCGCACTATTTTATCTTGACAAAAATTACCATAGGGCAATTTTACCCAGTTGGTTAGTTATTATATTATTGTTTCAATGAATTGTATGAAATGTGAATAAAATAAAAATAGACAACATGCGTTGTGACAAGTTATAATAGTGAGATATCGAATGTAAGGTATAGATAATTTTCCGTTCAATAATAAAATAGGGCGTTCGATGATGCGGCTACTGAGTCAGCCGCAGTCTTGTGAGAAATATATTATTGTATTATTGTGGTGACGAGACGTCAATGGTTTTGCGATTATTAGCCGATTGATGAAGAAGCATGCAGGATGATCGATGGATACACAAGAAGCAGCGGTAAACATATTTCGAGGGTTATTGCCTCGGATACGTTCGGATAGCAAAAGGTAGAAGAAATTTAATAAATGGAGATACTACACTTATAACGACTGACGGTAGCCGCACCAATCGGTAGGTGGTGCACTACGTTTAACAACGTCGTATCGTTTTAGAAGAAATATTGAATAATTATAGAACTGGGTTTTACAATATACATTCTGATCCATCGTAGCATATTTTGAATACCATCAATTTGCCAAACTTTAAAAACTGTGCTTAAAAATCTTTGTTTCTTCCGGTCCAACACATATTGTTTATCAATGACAATCGAATGGATATCGATGTATTAAAGAAACGTGGGGGTTGGTTCGATATATGCGAACGGAGCACCGATTGGCGTTACGAGTAGTCAGAGCTTCAAGGTATGCGGTACAGTTAAAAATTTAAAGGAGTTACTGCGTGTAAATATGTTGATTGCGGGCGCCCGAGCCGGCCCACGTGACCGGCTGGAGCACCAGAGACGGCTGTCGAATTATTCATCTCCTCGAAGGGAGCATTCGCATTGTTACGACCGCAATAACCAGTGTAACGACCGTTTAACGAAGAGAATTACTAATAAGTAATTACAAAGGCAACTGCGCGGGTAGTACGTCAAAAGTTTTACTTTAATCGCTAAAGGTTTTTTCGAGAAATAAGCAAAATAAGGTATGAATTGCTTTGTACGGTTTTCAACAGATGTGGCAATTGAAAATTTACTCAACGAGCTCTATATGTTCCTAAGGGGAAAAGCTGCAAATTTACCAATAGCACTGGCTAATTATTTTCACGTACTCATTATAAGACTAGTGAGAATTCACCAATCCTATAAGCGAATACGAGAAGCGACCACGTGTGACCATTGGAACGTTTTAAGAAATTATTAATTCTATAATTAAAGATGCAATGTTTATTCAGAATTAGACTTGCAATATATAATAGGAATATAGTATGGAAGATGTTGTGCCGAAACGCGCATAAAAAAATATGTTGACCTGACGACGCCGACGGCTGACAATTTTTGTCCGCTGCGCCTTCAACGCAAACTTGGTGTTTTGTGATTCTTACAATGAACATCACTCTATCCCGATGAGTTGAGCAAACAGACAAAACTGTTAACCGCTCCAATAGTCACAAGCGCGATTGGGTATAAAAATAATCAGTCTAAAAAATACCCAGAACCGATCGACGAATCGATGAATCCTGTTTGTTCGAATTTCGACAACAAAACGATTCAGTTGCATAAGCAAAAGAATTTCCTTCGGTCCCATCGTAGGGGTCGTATCGACATCAAGAGATACCGTCACGCGCGAGACGTGGCGACAAATTCGATGGTGCGAATACTCGGGAGAGAAGAAAAGCGCAACGGAATTGTTTTGATGTGAAATCCGAAGGCGCGACGTGGGGGGGGGGGGGGGGTTGCCCCGTCGCGAGGGGGCGGGGGGTGGGATCGGATATACTTACGAGGATACGTCCTGTGGTGGTTTGACCGGAAATGAGCTCGCCAGCCCAGTCCTTGGCCTCGGTCATAAAGGTCCCCTCGAACTCCTTGCCCTGGCGGGCGGCCTTCTGCTCTTTTTGCTTGGGGTCATTTGGAGCGAATTCGGGCTCCTTGCGACACCAGAGGAAGGCGAACGCCCGCCAGAGCAAGACGATCAGCAGCCCGGCGAGGAAGGTGAAGATGCTCGAGAGTACGAAGCACCACCATTTCCGTTCCAGGAGGCAGTCGTCTACCGGAGGCTGCTCGGTCGTCTCGTCGCACGTCATTCCGGCAGATCTCTGCCCCCGGATCGCACATTCACCGGCCCCGTCTGCCAGCCACACGACGCGTTACGCGCTTTACGCGGCGATGATGCCTCATAATTTCGGGGAGAGCGCGGCACGTGCCGAGCGGCAGCTCCCCGGCCGCCGCACCCGCTGCTGCCACCGCGACGATGACGACGGCGACGACGACGACGACGACCTTCTTTTCTTCTCAATCCTCCTCCCCTCCTGCTGATACCTATCCCTTACGTTATAATCACCTTTTGCTAACCCCAATTCTACGTTTACTTATCTTCTCTCGCGTTCTACTTCTCAAACAAACAAAATTGCACTCTCCTCGCACTCGATTTTTCACTTTTTTCTTCTATCTGCTGCCGCTAATTTTATTATTTTTATTACTTTTGTATTTTTATTCTTTTTTTTTACTCCTACTGTATCGTTATTACGGCTATTATTATTTCATAATTATTATATTTATCTTTATCGCGAAGAATGTTATTATTATTTAATAATATCACTTTAATATATTCCTTCGTTACGACAGATCCTCGATCGACGCTATTCGCCGCGATGTTTCACGGTACCAGGAGCGCGGCGAGCACTTTTCGGTCGACCCGCACCGCGGCATTCGCGAACGACGTTTCAGCGACGCGTCGTGTCCGCACTTGCTGCTGCTGCTGCTGCTGCTGTGGCGGCGGCGGCGGCTTCGGCGGCGGTGGTCGTCGTTGCCGCTCGCTTCGCACGAGATCCTCGCTACGACAACATCGAACGACGGAAACGACGTTCTTCTCGGGCCAGGAAGAAAGTCGAGCTCGCCGTCTAGAGCGACGGTAGTATCGATGACGATGATAATAATAATAACGTTGCCGCTGGTGCCGCTGCTGCGAGCGTCGTGGCCGTTGCCGTCGGGCTTCAACGGTCAACGTCGACGCGCAGGAGAAGCTTCGACGACAAACTCGCGTAACGTACAGCGCGTGGCGATGATAAGCTCGACCGCTCGCGACTGAACGGCTCGAGGAGCCCTCCACTGCTGTCTCACGATTCGCGGTACGACGCGCGACGCGCTTCTTTGTCCTCCTCTTCGTCCTCCTCTGCGTCCTCCGCGTCCTCTTCGTCCACAATTCGACCGGACCCGAAGCACCGCACTACGGATAGTCCGATCTGGCCGCGGCAATCAAATCGCATCGGCCAATCACGGCTGGTGTTGTGTACTAACGCGAGGAGCCCGGGAGCCCCGAACGGCCACTAGCACAGCCACTGCCACCACTGCCACCACCAGCACAACCACCACCACCACCACCACCACCAGCACCACCACCGCCGGCGGCAGGACCAAGGCAACGAGGCTTTGTCATGCAGGTAGCAGCCGCGAAACTACCGATACGACGAACGATACTCCTTCGACACGAGCCGTCACGGAGAAACAGATTGTGAGTGAGAGAGAGAGAGGGAGAGAGTAGGGAGAGAGCGAAAACAGCTGCCTACTTGCGGGGGGCCTCCCTTCTCCCGATAGTCTCTCAGTATCTCTCGCGTCTCACGAGAAGCAGAACTGTACGAGGCTTTCTTGTTGTTTCGCCTCTCTCACTCTCTCTCCCTCTCTCTCGCGAGCGCGCGGTCACTTCTTATTTCTCGTTGCTCTGCGTGCGCCTTTCCGTGTGTTTTCCGTGCCTCCTTCGCTCTCCCCTTTCCGCGGGCTGCCAGTCTTTCGGGTTCCTCTTTACGGTTGCGTCTTCTTCTTTTCAAATATATATTTACATCGGGCTAGTCACTCACTCGGTCTCGGTGCGACTCTCGCGCGTCTCTCTCTCTCTCTTTCTCTCTCTCTCTCTCTCTCTCTCTCTCTCTGTGGCTGTTCACCCTCTTCCCGATCACGACGCCGATCTGTCTCTGTCGCCCGCGGACACGCGCGACGCGGAAACGCGAAAGCGTCACACGTCGTGTTACTCTTCCTTCGTGTTACTCTTCTCGCGTTCCGCCGTTTTCCGCGTTAGCCTCTCTAACCCCCTTTGCTTTATTCGCGCGGTCGCCACCACCGTGTCGCGAACCAACACCTCTGCGACGACGACGACGGAGAGCACGACGACCACCAAGTGATCCCGACCGAGACCATACCACACTACTCTGCGGCAATCAATACGCAACAATGGACCGGGACCAATGAGCTCGGAGCTTTTCCTGACGTAGAGACGCGCGCCCTCTCTAACAGCGCGCGCGGCCTCCGAGCGCCAGCTTTCCCCCTCCCTTTCTCCCACCCGCCGCCGCTGCTGCTACCGCTCCCCCCACCTCACCACCGCTCCTATCGCCGCGGCGCTGCCCTCGCGAGAGGACCGCGCGCGCTCCCCCGAGTTTCGTGCTTTCACGGTTAGGTGCGCCCTCTCCAACGCGTGCGCGGCCTCCGAGCTTCTCCCTCCCCCCCCCCCCCCCCCCCCCCAGTCCGCCCAACCGCCGCGGCGCTGCCCTCGCGAGAGGACCGCGCGCTGCGCGCTCCCCCGAGTTCCGTGCTTTCACGGTGAGACGCGCCGAGGCCGAGCAGCGCGACTGCGCCGACCATGTCAATCGCCAGGGGCGGCTGTGAGGCACCGCAATTTCCCATCGTTGCGTTTCCCCCCCCCGCTACTCGAATCGATTATCTTCTTTCGCGGATCTAGCCCATCGCGAGTATATTCACGCGGCGAGTGCTTTGCGAATGACGGAAGAGCCGTTTGCGAGCGTGCGAACAACCGAGGGTTATTTGTATTTCAGTTCCCGGGCACCTCGAAACGGTCGAGCCGGTTCTGCAGACATTCGCGCACCGAGAAACGGAGCTTTTGGCCCGCGCCGGCGTTTTTGCTCCTCTAGACCTCGGGTTGAAGCCACTCCGGGAGGAATTAGACGCGTTTGAAAACGTCGCATTTTGGCGCGAAGAATTTAGTTGACGGGTATTGATACGTTTGATGCAAAATATTGGATGGTTTAGAACTATACATTTGTAATCATATATTGAAAAATACATCGAAACTATAAATTTTATGTTTATGAAATATGCGTATAATTCACACTTGACGTGTGTCAAGTTTTTGTTATATTTTAGCAGATCATGTTTCAAAATGTTTTCATATCATCGTGATTGGATTGAGACCATTTCGCGCTTGGATATGGCGCCATCTTTCAGGCTCCTGCCGTAAACTATCGGCTATTGATAAATAATCACGAATTAATGCTTTGCTTTTGCGTTCACCGCGTAGAAGTTGACCCAGTGACCTATGGATCTTGGGTGGACTCTGTAGAGACCGGGTTACGACAAAAACGGCGGGGAGAAAAAGCCGCATCGGTGTATCAGCGGGAGTCGAAGCGAGCGTCTGCGTGCGAGCAGAGACGGAAAACCCGCCGTGCCAGTGGCCGAGTGTTCGCGCCCCGGCGTTCGAGTCACCAGTTCGGTGCGCTTGCACTCGCGCTCATACCCCTCTCCCGCCCCGCCAGCACCCCCGGGCGGCGAGCAGCGCCGCGTTATAGGCGAGCTTGTGTACTACACCGAGACTCGATATGCCGCAGTTTCAACCTGCGCTATTTCGACCATCCGAGGATACTACCGTGGCTCCCCTGCGCCGTACTTTCAGCTCGTGGGAAGCGCAAGCTGACCGCACAAGAGCTACGTGGCCACTGCGTCGAATCTTACTCGCCACTGTAACTCCCAGCGATTTTATCTTGTCGTAGTACTTTTTAAGCCGCATTTATAATTAAAGCGACTTCCAACGATGATTGTTGAAAGCACCAACTGACTGTTGGAGCTATCACGTGGCCTCTGGCTAGAAAATCCTGCCGAGAGCTGCGATATTATCTTATTCGTAAAACTTGTTTAACCGTTATGTTAATTCAAATGTCTAATTTTTGAACTGTAAAACGGTGGCCTTGTTGCCTCATTGATAAAACGTTAGATATTGTTATTGCGAATTAAAGGGTTGCGAAAGATAAGCATACATAAAATATTAGATACCGAATTAGTAGTCCCGAAATAAATTTGGTAGAAATCATCGAGACGTTGGATATTTCACAGCAAACGCGCGGGTCAATACTCGTGTTTGACATCGATAAAAATCGATAAAGTGGACAATTTGAGTAGCGCGAAGCGGAACGCGCGAGCAGGATCCTCGCGGCACGGCCTTCCGACCGCGAGTGATGACCTCAGCGTGCACCTGACCACCTGACCTCGTGGGTCTCCGAGCGCCATTGACGTCACCGGTTGCCCGGCAACCCTAACGCGTTGCCACCTTACCCTCCGCTCCGCCCCATTAACCATTACCCCCGTTACCGCGGAATCGCTTAATCCCCTCTCCATATCCTTTGCGCTCTCTTTTTCCATCCCCTCCAAACCCCTCGACTTAACCGTACCAATCGTGTCTCTTGCCTCGCTGCATTACCGACCGACCGTGGCGAGATTCCCACTCGCAAACATTCAGCACGATTTCCACGTATTTTTCAGTGAATGTTCGGCGCTTGATTCGCAACGCGCTGTCCTGGATGTCCCACGCAACAACGCGTTGTTTGTAGTTATTTCGCCGGATTCGGATTCAACAACAATATAACCGCCTTTTTTTTCGATCGGGTCGCTCTTGTTTACCGATTTGAGCCAAAAATGTCCGATGAAAAAAGCGAAAGGTACGAAATCTGCGTTCTCGAATGAAATACGATGAGAAAGCTGACGTTGCGAAGCTACGATGCGAATTATATCGGTGTCGGAATTACGAGTCCATGAATCGAGGTTACAATTGGATGAACGATTGAAAAGGTTTTCGAGATCATTCACAGAGATTGATTTTTCAGCACGGTGGAAAAAACAGATGGTTCGGACGGCAATTCCGTCGACGAGAAAATAAAGATGAAGGTCGAGGACCGCGGAAAGACGAAATTCAAGTCTGACGACAGTGGGGAAAAATTGAACGGACGCGGAAACAACAGCGATAATACGAATTGTTATTGGTAATTAACGATGCAAAAAGAGAGTCTCTTAGAGAGAAAGAGAGGTCAATATTTTACTCACATCTGTTGTATTTTTCGTTTCAGCGGGAAAGACAGAAATTTGACGATAGCGGAACTCTTGTGCGCAAGTTGTTCTCGCTGGTTCCACGAGTCCTGCATTGGATATCAGCTTGGAAAATTGGTTCCTTTCATGATGAACTATGTTTTCATGTGCAAAAACTGCTCGCCAACTGGATTGGAGAGTTTCAGAAAAAATCAAGCACGTAAGGATGCAAACTTTAGAGATTGCTACAATTTCCTAAAATCTTTTGTGATTTTCTTAATTTCAGTGTTTCAAATCATTTTCAGCTTTTCCTCAGATGTGTGTCACAGCTATAGCAAATCTGCTGCAAACCGGCCAGAAAGAGCCGCAGCAGCAAATGTTTCATAAGGATAAAGATATTATTCCTTTCATAGAACTGCATTGGGAGAGTATGACTACAATGCCGCGCAGAGTTACTCAATCCTGGCACGCAACGGCAAGTGGCAGATACAATTGTATCCATTCCATTCCTTTTTCCCTTTTTTCTTATGAATCTTAATATATTATGTTTATTGTTTATTGGTTTAAATAAGTATTCGGCGGATAATGTCAAAAACACTTTTTGTTATTTTTTCTTTTTTGATCAACAGATTCACAGAGCACTTCTGAAAGACGTGGGGACTTTATTTACAATGGATGAAAACAATACCGATGGTCAATTGTTCGGTTTAACGACACCAGATTTAGTGTTAATCAAACCAAACTACGAAGCGATGATCAAAGGAGGACATCTGAAGATCACGGAAATGGGGATTCAACATGTCGGTAAGAAATACTTTGTTGCAATAATGTCGCGCTACTTTCAATCAGAATAGACTCATACATACATACATACATACGGAACAATCGTTATTATAAACTCGTAAGTCATTCAAATGTATGGGAAAATAAAGAATAACTGTTTGAAAATAGCGGACGGCGCGAAACCCCGGCTGGTTATTATCTTATCACAGTCTGTGCTATATCTGTCGCGTATCGGTTATTATCGCTCGACGCACTTTCTCAATCATAGTAATGTAAAGGCGAACTAATGTCCAAACCAGGTACGTCGCGTGCTTGTTGAGAATCTTTATGCTGCAACGCGATTACGAGTTGTGTCAATAACGACGGATTCCACGTACAATGCGCGTCGTGCACGTGGATAACCATTGTTCTTGACCAAGTTTGTTTTGTTTTGTTTCACGGTAATACAGTGCCATTGCCGAGCGGCATTCGCGGGCGCAATGCAAAGCGCAAATTCCCCGGCGAAGGCACCGGCGCGGGGCCGGGAAAGAAGGGTCGGGGCTCCGATATGTCGACACCGAAATTGCCGGCCCACGGCTATCCCCTCGAGCATCCTTTCAACAAAGATGGCTATCGGTATATTCTTGCCGAACCGGATCCTCACGCGCCTTTCAGACAGGTCAGTTCTTTCTGCATCTCTCGCAATGAGATTGCAACCGCTATTCGGAAATTCAATACTTTGATATTAATTATTATTATTGTAGGAATTTGACGAAAGCAGCGACTGGGCTGGTAAACCGATTCCCGGTTGGTTGTACAGAGCACTGAGTCCCAGCACCGTACTACTCGCCCTCCACGATCGCGCGCCGCAGCTTCGCGTTTCGGAAGACCGTCTCGCCGTTACGGGAGACAAAGGATATTGCATGATCAGAGCTACTCACTGTGAGCAACTTAAATTTCATTGGCCGAGAATTCATATTTCAGCCGACGTCCATGTTAATTGTCATTTAAATATGATTGATTAGGCGTAAGTCGAGGCACGTGGTATTGGGAAGCGACGATCGAAGAAATGCCCGAAGGGTCCGCCACTCGGTTGGGCTGGGGACAGGAATATTCCAACTTGCAGGCGCCGCTTGGTTACGACAAATTTGGTTATTCTTGGAGATCAAGGTTCGTCGATTTTATCGTTCGTGTTTTGCAGACCGTGATCTATAAATAAATCGTTGGAACGCGTTAAAAATGTTTGCAATAAATGTACCAATACTATTTGACTCGCTGCAACAGGAAGGGGACGAGATTTCACGAAAGTCGTGGAAAACATTACAGCCCGAGTTACGGAGAAGGCGATACTCTAGGATTTCTTATAATCTTACCGGACACGCACGACGCCTCCCACATTCCCAACACTTACAAAGACCGAGTGAGCATAAAGCTTATAAAAAACGCGGTGATTGCTGATAGACAAATACTTTGCCGATACTAACGTCACACTTCTTGCAGCCTCTCGTGAAATTTAAGAGCCACCTCTATTATGAGGAGAAGGACCAAGTCCCGGAGGCTCTGAAGGCCCTGAAGTCACTGGCTGGCAGCAAAATAGTTTTTTACAAAAACGGCGTTTCCCAAGGCGACGCATTCATCGACATCAATCGAGGCGCTTACTTTCCGACGGTCTCGATTCACAAAAGCGCCACGGTTTCCGTGAATTTCGGGCCAAATTTCAAGTGCGCGCCCAGCGATGTACCACATCGAGGTGTAAGTATTGCAGTTGCAAGTTATTTGATTTTTATTTCGTATCATACCTTTCGATATTCTGCGTCAAAACGATGCTTCGTTCGTTGATAGAAATGTCTGTAAATTGCCTTAGGTAAATGTTCTTCGTACTAATCGTATTTGGCTTCGGCAGATGCACGAGAAAGCCGAGGAGGCGATGGCGGAACAATCGATGGCCGACATGCTCTATCTTTCCGAGAACGAGGGAAAGCTCAGACTAGACACATTCTCCTTATGACATTAAGATATCTTTTTATTTACAAACTATTATCCATCAGTTTCCCAATTTTTGCGAGGTCTGTAACGCAAATTTTTCGAATCGAAACGCGAAAAAAATATATTGTACATTGGTTTTACATTTTTTAGCTCGTAAATTGTGTCCCTTGTTATCTGCCGAAACCACCCCTGCAGGCTGGACTGGAAGTCACGGTCTTGTTACTTTCCTCCCACTGAGAGCGAGTTTTTGCCTGTAGAATAATATTTAATCATTTGGCGAGTTACTTTATGACTCTAATTAAACTAGAGTCCTGAAATTGCGTACGAAAAAAAAACGGTATAAAAGGCGGCCTCACCACTATTGATAAAGCATGTACTCCAGACTGTAGCTCTTGCTGGAGCAATTCGTTGACCATTCTGTGCCTCTGCAGGATTGAAAATAACATCAGTTGGTATTAAACATTAAACAAAAGGATCACGGGACTAATAAAAACAAGGCATCTTACCTTGATCAGAGGTTGATCGTCAAATTTGTCAGAAATTACTATCACCTTGAAATGAGTTTCGGACCCTTTGGGCACATTATGCATGTAAGATTCGTTCAAGACGTCCAGATGATGCGGACTCAGAGCTTCCGACAATTTTTTTCGTATTGAATTTTCGATCGGTTTTTGGTCCTTTAAATTGCTCATCTTGCGGCAGGATTTGACAACACGCCAGAGACCTGCGAGATTCGTAAACGACTTGATATTGCGATACCATTTCTAACCTCGAATACGGTTGATATGTCGAAATTTACAAAAATTCAAGGAGAAAGAAATGAATAAAACCTGTTACCTCGTTTAGTGAGATTCGACCAGCTATACATGTGGTATCGCACTCGTGACTTGCAAAGAGGACAAATTGAAATTCGAGAGAATTCGAGTAGAACTTGCTTGACGGTTGACAGCCTACGACCAATCGCACTTGTTGGCTTCCTATTTCCACGGCGCATTTCTTGTGCGCACATTACGGCTTAATTAGGTTCCTTTAAATATATTACAGGCGGCGGTCAGCGTCACGAGGAATGATGAAATCACGAAATAATCTGTTCGTATCGATTATTCTTTATTTTATAAGCAATGTGATTACCCACGATCATTATACAGAGTGATCACAAGAGTATCAAATAAGATTAAGTGTAATTTTTGACGAAAGTCGTGGTCGGACATTTTTCATTTTTTCTCCTTCTCCTTGTCCTGGCCCTTGTCCTTGTTTTGCTGCAAGGAACTGACGGCTTGGCGGACGGCTTCCGATTGCGGATCGACGCCGGGTAGACTCTCGAGAACTGTCTGAAGGAATGTGGGGTCGGACATAACTGCTGCGTAATCATCCTCAACCTCCATGGCTTCCTCCTTGTGCGATTCAAAATCCTCTGTTCGATGAAAAAGGGAGACAAAAAG
The DNA here is from genome assembly GCA_964034905.1 of Itoplectis maculator. Lineage (NCBI taxonomy): Eukaryota > Metazoa > Arthropoda > Insecta > Hymenoptera > Ichneumonidae > Itoplectis > Itoplectis maculator. Next base: position 6,807,786 of record OZ035861.1, read on the forward strand.
TTATCAATTTGATCGGATAATTTCATGGTTTGTCACATAGTCGTAGTCTCTTGAAATTTTACAACGGAAAATTTAAGAGAAATTACTCCAATTGAATGAATAGTTAACGTACGTTGATCCTGCATGGACATTTGCATAGCGAATGCGATCTGCTCCTCCTCAGTCATGTTGCCGAAATCGGGAACGTTGTCGGTGCTAGGAGGACTGGCTTCCGGGGCAGAAACGCTTTCCTCAGCCCCTCCGAGTGACATCGCGAGCGCGCGTTCCAACATCGATTCCTCATTCGGTGCCTCTTTGATCGTTTCCGGTTTGGCCGGAGCAGCCTCCGTCGCTTGAGCGCGTCGCGCCTCATCCTCCTGTCTCTGGCGTTGCTCTTCCATGGAAACACGCAAAGCCTGTTCGACAAATAAACTCGTTAACAAAATAAGAGCTTTTTCGCGTTTCATTCTCAGCGTCCTGGTCATTTGTTAAAATCGGAATCGTTCGACTCTGCATTGTCGGTGAAATTGAATAAAAATCGTACCAATGCCAATTCGGGATCTTCGTTAGGATCTACGCCAAATTCGAAGGCCGCGCCGCCCATTCCCGCTGCGCCCATTCCGTCCTCTCCTTGGATTATCGGCGAGGAAATTAACGCGTCGGAGAGATGGGGCCCGGGCGGAACAGTCACAAGATGACTTCCGGTGCCGTCCTTTCCATTCAGGGCATTGATGAATGCCGTTAATACGTCGTTGTTGATCGTCTCCTCGCCGAAACTTATTATGTCGACGTTTACTTTTTCCTTCTTTAGGCGCTTAGCTAATTTCACTAGTTCCTTCTCGTCCACTTGAACGGGACTTCCCACAAACGCTACGATACGCATCTTGTGATTTTTTCCTTGGCGATGTTTTAGAGCCAACTGTAAGAAAACAATTTTTATAACATCTTTTCATGTGAATGTCAGCGGAGTGGTAGAAAAGCTATTGAATTGTACGTACATGAGCGATCCTAATTCCGGTGATGAGACTTAGATTGCCGTTAGGTTGAACCTGATGGAGTTTGGACAGAATTCTGCCCACGTCGATGGTCAACGTGGCCAGTACCTCCACACTGGAAGAAGCGTCAGACCTAATTTTAATCAAACATCTCTTATAATCCTTTGCTCTGTTCTCGTCTTCTCTGATACATACTTTGCCAGAGTTATGAGTCCAACATTGTTCTCTGGATTGGATCGCGTCTTCGAGTGGCAAACTAAATTAACAGCATCCTGTTGAGCCTGCAGACGAGTCGGCAAAAAATCTCCATTTCTCATATAGTCGCTGTTGTCGACACTGTTGAATAAAAATACACCGATTGAATGATGTCAGAAAAGTTTGAAATTCTTCGAGATAACCTCAAAAAAATTCCGCAAGTTTCTTCGTTTCCAAATTAAATATCGTTTGCCAAAATTTGAAAGCAGTTTTCCCCCTAAGACGATTCGTGACTCGAGTAACGAATTTTCTAAGAATCACGAACAAACGTGAATTAAAAACGATGGTGACAGGAAATTTCGAAATATTCGAATGACCCGGAAAATTCGATCCCACTCATTTAGCTCTATTTTTCCATCATCCTTCGCAGTCTGCCTGTGCATTAAAATCGAGATTATCCGACAAAATCAACAGCAGTTGACAGCCGAGAAATCTCTGGAAGCCGCTTTTATGTTGACACGAAGCCATTCAACTTTGCATTGTCACTCCGCCGAATAATCGTCGAAAAAAAATGATAATTCGAGCGGCAGCTGAGATCGCGCGGCGGCCGATTCGATAGTGAAATCGGAAGCAGGAGCAACGAGAGTATAGTCTACATGGCGATTAGTCAATGAAAAACGTGCAAATGGTCGAAAAATTGATGAAATATCGGTGCGTCTCACCATATCATAGTACTCTCGAGAACCATCTTGGATTCACTGGTTGCGACTTGTCGTGAGCAGTGGTGAGTCCGCAAACTCCGCAGCACTGAACGCACTGAACTGACTGAACCGAAACGCACCGGCCGAACCGCCCAAATCGTTGTTTTCACGACCGTTGTTCACTGTTTCGGCCGTTGCTACAACGCATCGGCTACGCTGACGTCGCGGCGTTCGCTCGTTGTTTTTGCGGATTTGTCATGGCAGTACGCAACATGTGCTCACGTGTTTCCCGTAAAATCGTCTCTGTGCAGTGATTTCCTCACGATTCCCTCGAGTGTCAACCGGCGATGAGAATTGTCCGATGGATTTGAGCGGTTTATCTCGGTGAGGACACGATTTCTGGCCTCACAATTTATTGAAACCTCTGCGCGCGAAATTTATTACTCGGAACGATTTTCGGCATCTCTCTACACCGCTGCTCTTGCATCAGCAGTGGAACGTAAACAATGTGACAAAAGCAGGCGAAACACGTGCCTTCCACTGCATTGTCTCTTCATCATACATATATCGTTTTGTACTTATCAATCAAATAACAATAATAATAATAATAAAACATTTATCTTAATCACTGACAATATTTTGATCTGCTTCAGAGAAGAAAAATAGAAGAACCATCGATGAAGTATGTTAATGTTCTGTCCGACTTGCGGTAATGTGCTTCGGGTGGAGGAGGGCCAACAGGGTTTACGATTCGCGTGCAACACTTGCCCCTACATATTCAACATAGCGCGGAAAGTGAGCAGCCGCACGTACCCCAAGCTGAAGGAGGTGGACGACGTACTGGGTGGAAGCGCCGCCTGGGAAAACGTGGACGCGACCGATGAGCGGTGTCCAAAGTGTGCTCATCCGCGTGCATATTTTATGCAGATACAGACAAGATCGGCGGACGAGCCTATGACAACATTTTACAAATGTTGCAACGGTCAGTGTGGTCACAATTGGCGAGACTAGGCGGATGTCGAGGTACTTCTCGTTTTTCACAACGGCCGCTAAGAGGTGAAATGAAAACGCACGTGTCGGTCAATTTTCCTGGTCCCATAAAAACACTGAAGGATCAGATGGCCGAGACTTTGGAGATTTTGCCGCCGGACGAGAAACACTGGTTCTCCGGGGGCAAAAGGAGCGCTGCCATCGCCATGAATATTTTGCGAAAAAACGAAATAATCGCGGTGCCGACAGACACGATTTACGGTCTTGCCGGCCTGGCCCAGAGCAACGAATCCATCGAAAAAATTTACGCTCTAAAGGGTCGCGACAAAGCAAAACCTTTGGCTATTACCCTCAGCAGCGTGAAAGAGATTGACGATTGGGCGGAAATCGATCATCTGCCGTATCGACTGCTCCTTGATCTGTTGCCCGGTCCCGTGACCGTCGTGTTGAAGCGCAAGGGACAACTCAATCGCGCCCTTAATCCCGGTCACGAGAGCGTCGGGATACGGGTACCGCGTTCCACGTTCATCCGACAAGTATGCAAACTCATCGGCGAGCCTCTCGCTCTGACCAGCGCCAATTTCAGCAACGAGCCGAGCACTCTTCATCCCGACGAGTTTTCGCTTCTGTGGCCTCATTTGGGAGCTATTTTTTACAACATACCGAAAAAGGATAATATACACGACGCCCGAAGACTCGGATCAACCGTGGTAGACCTGACGGTCCCAGGAAAATTCAAGATAATCCGCGAGGGCTCGAGATACAGTGACGATGTTTCTATTCTTCGACGTTATCTAATGCCACTGGAACTCGGAGAAAACGAAAATTCGCTTAATGACAAAATCGCAGCGCGTGAGTCGCAGTGACAATAATTTTGATTTTTCAATTGGTCGTATCTTGTAAGAAAAACTTTCCTTTCTTTATATTGACCAAGACGAAAAATGTGCGAGTGAAGTCGGTTATCACCTGGCGTTGAAGAAATGAGCTGTTACATATAAAATATACTGTATCGAAATATAGTACTAATCTCTTTGAAAGTTCCGAGTATTTTTTAAATAGATTTTATAAGAAACTATTGCCAGAATCGACGATTGGGAATGTGGATGTTCAATTGAAAAAGCTGCATTCAACAGTATGGCTCATAGCTTATTTATTCTCTATAATAATGTGGTGTGCGTATATGTGGGGCTATGTGCGGGGGAAAATTAATATACAATTTTATGTTTCTCGGGAAACATTACGCGGGGAAGATACAATGATAACTACATGCTTGTTTTTCTTTTGTTTTCTCGACGAAGGCGTTCCGTTAAGACAGTAATTTTCTCCATGAGAATAAGAACGATGATTGCGCTCAGCCATTAGTACAAATTTAATCGAGTCCTAAGGCGAAACACCGTCGCCGTTTATAATATTCATCAGTCTATGCGTGATGATAAATTCGTTAATGCCAACCGCAGAATCCTCCGCACGCGGGAGGAGCAAACACATTCGTTGTACCCGAGACGCGCAGTCGCGGGGTACAACGACGATTGAGTATATCATAGTTTATCAGTGCTCATATTTAATATTGTCCTGTTGACGAGATACGTATCACATGAAATTCTTGCAAAATACCTAGAAAAACTTAATCGATTAGGGCTCCAGACTTTCTACAATCGACGGCTCGCGAATCATATCAGGGATGTGAGAACCGTGTGTTCCCGTCGACACCTCAATTCAACGACATTTACAATTGATATGCATAAAAAACGAAATGCATCTAATTCGTCCTTCGTTGCGTAACGATGATTTTTATGAAATAAAAAGCGTTCATTCGTAAAAACAAAATCATTCGTTACTAGTTGATGGAACGGTGAGAAATTTCTCTGAGATTATAACGAATGAGTGTAATGGCCAGGTGGAGAGTTTGGGGGGGAAGTGTAGGCATTGGCATTGCGGATGGACTCACGAAGTATCGAAGAGAGAAAATATATCAGACAGAGTATCCGCATATATTAAGGCCGAATTTATATTCGCAAGGTTCAACTTCCGTAGCATCTTAAAGTAGATCTTTATTTTCTTGCTCCAGTTCCATCTAAAGTTGGGACTCAAATAAAGCGCCAAATTAGAACTTGAAGGAGAAAGTGACGGTCCGACTTTAGTTAAAACTTTCTTGTCCCATTTAAGTTGTCTTCAGATGGGACTGGAATTCGGACATGAGAACTTTAGTTGGAATTTAAGTTTATACTCAGAACGATGAATTCAACCGCAAGTCCGCATTCGATTGGGACGTTTAAGAATTCTTCAATAAGACTGATCATCCGAATTCGCGTTACGGGTTCCCGTGTCAAAACTAAAATTCGCGCGACAACGATAGCCGCTGATGCGTCTATTTTACGAACAAAATAATAAAGTGTAATAAGTCTATAAGACACAGGCAGCCGACAATCGTTCTCGCTCTTCTCGCACTCGCGTACTCGTGTTCTTATCACAATACTGGGTCGTCACCGGCGCAATCTACTTGCTTTTCTTACGCGCGGGACATGTGTGTATATATATGTGTGTCTGTGTGTATATATACATATACATACATACATAAATAATTATTAACGCAGCGATGGTACAATAAATATTATTTCGCGGAACTCAAGACGTCAAAGCCCGAGCCGATTCGTAGAAGAAAATCCGCGACTCGTCTTTTGCCGCCGCAGCGATGGCTTCGTCGTTGTCCGACGTAGCAACTCGTTGATGGTCCATTAATTTACAAATCATCGGAACTCACGGGTTTTGTTTGTTTATTATTAATTCATCTAGTTCTAACTCTCGTATATCTTTGGGAAGCTTCCCTCATCCTTGAAACGCGACGCAATTTTAATCGTCAATTACCGCGACCGCGCACTTTCCATCGTGTCTTCATCGATTTAACCTCGATATCACACAATGACAACGTCTTTTGTCGCTCGTTACTTTGTTTTTTTTTTTTAGTATTAAAAAATCAGTCTAATCGTCCTTAGCGGTGAAGATAGCCGCGGAGCCCTTCTTACCCTCGAGCCTAAAAATACCTACCAGACTGCTTCGGAGCCTGGTATAAATTTCCTTGCGCACGGTGGCCGTGAATTTCGTCGCTAGGCAAGTTATCGCAGCGCTCGCGAAAATTAGATTGTAGAACAGGACTAGCTTGAAGTTGCCCAGCCACTCGATTCTACCGAAGTCTCCGAGGAGGTCGAAGTTCGTCATGCCTGTGAAAAAAAAAAAAACGTCGGTCTTGGAAATCAACAATCTTATTGGAAGCTCGCGGCAACTAGATCGGCAATTATTTTTATACATTTACTATGAATTGTTATATAGAGCAGTCGTTGCAGAGATAAATATACTCGTGTTACTAACCCAATATTCGAGACAGCAGCGGTAGTGCCGAGCTGAGCACGAGCAAGAGAGCGCAATTCGCTATTAGGTGAGTCAGCGGCGTCGATTGTGATCGCGGTCTGACCCTTCTTACGCCGGGAAGAGTGTAGAGCCCGATTGCGCTCGTTGCCGCAAGGTAGAGGATAACGGCGACCTCGACCGCCGCTCCGAATGGGCCGAGTTTCGACAGCGAACTTATTCCAAGGGTGAATTGCTGTTATAAACAATAAAGAGTGTTAAAAAAAATCAATGAAACCTTTCGGTTGTCGTTGGTAAAAATAATAGTCTAGGTACTCGAATTATTGTCTACTTATTGTGCATGAGCTGCTTGTGAATAATAAATACGTACCCTCGTGCTCAACGGCAGAGCTTTAATGCCGATCAACAGTTCCAAGGTGTTTTGAACAGCGAGAAGTGCAGTGGCGGTCGATAGAACGAAGAGAGCCAGCATTGCGAGCGGATACAGCAACGTCCGTCTCACCCACCACGTTCTTCGCTGCTCGTCCAGTACTTTTCTTCTCGTCTGAACCTCCTCTAATCTTTGGGTAAGGCCACGTTGAAGAGCGCCGTTTCGCAGACACATGAGGCCGGGATTCGGGCACAAGAGTTCTTCCTCATCGTCGAGGCTCGTGTTGCAGCCAGGAGGTGACATAGGCACCGGAGAAACGTACGACTTCCCCGTGGCCTTGGCGTGTTGCAGTCTGCGAAATTTCAACCAATTTTACGGGACGTCTCAATCTTTTCTCGATCTCGGCCATTTCTTTTGTCCAAAGAAGCTCTAGCTTCATTCAATAAGTTTCAGTTTTCATATCACGAGTGTTCGGTGTTCCGACACTGGATGAAAAAGTTCAAAGCGATAACATATCCAAGTGTAATAAAGCTTTGAACTACGAAACGTTTGAGCTCTACGCCGCGTGGGTTGATACCGCGTCGTCTCGTCGTTAAGTAAGAAGAATTGCCGCGCATACGAACCTCCTACTGATGCAATCCTCTTCCATTCTGTAGGCGAAAAATTCCTCGTCTAAATTCTTGAGGAACTGAGGCTTGACGAGGAAGGATCCGACGACGCCAAAGAGCCTGACGAATCCCACAGGAGTGCACACTGAAATGCAAAACGCGGAATTACTCAAATCGCTCTTTCAATTGGCCATCGTACGAGCTAATTTATCGCTGCTGCTTATCGATTACTCACGTAAGAGCATGACGACTCCGACGAACGAGACGCACGAGTATAAAAAGGGCAGATAGTAACTCCATAAATCTGTAAAAAAAAAAAAAAAAGAAATACGTGTGGTAGCAACGCAGTTAGCGGTAGTTTGGGCGCGATAGGGAATCGCTCGCTCGAGCGACCTCGATAATGGCTTGTAACGCGCGTTGCGCAATACGAAAGGACCGAGAAACCGTGCGCTCCGCCGTTCTCAGAGCGCCCGGAAATGAACGCGTACAGGCGCGTAATAGCGGCAATTGTCAAAGTGCGTCCGCGGATGCAAAAAAGAAACAATCGCGGCGGCGGCAACGGCGCTTCCGGTGTGCGCGATTGACGGATTTGATATAACGCTATTACAAAAAATTAATTTTGTAATAGTGTAATAAAATAAATATTGTAATAACATTAATTTAGTTAACGTTGTTAACAAAAAATGGACTCAAGTTAATATGGGGAAAGTCAAATTTTCGTACTGAGCAACGTGTGGAGACTCGACTTCTGGTAGTCTATGAGAGCCGACAGAACGTAGGTCATTCCGAGGACCAGGGTACCCAGCAGACACAGCACGGTCACGGTCTCGTACACCCTCGCCATCACGCCCTGGAAAATACGAATAAATTAGTGAAACATCATCGACTCGGGTATTATAATTCAAGGCCGCTGTCGGCGGTACGAGCGTTACCTTTCGATGGCCGACGAAACCCTCCGACTCCGTGAAGAGGTAGGCGAACGGTAGAAACACGAAGAGCGATAGATTCGAGAAGAGGAACACGTGGTTCCACAGTCCTGCAACAATTTAAAAAAAAAAAGGTTAACAGTATCGCATAAAAATAAATCGGCCGTTTGATCAAATTCACCGAGCAAATCGCGCGCCAATATTTGCAGTGTCAATATCGCGTGCAATATTTAAAGAGCTTCGAACTCATGTTTTTTTTTCTCTTCCAAAGTTCTTACAAAAACTGTTCTATGTCAAGAATGACTAACGAAGCGAGTGAAGCGTAGCGAGCCTTTCGCATCAAAGCAAGAAATGTGAAAGTCCTTTTTCCGCAATAGAATCGAATGGAAACTCGCACGTATTTTTTTTTTTTTCGTCTCACCGAAGACGCGTGATAAAAAAAAATCTACGGATCACGGTTGCGACGTTACTTACCTTGTATGAGGGAACTGTTGAGCCACTTGACGTAGTAACTGTTGGGATAAAGCAGAAGGACCTCGTTGCTCGCGATGGACACGGGCAGAAGGAGGGTCGCCCCGACCGAGACGGTGAGAGCGACTGTGCAGAGCCACAGGCTGATTCTGTACACGGTCGCCTCATCTTCGTCCACCGAGAAGTAATCCTCGCGATCCCTTCGTCGAAATCTCGCTATGAGGGCGTAACTCGAGATGTACAGAAGGAGAAAGAGCAGGAGAAATATCTGAAAAAAATAAAAATAAAAATAAAAATAGATAATACACACGGATAAAAATTGCGGTTATTTAATCGCGAATTCGCTGAAAGTTGCGCGTATCGCGACGGGATTTAATTACGCGAGGGGGATATTATTATCGTCACTTGGGTCAGCCGCGAGCGTCGGATTTCAAACGACACGGTCGTCGCGTCTCGCGTGACCGATACCGCACAATGTAATATCCGATGAAATCAAATCGGTCTCGATCATTCGAATGATTAATAACAAACCACTGGCGCGACATCAGAGCCAATCGATGTTGCACAAAGATTTTATTTCCTCTTCACTGGGTGGCATTCGATCCGGATGCTATAAAGCATCCGGATCGAAGCATTAATATAATTAAGAAACGTAAAAACATCATTTATATTTTTATTTGAAAATAGTGTTTTCAGCTTGCATCGTTGGAAAGCAACAAAAATTTAAAAAAATTCTAATGAACCCAAAGGATTGTACTGGGTATAACAAATTATTACAACGATTGATTTTTATAATAACTTATTAGAATCGTTAGAATAATTGAAAAAAATGTTATCGTTGCATTCCAACGATGTAAACTTCAACATAATTCTAGGCGACTAGCTACCAAACGGGATTATCGTAGCCTCTTTATTCATCCCTCGTTTTTTTCCTCAATTGGCAAGAATCGGTATCGAGTAACGCTTCGACTGTGCGGCGGCAGTGATATCCACCGATAAGAGTAGCCCGGTACAAGTACGCGACAACTCGCGACACTCGAGATACTCATCTTCGGAGCGCGGAGTCTATCTTTGGAGAGGCGTTTGCGAGAGGAGGCACAAAAGAGAGGATCGGGAGCCGGACGAGCGACGTAGCAACGGACATCGCACGTTGAACCCAAATCGACCGGTTATACCGGGCGTGCGGGACGAAGCGGCCGCCGTCGACTCTCCGCTCTCGAAACCTTGACTCACCGCGTGTGCGCGGCTGCTGTTCCCCTGGCATCGGGTGGAAATCGCGCCACCGCGCTCCGACGATCGTCAAACGATACCAAGCGCATTTTCATTTCACGGTCTCGTTAGCCCCGCGAAGCCCGCGCGCGTTCCACGTCGCGCGCGGTGCGCGCGTGACGCATCGAAGCCGCAAAACGTTAAGACGCGTCCGCGACGTTCGGTCGTCGTTGTCGAACGGCTGACCAAAGACGTCGTTGTTTTATTCTGTTTACGGGCATCAGCGAAGCCTTTTTTTTTTAAGCCCGCGTAGTGTCGTACACGTTCCCGATCTCGCAGCGCTGCAGCACTTGTTGCCGGGAAATGTCTGGGACTTTCCATTCCACCCGATGTTATCGGGGAATTTCGTGGGATTGCGTCGGTCGTTAGAAGGTCGTTTGCACATCGTCTCGTTGGAGGTTCGCGGCTTGTTGCTGTTCGATCGGATCTACGCGGCGGCTCCTTGGTCTTCGTCCTTGGCCACCCAGCCGCGATCGCGGCAGGGTAGCCACTTATCTTATGTCTCCCGTAGGTTAGTGACGAACCGAAGAACCGCCGAGCTTTTTATTATTGATCCGAGGTGTTCGCGGATTCGAGCGACGTTGCCCGGACCGTCGAAACGGGTCCCGGTACGCATTTACGACACGGGACCCGACAGGGTTTTCAGACTTTACGTAATCGATTTTTTTTTTGCAAAAAAAAAAAAAAAAAAAAAAACGAACACAGACGCGATGTAATTGCGATATTCGCGCGCGCGCGGGTTGCCCGTCACGCGTCCGTGAACTACATTACTCGCGTGCTGCTGGGATTCTCTCGACTCTGTACGGACATAATGCCGATCGATCTTCCGCGGGCCAGCGCAATCGTGCTACAGGGGCAACGGTGTATTGAGGGTTTTACGGGTCATCGCAAAAATGTACGCAACAAATGTAGAACCGTTGACGGCATACATTTTAGTTATATTTATTTCCAGGCGTTCGAGTTCGCGGTTAACATTTTTTTTTTCATTCTATATACATTTTTATTTGCGTTACCAAAATCGATTCATCGTAATATCAAAGTTATTCGAAATTCTACTTTTGGCAAAAATCCAAAGGAGTAAACATCGGGCGATTTTATTTGCGGAAATGGCTCGGAAAAATTGACAGGTTGGCCAAGTGCACGCTCGACGCGACGATTTCAACGTCTCTCACTCTCTCTCTCTATCTCTAAAAAATATATATATATGTAAAAAGAAAAATAAAATAAAAAATGAATGATGAATCAAATTTATCTACTTATCTAGCTCTTACTATCGCGCGCACTTTGAGCAATCGACCTCAGAGGCGTATATTTTTTCCGGGGGGACTCGAGTGACCGTACGTTGCCGATCGTAATACCATAGACGATGCGTACACCCCAAAGTTTTCGCGTGACGCGCGGGTACGTAAACGCACGTGTTTCTCGGTCGATACGCTACGGTTGACGTAACCCTGGGCGATAAGGAAACTCGAATGGAGTTCGAGCAAACGCTTCGCACGAATTCGTCAAAACATACGTTATGTTTTGAGCAAAAACGTGCACCACTCGTACAAGTTTTTATTATCGTCATCTAGGTTGAAAAACTGATCCTTTCTATATATATTTTTTGTGATGTTTATTTTACATGAGAAAAATTAATACGTTGTGTCACGTTTGATAAATTAATAAGTAAATAAAATAATGAATAAAATTGAAGACATTAAAACCGCGTGGAAGATACGAAAAATCGATATGAAAATCGCTATGATAAATGCGTAAAAATATTCGCGTGAAAGTCACGGCGAATGCAAACGACTTAGCGGCAAATCTGCAGCCGCGGGAGTCGGAGAATCTAAAGAATGGCGTGTGCCGCGAAGCGCGCAGAAGTTTTTATTCGTGACGGACAGCTGGCGTATACGTAGGCAGCGTTGACTGGCGCGACTCTCGCCGCTCCAGTCGTCGTTCCCCCCTGCAACAACGCTCGTGATTATGCCCTCGCGGTCCCTCGTAGTTCTAGGTACGTAGCAGCAGCAGCAGCAGCAGCAGCAGCAACCAACGTAGACGAGCACTGGTCGACCACGGCCACCGCTCACCAAACATATAATAATAGTATTTTTGGGAGAGATGCGCCGGGAGCCCAGAATGCGTTCTTCGAACGAGAACTTGGACTTGGCTTTTAATACCAGCATTCTACACAAATATATACACTACGCGTGTGTATTTGTATAAGAATTAATTTTATTTATTATTATTTGTATTGTGTTTTATTTATTTGTTTATGTATTTATTTATTTAAGAAATTAGTATGCGGCCCGAGCCCTACTCGCGGCCATGGCCGACTTAACTTTGAGATGGAAACTCTGACATTTGCCCGAGGCACATGGAAACCACATAAATGCTACGTCCGCAGTGAAGTCGCCGCGACTAGGCAGATTCTCCGTCGAGCTCCAATGTTTACGCGTAGACATTTCGCATGCATCATAGTACCTTCGGCTTAAAACTGAAAAACGCGCGCGCAATTTTTACAATTTTTTCTAAACCACGTAGAAAAAAATAGAAAAAATGCGGGTAACGCGTTTCCCGCTCACATCGCTTATAACGAGGATTCGAAAGAGCCGGGGGGGTCAACGTCCGAAAATCAAGGACGATCGCGTAACGGTTGGCCCGGTGTAATTTCTAGTCTGCGCGGACTTAAAATCCATCGGCCAGCCGTTCCGTTATACGTTGCGTTGTACTTTGTACCGAGGTTTATCGAAAAATGCCCCCCCGAGTCGCATCTCCCGAGCAGACAAATAGCGGCACGTCCGACGAAGTGGGGGACCCCGGCTCGAGCCGCGAATTCTAATCTTCTCCCGCGGCTCGTGAAATCGAAATCACGAATTCAAAGACAAGAGACAAATATTTATTGAGTGCGACGAGATACGGAGCAACGGAAAGGTGAAATATATGCAAAGAATTTGCTTTACGTCGGCACAAATTTCATATGTATGTTACATATACGTGTAAACACGAAGAAAATTTCAATCGTTGCCTACACTCTCGGTACGATAACCCCGAATTATTCTACGGCAAAACATGGAATTTCGTAGCGTCGTATATTATGTATTAAATAACGCATTTAAGTATATTTTTCCACGTGGGCAGACCTCGTTAGAAAATAGCCGCTGGGAAATAAGGCTCTCGTCCCAGATAACGACATTTTCCAAGTGCCAATGCACTCGGCGCCTCGTTTTCTCCGTGTCGTCTGCCAGAGACCCCGCGCCAGTCTTTACGAGCGACACGACGAAACTCTCGTCTCGCGAACGGCGAACGCCTAGATAACCAGCGCGACACCCTTATCGGTGCATCTGAGCGCACGCTTCGTCGTTGCTGCCGCGCTGCTTTCGTACTCGGCGCTCGTCGCACACTGACAGAACCATCATCGATGCGAGCTAACGACACTCTCGAGATTCTTTGTCCTACTCCGTACGCCCATCCCAGTGAAAAGTGCTTATGGATTGAATTTCCAATACAATTTACAACTAAAGCGGTTTCATCCTCGCGAGATTCGAATAAATGACTCCTTCGCGACGAACACCAATGCCGTGGTAATAATTCGATAGGTGTAACAATCTCGAAAAATCACTGGGTCACGGAAAAGTATGAACATTTTAATTGAAACGTTTATCGTTCGGAGCGACGACGAAGCCACGAGTAGCGTCCGCGAGAATCTTATTTATCGACGAATATTTTCGCAATAAATTTCCAAAACAATTTACAATTATAACGGTCATTTTCGCGAGATTCGAATAAATCGACTCCTTTGCGATGAACACCAATGCTGTGGTAATAATTCGGTAGGCGTAAGAATTTCGAAAAATGACTGGGTCTCGAGAAAGCATGAAAATTTAAATTGAAATGTCGATCGTACGGATCGTTCGGAGCTACGACGAAGCCACGAGTCGCGTCCGCGAGAATCTTATTTATCGACGAATGTTTTCGCAATACGCTAATTGTTGCCACAGCCAACGGCTGTATCCCCCGTGGATGTGTCGGTAACGCGCGACACCGAGGTAACGGTGCCTCCGGACGTAGCCATTTCCTCTCGGTTTGCATTATTATTTCCAACGAAAGAAAAAGATAACAGCAGCGGCAACGATAACTCGAGACTGGAATTACTTACAATATTCTCCCGCACTGTGTTGTGAAATAATTGTTCCCTGAGGTCCGCGTCATCTTCCATCTTCACCTGTTTGTCAGTAGATTTTTTTTGGTTAGATATACGACTGTTGGATGCAGAGACATTTTACATCGGAGGTTTCTTTTTTGGTTGCGGATTTTCGTTTTTTTTTTGGGGGTATTTTTCCTCAGCCGAATTTTGCCCTCACGTCGAACACACCATGACCGATTTTTTGTTTTTCGAGAACCGAACGCCACTGGAGCTCCTCGGTTAGGGAGGCGAATGAAAATTACGCGTTATCTCTACATTCGAGCTGATATTTCGCTCTCACGCTGCGCTACGTGTTTATGCGAGACGCGCGACGCGACGACGATCAATTCCCCTCGACGGTTGGCGTGATACTAAAAATGTTCAAGCTCGTGGTTGGCCGCGACCTCTCGCGGGCAGAAGCCGCCCGAGCGCCACCTGTCAAGAGCGTCCCTGCTTTATCGAGGGTCCGTACAATCGATGGAGGGATATTTCACCCCCCCACCCCTCCGTGATTTAAAAATCCACGACACGCTACAGTAAATAATGTTTATTTTTTACATCGTATGTCGAATATTATAACTGAATTAAAGAGCGAGATCATTAAGATGTGTATAATGTAGTACGATCATTTGTTCATGTGTATGAATATAATTTTCTGATGTAGTCGCAAAAAAAAAAATGATGTGTACGGGAAAACCCGCTGGTCGTACCACCGGGTTTTTCCGCGCAGTGATCAATCAAAACCCTTCGACTCGCGATGGACAAAATATCGTACAGTTTATTGTTCTATTGAACATAAAATTTGTATCAATGTATCATCGAATTGCTAAAGCCTATTCCAAAACCGTGTAAAACGGGTTAATAAATTGCTTGAAAAAAATCCAAAATAATTTTCAAAAATGCGGGATCGTAATTGTTGCGAGCCAAAGAATTCTTTTGTACGATCTACTTCAACGACGTTTTTCGCGCGAACGAAAATAACGCGAGAGGATAACACGATTAGATCTTTCCTCCTTGGAAGCTACACCCCGTGCATATTGCACGAACAAGAGTATATTTTATATAAAAAAGAAAAATTGTGATGGCAATCATTACCGTGTCACGTTGCCTGTTGGCAATAGAATGAACGCGGTGTCAGAAAAATTGCGTTTCTGAGGAGAGAAGAGTAACGCACCAACGAAAAAGGTGCTACAAATTCTCAATCGACGGCATTCGAGGACAAACGCTATGTCCTGGAACAAACAAATTTTGGCGAAAGGCCCGTGTAACGCTAGACTTGAACTGCGAACTAAATGAAAAATGCATAACAATTGCATAACGATTTTTTACCCGCGACGGAGAATTGGGAGGGAGGGGCAGAAGTTAGCTCGCTATCCGATGTATTAGGTGACAATTCCACACTAAACGTGCCGATTTCGTCGAGGAACCTAGTACCTATTTAGCCGAATTTCAATCGCATATCACAGACTGTCAGTCCCGTCTGATGAGATTTTTCTACGAGTGGGCGGTTCCAGCACTTCCAGATTTTTCTCAAATTAATTATGTGCACTTTACTGATAAACGCTCGTGATAGCGGCGCAGATTTTCGTCTTAGTACTCCCGAGAGAATTATTTGCAAGTGTCGTGTAAAATTACCATGGTTTTATATTGATTTTTGAATTTTTTTCCTTCGGATTTCTGAAGTTTTGTGTACCACATATTAATTTTACATCACACTTGAAATTGTTTGCTTTGAATAGCATTGTATGCATAAAAACGTCGTGATCGATACTGCAATTTGCTTTACGATTTTTGTCAACAATCTTTCTTAAGCAATGTGATAAATTCTTCACATCGTCTTGAAAAAAACCGTGTTCGTTTACTCATACTTGCCCGGGCTTTGATTTTCGACGTCTCTCCGGGTGAATTGTGTCGTTCGTCGTTTAACTTATGTATACAGTTCTCATTGATTCGAGTAGCAAGAGAGCGCCGTGAGATGTTGCCGTTGTTTTTAAATAAATTCGAATTTCATCGATCATTTGGTGAATATTTGAGCGTGCTACGCGACGATTTCGCCGAACTTGATGTGACCCGTCTCTTTGGCGTGCTGACTAGCAGCTTCTTGTCCGCTCAGTTGAACGTCGCAGTCCATGCATTTGAGCGTAAATTTTTGAACATCTGTGTACTGCCGACTAGATTTTGCTTCCCTCGCTAATTGCTCCGCGTCCCTTAATATCCTATTGTCAGAAGTTGGAAACATTGTCTGAATGCTGCCACCCTAAAGAAGAGAAAAAAAAAATTCATTATCTGGAATTATGCCGTGAGAAAAAAAAACACAGAACCAAAAATGAAAGACTCACGTTGAGAGGTTCGAGATACAGTGGATCATAATGAATGCCATTGAATATGAGAAAAACTCTTTGAGCATAGTGTTGATCTTCCCCGAATCTATTGATAATGGCATTGACACTGTCGACCACTGCAATCTCGAGTCCGTAGTACCTGGACAGTATGGAGAGTTCTATAGCTCCGCCCCAGGAGTCCGATCTCAAGATCCAGTCGCAGTACTCCGAATTGGGCCTTCCCAAAATAGCCTCCGAGTACTCTTCCTGATCGCCGGCCACTGTGTTTGCTATAATGTTTCTCATAAAACTGGCGCAGCCGCTGTCAATTTTTCCTAGAAAAAAAACCAAAGACCAAATTATCATACGTCGTGTAAAATTGAGGGATAACTCTGTTGACAAAATCTACCTTGTTACGTTAAAATAAACTCTTTATTGATCTAACCATTGAGAACGTATCCGACGCTGGTGAAAAGGCACGAATTGTCGGCAGGAACGATCATCTTCATCAGCACACCAGGTACCGTGAAGTCTTCGCTATTGACTATGTGGGATCTCGGTATCTCAACGTCGCGCATCTTCTCGACGTCGCGTATCTTCTCGCTGGTCGGTATCTTTTCGCTCGTCGGCCGCGATTTTTCCTCGACGATGAGAGTGTCGCCGGACTTGATGCCCGTGTCCTCGAGGCTCGACGTCGGGTTCGACAGGTCGAGGGCCTTCGGGGGAAAACCACCGAGAACGTGGAGCATCTCGACGGGAACGTTCGTGAGCTCGGACAGTTTGACCTTGAGCTCGGACACCTTGGCCCGCGGCGTCAGACCGTTCACCACCTTCTGACCCGATTTCGTCTTGATCCGCAATACGAAACCAGCCATTACGAGCGCGAGATTGTCCTGTGGGACTGTGGCGAGAGAACGCACCGATATTATTATTACCACCACGGTTATCGACGGCTGGGCCCGAGCGGTTCCCACCCTCTTGCTTCTCGATCAGCTAATTCCGTGCTGCCGCGTGTTTCCCAATTTTTGCGACCGCTCGATCATATCACACGGATCGCAGCTTCTCGCTCTTTCTCCTCCGCTGCCGCCGCCGCCGCCGCTTCTTATGTTGCTCCCCGACGAAAATTTGACTAATTCATCGCCCGCGACGACCCACAGCGTCAGCGTATCTTCTTCTTCTTCTTCTTAGGTTTAAGGCTGGCTCCGGTTGATATACCATACGGCCAATTGTAGCGCGAGCTACTGTCGATTGGGTTAGCGTCGCAACTTCAGGATGAGGCTTGGAGTGTAAATCGAGTTTGAAGGTTGGTATTCTGTAATACCGGCTGAGTGATGTCAATTGATGACATGAAACTGATGATGGTGAAGCATTGCGTGGAGTATGATATGATGAAAGCTTGTATTTTAGAAGTCCAGATTACAGCTTTTAATAAAGGCCATAATAGGCGTGATTATTTGTAAGGAAGGATTAGCTATAAGACTCGTCAGCGTATCAACTCGTCTGCCCCGGATTACGACTTTGCCCTACTGCTGACTGAGATCCGGGCTTCGCACACGCCCCGCCATCGCGCGACGCAATCCGCAACTATCGACGACCGCGCGGACGTCGACTGGTCGATAGGTAGATGGAGCAACCGGAGCGGGGCGAGGCGCTGCTGCTGTTTTCCGGCAGATTCTGGCTTCGTGTACCGCGAAATTGGCGACTGTTCGATTTACTCGAACTTTTGATATTGATTCACTCGAAAAACTGCCGATATTCCGCAGAAACGATTATCCAATGGAACGAAGGTTTCAACGCAAACGATGCAATAATTATACTCCAGTGAGAAGCGACCGTATCCGAGGGACACATTCAATTAACGGAAAAAAATAATGAGGACATTTTTAAGCTTCTTTGCAGACTATTTTTTCTCGACTGAAACACAGCTGAAAAAATCAATTGCGCGAGATTCTCGTTACAATTTTAGGCAAAGCAGAAAATCGCATTTATTTTTTTGAATCTGCTGCAACGTATCGCCGATTCGTTCGGGAAAAATAATGTTCGGTGTTAAAAATAAACATGACATTACTCGTTTTCAATGGGCGTAAACTGTAATCTGCAGAACTTTCAATTGATACAACATATCGTTCGGAAGACATACAATCCACTGCTTCAAATAAAATAGACAGATTTCGGCGCAGCAAAAACCTTCGAAACGTTATAATACAGAATTTAACGCTTTTTATGATTGTTTTTTTTCTCGTTCCTACGCGATTCTTCGTTTAAACTTATCACACATTTTGGCTGAAATTACGCTTCGTTAAATTGGCACAGAATTTATCGGTGCTGCTGCAACAAAATCATCGATAGCTGCAAATTCCAGTGATCGACGAGTATTACGTTCGCATATCGACTCATGGCAAAACGTTTGTGGATCAAGAGACTACTGTTCAAAGAACGGATAAAAGTCCATTCGACATTCCGAGTTGCTTCTTAAAGTGCATAAATGCCTTGATATGTTTCGACATATCAAAAGACGAGAAAACGAAGTAGCCGTGAAAAAAATTACGGCTCTTCGAATGTAAGTTTAACGACGCGCGCATCGTATTGTCACAATGCGTGCCGCCTGCGTTCTTATTCTTATAATATTGTTTTCATAAATTAAATCGCACTAGTATTAACAAATTGATGGCACAACGGAGAGGCGGCGATGAGTGGGTCGTCTCATACGTAGTCGTTCTCCGTGAATGTGAGAAGAAACACGAGGCATCCGGAAAGGATGCCGAGGGCCGCCGGACTGAGGCTCTTGACGATTTGCCTCGCAGTTTCGAGCGCGTTGCTCGCCATCCGCGTGACTCCCGAGGCCTTCGAGATCGCGAGGAAACGTGTGGCCGCTCCGCTCGATCTCGACTGAAACAAAAATCAATTGTATTAACGAAATTCGCGTTCGAGGGGAATCCGCGTTGATTCCGCTAATACGTTCCTATATACTTAAAAAATTAATAGTTGTGATTACCAATCGTTGGTCAAAGCTACCAATATTTTGGTGGATCTAACCAATGATTGGTAATCGTAACTACTGATTTTTCTAAGTGCTGCTGCTGCCATTGCTGCTCGCGAAGCGGCCGGAAACCCATTATTCTTCTCCTGGGATTCCGCAAATCGCAACAATAACTCGCGTTCGATCGGCGCGGGCGTTACCGACGACTCCCGGGAAATTACCGCTCGTCGAGCGATAGCGACGAGTGCAACGGTGCTCGTGGCGCTCATCGCGTGGTCCGCCCTCGCGTCCGATGAAGAAGCCGCAAAAATAAGCGTGATAAGCGCGTGGCGGTCGCGCGATGATTGCACTCCTCCGCAGCTGGTACGGAGCAGGCCGGGCGTTTTTTCCTCGATCGATCGTTTCGAGAGGGCGAGCCAGAAGCGGGGGGGGTGACGCGATAGTAACGTGGCGCGTTGCTCTTAGGGACAAAACTATCGGATCGACGCGATAAGACGGCGGAGATCGCGCCGCGCGGCCGGTGCACCGAGATCCCTCGGTGCGTCTCGACGAGGAAGCGTTTTCCGAGGTTCCGTATTTGCGGACTATATATTTTCTCCGTATCTCGTCTCGCGCCTGTTTTTACTTATTTATTTACATTTTACAGTAGTGACGAAAAGAGCAGATCAGCCAGAACAGACAAAAAACAAACAAGAAAAATAATACAATGATGGGAAACAAATATTATGTTGAAGTTTGCATCGTTGGAAAGTAACGAAAACAAAGAAAGTAACTTTTTAGAATCGATAGAATAATTTTAGAAACGTCAGGTTTTTTTTTTTTTTTTTTTTTTTTTTTTGCATTTTAATGATGCGAAAACATTATAAAAAATACAAAAATCTTATACAAGCTCATCACTCGATATGTACAAATTCACCGACCTATCAAAGTCCGAAAAAGGGCGGCCAAAAAAGTCCACAAATGCAGAAGCGAAGAACATCCGATTTTTCTCACCTGGTGCAACATCGGCGACTCGCCGTTCCCGGCGATGTACTCCGCGTTGTCGTCGTCGTCGTCGTCGTCGTCCTCCACGAGCGTTCGCCCGTCCCCGCTCGCTGCGCTCGTCGTCGCATTCACGATCGACGCGGAGATGACGATCCGCCGCTGCTCGCCGCCGCTCGCCGTCGTCTCGCTTCCGTTTCGCCCGACGAAACGCAGCGTCGAGCCGCGAACGTAGCTCGGGCCGAGAGTCGCGCCGCTCGCTGCGTTCGGCTGAGGCTGAAGAAATACGTTGAGGAGAAGCGCGTGGATCGCGTAGATCGCCACGAGGCACAGATAGCTCCGATCTCTTCGACCTCCAAACTCCTTTTCGGTCATTATTGTCTCTCTTTTTTTTTTTCGTTTTTTTTTTAATCAATTAAATAAATATAGATATGTACAAATGCGCTAGGACGCGTGTACAAAAATATCGATTTTTTTTTTTAACCAATTAAATAAATATAGATATGTACAGATATGCGCGAGCAGGGTGCGCGTGTACAAATATAGATATTTTTTTCTACGGGCTGATCCAGGTTAATCCGACCAACTCGCGGCACACCGAGTGTAACACGATACACAGTCTGTATTTTCACCGAACTTTCCGATACCGAATTTGCGCGTTATCACCGTTGAGATCGGCGACACGGCTGCGCCTCGGCCGCTTTGCACTCGACCGTCTCGTCGCGTCGATCTCGCGGAATTCCAGATTGTCTTCCATGGGCACGCGCAGAGGTGCGTTCTCGCCTTCTCCCGGCGAGACGGGAAAATCTCCGTCGCTTATCGCGGCGACGGCGATTACAACGCGTTGCGGGTCGACTCGTCGCGCTGTCCGGTACGAGACGATCCAGTCGGCGGAACGATCGTTATCCACCGATTCATCCTCGCTGTGCGCGTGCGCTATGTGTGTCTTCGGTGCGCGAGTCCGCGTCACTTGTCGTCGGCTCTGCGCGAAGACACCCAATTTTTCGGGACTCCTCCGATTATCCCAATTCCTCGTCTATTTCCTCTCGTTCCCTCCGATCCTCCGCGGTTTCCGCCTCTTCGTCGTCGTTCGCCGCGCGACAATCGTTGACACTTTATTTTTCTCTTCGCCGCGTTTCCGCTTCTCCCGAGTTGAGGATACGTCGAGAGACCCGTGACTGATAAAACGGAGGAGGAAGAAGAAGTCGAGGATACGTCGGCCGAGCGGTCGTCGCGGTCGGCTGCGACACACCGATGACGAAAGGGCGAGAAACACGAGCCGGAAACTGTTTTGCGGGCGGCGGGTGCTTCTCGCGGCCCGATAACGAAAAAAATAACAGAAATTCACAGCAATTCGGGTGTCAACGTCGCGCGCGGAGAAACATCGTCGCTCTCGCTCGCCGAACCAGTCGCGGGGTAAAGCCGACGTATCACTGACTTCTCCTATTACGAAGATAGCGTCCGTCGCGCTTCGCGCCGCCGGCTCCCCCGGACGATCCGCCGCCGTCGACGGGGACGATAATGCGGTGCGTGGATATTTGTCCCCGCGATTCGAACGACCTTATCGGCAGGTACAATAACGCGGCGCGATTCGTGGGTTCGATGGAGCGGCGGCAGCGGCGGATTTTTTTTTTAACTCGTCCGTGGCTTTTTTTTTCTCTCGACGCGGTAGTCGAGACGCGGGGCCCTCCCCCCTCCAGGGTTTTATCTTCATTCTGGGTCATCGTAGATAAAATGATTCACGCGGCTGTTTCACCTGGGTGTTTTCGATTCGGTGACCGCCGCGAGAGACGAGAGACGATTTTCGAGAGACGAGAGACGAGCGTTCGCACTTTGGGTAATTTTGGAGAACGGAGAACGCAATTTTTTTCGCGGCCTTTCGATGTTGTCTTCCTTTTTCTATGGGGCAACTGTCTCTCGGGTCGATGTGTGTGTGTTTGTGTGGAACTGTGTGACTGAAAGAATTCACGTCTTATCTCAAGGACGGATCTCTCGAGTCGCGTTTCGCGTTATCACACGTATATGTATTCGAATGGCGGAGGATCAACGAGTGGAGTGGTAATCTGGTGAAAAAGTCGATTCGAGAGTGAGAGACAGAGAAAAAGCATCGACGAATTCCATGTATTTCAGTTATCGAAGTTATTGTCGATTTGTGGAATATCGTGAATCGATTATTTGAGATATTTGTGTGTTTTATTGAGAAATTTAACGAGCGATCAATTTGTTACTTTCCACGCGACGAAAGTTGAGTGAACTAATTGATCATTTTATTCGTGTATTGTATTTTAACGATATCGATTGAAATATCTTGACAGGCGCGAATTTTTATTTTTGTTCGAAAGTCTTTCCGCTTCGGTCCCTCGCGGTGCGTCTAGAGAAATAAATATTGGACTCGCGTGTCACGCGGTAAGTCTGAGAAATCTGTTGTTGCCAATTTATTTGTATTCATTCAACTCTAGCCATTATTATGATTATTATTTTTAAGAATCACGCTGGCTGCGATTTGAATCTCATTGTTGGTTTGTCGTAATCGAGAGAGATTCAAATATTGGTTTTAATCATTAATGAAAATCTACAAATAATAAATAAACAAAATATAATACCGCAAACAATTGTAGGGTTAAAGCGTATGCGAAATATAAATGATAGTTGTATACCAATTGGAAAAAGTGTCGTTAATTGTAGCAGAAAACATAGTTCGGTAAATAAGGATTCTAATTGTACTGCTATGAGGTACAATGTACTCGCGGTGACATTGGCTTTTATGGTATTTGCAAGCGATTTCTCTGTTTGCGTAAAAATGCATCGTTCGAGGAAGTGGGGAAAGCCAGTTGAGAAGGTTTTGCGATTCAAGAGCATTTCGCCGATTCGAGCGTATGAGGTGATACGAACGCTTCATCATCGATGACGACTTTGACGTCGACTACGAAAGATAGCGCGCCAGAACACCACGCTCGCTCGCGTTGAAGCGATTAGCTATATTTCTCGGTGGAGCTCCATGGACAATAATTTTTGAAAAATCTATGAATTTCAAACGTCTCGAAAGTTATGAAATAACGAACATGAAATTTTGATTCTAATTTGAATAAATACATTTTATAGTCAGTGCAATATTTGATCGTGTTGAAGCAATCAAACAGGGTTTATTGCTCTAACTAAACATTTTGACAGCCGGGTTTTACCGGGCTTAGTTGAACCAACCTATGTTTTTTTTTGCAATGCGAGAAATCTTCTTGCCACACGACGACACCGGCGAATTATGATGATGAAGGCTTCGCTTTTTTCCCGCATGCGACTCTTTACCCATTCTTGCTTTGCACAGTGATAATTTCCTAGTGGATTCCCTACAATGAAATCAGGGATTAAATTGCATTAATTTCTTCTTTTTTTTTTTTATTAATTTTACTCTCGCTACTCATAGTCGCTCCGCACTCATAGATGCAAATATATTACTCAGGAAAATAGAGAAAATCGACTTGTGGCTGAATCTGATTCCCCGGCGGATTACCGATAAATTCACCGTACCAAAATTTTTTCACACAGAAAATTCAATCGCGATAAGAGACTTACGAAGAAATCATTAAGAATCATCTTCACTAGTCAGGCTTTCGTGACATATAATTACGGAGAGGTCACACGTACTCGGTATCTCACTTCGCGTCGACGATTCCTTATCCATTTGATTTGTATCTGCAATTGTATGATTATAAAATTGTACATTAGGCACGTTCGAAACTTTTACCCAATCAATAGCGAAAAAAATATATAGGAGTATCGTTATTTACGGTAGCATTCGTCGCGTAATTAAATTATTACGATGCGACGAAAAGTATCGCGTGAAGGTTACGTCGAAATACATCAGCGCCGAACGATTTTTCGTCTGCCGCCGCTAACGATGGCGTTTGAGGAGTTTGGTTAATTCGCGAGAAGAAAATTCAACGTTGTCGGTAAATGGGAGACCGGACTCAGTCCGGATCGCGACGAACCAGATTCCTCGATGAGACCCGGGAACTGGAAAAACCGTCGGATGACGATACCGCCGGAATTGTTGAAAGACCCGCGACGGCCGCCGCAGCGTTCGCTGTTCTGCACGATGCTTTTCCGAATCTCGGAAACCGCCGCAAAGCGTCCGGAGCGCGAGTCGTCGCGGAGCCATCGACGCCGACCTTAGCTCACTTGACTGCAGGTAAGTCATACATTTTCCGTCCGCAGCGTTATCGCGTAATTCAAACACGACCGCGGTGACGTCTCGACGTAACGTTCCTGCGACGGAAATTAGTCACGGATTTTGTGCAGCTTCGAGGTGAGACGATTTTCTGAAATAACATACATTTCTCCGATATCTCGTTGTCTCGCCCGTCAAATTCCTCGACCGAGTTCGCCCGAACGCGACGAAAACACCGTCAACGACGGAGCAGCGTGACGCACTGCGCGCGACACGTGTTACGCGGTTACGCCTTTCGGGCCTGTATACGGAAATCAAATAACACACTTTCGAAGCGTATATTTCTTCCCCAAGTCACTTCCAAGGTCCGAAAAAAAGTAGTTCAATTCAATTATTCATTCACCCGACACCTACGAAAGAATAATTCTGCAGAAGAAATGATATTCTTATTAATTATTCATTTTTCAATAATTAATTAATTAATTATTAATTTCTTAATTTTGTTCCACCGCAACTGGATGTTTTTATTCATGAACTGGTGTGAATAAAAACTAAAAAATTATAACTAGTAAAAATTGAATGTTCGTGTATCGCATTAAATTGAAAAATTTAACATATTTACTGAATGTATAACATTTTAGTTTTCGAATGAAAACATCTTTTTTCACGGCAGAGTTCAACGACCTGAGTCGGAAGATGACGATGCTGAAGGAAACCATCAAGGCCACACGCGATGACGCCGTCGCTTCGAAGAAGTCAGGACCCGTGCGGACCAACTCGTCGTCGCAAGCTCTTCAAGTTGGTCATATTACCAGCGTCGCGAGTGCGAAGCTGGTAGTCCACGACTGTATCTCGGAGCTCATATCCATAAATCACTTTCTGGACGGAAACGAGGAGATAGCTGCGGTTTATCGTGAAAAGCTGCGACACATGATTGCCGGCGAATATGGAAAACCGAAGGATATCGTCGTTCGGGGAATTTCATTGGTGCTCGATACTCGGAACGCGGTAATATTCTATTTTTGTCTGTCACACACCTATCGATAGTATCGTCATAGTAATTTCCGATTATCATTTCCTTAGAAGCGACACGAGTATTGTCTGTCGATTACATAATTTTCAACCGTTATGTACTGCTGGAAAACTGGTTGAAAAAAAAATGTAGTCGATAGCGTCGAAATGTAAATAACATTTTTTTAACCTGTTACGCTTTGAAAAAAATAGATCCTAATAAATCAAGGAGTAACGGTAATAGTATATTTCGATACAAGTGCGAAAAAGTGTTTCGCACTAATGTCGAACGATATTTTATGTTACGATGTGAGAAAATGCAGTTTAACGCACGCGAAGCGTGCGTAAAATCGCATTTTACGCACAGTGTGACATAAAAACATATTCCGAAGGGAAAAGAAAAAATTGCAAATTTGAGCAGACGGAATGTTACGCGCTTATCGCAATCATCTTTCTCCGATCAGTCGATTATTCATTGACGATGTATCGATGCAGATATCGACCGAGGGAAAATCCACGGCTGATTCATCTATCGCAGCATCGGATCATTTTTTGCGCCAATACTGCAAAGACGCGGAGATCCAGACTGATCCGGAGCATCCTGAAATTATTTCAATTCCGCCGAAGATTGTCGACGAAGAGTCTGCCGATGGTAATGTATTTGCGATATAATTCGCGCTCGACGATCGATCGTACGTGATCACAAAAATGTGTCTCCTCTGTACGCTAAGTGAGCTCGATGCCCACCGGAAAAGTAGGCCAACGATCGGGACGAACTGTTCGAAAGCAGAAGAGTGGAAAATGGTAATTAATAATGTCACGAGAAATTTTGAGCTAGAGAAGCGATGAACGTAGCCCCGCTTTCGTGCAAAGGTACTCGGGCTGCGTTTGCTGCGCGACGAAGAAGAAATCGGAAGGAACCACTGAAAATGCAGTGTCGAAAAAAAACTCAGCGTCGAAGAAAAATCGATCTGCGAAGCCTTGATGAACGTACTAACATTTCGTACTTACGTGGATGATGTAAGATATCAGTAATAACAAGGTACAGTCGCATTTAACCCTTTCGTTACATTATTATTTTTTTTTTTATTATACATTCGCATATTTAAGCTGACAATTTTTTCACGTCAATACGAAGAATAGGGTAGATGTACCTTTAGTGGCCACTGTACCTATTGTGGCAATTTTTTATTATTTTATTCTTTAAATTATTTTTTTCCCATAACTGCACATTGATTTGTCGAAAAAATTCATATAAATCACTGAATATAAAAAAAAATCACTGAATGACCTACCCGACGTTTTTTTACGCGAATAAATGTTTTGTTTCATTCCTTCGACTGTGCTGGCCATAATCGGCCCTAAGGTGGTCAAAAACGGTACGTCTACCCTAATCGTGACGCGTGCAATGCTTGGAGCGGCATTTTCTCCTCGCTGTACGTTTGATCGGGGTGTCGGTGCCGCAGGCGACGGTTCGCTCTGCTGCCGCCGGCCACATCGTCTTCGCGTACCTCGCCAGTGCCTTTAGCTTCTTGAACCTGAGCTTCCGTGTCCGCCGCCGGGTCGACGAGCGCGCCGGACAGTCCGTGCCTCGGTCGCACGTTCTCGCGGCGCCTCTCGACGAATCTCGCGTTCTTGGTGGACGTTTCTCCGCGACTTGCGTGCCTCTGCTTTGACGCTCGCCTGCGGCGGGTCTCGATACCGACGCGCCGGCAGCGATTATCGCGATCGAATTTTGCGCGCACAGGTAACAGCAGCTTTTCGTTATGTCGATCGACGTTCCCAAGGTCAACTCGGTTCCTGCTTCGACCGTCGACTTTCCCCCGCCTTTCTTCTTCATCTTCGCGCCTTTCTCGCTGCGTTTATTCCGCTTATCTGTTTCACTCTTGACGCCCGCTGCGTTTGCTGCAATTTTACGCACTTTTTCCTCTTTTTTCCGCCGTTTCCCGTCTTCCCTCTTCGGACGTTTTTTGTCTTCAACGCTTCCGCGCATTGTTTTACCACTCACTGTTTCACTCGAACTTTTAGTCGGTGCCGCGTCGTCGTCGTCTTCCGCGACGCTGTCGTCGCTCGACTTCCGGCAGCAACATCTGCAGCATTTTTTAATTTTTTTCCTTGCGTTTCCGTCGACGTGACATCTAATTTTTCCAAATGTCTCCGCGCATTCGCGACGCTTGTTGGATTTCGCTTTTCCCGGTTGGAAAGCCTCGTGACCAGCACGTTGGCTTTGGTGTCGCGACGATTGATTCGTTTTTCCTGACGCGCGCCCGTCGGTTGTCCGCTCGCGCCGGTTAGTAACGCGCCGATTCGATGACGGTTCCGTCCCGCCGGGGTCATCGGAGTCCGTCGAGACATCGGATTCAGCGGGACGCATCGCGTCAAAACATCGCGGTTTACTGTGTCACTGGATTTTTTTCACCGATAGGTTAGTCGAACATTTTTCTTGCGAACAAAACACGCTGAATGAGTGAAAATGATTGCGTGTAATTTCCGGGACCATTAACCTCTTGACACGGACGCATTTGAATCACGGACTCGCATTTTCCGGCGACGCCGACGGTATTGATCGGAACATCCAGGTCACTCCGAATATCGGTGCTTCGATCGCGTCAATTAATATTGTTATCGAGAATTGAAAATACGGACTATTTCGAGTGCTGGAAATTTGTTCATTGATACAACTTTATTATTAATTACTTGTATACTTCATCCGGCAACGTGCTTTCAGAAATAACCTTTGGAAATGGATGCCTCGAATTTATTGATTGACTATTTAACCCTTCAACTGCCAAGACTTTTTTCCGCTTATCCTCTATTCAAAAGTTCGTGAGCAACCATTGTTGTCGATTTATAGAGCCTTTGATTGGTCGTTGGGAAACTGGAAGTTCGTTGTAGAATATTGCGAAATCTGGCAGTTTGTCAGAAAAAAAAAAAAAAAATTTCTCCCGTTTTTCACCTCGAACTTTTTATTTTTCAGGCAAACTCCAGTGATCTTTGGAATCAGCGGGAAATTTCCCATCGAATAGGCTTTTAAAACTTCGGAAAATGAACATTTTTTCTCGCCAACAAAACGCGATCGATTGGATACCTCGCGACTCCAACTTCTCAGATCAATCGCGGTCGTAAACAGAGATTCGAAATTTCGCGGGGCGCGAGCTCAGGCTGCGCGTCACGTGGCTGTCGCCCCCACCGATTGGCCGAATCACTCACGAGCGATGGCTGCCACGCCGTTGCAGCGCCGCCGCGCGACAGATGCGCGCGCACGCGCGGACCGCGATGGCCGCGCGTCGGGCGCTGTGCGCAGGCGCTATCTGGCGGCGAGTCGGTGTCCGGAGACAAAGCAGCAGCAGCGAGCAGCGGGCCAGCCAGGCAGCCAGGCAGGCAGGCAGGCAGGCAGCAGGCTGTCGGTGTGGACGGAGAGCGAGAGACAGCGCAGGAGCAGAGTGGGGAAAGCCATAAGGCTGCGCTAGACCGAGGGCCCAGGGGTCCGGGGTGTCCGGCAGTGGCAGGACTGTGTGGCAGGCGATGGTGGCGACTGCCTCCGGATGTCGTGTGTTGCGATGCGTCTGCTGATGTCTCGGGACTCCTTCGCGGACAACGCAGACCAGAGTCAGAGCGGTCAGCTGTGATAACAAAACGGGCGGCGGGTGGAACGAGCCGACGAAGACGACGCGACGAGCCGCGCGTTACCCAAACGACGAGAGAGACGCGACCGCTCGCGGGGCTCGCGGAACCTGCGACATCGCGCTTCGCCCGGAACACAACGGCGATGCCCTTTGTATATCGCGATTAAAACGCGCCGCTCTCTCGGCCCGCTGTGTGACGTCGGCCGACACCGACAGTTTCGCCTCGTTCCCGAAAAGTTAAGTGCGCGCGTGTTATTCTGTCCCTCGCTGTGTTTGTGCGCTGCTGCTGCTGCTGCTGCTGCTGACCCTGTGTACATCGCCGTCGGTGTCGCGTGTATACGTTTATCCTAAATCGGCGGACCGAACGGGAAGCGAGTCGAGACAGCGAGAGACGAGTGCTGCGAACGTAGCAGGAGCGACAGGAGAAGGAGGAGGAGGAGGAGGTGGAGGAGAAGCGGGAGGCACGGGAGAGCGGAGACAGCGAGATCGGGAGTATAACGCGAGCGAGAGAGAAACAAATAGAACGATTACTCGCGGTGCTCGGGTGAGACGAACGAGACGAGGAGAGAAGAAAAATAAATAAAGTGGATATTCCCGAATAATAATAATAGTTATTAAAGAAGGAAGAGGCGAAGCGACGAAGGGATTGACGCGTTGGCGTCGGTGATCGACGTTTGTTTCGATTGTTTATTGTTGCCGCTGCCGTCGTCGCCGTCGTCCGAGTGGCCCGTTGTGAGTGTGTTGTTTGTGTCTACCCAGTGGTGGTTGTTGTGGCCGTGGTGGTACGTTGTGGCGGTGATTGTCGCGGCCAGCGCGGTGGCGAACGAGCGGGAATATGGTGACGATGCCAAGTGATACGTGTGGATACGTCCTGTTCCTGCTGCTGCTGGTACCGTACATCGAGAGTGGTACGTTTTATTTTTTCTTTTTCGTCTTCGCTCATTTAATTCTGGCGCTATACTTCGTTGTTGAGAGTTCTGGTCCTCTTCCCCTCGCGCTGCCCGTTCATTATCGCCGCGTATCGAGTATTACCGCCGCTCAACGATTTGTACGTGCGTTTCGCTCGTCTCTGTCTAGTCTCCGTGTATATATATGTCCACATGTGTGTATATAGATGGGTGCTATATATTTTTGCGCGTGTGGGCGGCGGTGTTCGAGGACAACGACGCCGTGCAACGACTCTTCCAGAGAGTACGTTGCACGTGAGAAACATATGACGCGAGAGTCGCCTCTCCCCCCCCTCCCACCGAGTCCGCGACGCTGTGCGTTGGTTTCCCCCCGTGAATCATCTTTCGGAGTAGCACGGTTGGGTGTACGACCCGGTTGTCTGTTGCCGAGCCAAGATGGAGAGAGTCGAGCGGCGAGAGCGGCTTTTTTCCTCGTCGTTTCCGGACGAGGGATGCAAATGTTTGATTCATGTTTCTATGAGAATTTATATATTCGGTTGATTCTGTGGTTGGGACTGTCCGCTGAACTGTTAGCGATGGACGATCGGTTACATGGTACGATAGCAGAAATTTCTATGATTTTGTAACTCATTTTTTGACTCGTTAGAATATTTATTTATTTATTAGTAAATTGTGACAATTTTCTTGATTTGGTAAGCCGTTCCAGCAATTATTGATGCTTCGTCCAATCGACTATTTTTGTTTTTGTTACTTGTTTGCGTTTTTACCGAAATTAATTTTTACTTTTGATATTACCGCAATAATTCCACAATCAATTGTATTATGATATTCAGTGAGAAATGGTGGGAAAAAATGTAACAACGATTTCGCTGTGAAATTCATCAACGGTCGCGAGTCGATCGTATCTTTTTCCGGGAAGACATTCAATGAGGAACTCTCGCTTTTTGGAACATGCGTAATAGAATGTAGCGATGACGACGTGTGTATGTGCGAGTGGCGTTCCGACGGTTGTTTGACGCAGGCATCGATTGCCTTCCAGCTCGCTTCCGGTGCTAGGTTCCCCGCAAGCGGGGACTGCCGCCCAGGATGTCTCACTCACCGGCAGTTGCACCAGCCGCGATTTCGTGATTCAGCGAGTGTGGACGTCCGTTGTTACAGTCTGTCGGTGCGTCTGTTCCCCCGCAATCGAAAGCGCTGGAAAATAATATAACTTTCCCCGCGACACACGAACGCTACGTCAAGGCCGCCGTTGGTACTCCGTGTGGGAATTTCTGTTTACGACTCGCGATCGAGATTCCCGCGTCGATTAGGCAGCGTGGAAATGATGTTGACGTCTGCATCGTTGGAATGCAACGAAAAACAAAAAAAATCTAACGATTCTAAAAATGTATATATATATATTGATTCCTACGTATGCCTTCTTCAGGCTTTTACGTTTTTCCCCACTCCCTTTCATCCCCTTCCATTTATTGAGTTCCCCCCAGAGTGTTACCCGCAGCCACTCTTTCCTAATGCACTACTGTATCGCATTTGCACTCCGGGCACAGGGAAACTGCGGAAAACCTGTGCCGATACAGGCGGCTATATTTTACTGACTTTTTGCTGTATGAGAATACATCAGAAAGTGAGAAAAACTGCCTCCCGCTCAACAGTTAACGCGCAAATTGGTGCGTGGCTAAGCGGTCACCCATCCAAGCACTGACCGCGAGTCAAGCTGCTTAACTTGGGAGACCGCCGAAGCCACACACCGACCGCGCGCCCACTGATGTCGGTGATTCTAAAAATGTATTATAGCGATCAATCCTTATAATACTTTTTATACCTAGTACGATCTTTTGGATTCATTAGTTTTTTTTATTTTCGTTTTCCAACGATGCAATCTTTAACATAATGCGTGGAAAACCTATCTATTCGTACTGGGTCAAAGCATTTTCGTTGCTCGTCGCTCGACAACTTTTGTTTTTTTTTCGCGATTCGCTTTGATGCTAACTGCGACCAGCGACGATGTCTCACCGAGTCCGAGAACGATAATCCACCGAGCATCCACGCGGGAATTGGAACATCTCGATAACTCGAAAAACGTCTTTATCGTCGGACAAACTTTCAACTCGTTTCGCTGCGACGACAGTCGAACTTCGGGTCATCCCCGACGGAAGTTTTACCGGAGAGAAAAAGACTTTACGGATTTTCTCGCGAAGGTTCTCCCGCCGCCTCCCGCGGTGGCATTCCTAATCCGACGGTACTTGGCCCTGATCCGCGTGGCTCGGTGGCGACCCGTGAGAAACTCTCCGACAATCTTTGCCTCGGAGTCCGCTCTCGTTTTTCGTTTACACTCGGTGAAGTGACTGCGAAACCTTCTCCCTTCGCACTTACACACACACACACACACACACACACACATAGAAAAATATAGGTATGTGTGTGTGGGGCAGAGAAGGTACAAGCGGTGCGGTGGAAGTTTTGCGAAGAAAGGTCGAGAATTTCGCGTGAGGCTCTAATGTCAAGAATGCCACTTTTTTCCTTCGTGTTATTTTTTCGTCTTCTCCCTCAGTCGGCCATTATATCGAGGACCGGGCGAATTAGGCCTGTAACGCCAGCGAAAATGTTCAAGCCTCGACGGTTCCCTCGGGATGGGTTTCCTCGAAATAATATTAGAGACCGTCTGGGTCGTCTCGAGGCTCTCGACGAGTGCTATTTAATTGTCGGGGCGGGAAGGTCAATGACACAACCGCGCGCGACTATATAGCTGCTGCGAGGAGCGAGGAGACTATTAACGCACTTGTCGCGTATGCATATGTGTGAATATATATATATATATATATATATATGCATGCGAGCCCCGGAGTTTAGACGCCGGAGTTAACTCCGATGACGTCAGTGCGGTGTCCACTGCGCTGAAACTCGAAACCGTTTCACTGGCACCGACGATTGCATCGGTTGGATCTTGTTGAGCTCGTTCTTTCCGTAACGCCGCGACGGGTGCGTCTGTCCCCGTCGCGTCAAGCGCGTACCATCCGCGTGGAGAAAGTGTTATTGTTATCTGGAATAGGCGGTCGGTGGGGTCAACTTGTCTCGCGTTGCCTGTTTCGGTCTCGAGCGAATAAAATACGGACGGACGTATGAGAAGCGTGTCTCACAGCTGTGAATATTTAAGAAAGCGAGCAACGTTTATGGAATCTCCAAGATTTCTTTTTTACGCGAGGTCAACGCAGCACGAAGCAGTTGTCGATCTTCTATTGTCACGTTTGGGGCATGAATGATAACAATTTAATTACGACGGTTACCCAAAACGGTTGTTTCGATTATGCGATCGTGATAAGGATGATAAGGGTTCCTTCTGCTATATTTTTCTCGCGCATTAGAAATTTCAATGCGACAGAAAGTTTCCCCGACGAATTCTCGTCACGGAGATGAAGAACCAATTGCGGGAGACTAAACCGTCGCGGTCGCGTGATGCCCTCCCCCCCCCCGAAACTACGACGAGAGCGGCGCACATTTCCACAAACCGCGGCGCATGGAAATCCCGTTGGCAGCACACGGAAAGTTTCGGCGGAATTTCCGCGAAAGGTTCTCCCGTGCGAGACGAAGACGACGAGACTGTAGACCGCGCGTCGAGGGCCCCGCGGCTTGGTACGACGTTTTGCTATATACGTAGCGCACACGGAGCGCCAATGTCCCCGACGAGTATCCCGACGCTATTTTCCCCAAGTTCTCGCGTGGATTCGCGCTCGAGATATTTCCCCCCGAGGATTCTCCAGAATTCCGGATAACCGTCTGGAAAACTTGCTACCACCCCGAATTTCCAGCACACACCCACGTCGATTGCGACAAGTTCTCGGTCGTTTCTTCGACAAATTTACAGGATGATCTTGCCTCCCGATTACACCGGATTTTCCGGCACTGATAAGGTTCGAAAATATACTTTTTTTGTTTACAACATTTATTTCCTTTCTTTTCGGAGCCACCGAGAATTTGCGATACGTTTCCGCATGTATCGACCAATGGAATTAGAAAAAAATTGAACGTTAATAATTCGGGAGAATATACGGACATGTGTGACGAAGCTAAGCTAAAAAGGAAGAAGACTCGACGATGTCTCGAAAGAATTTATTTGAGTTTAAAACACTCTTCCGGCTGACCGTTCGTTCGCCTTTTATAAACTCCTGTTTGATACTTTACAAGAACTCTAAATACTGCGCTGTACAAAGTGTACGGCGCGCGGTACATCGGGAAACTAGTCGTTTTGCTACCATAGTCAGCTTCGCGTACAGTGATAGATATACACGCCCCCTCCGTGTACACAGTCGGCGGAAGAGCCGTCTGGAAAGGTCTTGGATGACATCCAAATAGCGCGCGCGCGCGCGCGGAAGCACGGCTGCTGGCAGGGGTGTCTGCGGATAAGGCCAAACGAGAATCAAGAGACTGAGTTAAAAGTCGCTAATACCGCGTTTAGACGTCAACTGTAGCCTGGCGCTTATGCTGTATGGTTATTCGAAATGCTTTCACCGCATTTTAGCACCATCAAAAAAATTATGTTGAAGTTTGCATCGTCGGAGAGCGACGAAAATAAAAAAAATCGAATGAACCCAAAGGATCGTACCGGGTATAAAAAGTTATTATAACGATTAATCGTCATAATAACTTTTTTTAAATCGTTAGAATATACATATATATATATTTCTTATTTTCGTTGCATTCCAACGATGCAAACTTCAACATAATCTATACACTATATTTTGATTGTAGTAGTAGTATATAATAGAAATGCGTAAACGATAGGATGAAGTAATAATTAATAGTTTTTGCAGAAGAGTTGCCAGAATTACCGTAGCTAATATGTGCGTGTATACAGGTACTTGTCATTATCCTTCCGGTCACGCACCATTTGAACTTGGCTGAACAACGCGTCTTATTACAGTTTAGTCACAACGAAACGCGATTAATAGGTACTGTTTACATGCGGAAGTTTATGCGAGCGAAGAGAAGAGTCGAGTCCGCGGGTCTGCGAGAACGCGATGACCTCGGCGGGTTCGCGACCTTCGATATCGCGTTGCCGAGCGAGCGAGCGAGCGAGCGCTGTGAGCGGTGTTGCACACAGACGCAGACGTCGGTCCCACCAGCAGGCAGCGCGGCTGCTCGTTCGGCATACGCGGCTATCGCGACGCGCACTCGGCTTTCCTTCGCACACCCGCGGTGACTCAGAGGCTTCTCCCGCGCCGCGCGACTCCCGGCGCAGATTCCGATCTAACTTCGCTTCTCAATGTACCGTTACGCGCAATCCTATTTCAGCGAAGCACCCAGCCTCGTGCTCCTGTCTCTACACGACCGGAATCAGACGAACGCAACTGCGGATAATACCACGTCGCATTATCCTTTGTTTTCTTCGTTCCTGATTTTGCGGTTTTCCGCGCTGAGGCAACAGTTTTATAAATATTATTCTACGATGTTTTGCAATAGATTCAAGCATCAAGCGTGTATCTGCTAGGCTTGCATTTTGATAGAGGAATATTTACTAAGTTATTTTTGAGTGAGTTTTTTTTATTTATTTATTTTTTTATTTGTCGGTCAAAGCTCAACGCGATGAGACTTTCAATTACGGAGCTAATGTGAAATCTATTCGGCAACTGTAGCAGATACGTTGAAAGTAAATAAAAAATAGACTTTATGCGCAACAACACGGAACATTTATTACGAAACCAGTGCTGAGAATAAATTTTTCCGGTAGGAATTATCGCGTGCGGGAAAGAAGCGGCGGATGATTCATTTTTTAAGGAAAATGCTATGATGCTTTTGCGATGATGTTGAAGTTTGCATCGTTGGAATACAAAAAAATTATTGTAGCAGTTCTAAATACAAGGATCAATCGTTATTTTTAATTTGTATACCCAGGACGATTCTTTGGGTTCATTGGAATAAGTTTTTATTTTTTTTATTTTCCTTGCTTCCTAACGATGCAAACTTCAACATAATTTTATAACATCGATCGGTAGATACATCGAGAACTCGTTCAAATAGAAGGGGCTTTGTTGTTTGAACACGTTTTTTACGAGTACTAGGCTAATCACACGCGCTGCCGCGCGTGCCCGACATACCTTTGCGCTGCTGCGCTCTTATCAAGCTTTAAAAGGGTAAATCGCTACTAAAAAAACCCTTGTTTAGTTTATTAAAAAAAAAAGAAATTTGTCGTTTTGCTTGTCAGAAATCGTAGATCTGGCCGCCGGGCCGAAAACCGACCAAATCGGGGTCACGAAATTTATTTTTTCAAAATATCGACTTCTAACCTATACCATCGTTCTCAAGTCGCATATTCTACCCCTGAAAACACTGTTCACAACCCTTTTTTAGTTGATTTTAAAAAAATACGATATTTGACAGAACTGTCAAAGTCATCAAGGACAAGTGAACTTGGACTCGGTCTGAGAATTCCAGCCAATCACAGCTCGAATAGTTTGCTAACAATGCTTTCCGTTACTCATGAACTTTTTAAAAGAGGGATTGAGATTCGTTGTAGGTAAAATTCTGGCTTGTCGCCGTTGACAATATCGCAGTCTGGCGGTCGAAGGTGGTAGCGGCGCGTGGTTTCTATGTAAAGGCAGCAAAAGCTGCTGTTTCTACGTGCGGTAGGATCGACGGATCTCTCGCGAGGTCGTTTTCTCGGCGGCGCGATACGTGTGGTGCACGTGACGCGAGCGAAAGAGCACGCGCGCGGGCGTCGATATGTCTCTCGTCGCGCGAAAACGAGGTCGCCCGTTCGTTTCGCGAGCGACCCAATTTATTTACCGCAGCCAGCGGAACAGGGCAGTTCTGCTTTCGTCCCTCGTCCCAGCTCTTCCGCCCTCCTCCCCCTCCTCCCCCTCCTCCCCGTCCAACTGAGGTTGACGGGTGGTCGGGGCTGAATGTGGAGAATCCTTGGGAACCACCGCCGCAGCCGCAGTAACCCTGCGTGCGGAAACCCGTTTGATGGATTTTCTCTCGAGATCTGCTCTTCGACCCTCGATAACGCGATTACTTCATCGATAAACTAGGCTACTGGATGTCGAGCCACATTCGTCTCGTTCTAACCTTGCGAAACAATACTAATACTAACAATATTTTTGCAGTATTCGATGTTTTTTCAAACTGAAAAAGTGCAAACATCGTGTTTCGAAATAGAAGACAAAAGTAAACAAATACAAAGGAAAAATGAATTTTCCGATTGAATCAACAATTGGAACTTCGGTGCTAACTTTGATTGCGGAAATGAGTTTGAATTTCAATTTAAAGTTGAATCTCAATTTGAAGTTTCAACCGTGGCTCAACTGTCCAATGATAATTGAGTGTAATCTGTCCCAGGAACTTCGTATACTTTGCCCGAAGAGTAATTAAGGTTTGAACATTTTGAAACTTGGACATCAAATTTAGATACAAATGTATCTAAATCAAAGTAATTTTTCAGTGTGTGGAAATGATCACATTTTTTCGGCCGAACGAATTTTCAATTTGCTGAGGAAAAATCGAGAGTAGACCGTCCGTATTTTTCTGGATATTGGGATCATTCGACTGCAATGAAATATCTTGACTGTTGAGTCCCGTATGATCGCGTAGCTCGCGCGCCGTCTTGGTATCGCACAGCGACACGTAATGGGTATATCGCGTAGCTGTCGCGCGCCGACGTTGAGGCGATATAAGGGATTTATTATTGATTGAGCGCGCGCTCGTACGAACGAGACGATAGGATTCGTTATTGATTGAAATAGCGATGTACATAGCCGCGACGTCGAGGCGCGTGCACGTGGCATCGCCGTACCAATCAAATATTCTTTCGGTGAGTCTGCAACTCGGTCCGAATTAGAAGTGTTCGACGAACGAGATTAGGCTGTCAGAGCCGGGTGATCAAGCTGCCGGGGGGTCGTTTCGCGTCGAGCCCGGCGAAAGCGCGGCGCGAGTAGAGTCGGAAGACGAGGGATTACGTAAAAATCGATAGCTCCCGCGCGTCACGGCTCGTCGCGCGTTGCTTTTCATGAAAATCGTGGATATACGCGTATACCTCTCGGCTCGTTTTCCAAACGGAGCTTATTCCGCGCGCGTCTACCCGCTCCTCTCGTTCGTCCTTCTTTTTCACTCCTTCCTTCGAAACACTTCGATACCTTCGCATTCTATATATATATATATTTTTTTTTAGTAGACCCAGCGACTGCCAATTTCAACATGACTTACACGTCATGTCACTTCTGCTCGGATTCGTGATCCACAATGTCCTCCCGTTAGTTTCGAATCAAACCACCTTTGCGTTTCTTTTCAATATAAGTATGCATCGGACGAGGCAATTTCTCCCTGGAGAAACCGGTTAGGCGGGACTTTGATACCGCTATTTTTCGAAATTATATCCGAACCTCAATTAGGAAAATGGATTTAGCAGTGCGAGGCTCCGGTGGATAGTTTCGTTACCATCCTCGTGGGGATTCAAAATAATCAGCTGATGCCCCTTGTATCGTCGCTCGGCGCGGTCGCAATATAAATAAACTTAAAAAAAGAAATAAACGAAAGGTCTTCGCACGCCGCAAGTGACTTAAATTTTTATTGCAGCTATGTGTAACGTTGCGATTTTTTAAGCACCATTTATTTTAGCATTTTCACGACATCCTTTGTATATATTTTTTTTCTTGTTTCAGGTAAGTACGAGGGCCGAAACTACGCACGGTAAAAATTGTTGAGGTACTTTCGCGAATGTATACAAAAGTGTCGTTATAACGTTGCGATTAGACGCGTGATCGATGTGGCTAATGGACGCGCACCTGCGAGCGAACGAGCGAACCTCCGTTGTATACGCGTTGTTTCTCATTTATTGTCGGTGGAACAAAAGGGTAGTCGGGGATTTGGAGCGATTACGGCGGACAAGCTCATCGGAGGGTCGCGCTGCCTCGTCCGTTTTCCGCCAGCAGCAGGTTGTTATACGGGCGAGTACAAATTTTCCCGCGCAATAATGTAACGAGCCTCTGTTTTGGCCTTGTGCTGTATTATTTTCCGTTACTAAAGCTTCGCTTGATTATTTATTTATTTACCATTCTATTTATTATTTATTTATTTTTCATTCAATTTATTTATTATTTGAAGGGGGCTTTCAACAACGAAGCTGCTTACGTATCGTTAGATCCGAAAAAATTATATACGGGAATCATTGGTCTTTTATTTAACCATCATTGTGTATAATTCGTTTCGTTGAATATGCACAGTTTACCTTAATAAACGGGACAGCTTGAAGTAATATCGCAGCCCCCGACCGCAAACGCTAACTCGATGGGCTCTCGGCCCCTCGCATAAGAGCCAAGAGATCGTAGGGGGAGTTTCAGGTTCCTGCAATGTGCGTCGAGGGGCAGTTTTTTCCTTCTCGAATATCCCCCCGCGACTTGGCCCGTGTCTGCCAGCAGCTTCTCGAATTTTTTTCACCAAACGTCTCCGTCTGGCTCAACGCGTTGGCGTTTCTTCTCGTTATGGCTACAGAAGTCGCGGCTATCACAACGCACGTCGCTGCTGCAACATTTTCTCGCGAGAGAGCCCCGCGCCAGTGTTGGCCATATTCTTTTTCATTCTTTCCTTTCTCCTTTATTCTGCAGTCGAGTAAAGCGTGGCGAAGACGAAGAAGAAGGAGAAGCGAAAAAAGAGAAACGAGAAGAAAGTACAAGAGCGGTCCGTTAACCCTCGCACTGCACGCGACTACGTGTGCTATATACGCGACGAGTTCCATACCGAATCAACCTGGCTGCGACCCTCGACATTTCACCTCGGAATCTCCCAATTTTTTATACGATTATTTTCGCTCTATCCACTATTCGATTTTTTTTAGTTATTACAAATAAATTGAATGTTTCAAAAACTTCGAGGGTCGAAGTCAGTTCGATTTGGCAGGAAGTGCCCTATATATTTGATGTATTATACTTTGTCAAGTCGTCCCAAGGCATATGATGAATTACTCGAGCATACGCTCGAGTAATTTCGTGGACCGACAAACCATTGAATTTTCGAGCAAATGAACGTGACTCCGTGGCTGAACGATGTAAGCCCTCTGCTTCGTCCTGCATTTTTATTTATTCTATTTTCTTTTTATTCGCGGACGAGGAAAATGCGAGACAACTCGTTAGTTCGTATCTCGCTGTTTGTCTCGCCGGGCTGCACAGTCTCTGGCTGATGCTGCCTCGCTTTCGCGCCTTCGCTCGGGAAGTCGCGCACCGAGCGAATTTCCCGCAGCGTCTGCAACGTCGACAAGTGCACCGTGTTCAGCGACGAACCCGATGTGTGGGCGAGTCACGCGTCGCAGTAATTATGTAATTTAGTCTCTCGCCGTGAGCGCGCTGTCATCTCGGCGGCACCTCGAGGAAACTGCCGCTGGATTTCGTAGTTACGAAGATTCTGGGAACACCCGCGGCGCGAAGGAGCGAAAGCCACGGAGATAACGAATCCTAGAAATGTTGTTGAGTGTGTTTTTCGAGACATTTCATCGTGAATGCATAAATTCATTCCGGTTATTTTCCGATGAGAGTAATGTGGCGAAGTTGTATATCGATGTGATTCTCCTATCTGTCCGCGCTCGTATCCCATACAGTGAAATGCGAGGAGGTCGAACGTAGGATCGAATAACGACAGCTACCGTATCGAGTCGCCGTTTGGTCTCCTTTTCTCTCTCTCTCGCGTTGCACTCTACGCGTTACTGCGCTCATTGGTACGTGTGGTAAACGAAAGACTTTGGAAGGCTTCCAAACGGGAGATATCGAATTCGTCGTCCACGCCATTGTGGCCTACCAATCGCGACTCCCTCTCGTCTCTGCCTCCCCCTCCCCATAATTTATTCCAGGTCATTCCTCGAAGTTGGGTCTTAAGTGTGGCAAATTCACAGTTACGTATGGCCAGTGCATAAATTCGCCGATGCACGACAGCAGATCGAGTCGAGTTTGATGGTTTTTTATATAAAATGTTGTGTCGTTGAAGTGCATCGTTGGAATGCAACGAAAAAAAAAATATATATATATATATCTTAACGATTCTGAAATGATTCTAGCGATTCTAAAAAGTTATTATAACGATCAATCGTTATAGTAACTTTTTATAACCAATAGGATCCTTTGGGTTCATTAGATTTTTTTTTATTTTTTTTTTATTTTCGTTGCTGTCCAATGATGCAAACTTCAACATAATAAAACTTTCACGTTACACACGAGAAACCGAGTGCATAGTTTGAAAGTCCTTAATCCTCGTTGCCATTCGAGCGATGTACAGACGAGTCGGCGTTCGGGAAATCGATAAGCCGAAGCGATGATCCGCTCTTCGGCGATCCGTAGTCTCGAGGATTTCTGCGGAACGCTTTGCACATCCGAATAAACCGGGACAAACGAAGCGTAGTTGTACGCGCGACGATTAATATTAATTAGGTCGTCCCGAAGCTCCGGCTACGTAGGTCCACTCCCGGCAGTATTCCGCGGAAACGCCCAAGAACGATTCGTTCTCGCCGAGCGTTAACGTGAATTTCTGGCGAACGATCCGTTAGCCGATTTTTATCCGCGTGTACCGCGCGGCGCAATCCATATTCATTAAAATATACCAAATCGACGGCTGCTCCCTCTGCGTCAACGTTGCATATTCCGCATCTATTCGTATATACGCGATGGTACAAAATTCTACTTTCCACCTCCGATACGTTATTTATACGTTCGAAGCACCATTTTTTGCTTTTTCTTCCGATATGTCGCTTTGCCTCCGCAAAGCCGAAACTTTTTTCTGAGAAAAGAAAAAACGAAATCGAAAATTTTGACACCTGCTCGAAATGTGCGCAATTAGTAAATCGATGAGGTAGCGACAGTCCTGTTTGACATTACTTAAACGATTGATCGTTATAACAACTTTTTAGAATCGCTGGAATAACTTTAGAATCGTTAGATTTTTTTTTCCTTTTTTCGTTGCATTCGAACGATGCACTTCAACGTCGTTAATTCCGTGTATCGTAAATTTCGACGGTCACTCGCTGCAGTCGACGGGACGCAGAGGACGCAGCAGCAAGCAGCAGCGTCGATAGATATAATGTACATCTGTGGTACATGTGGAATGGCCGACGGCCACGCTTACCGTGAATGGTCGAAGCACACAGCGACGAGCTTCGAGACTCGGAGCCCCGGCTCTTCTTGTCTCCCGTACATCCGGCCAGACACCGCGCGATACCCCAGCGATTGCCTTCGTTCACCGCTCGTCTCTCGTGTCGCACGCCAATCTCGCCGTCTCGCTCGCTCGCGTCGCTGGGATTATTAGTTCGTTTCCAGAGGCAATGGAGCGAAGGATATTTAAAAAAAAATAAAAAACGATCAAAAGGAAAAAAGGTCACTGGCAATTCGTTCGACGTAACCGTGATAAATATTAAATGACGGATCATTGATGCCGGAGCAGCTTCGACTATTGTGACTCGCTTCTCGAGAGACAACAGCGCTTATTTTTTGTTGCTTCTCTCTCATTGAGCAATTTACTCGAGTCCCGCGTTGGCGCGCAGCTGCACAATGAGGCCTGCAGCATTAAGACGACCAGGGTCTCAGGAGGCGCTGCTCTCGCCATTGTAGAATCTCGAGACGGGGCGACGAATCTCCGACACGATCCAAGCCGAGAGGTGTTTCTGCGTTTCGACGTTGTTTCCACTTCCCGTCATTTATATCGCTCGGGCGTGGAAAGGTTGTAGTATCGTGATACAGCATTTGATATGTTTTCCATAATTACAGTTAAGAAAAAAATATTCGAAGAGCACATTGGTAAATAAAATAGTGTTATCATTTATTATTTCTTACGAAATGTCGGCAAGGTAATAATAATAAAGATTCATATGCTTGTTTTTTATTTTTTCTTCATTTATTTCCGCACCGAAAATCACGCTACTATTGCACAATTTTTCGGATCGAATTTAACTTGCAAAAGATGCATCAAAATGGTACGGAATTTCGTTTGCGGAAAGTGCATTCGAACGTTTTACTCGTCAGCAAGGATCGTGGATTTTTTCGTTGTTTTTCGACGATGGAGAAATTGGCTCCTGCTACAGTTAGCGAGGTAGCGAGCAAACAATGCAATGGGGAACGGGTCGGGACCTCGATACTCGGTCGATGCAGTTAGCATATACGGTCGACTCTCGTGCGGCGCGCAACTCCATCTGTAAATATGTTGGTAAATATGTGATCAGCAGGCACTGTGCCCGTACGCCCGTATGACTCGTGTACGCTCGATTTCCACCACCACCACCGTCGCCACCATCCGGCCAGTTCGTGCGCATCCGCCAACCGAACTTGCCCGATTGCACGTATTTACGTGTAACCTGTGCGCGCCAGCAGGTTCTCGCTGCTCCCCGATATATCGTTGACATATTTGCGATACGCGCGAATTCGCTTTCCTCTCCTCGTCCGATACATCGCGCGAGCGCTTGCTGCGTTTCGCGTACCGTCGCGCGCGCGTGACACGCTCCGTTCGATCCTTTGCCGCGCGATCAACGTTTGTTCGAAATAATCCGCATTCCCGGAGACGATCTTTCCAAACTCTACAAATCTTTCGATTCATCGCAGAAATATCTTCGAAGCCAGGTCTAGCGCGATACTTTTCATATTTAGCGTTTACTTATGGCGGTGATGTCAACGAAAACGGAACAAAATTAACACTGCCTGTGTTTTAAATAA
Source organism: Itoplectis maculator (assembly GCA_964034905.1). NCBI lineage: Eukaryota > Metazoa > Arthropoda > Insecta > Hymenoptera > Ichneumonidae > Itoplectis > Itoplectis maculator. The sequence continues at coordinate 6,851,483 of OZ035861.1, forward strand.
AAAAAAATAAAAGAAAAATCAAAATACATAATACTAATAAATAAATAAATAAATGAATAAATTAATACTCGTATCTGATTATAACGGAATGAGGAAATTATGACGTAGGCGTACAGAATAAGCATCAGCGTTTATCAATACGATTTTGTCACAAGGACATTGTTTTATCTCGCGATTCGTCGCAACTCTTTCTTCTATTTTCCTTCGCTCGCCGGCCCTTTGCCCTAAAATGTAATTTTGCGGGCTCAAAGAACGCGACGGAGAAGTCGGAGCTATGTAGGACGCTAGCACCCCCCCCCCCCCCCCCCCCTCTTTCCCCCACGACAATGCTACTGGGCGACGACCTCCCGGAGCAAGATCCGGACTGCCCGGAATTTTTACTCGGCACTTCGCTCCTCCGCGGGATCCATTTGTCTCCGGGGTGTTCGCACCCCCGTGAGAGATCGCTTTTTATCGTTGCGGGGTCGAGCGAAATCCGGTGCCGAGGCTCCGTACCAGAGAGGATTGCACGTCCACAACTGGACCGCCTCTTCTCTCTTTTCCTCTTTTTCTCTATTTCTCGCGAATGAGAACGTTAACCTTTTCTCCTAGCACCCGGATCTCCGCGTACCTTTTGTCCTTCTTATTTTCCTCATTCCGGGCTTCTCATGGACTCTGAAAAATTCTTCTTCCTCGACGAATTTTCCTCGACATATTTTTCCACCACCGCTGGTCTTCGTCCAGCGCGCTAGTATTATTTTTTTTCCACGAAATCCGTCGAACGAGTACAAACTCAAAATGTTTCTGGCATATCGTATGAACGCCCCGTAAATTTGTCAACGTTTCCGCCGGAGCGGTAGTTCGATAGACGCGAGCGAAATAGCTGGAACACGTAGAGATTCCGAACTCGGGCACGACGCGAATTTCGCAACTCTTCCCAAAGATGTTCGAGCGGGGCGCACGACGGTGAAGAGACGTTACGTGGATAGGTGCTGGGTAGATATGTACGTGCTTTCCGAGCTTCGACGCGTTCTCCGACCGAGCCGCAACTGGCGTACACGTTGCTCCGCTACGCGTGAGGGAGAACCGCGGCAGCAGCGGCGGCGGCGGCCGTGACTTCATAAATTTCAAAGGAGGAGACAGCTACGGATTCGTTTGAATCCCACAAAACGAATTGTCGGAGGGTACGAGACCGAGCGGCGTGGAGCGCAAAGTGCCATTGCATCAGCATAATTCCCCTCCCCGCCCGTAGCATAGCGTACGGCGGTGACGCAAGTAAAAACGTAAATATATGGGAAGGTTGCTGCGCGGGTTGGATTGCGCGCGCTACGATGAGATAGATGGCGAGCCAGGCGAATTAGAAGCGCCACTGCCTCTGGAAATAGGTCGAATTGAGCGATGATTAAAGAGCGAAACAGTCCTGTGAATATCAAACAAAGTGGTACACGCTTTGATTCCTCTTTGATATTCGCGCCTCTTTCCCGCAGAGCTCATTTTCAGTGGTTCAGAATTCACGTGTTATTTACGATAAGGTCTGACGATGAGAACGAGATGAGGATATATATACTCGATTTATATTACTAGGCTAATCACACGCGCTGACGCGCGTGCCCGAGATACTTTTGCGCTGCTGCGCTCTTGTAACATTTTAAAAGGGTAAATCGCAACTGAAAAACCCTTTTTCAGTTACTTTTGAAAAAAAAAAAAAAGGAAATTTGTCGTTTTGCTTGTCAGAAATCGTAGACCTGGCCGCCGGGCCGAAAACCGCCTAAATCGGGGTCACGAAATTTATTTTTTCGAAATATCGACTTTTAACCTATACCATCGTTCTCAAGTCGCATATTCTACCCCTGAAAACACTGGTTACAACCCTTTTTTAGTTGACTCTGAAAAAAAATTTTTGGCCGAACAGTTTGTCAGAAATCGTAGATCTGGCCGCCGGGCCGAAAACCGCCCAAATCGGGGTCACGAAATTTATTTTTTCAAAATATCGACTTTTAACCTATACCATCGTTCTCAAGTCGCATATTCTACCCCTGAAAACAGCGGTTACAACCCTTTTTTAGATGATTTTGAAAAAAAAAATTTTTGGCCGAACAGTTTGTCAGAAATCGTAGATCTGGCCGCCGGGCCGAAAACCGCCGCCCAAATCGGGGTCACGAAATTTATTTTTTCAAAATATCGACTTTTAACCTATACCATCGTTCTCAAGTCGCATATTCTACCCCTGAAAACACTGGTTACAACCCTTTTTTAGTTGATTTTGAAAAAAAAAATTTTTTGGCCGAACAGTTTGTCAGAAATCGTAGATCTGGCCGCCGGGCCGAAAACCGCCCAAATCGGGGTCACGAAATTTATTTTTTCAAAATATCGACTTTTAACCTAAACCATCGTTCTCAAGTCGCATATTCTACCCCTGAAAACACTGGTTTCAACCCTTTTTTAGTTGATTTTGAAAAAAAAATTTTTTGGCCGAACAGTTTGTCAGAAATCGTAGATCTGGCCGCCGGGCCGAAAACCGCCCAAATCGGGGTCACGAAATTTATTTTTTCAAAATATCGACTTTTAACCTAAACCATCGTTCTCAAGTCGCATATTCTACCCCTGAAAACACTGGTTACAACCCTTTTTTAGTTGATTTTGAAAAAAAAAATTTTTTTGGCCGAACAGTTTGTCAGAAATCGTAGATCTGGCCGCCGGGCCGAAAACCGCCCAAATCGGGGTCACGAAATTTATTTTTTCAAAATATCGACTTCTTACCTATACCATCGTTCTCAAGTCGCATATTCTACCCCTGAAAACACTGGTTACAACCCTTTTTTAGTTGATTTTGAAAAAAAAAATTTTTGGCCGAACAGTTTGTCAGAAATCGTAGATCTGGCCGCCGGGCCGAAAACCGCCCAAATCGGGGTCACGAAATTTATTTTTTCAAAATATCGACTTCTAACCTATACCATCGTTCTCAAGTCGCATGTTCTACCCCTGAAAACACCGTTTACAACCCTTTTTTAGTTGATTTTGAAAAAAAAATTTTTTGGCCGAACAGTTTGTCAGAAATCGTAGATCTGGCCGCCGGGCCGAAAACCGCCCAAATCGGGGTCACGAGATTTATTTTTTCAAAATATCGACTTTTAACCTAAACCATCGTTCTCAAGTCGCATATTCTACCCCTGAAAACACTGGTTACAACCCTTTTTTAGTTGATTTTGAAAAAAAAATTTTTTGGCCGAACAGTTTGTCAGAAATCGTAGATCTGGCCGCCGGGCCGAAAACCGCCCAAATCGGGGTCACGAAATTTATTTTTCTCCCGACTCCACTGAAATAACCCCATTTCGCGTCCGCAACGCGGGCGGAAAATAGCTCATTTTTGACAAATGACTCACGCATGCGAAATACGATTTCATTTCCTCCCTAGGGAGAAAATCGGCTTATTCCTGCCCGGCGGGAGAAATAAAAATCGCATTACGCATGCGGATCGTCATTTGTTAAAAATAACCTAATTTTCCGTCCCCGTTGCACACGCGAAATGGAGTTATTTTGCAGTGAAATCGGGAGAAAAGTATAGTACGCTACATGGGAGGGATGCAACTTTTCACCTCGTGTGAATTTCTGCCCTCGCTTCGCTCGGGCATCAAACTTCACACTCGGTGAAAAGTTGCACTTCCCTCCCTTGTAGCGTAATGTACTATTTTTCAAAATATCGACTTTTAACCTAAACCATCGTTCTCAAGTCGCATATTCTACCCCTGAAAACACTGGTTTCAACCCTTTTTTAGTTGATTAAAAAAAATACGCTATTTGACAGAACTGTCAAAGTCATCAAGGACAAATGAACCTGGACTCGGTCTGAGAGTCCCAGCCAATCACAGCTCGAATAGTTTGCTAACAATACTTTCCGTTACTCATGAACTTTTTAAAAGAGGGATGTTGAAGTTTGCATCGTTGGAAAGCAACGAATATAAAAAAAATAAAATTATTGTAATGAACCCAAAGAATCGTACTGGGTATAAAAAGTTATTGTAACAAATGATCTTTTCAATAACTTTATAGAATCGTTCGAATGAAAAAAAAAAAAAAAAAAAAAAAAAAAAAAAACGTTGCATTCGAACGATGCAAACTTCAACATCATCGATTCATCGCAACACAGTCTTGACTCGAACCGCTCTCAGGACTTGTAACTTCAGTGCCGTAGAATCTCGCTTGTATCAAGTTCGATAATAAAACGTACCTCCCATAATCGTAAATCGGATTCGACCGCTATGCACGAGCGAGCGCTCCAATCGATAGATCCAAATTAAAGATGCACCATTGGGCGCAGCGAGGCAACGACAAGCAAAAGGGATGAAGCGGCGCAAAAACAAATTCGATCAAGAGAATCTGCAGATTTCTCGAGGTAACATCGATTCGGAGTTTCCGAGCACTACACTATATACCGGTTGTGCTCTGAAACGTGGCCAAAAATTAAGAATGCATACGAAATTTGAAAAAAATCCGACACCGCGCTGGTATATTTTGGGCGTGCGTATATAGCTTAGGGCTTTGCTTACCGGGTAGAAAAAATATATATTCGAATGGACCGAAAGATCGTAGTGGATATAACATTTTATTATAATGATTGATCGTTATAATAACTTTTTAGAATCATTAGAATTTGTTTATTTTTATTTATTTTTTTCGTTGCATTCAAACGGTGCAAACTTCAACATCGTGAAGATCGGTAAGCAAATCGCAGGCTGCGCCACGCACCGTCGACGAGAGCAGCCGGTGTAGCGAGCTGGCAACCCAGCGCGCGCATATCGAGAGCAAGAGGAGTTCGCGAATAGCGCGCCGGTAGTCTGCGGACTGAGATTGGATGCCGATGAAATCGTCTCGGGGGACAAGGACGATGAGTTCGAGATTCCCAGGGGGCCTTCCCGGACTCTCCGGGTTGTTGCATACTTTCGTCTAATATCACCGTGTGCCGCACGACTCTCTTCCCTCCGTCGTACCAGCACGAGAGTCCTCCCTTTCGGGAGAACCGTCTGCCTCCCCCTCGCACCGCTTTGCTGGGATACAGGCGACTCCTCCTACGCGAGAGCACCGACTTTACTCTACACCGGCGCGGACCATTCGGTTTGTATACGTAGCTACGGGTATATAGAACGGAGAGCGGTTCGAGTACCACGCGGCGGAAGCGACTGGCAAGACCCGAGAGTCGGTCCTCTCCAGGACCCCGATGCAAATATTCGCCTCCGTACCCTCTTCCTTTTTCCTCCCTCGGTCTTGTTCACCGTTCGCGCACACGAATGTTCGTTAACCGTTCTCCACCCTCTTCCGCTTTCCATTGTATACGCTGTACATACATATATACGTGCGCGCGCGCGGATATGCGCGCTCCTCCTGTTCCGCTGCTTGAGAATTTCTCCGGGTTCGTATGGAAATACCACTTTCGAGGAATTTGGCTGGAGTTCGAACATGGAAAAGTCCGTCAGGCTGATTGGCTCATCGAATACCAGACCGTAGGGGGTCTAGTAGTATACCGTTAGGCTCTATCGAACGTTTTAGTCGTTGAACGTCATTTTCACGGATAAACTTGTGGTCCTAGTTCTAGTCTTCGAATGTTCCATAGTTTAGCGTTTTCTACGATGTATATCGTGCAATATCAATTCTCGTTGCAGCCTAGACTCGCTGTGTTATCTTCCGCGTCTATTGCAACACTTTATCAATTATTCCTCATCAGGACTTCAGAATTTAAAAAAAAATGCAAAATCGTCTAGGAACTCGTTGTTCCTACATCTTTCTACGATGACGAACGACTCATTTGAATGTGTCTCACGGATGAGTAAAAAATAGAAGAAGAGGCAGGCATGTTCTATTTTGATATTGCCCAAATCTCCGTAGATTAATCCGCGGTACATCGGAAAGATGACGTCTGCATATTTGCGAGCACCTACACTAGAATTTTCAGTCGTACCGGCTCGGTAAGACCGGTGGTCCACTCTACCATTCGCTTTGTCGCGCCGTGCAGACCTACTCTTTGACTACCCCGTCGTTCCTCGGCGTCCCCCCGCTTTTCGTCGACCTTTGCGGTAGGCGAAAGCGCGTACGAGAAGTGCCCGGAGTGATGTAGTTGCAACGACAGGGAGGAGTTCCAGCTCGAGTCGAGCGCACGTCCGGGCTTAATGTCGCTGCGGCCGTTCTCCCGGTGAGCTTCAAACGCCCGCACTTTACCACCACCGGCCTCGGCTTCCACCAGGCCAGACCGGGGCTAGTCGGGTCACACGTTGTTTACGAACTTTTCCCAACGTTCGCTGTACCAATCGCGTTGATAACGAAAGTCGCATCACGGGCCGCTCTTTGTTCGGACATCGATACGAGGGCCAGGAAATTTGTTCGGTGCCTTTCGACGATAGGCTCGGTCTTTCAGCTTGAAAGTATTATTTTCCCTTCAAAATATCGTTTTTGTCAAATTGCTGATAGCCGTAGTTACACTAAAAGCACTTTAGCTTTCTACATATGAATATAGTATTTTTAGGACCAAGTTTCCTCGCGTAAATCGCAATTTTCAGATAGTCTTCGCTTCGTATGCCCCTGACTCGTTACGCCCCGATCTCCCCCACTCGTTACTCCCACCGCACTCTCTTCTCTTTATCTTCGCTCGGAGCTGCCTCGTGAATGTGGGTATAATTAATGCCGTCTAATTAACCTAAGCTCCGTAGCCGATTCGCTCCTCGTCAATTCACCGAGCGGCGTTTTGAGCGATGAGTTGTCTTTCTTTTTTTGTTTCCCATACCGCCTCTTTTAACCTTCGTATTTCCGTTAAATCTCAAACGTTTTACCGCCGTTACAGATTTGTCTGGTGCCTCGACGTTTAATGTCGCTGTTTCAATTGTCATTATACTTGAAATACGTGAATTGGGTTAATCCAAGTCAGAAAAGTCGAGGCCTGAGGTATTTATGACACCATTGGGGATAATTTGATCAATGACAGCGAATATTTTCGAAATTGTTCAAGCTTTGAACACTCCGTGTAGAAAATCTGCTTGTATCGTTACATCCGCCTCAATTGAGCCACTGCCCTGGCCGAGTTGCCGCGGGCTTGAAGCGCTTTTAATTTTCCAACAGTGTCTCAAATTGAAGCCGGTGCACGAAACTCAATAGCAAGTTCTGAGAAATTGAAGGGTCACGCGCGGAAGTGGCTGACTGATTAAACATTACAATTGGTCAATTTGGTTTTACCAGCGTTAGGATACGACGCGACGACTCCCGATGCGAAGCGCGTTGAGTTGAACGATTCTTGCTGCCGTTAGCTCCTGCGGTGGATGGCTTAACAAGGGGGCACTAACAATTCTCGTGGAATACCGCCGCGCCCGTTCGAGACGTAGAAGTTTGCCAAGGTAGCTGCAGCTGTAGCAGCATCCCGGCGGTAGCTGTAGTTCCTTACGTAGGCACGTATTATACACCGTGGTAGCGCGCCGCTCGTAACGTTACGTTTATTACGCCCCTCCTCTCGCTCCTCAGATGCCACTGAATTTCACTGGGGTACCGCGCTGGCCCCCGAGAAGTCACTGCACAGACTGTGCCGGTAGCTCGACCTCCGCTGCAACGCGACGCCCCAACTCCGGCCACAAAGTTTATTGGCAATTATACCGAATTGCAATTCCCTAACGTAAATTGCGCGATTACCGTCTTCGGATAGTTCGAAAGGTTATCCCGGTTATGTAACAGCCGCGAACACGAAACATCTTCTTTTTAGGGCTCGCTCCGCGTTGATATGCTGCTGACGATACCGGCTGTCCGGTTCGCGACCTTATCGACAGTTCGGATCGTTTTTGATTCCTCCGTCGGCACAAAAAGTTATTATAACGATTGTTATAATAACTTTTTGGAATGGCATAGAATAATTTTAGAATCGTTAGATTTTTTCTTTTCGTTGCATTCCAACGATGCAAACTTCAACGTCATTGAAAAAGGAGTTGGTCGTGAATAAGCAATTTCGAGGATTCGTGATATAAATGTGAGCAGCAAGGTATGGGTAATTCCCTCGAGTTGTTCGGCCACCAGGAGTTTCCCGTGCCATCATAAATGCAAGAGCGAATGCGACGCGCGGTAGTCGCGTTGCGAGGGTGGCAAATGAGTAATCGTCGTTGCGTTATCTTCCGACGAAACATTAGACGTAATGCACGAGGGTTTCCATCGGTCTCACTCGTTCCCGGAGCCTACCGTAATCCCATGGCGGCGGCGGCACGGAAACGGAAACGGCCAGGTATATTATACTATATACAGCTACTTGTGTGCTCGAGAGTAAAAGAGGGTCGATAACTCGGCTGCACGCACCTACGACCTATACCGACCCTGCTGTTTCTATGTGCTTTACCATACATCTGACGCTATAAATTTTCCGCATCAGTGCTTTGCCGCGATATACCGCTGAATGTGATTAAACTCCGCGGTATTAAAGCGCCAATGGCGGCGCAGCTGGCAAGCGAATCGATTGCTTTTTAACGAGAAAAATAAATTGACGTAGTACTAATTAATTGGGCTCGAACGCGAGATTGGCAGCCAGTAGTAATTGGCGTCAAGCCGATCAGTGCTCGAATCAGCGTTACCGGAGAATTCCTCGCGCAATTGTTCCTCGAATAGGTATTACGATTTTTGTTTTTTGTTTTTTGTTTTGTTTTTTTTTTTTTTTTTTTTTTTTTTTTTCATACGCTCTGCAACGACTGGTGACCCAGTTTCGAATTTCTTAAACCCGTGACTCGTTGTGTAATCCACGAAACACAATTCGTTATGAGGGGCAACTGATTCCAATTGATTGGAGGATTTTAAAAATCATGATGTGAAGATCTGAAAATGGCCCCAATTAGCGGTGAAACAAAGCTAATTGCTATGTGCTGTTTCGTACAAAACAAATTGAATGCGATTGAATTGGAATTTTTTCCGATGTCATTGGAAATGTTACGATGTCATTGGGATCGTAAGACTTTCTATTTGGCTTCAGTTGCAGTTTTATGGTCACGATTTTTTTTTTATGATTCGCTAATTACGTTGAAATTGGGACACTGGGGTATATTTAAAAAACAACGTATACATGCGATAAAAGTGAGTCATTGTCACGTATAATCCGCTTTGCCAGCCGAGTCTCGCGTATTTATATATACATAGAACGGATGAGCGTGCTGCACGTGTCACTGCATACTATGCAGGTTTATTGGAGCGTAGCGAGTAATCGGAGAGGTCAACATCAGCGGGCTGATGCGACTCGAGTGAGTCGCTCGCGTCAGGTGTGCATAAAAAGTAACAGAGTCAGGTGAGTCACGCGCGTGCGCGTGCGCGTTGCCGTGCGCAAGTATGCAGTCCCGGGATTTTTTCTTCGCGTCGCGCGCATTCGTTCGCTCCTATCGTTCGAGCGTTTACGAGGCTTTACAAACAAGAACAAGGGCTTAGCGCGCTTATAGGAGCCAGCGACCTGCCGGCGATGCCGCTGCTCCGTATCTAGAGTCTCGGACACGTCGAATTCCAGCGCCGTTTGATCGACAAATACCTCGACAAACATGCATCGTTAGAATGCAACCAAAATAAAAAAAACAACATCTATTCCAACGATTCTAAAATTATTCTAGCGATTCTAAAAAGTTATTATAACGATCAATCCTTGCAATAACTTTTTATGCTCAGTATGATCCTTTGGGTTCAATAGAATATTCTTTTTTTATTTTCGTTGCTTTCCAACGATGCAAACTTCAACATAATGTGTTTTCTCTGGAAACGGGGTTGTCTACAGGGCCAAGTTGGCCCTAGTGCAATAAACCTAAACCTAAATCTAAATCTAAATCGAGTGATCGATCGACAATGCCACTTTTATTTCTCATTGGACAATTCAACGGTTTATAGGACGTCATTGACGATGTATATTGCTATGGATCTAACGAGGCGTGAAAATCCGAACAATCCGAGTTCTCATTCTCTTCTCGGCTGAGACGGAGCCGGGAATTTCGCGCAAGCCAATGGTTGCTGCTGGTGCTGCTGCTGCGTCCACGAATTTATCATTCCCGAAGTGCTCGTGAAAATGGAAAGTACCAAAGCGCAAAGAGGAGTACATCGGAGTGGTAATAAATGGACGACGCGCTGGCTGTCGAGCTGGCATTGGTTTTCGCGCGCGACGCATCCGAGACGCGCGGGGGGAACCTCGGGCGTTCGGAGGAAAATTTCTCGCAGCATCCCGAGAAACGGAAGTTGATATAGCGCCCGCTCGGAGAGCGGAGACTGCGTCGCCGGTGCCAGCGGCCGCTGGCGCGGAAGACACCGCGCGCGCGAGCTCTCACGCTCTCGGAATAATGATACCACTGTGCGGGCATCTCTATTTCTCTATCCCACCCCCCCTTCCCCAGCCGCTGGGGAAGCCAGGGCCGACCCATCATCATTCTTCGTCGAAATAATGATATTTCCTCCGTGATGGCCATCGCGCGTCTCACCCGCGTTTTCTATAACTTTCTTTTTATTCTAGTATGAAAAATCGGAGATTCTTTCTTCGTATCCACCGAGACTCCGCTGCTGATGCTGTTTATGCGATATTTCCGCGGCTCCCGATGCAGACGAAACAGAGCGAGACCCACCGGTTCCTCATGGCAGGAGGTTCTCCGTTTTTACTGTGAAACCTGTTCCCAGCTACGCATATACAACGTCGAGCTCAACACCCATATTGTTGCTATACTCTTTCCAAATTCTGCCTGCTTCCTGTCGTGCTCAAGTGAATTCCAGTAGTCGTAATAAATGCAGTTTGAAGAAAGTCTCGTGCTGCAATTGAAATGAAATCAAGAGAAGCGAAACAAATATATAAGGGGAGACTCTCGTACGTCGTAAGGTTCAAACGAACATTGCGGCTGCATTAAAAAAAAAATTATCGTGTCTACCTTTGCTCTCCAACGTTCTCTTTAAATAAATTTTAATAATTCACAACTTTGATTTTGGGGAAAAAAATTCGAATATTTCCCCGTTATACGTGTGGTATAAAGCTGATGTTTTTACGCCGTGTATTATAGCCCGGCACGTCGCCCACACTCGCATTAAAACCCTAGTGCCGTCATATATATTTATCGGGGCAGAGCGAAGCGCGCTGTTGGGGTGGGTTGAAAACGAAAAAATATCGAGCCACGCTGTGCAGAAGTCCCTGGCGAGCTCGGCGTTGCCGCGGCTCGGGGAGATTCTCGGTCGAGTGAACAGCGTGATTTCCACACCCGGACGTCCATTCTCGTGCTCGTCACGCTCGATAGTTACCGAATACACGTTAATGGTATTAACTCGTGGGGGAGGGCGAGAGATGCGAAAGGGGAGTCGCGGTGTAGACCGTTAAGGGATGCAGCGGTAGCAACAGCAGCTCGGCTAACATTTCACATACATGGGGCATTCCGTATCAAGTGGGTCACTCTAATTTGACACCTTCGTAAAAACGGTACGATCGAATTTTTGCAATCTTCACAATGCACAATTCGAATATTTGGTAAAACACAAAATTTATATCACGGCGACGAAATCTTTTTATAAGATAGAGGGCTATATAATATATGTAAAACAGGAAGGGTGACAGTAGCTGTGGTATTGGTATTGAACGGAATGGCGGACGAGGGGGTTGCACAGAGTGGTTTAGTCTACACCGATCTGGCCATACGAGAGGGGGTGGTACTGAGAGCAGAGCGGCGGGTCAGGGATTGCCGGGTATTCGATCGATTCCGGTAAACACGACTACTACGACGACGAAGACGACGACGACGACGACGTAGAGCGTTAAGGTTCGACGGGGCGAGTACATCGACTCCGGGGGGAATCGCCAGACGCAATGAATCGATCCTCATCGAGTTCTATGCATTCTGCGCGCCGAGTCGATTCGCCCGGCGGCTTTCGCTTTCCTTTTTTTTTTCATCTTTCCCCAAGCGTGACTTAAAATGCCGAGGGTAGCGCGGTAATAGGCGACTTTATATATAGCCACGGGCACACACAGAAACCGACCCTCATGGATCAAGGCTCATTCGAATGCTCAGGGTTCAATATACGAATGGCTGTTTCTCACGGAGCGCGATAAAGCACACGACACCCTTTTATTGTTATTCAGGGGAAGCCGATTTTTCGAACGCGAGAATAGTATCATCGCCACAGAGAATAAATCAATAATGTACCACAACGTAGGTGCACGATGAGATTTTCTGTGCCATCCTTCGTTTTTCGACGTGAAAACACATATTATGGACATGGACAGCCTCGGAGCAACGAGGCCCTGTGACCAGAATGTGGTGCTTGACGTGGAATGCCTTTTGTATTCTACACGACGTCGGGCTGTATTTTTTTAGAAGTGATTGATACCCAAGTACAACAGGCGTAACTGACGATAGAACCGCGAGCAGAATCAGCTGTTCGCGAAGATGCATTTCAGTTGAAGTTCGGTCGACAGTCAGCTTACACGCTCGATGCGCGATTCGCGCGGCGTACCATTGACTCAAAGTGGGTCATACGGCTGCTGAGAGGATCAAAGCTGAAAGCGATATGGTACGGAAGACAGAGGCAGCCCTACGGAGCTGCTTCTATTCGGACAAGAGATTATTCGGCGTACCGCGTAGTTCCCGTAATACGTAAGTGTTCCCGACGATCTTCAAGCGCTGTATCCGAGACAAGAGAGAAGACGCATGTTCAACACGGTCGTCAACCTCCGATAGCCCGCGTAGAGCTTTACGGCTTAGTACCTCGAGCCTCGTTCGGCTAATCCGTAACGTGTGCTGCTCGTATATCCAAGGAACGTCCGAGCTGTCCGTTTCGGTGTCGAGGCACGAATATGCATACCGCGAGATGTTGCTCGACGTTGGCCCGCAGACCTCCTCGCCTGTGTCTCGGATGTTCAGCCGCGAGTGACTTCAACCTGCCTGCGAAGACACGTTCGTTTCTGCCTGAAAGTTCGCGGAACCCTTCGTTGACAATTCGTTCGCGATCAATGCAGTACGAACGAATTTTTGCAATCTTCACAATGCCCACTGCTCGGATGACAGATCTAACGTCTTATCTACGCTTTCGCGAAATCGATACTTTAGCCGAAAACTTAACTGAGCATTTCACTTTCAATGCCGTCAAGTTGCATAGGCTCGATGCGTCGAGTCTACCAGACATCACAATTGCGTCGTTCCAGCATCGCACGAATCACCGGCGTCTCTCGGCGCACCGAGACATCGAGAAAGCTGTCCAAGTCGAAGTTCGCCAGAGACCGAATTCACGGTAATACCGAAACATGGCGACTCCTCGGGGCCCCGGGAAAGCCGGAGAAACACAGTGGCGAGCACAGCTCGAGAGAAGCACAGTGTGCGCACACTCGTGGCTGTCCAATAACAGGGGAACGCCCGGTAATTCCGGTGTTTGTCTAACGCCGGAGGAAATTTCCACTTTGCAAACGTAGCTCGGAGAATGAAACAGCCACAACAGCACCGCGCAGCCGTCCAGTCTACCTCCGATAGCGGCAACAGCGGGAGAGCAACGCGCAACACAATGACGCGTGAGCATTGCTGCATCTATATAGTCTCTGTATGTATATAGTAAACCACCTATGTGCACAGATACATACACATATCTATGTACCTGGTCTCTGGGTAGGATAGAGCAGGGGCCTCTGACACGGCTCTTCGCGCAGCCCTCGCCTGGCTCTTTCTCGATGAAGCGACTCCCAAAGCATTCTCTCCTCGCGCGCCTCTTCCCTTCTTATCCCCTTGTGCTCTCTCGCGATATCTTCAAAGGCTTCGCTCGCGCTCCACTCTGCTTTGAGAATGCCCTCGTGCCTCGAACGGCGGGTTCCTTCCGCACGCGCTTGCTCGCGTGCAATGTACAACCGGTGTACATAGGAACCCGGTATACAACCCCTAACGCTCCGCAGCACACGGGAGCCACAGACGTGTGTTTTTATTTTCACTATGAAGAAAATGATATCGTCCGGTGCTCCGAGGATACACAGAAGGTCGCCAGCCGCAGCTCGTGTCGTAAAATATTTATCGTACTTCCTGTACGATATCCCCTTCCCCCCCCCTCACCCTTTCTCATGGTTGTAACCTTCGTTCGTCCTTTTGTTCGGTTTTTTCTTCGACTTTTTAGTGCGGTCATTCGAGATACGCCTCCTGTTGGTTAGCTCCTGTCTCTTTGTGATTATGTTACAACCGGATGCTTTTTTTTGTTTTACAAAGTTTGTCCCTGGCACTGTTAACGATAAGCTTATGTGAAATCATTTTGATGAGGATATTTTGGTTCGCAGATTTCAAATTAATGAGAACATTTAGAATTTCTATAGTATGAGGTTAGCTGAAGAATGTATAAAGGAAAGGTTATCGTTGGGGAAGGGTCGGGTCTGAATGATTGTTATTATTTTCCAATTTTATCGGACACTCAATACCGACTTGAATATTCGAAATACGTTTGGACTGTGATTTACTTCTCCGGCAGATCGACTTGGCAATTGCAAAGGACTTCGGTTACTCATGCGACTAACCGATACGTCCATATTTAATGGGCAGATAAACGGGAGAGGCGAAATGCGTCCCGCAACCCGTCAGACTGAATCGGAAACGGATGGCCCGCGGTTCAGCCGAAACCCATTCGCCTCTATACGCGACGCTCATCCTCCCACCGGCAAACAGTATAAGATTTATGTCGTATCGCCTTTGCGTTTCTGCCTCTACGGCGCGTATATCGCAAACCACGAATCCTTTTCCAGTAGGATTTTCGACAATCATATTTCAACCTCTATTCTGTCCCCGAAGTTCCGTCGCTACCTTTTATAACCGTCTCGCGATCCAATGCGCACGTTCCTCCGTCTATTTCTTATATTTCCTCGACGGTGCAACCCCTTCGACGTTATGTACACTGTATAGTCTCACGTTTCAGCTATAGTGCCGCAAATGAAACTAGATTGTATCGATTCAACTGACTTCACCACGACGAACTGAAATATTTTTATAAACGAAAACCAAACGCAATTTAACCGTTCTATATGTATATCGATTTTTGTTGCAAATAAACAAGTTACAGTCCTAGATAAGAAATCACCGGGAGCGCCATGTGAGCTGGAGAGTTTATTGTACAAATTACATTCGCCTATAGCTGCGCTCATAGCCGAGGCTGCTTCTGAGTATCTCGTGCTATACACGGATAATATTTAATGCTCCAAGTTTTGGAGACAGCGGTGGCAGCGTATACTGTGCGCCGTGGACCGAGAAGTGTGGCCAGGACCAACATTGCAGCGCGACTAAAGGGGACAATGGAACCCATGCTAGTAGCGTCGATAACGCGGCTGCAACAGCTTGTATGTGTAGTTGATACATTCTTGAGGACCACTTTGGTCGATTTCGTTGTCTCCCACTACGTTCGATAAGCACAACCGGTGTAAAAGTAAAACCTCGAAATGCTTTCCGTTCATTTCATATACGGATGTTATATGCTTTGCTTCGAAAGATTCAACGAAAACTCTGAAAACGTCTGAAAGTGGCGTCATTTCCCGAGACTTCACAGAGGGTAATACCGAGGACCCTCTTGGCCTTCCAGACAAGACTACCGAATTTATCGGAAAAAAAGAACAGGGAAGGAGTGAAGTGAATTTCAACTCGAGTGACATGTATTTTACTGTAAATCACAACCTTTAATCTCAGGCCCAAAGAAGTTTGTTGGGTACACAACGAGAGGACTGCGCGCGAGCTCCCTTTGGCTGTCGAGACCTCGGAGCGAACGCCAGCAGAATAACCCCGTTTAATTTCCTGTGGCAACACGAGGTTCCTCGAACATAGACGGCGCGGCACAGACTCGAGTAAACAGACCTCTCGTCACTGTGATTCTATTGTGCCACCGCGTCCGTCCTTCTCCGTTGCTCGTCCACTGGCGTTTCTCGCCCTACCCAAATGCGCCCTCGGTGCCTCCGTAATTTCGGTATTAATTGGCGCTTAACCGCGAGTCTCTTCTGGGTTTGGCGACGTCGTTTGCGAACGGGGAGAATCGCTACTCGCGTTGAATTTCTCGCAAGCTTGGTGGAAGCTTGGGAGTTGTCTGAGCTCGCCGCGATTGACCCGGCAAGACGGCTTTGAAGTTTTAGCCGGTTGGTTATCTCAAGTACAGGCAATACAGGTGTTCCCGTCCCGCGGGAACGGCACGGAGCGATGATTATTCATGCGACGACATTCTCGCGGGGTGTTATCTGCCTCACCGTCCTCTTCGGTAAGCCCGCGAACACTGCTCTTGCAAAAGGGGGTTCACATCCCCTCTTCCTCCTCGTCCCCCGAGCCTGAGGGTTTGTCCGGTGGGCGCACGAGGCCATGACGCCATGTTTTATGCAAGCGATTGATGTTGCCAACTAGCTTGTCAGCCATCGTCACCCCCGAACCTACCCCGTGTCTAAATTAAATTGCTTTAACGATGCGTTATTCTAAAATGACAATGTTATTATAATTTGCAAGTCTAGCCACTGCAAGCGAAATGATCCGCGTAATTTAAGCAGACTCTTAGAGCGGAATTTATCGTCTCAAGTGCAAAGTTGAGTGGCAGCGCAAGTTGAAGCATTACTTTCCGTTGTGACATTGAAATTGTGTCCTAATCAGGGATGGAAGCGTTATTTAAAAATAATTTTACGACGCACCGAAGAAAATAGAACTGTCGGGTCAAGTGTCCGATGTTAAGTGGCGGTATAATTTCTGCGTAGGTCACGCGGTAACTGTAGCGCTGCAAAGTCGTCTTATCGCTAAAATTGAGGTCACTCTATCGGCGAGTCTGGATCTCGACGTTACCGGATTAAATTGATCTTAACAGTCGACTTTGAGCGGTCAACGGCAAACGCCTCGTCGCGCCTCGGTTGCCTCGGCTCTTGCGATGCACTCGACGTGTCTACGTCCGAAAAACTTCGCTGCACCTCCGAACTTTTCGGAAGTTTATCCGAGGAAATAAAAAAGTTACGAGGGACTCGAATAGGCACTGAGCTAGAAACTCTAAATCACCGGATCTCCTGTTTTTTGCTGAAAACCTCCTACCTCGTGTCTTTCGCGAACCGAGAGTAATTATTCTCCACCGCTGGACGCGTCTACGAGGGTACGTATTTTAAGCAGTACGTTGTACGTGGGCTATACAGCGCGTGCTGCTCTGTATAAGCGTTCTGGTACATACGGCGAAATTTATTCGGGAACGAGTCGCGTCTGGTGCGGTCGGTTGCTGGAGTAGTCTCAAGAAGGTTAGCGGTGGGCGATAAATAACGTGCTGCACACTGGAGTCTCGCAGCTCCCTTTCCCAGAGAGCCCTAGGCGAACGGGCTCAAGGAATAGCAAACACTTTTTGATGCTCCTAAGAAATGTACTTACTTACGCCGAATCGCACTTCAACCTCAACCTCTCCCGACAACGATGATAAATAGGAAACCTTTTGTTTACGGGTCGAGAAAGCTCGTCAGTTTCTCGTTTCAAGCTAAAATAAAGAATTCGCAATATTATTACCATATTGACATTTCTTCGTCGTATAATCGTGCATATAGGAACGAAAATCCGTGCTCAAGGGCTTTAGTCGTTGGTATCGAATATTTGATCCAATTATACGCTCTATGTTTTACTATACTCGAATGTCCCACCCGTTGAGTCATTGGAAGCATTCGTCGATAAATTAATTTACCACTAACGCTCCTTTGAGTAGGCAAAACGTGGTTTGTGATTTGTCGTCTATAGTTATAATATTTCTCCATGCAAAGCCGTAAATTTAACGAAATTCCAGCGACGACATCAAATATAATTAGACGAGCAAAGAGAAAGCAGAAATACGTGTTGGTCAATGGATGGGGTTTGGTTACTTTGGAAGGGAGAAAATGGTGAGAGAAGCTGTGGGACACAGGCGAGATCACTGTCGGTGGCGCTCGACCCGTTTGGCCACGGGCCAATCTTAACTGGGCTAAGAACGAGGTATCTCGTCACCCCTGAATACCGTCGGACGACTCGTGTAACCCGCTCTTCCGTATACGGCGTCTTCGCAGCCCGCGTTCCCCCTTGTTCTCTCGTGTTGAAGGTACGTGTTCCGCTTGTAATACCTTCGCACACGAAAACTAACGGTATTTCAAGATGAAAACGGGTTAAAATGGCGCCTGGACACGTTAAGAGGCTGCTTTGTATTTAGGAAGAAAATTGGAAAAAATTCTCGGGGCATTTCCTGTCGGTTCGATGGTACCTAACGTAGTGGGTTAAGCTGCTATAAGCACGCACTCGTATCATACAGATGTGTGTCGTGCGCATTGTCCGCGTTAACTTCCATGTTGGGAAGGCGCAGGGGGTCAGGAAGAGCGTGTCAAACGCTTTTCGATGAAACGCCACGGAACTGTGCGAGAGCGTGGACATGTCGGAAGCTCCCCAATCAATTAGTTAGATGTCGACGGCTGAGTTTGCGCGCCTATTTGCCGGTCGCGTCGTTTGGGATTTGCACTTGAATGCCCATGAATAATCATCATCCTGATCGAGCGAGATAGAGGCACGGGTTCCGCGCGCCATGGGAGGAAGGGGAGGGGCCATGATGGATGATCCGGTGGACGCCGCGACGATGGAATCAGTCGTCGGAAGTCGCGTTCGTTTCGATTCATCGAAATCAATCGTCAATGGCGGCTTCGATTCTATAACTATGTCGTCGAATCGATCTCGGTGACCTCACAAAACATCTATTTTATCTACCATTTTAGTAATGGACGTTGCGACAACTGACGTATCAATTTTCTTTAAAAAGAAAAACATAAATACATCGCTCAAGTCTTCTTAGCTTTGACCCAATTGTTATCCCTATTTATCACAATAATTATGTTTACTCGGCAATTTGAAATAATTCAATGATTAAAACTGAAAGTAAAATCGAGTTTGTGATTTTTTCGGTGTGCTATCCTCGATCGGGAGAAATCGTGAATGCGGATCGGTACGGTTGGGAAATAAAAGTGCCCCAGGGCTGGTTCTCACGTAAAGATTCCGGATCACGTAGCTGACCGACCGTGCGGGCTCGAGACGACCATACTGTGCTCTGCAGCCTCTTCGAGAGGACGAATCGCGTTCAGTATACGCGCCGGGGCTCTGATTGCAGATGGTGGAAGGCAGCTACCGAGAAAAAGGTGGAAAAACATCGGCGTGCCAGCGACTATAGGGAGCACACACGTTGGTGCACCGTGGCGACGAATAACGTGTTGTTGGGAAAGCAGACGGTACCTTGAATACCCAATAAATTGAAGGCGAGACCCGGAGGCCTGGAGTGTGTTCGATATATAGCGATACACCGGGAGCGCATTCGGTTCACCAAGCACCAGTGGCAGCAGCGACGGCGGCAGACTCGTTCCCCCTCTTCCATGCTCGATACGTAATTACGCTTACCCCAAGACCCACGTCCCTGTTTGTCGAATCCCAATTATTTCTCGTTCCACACTTCGAATTTCCGCCTCTTTTCTAAGAACTTCCTTTCACATTTTCCATCCCCGAGGTTTGGAAAGTACTCCGTTCTTACACTTGTTTGAGAAAGGGTTATTCATTAAACCGAATAACAATAATTGTGTCTGACTTAACTAGATAATAAATTGTCTCCGGTCATTTTGTCACATGGATAAGACGCACATGCTCGCTTCTCCCATCTATATCTATTTATAGCAGTAAGCACATATTGTCTTGCAACAAAGATTGCGGGTTATTAGGGATAGCACAGGAGGGGACAGGGTAGAAAGTAGTGCGGGAAAAGTTGATGTTTCGGAAGGGCAGAAGGGAAAGTGCTCGTGTGTATGGAAGGCTACAGCGTGCAGCCAATTTTCGTGGAGTGGCAACGGGGGAAGGGGAGGGGGCGAAGGCCGTATACTCAGTCTTTAGGCTCCGAGCCTTTTGGTTCTCTGCCTCCCCACAACCCACTCGGAACCCTTCGTACGTCTCTCGAAGCGCCAACACGGCCGACACGCGCACCGAAATTGTCGTGGGGTCGAAATAACCGCAGAGGAATTCCGGAATTAAGCATCGGTGGTCGGTCATCCCGTGGAATGGATTTCTCGTTGAATTCGTTCGTTTCGTCGAATCCAATGGCAGCCCTGTCGGACGATCACAATATTCATTTACGAAAAATCGCGGCAGTGCTCGACCAGCGGCTGAATGAATCGAATTAAATTAATTAAAAGGGACGAGGAGATCACGGATGCGGAATCAGCGGCGGTATCGCATTTCATGGCATTCGACGACTGAATGAATACCGCCTCGTTACTCTCACACACACAGGCGTCGGTTTCACTCGAAAATAATTGTAATTCAAACACGCCTTCCATTATTATTAGGATTAAGTACAGATATCAGTTCGGCATTTGCCTCAATTGTGGCTGGCAAATGCAAAAGAATGAAAAAAAAATCAACTTTTCTTAAGATGAAGTCTTGATTTTATTAATAACTGTTTTTGCTGTTTAAGGCGGAAGATACCATCGACGTAAAACCGCCGGAAGTTTTACATCCTATGGTCGATCGTCCCTCATTGTTATCCCTTAATTAAGGACTAGCGGAAACCTGCCATAGAAACTCCGAATCTCTGCAAAATTGCTGTAATATTTTCCAATTAGCCAGGTTGAAGTAGTTGTTGGGATTCTGTGTGCGAGACTGGAAGCCGTGAAACTCGTTTCCTCGCTCTACAAACTATATTCTCGATAGAGCAGCGGGATGCTTAAAAAAGGATCATCGCGAGTGCAGTAGTCATTCGGTCTAATTAAAAGTTCCGAGCCCTGACTTTAAGCGGAAGCATCCGTATTACGATGAATTTTCGGAAAATTTGCGTTCACCTCAAAATAGCCCCAGAAGAAGCAAAGGAAAATAAGAGGATACGGTGGGAATAGGGCAGGGATATTAATAATAGGTGTCGGAGGAAACCGAGGCCTCCGGATATAACAGGGTCGCGGTGTACAAATAAATTACTTCGTCCTCGGTTCTGTCGGTATAACCCTCCAGGCGTTTGGGGTCTTTGGCCTTTTATCGTGGCCGCTATTTTCTCCACTTTGGACGAGGCGACCAATATGGACTACCAAAGTTGGATTGATGCTGCAACTTCGCTGAGATAAAAAAGACACTATTATTCGATGAATTTTACCCCAATAAACACAATAAACCCTTTTATTAGTGGATAATTTGTTATATTAATACCGTTACCACATAATTATTAATCAATGTAAATTGATACAGTTTATATAAAGAAGACATCGTGATAAATGAACGGTGAAGGGTCGGATTTTTTGTCGTTTCCATAAAGAAACAAAATTCGTCGGTCCATCTATGTTGCCTCATTTTATCCGCCCTCGTTCTATATGAATTCCTGGGACCTTCGCACCCGGAAGAGCCATTCCATTTTACAAAGTCACTCTCGAGTTTCAGAGAATAGACAATTCCCGCTTGGCGCGCATTATTCTCAAAGCTCGTCGAGAATTCATTGCAAACTCGTGGAAAATCAGACAGAAAATTCGACGGAGTTCTCTCTACCCTGGCGCATCGACGACAATAACGAGATTCGCGCGGCAGTCCCTTTACATGCGAAATGACGCTCCGGTGAGATCTAATTTCGCGTAGTTTACTACGATCGAGAGACGTGGCGGCGAACGCGACGAAGGCAAACTTGCGTGTCCATGCCACTGGGGGTTGGGGCGCAGGCGGGGGTTATACACGGCCAGAGGCGAGAGGAACCCGCGCGGATGCGGCCGCAGAAACGTTATGCCACGTTGGAGAGTTAACGTCAACTAATTCAACGGGAAGTGACTCTTGAACAGGCGCGACAGAAGTGAATAACAATCAACGCGGACTACGTGCTCTCGCACGCACGTACAGCAGTGCTGCTGCTGCTGTTGCTACCAAAATATCGCCCACGTATATATAGCAAATTTCAGGTCAAACCGATGGAATCATCAGCACCCTTGTACTTCCTTCTTTGTCGCATTGGTGCTGTGAAAACAAATTCACGCCACCTTATTACCTATCGAAAAACGTACCGTCTACGCGATTCGCAGACACAAACGCGATATCCAACTCAAGAACTTTTTACTTTCAATAACTAAGTGTTTATAGAAGATTAAAAAAATATATATATTAACATTTTCCGAGTGTTCTTCTGGAATAAAAAAATTGAGGATTATGCCGATTCGGCCTGGAATGTCCCATACCCGCGCATCCAAACCACCCGAGCCAGACGCGAGAGCAGACCACATGGAAATGCATAATTACATACGCGGAGTACGTGCCGCTAACGCGATTTGCGCAGGTCACTTTGTCCGGCACCTTCGTCTCCCCACGAGGAAATAATATTTCGTCGCATGCCAAAAGCCTCCGGGTCCGGAGGCAGCGTCGGACTCGTTGGTTCGCGTGCTCCGGCCACCGACAAGTTTTTGTTTGCCTTCTTCGCGTGTGTCTCGTTTCAGCGGCACGAGAGAACAACGAGAGTGTACGTAAAGTATGCAGTCGAGTTTTGTAAACAAGTTGACGGAAGCGGAGGCAGGTCCGCGCATTTGTCTCTCACTCTCGTGCGAAATATATTACATGGAAAAATAGAAAAAATTGCGGTTTTTCTCGGACACTCCAAAAGAGGGAGCAGCCACTCATTCCCCGACACAGCAATTATACGACTCGGTCGTTTCAATTTATTTCCTCTCCGCTCCGGCTCCGTGTACACGCGTTTCCCCGCGGCTACGAGCTCAATCGCGATTCCTCTCGTGACCAGCTTTATCGCGCTGGGTTATACGATAGCTTCTCGTCTAAGCCACGATGTAGTACAAGCGGCGGACGGCGGGTTCGGCGCTACGCGTTGTGCATGTGCCACGTCCAACCTCTGCCGCCGGCTGCCGTAGCCGTACCTCCCCCCGGATTTCCACTGGGGTTTATACAGCTTCGTGATTCGAGTCCAAAGGACCTCTGCGCGCCGTATCCTTGCGGTTCGCTTTGTGTCTCTGTCCGCCGGCTCCTCTCAGATTTTTCTTCGGGAAGCGATGGAAACCGCGGGATAACGAGTTAAGGAAAGAAATAACTTTTTACCTCGGTTTTCCCTCGCTTTCTTCCTTCTCTCGTGACGCGATTTTTTTTTGCCCGGGCCACAACTGAAAAACTCGCACGAAGAAAACCTGACCGGACTGGTGCTCAGTCGTCTTGTATTAGCGCGTCCCGCCGCAAAAGTTGGATGACTCCAATTTCAGTTCTCGCCGGTTGCGAACAAACTCTTGGTATAACATGCGCAGGTAGATACGATGACGACGACGACGAGGACGAGGAGCGCGGGGTAGTGGTGAGAAAAATCTCCAAAGCGAAAAGAAAGTCCCGAGTGCCCGTGTCACGTACCAAACGGGCTTGACCCGAGAGCTGGTACGGGGTCGTTGGAGTGAGGGGGCGCTAAGTGAGCGCGCACGTAGACTCGACAAAAGTGTCGGAGGGCCCTGCGTCCCCCCTCCCCTCACCCCACCCACGCACACCTTAAAAGAAACGAAAAGAAACGTGGCAAACGATTCGACCCGATCTCCCGGGGTAGACCTTTTTTTCTAACAAAGAACCAGCAGCTTTCCGCTAACCGTGAAATATACCACTTTTTCTCTTTGATACCTTAGCCACAACTTTCGATAAGCAGAAGGAAAAATGTGCCACTTTTCCGGTATGTCATTCGCACACTTGTATATCGATGCAAGGTGTAAACTAAATTCAAGGTTTATGCAAGGATCTGTTTATTGCTAGACGCTCTTGACGCCAAGCTCTTGATATCGGGATCGTTTCGTCAGATTTTGAACGCGCCCGTTTTGTAATTATTTAGCTTGAAAAGTTAATCCGAATATCTCGCAATAACCGCAACGATTGACCTTCCCAGCGGCTGTAACGTAATAATTCTACTCTAAGCTTTTCTCCGACAAGCACACATGGGAATGAATTTGCCTTTTCGCAAAGTTTCGCGGGTTGCCCTCCGCTTAACTCTGTTTGATTGCTACATTTAGAATCAACGGAAGCTGAACTTTCGACTTGGAGCCGAGTGCCATTTTGCGCGAAAGTTTCCTCTTTACGGTTTCGGGCAGTTCCATTTAATTTTGGAATAATGCTAGCAAAATCCTAGTACGCTTATATACCCTTATTCCTAAGTTAAGAAAAGTCTGTAAAAAAATCAAGCATGTAAAGAAAAAAGTGTACTTCGGTAGCTCCAAAATGGCCTCTTATGCCACCATTATCTCTTTCACAAAAAAGAATTCAAATGTTGTTGCAATGAAAACGATATTATTAACGTTGTTGCTCATAAATCTCATTCCGTAATTAGGACACGATTAGTAACGAGGGCATCGACCTTATATCGCACAATCGGGCTTTGCAAAGCCCACCTGGAGAAAGAGTAAATTGCAGGCAGACTCGAAAATAACCTCGACTTACAGAATTGGCCCTTTGTAAATAAGAATCCGAGGGGTTGTTCGCCCGGGCCCGGATGAAGTACGGGAGTGAGGATCCAAGAACGAGTTTCTCCGGGGATGTCGGCCATTGCGAGTAGCTAAGTTACGACTCCGGCGCTGGCAATGGCGGTGCTCGAAACGAGAGGCTCCGGCTCATTCAGGAGAGAAATAAAAGTACAGAACGGCGCACCGAGAGTTTAATCGCTCGTACGGCCCCCGCCTATCCAGTCTCTTCGTATCTTTTCTTTTTTTCTTCGTAGTCGTCTCTCGTTCTTTGTTTACTTTTCGTGTACGCGCCAAAGCCCCCCCCCCCCCCCCCCCCATTCAATTTGCCACCCTCGGTGACCCGTCCCTCGCGCCGAAAACTTTTCTCGCCGTAACGGAGTAAAGTTTCGCGAAACCCCGACCGAGACTTTGTCTTCCGATGTCTTCTCCCTGGTACAAACGAATTAAAATAATAATTTCTTCCTTTTATTTTATGTTTCAGGTAAGCATCAGGATGTTTGTGGTTTCGCAGAGCTCCTGGTTGAGGATTCGCGTGGGAACTCGACTGTTCGTGCAACGAAGAATTTTCACGCACGAATTAACAACGGGTTAACAACGACGAGACAACCAAGCGGTGACGTTGGCGACGATTGAATCTACTGCTCGCTGCGGCTGAGCCCGTCGACGGTCGCTCTGTCGCTCATGGCCGTAACTGAGACATCAGCCGTAACGAGTTGCTACAGTCGACTCTCTCTGTGCACGAAGAGAAAAATATGGGGATAATGTCTACTCATTTGGCAATTGAGAAAAATTCTGAGTTTCTGGCGATTTTTCCCATACTTGTAGGAATATTCGATATAAAATGTATTGACGGTCCTTTCGGCGGATCCACGCGAGCTCGCTGGTTATTAGATAAACCGTGGTCGAAAATGTTACACCGCGGAGCTGCGGCGTCGTAGCGTCGCCGAAAGGCCTCGAAGCGTTCGCACGCTTCGACGATTATCGTTTACGGTATCGACTGTACATCGTGACACGCTCGAGCGAGCCGAGAGGCCTTCCACCGAAGACTCAAGGGCGGCGTACGTTCCGTCGGAGCGATTTCTCGCACGCGATCGATTATACAACGAGATACCGACGGATAATCCGCGAAACCTCACGGCCCGGGCGAGTCTCGGTGGTGGTAGCGACGGTCGGCGATGTACATCGCGTATCGATCAACGAGGCTATGCTCTCGCCGCGGCTTCGAGCGATATTTTCAACACTGTTCAACAAGTTCGGAGGCAAACTCGAGCGGTATGGATAAGCCAATAAATGTCGCTCGACTCGTTGAAAGTTCGGCGAGATAGCGCATCACCCGGGGTTCGCGGAAATTCGAGGCGAGGGGGTCGGATACGGAATTCGATGGACGTTCCAACTTGCCGTTGAATTGTACGAGAGCCGCGCCCAGTGAAAAAACCACGTACCCGACCATCGCGACGTGCCAATAAACTTTCACGGTGTATCGTCGATGAAAAACGAGCTCTCGAGCCTCTCGTTATTTTTTTTTCTATCGGCTATCGTTAAGCTCGAGTTTGGAGAATAAAAAACGATAGTTTGTGTACACGCAGAAGCGGCTGGAAGTACTCGAAAGATTTTTTTTTTGTTTTTTTTTTTAGTAACATGTGAATTGATACACGTGTAACTAGAGTTTTCGATAAAAACAGTCCTTGCTGAAAATAACGGGAGAAAAAATCAAATTATGGTGAGAGCTTTTTTCCTTCCGATAGGCGCGCAACGTGAAAAGTGTTGCGAATGACTTCGTTAGAAATTTCGAAGATGTGGTATGCATACCACATCTTCGAAATTTCTGTTAGTAAGGTCTTTCAACCTGTTAGATATATCTAACAGGTTGAGCACTGCAACGCAACGTTAAAAAGTTACTGACCGGCAATGTTGCCGGGTCATTTCCGCAGACTTGGACCGCCATTATCGTGGAAAGGTCCTATTGTTTGAAAAGTAAGGAGAATACCGGCTCGCCGCGGTGGTCGGTCGTTAATCCGCTTCGCGAAACTTTATGAAACCCATGGGGGATCTTGCCGCTGTTCTGTGGAAGACGCAAATCCGGCGGGTGCCAACTGGCGCACAGCTGACTCGGATAACTTCTGCACTTTGGTAGTTCGATTGTCGGATCTTGGTTTCCCGTATTCCCTGCGCAGTGTGGCACGTACACCGGATGACGCGTTAGCGCGTACCTCTCGTACGTAAGATGCCGTCGGCTCCGTGCGAGTGGTACGAAGGACTCGAAAACCGAGAGGGTAGGCCCGCATGGATGGCTCACTGCTCTTATCTCGTCTGTCCCGAACTTCTGTTCCAGGGATAACAGAATTCCGGCTCGTTGCGCAGGTAGCGGCCTTGTCCGCCCGGTAGCTCTCGATACTCGAGTTCTCAACTACCGCAGTCTTCTGTAGGAGGTCGCTGGAAGAATCTGCCGTCGCGTAATAAGCTACTCGAAAGTCACTCGAACGTGAGATTGGCTCTGAAGAAGATTCCTAGGATATAATTATAAACATATTAAATCTTCCAAAACGTATTGTAAAATTGTACGTCAAGTGTGCAAATCGTTCAGGAATAAACATAACTTTTGCGCGGTATTACCGATGTCGGAGTAGGCATCGATGCTTCCTGTCGATGATCCCTAAATAATATCGGGTTATTTTCTGAAATATCTCAATGGATTAGCACCGAACCAAACGTTTCATCGATGCGAGTTGAATTCTTATTCCGTCTTCGACTAAGCCCACCGACAAGTGCACCGAGAACGAGAAGCACGAAAAGTTGGCGAGAGAAACGAGAAAGGAAAGAAGGGGAATCGTTCGATCGTTTCGTCCCTAATTAAGGAAACTTGGTCCGTAGCATCGTGGATTTCTTTATCGTTGAGCCGCGGCTTATCGCGTCTCTCGCGCTTCGCCAATTCCCGATCGTTCGTGCCCCGTTCCCGGGGCTCACTTCTGATATCCGATAGATCATAATTCCGCGAAAGCCTCGGTACTTAACACAAGCGGGGGTCACGGAGCGCGAACCAACGTTCGCGCTCGTTTCGCCGTTCCCGCAACCATCCTCGTCGTCATAAGATTTATGTCGCTTACTCCGGGATCGGATCGACCCCGGTTTCTGTTGTTCCAACAACGACGAACCGTAGTTTCGCGTTACGACTCTTCGACGTCGAGGATATAACCGACCTGGTGTATTCTCGTTGCCTGTATCTCACGGGATTAATAACCATCGATCCGTTCCGCAGCCTCTAAACGCGAGGTCGTTGAGCGGCGTTCGTGTCCCTCGCCCTTTTTAATCGCGCCTTCTTCGCAAACAGCACCGTCGTTTATCGTCGTTACGTCGCCGCCCTTTCTAAATCGTTGGATTTTCAGAGGGTGCGTTGCTGTTCAGCCATTCGAGCACTATTCGCGATATGAAAACTACAATTTTTCGAATTTATTTGTCTATCTGAAAATAAATGGCACCTCAACGGTAGGGTTTTTTCCCTTTTCCGTCACTTCACCGCCGTTGACGGAGTACGAACTGTTTGACGCGGAGATACATGTTTCTAGGTACGCAGTGGCTACACGTGCCCCATTCTCCTCTACGTTCGGCATAGACCCGGTGCTTCGGTTTTGTACCGGCGACTGTATTACTCAAACCGCCACAGCGAAAGCAATAAAAGTGATATTGAACTTTTACGCGTAGCGCGACGGTCGATATCGAACATCCACCCCTTCGGCAGCGCCTGCCTCTTCCACTTCGCGTGGCCCGTTCATTCGGGGGGGGGGGCTTCCTCGCAACAGTTGACAATAAAAATTCTCACAGCACTCCGGAAACGTGGTCACGTTGGAATACGATCGCACCGGGTGCCTCGCTCTTATTCCTCGCCACGGCTCCATTAACGATTTCCAGACAGTTTTAACGCGGTTATCAACAAACGCGAAAGCAACTTCGGGAACTTCAAATTTGCTCTGCGAATACGACGGAGACGCGACGAGAGAGCTCAAATGCATCTGCCGTCGACCTCGCACTACGGGAAATTACGATTCGCCCCGGCGCTAATGAAGGATTAACGTCGTTAAGTTTTAATTATACCATGGAGCGCGGAGAAGTGAGCTACCATCATATATACATGCATATACATATATGTACGTATATATAGTTGTAATATTGGCGTTAGTAGTGATAGTAGCAGCGGCAGCAACACACCCAGGGAACAGAATCTCCCGACATCGTTGGAGTGGTGCTCCGGTTAAATTAAGCGTTCTGGCCCCTTTTCCAGACGTGGGTATCACTCGAAGCAGAGGTTTGACGAGAAAAATCTCAGTGAAGGTCGTCGTCCGCGGTGGCGTAATCTTTCTCCCTCTATCCTCATCATTCTTCCTCGCAGGCTCATTAATTCTTTTACCTTCGAAGATTATATAGGTATCTTTCGCGAATTCATTAATATTTACGTGAACTTTGTAAGAAGAAAGGCCATCCTTCTATTTTATTTCCAGCAGTTTACTTTCTTTTTTCTAATAAAGGCCGTTCTCTTTGTACAACCGGGGGAAAGTAGTGCTCGAAGGACGAAAGAGGCTTTCTTACTTTTTTTCGCGTTGACTCCAACTTGTTTGGGAGTTCCAATGAGTATTCGCGAGAGTCTATTTACTCGTTTATTTAAAAAAAAAGAATACCATAGGCATAGAACTGCAGATGTATTTTACGTTGCCGTATCGACTCGGACGATTCACTCGTACAGCGAATTTTCAGCAACGTACGGACGCTCCGCTGGAATACGCAGAGGCGGTACAACGGTTGTTGTTTTTTATCGTAGTGAATCGTAGTGGGGGATGCGTTCAAACCCCGACGGGGCCACGCCTTCCAATTCATCCTCGCTCCTCTCCTCTGTTCGCCCGTGACTTCTAAGCACGGTGAACAATGCTACGAATAAAATCCCTGCTTGCCGATGCATGAGAAAATTCACCGACGTCCGACCGTATAAACCCTCCGCGAAAGTTTCTCTCTCCTCTCGCTTTCTTCTACGCGCTTCCAACTTTCGTACGAATAGTATATACATGTTGCATGTATATGTGACGATCAGCGACGAGTAGCGCGTGAAATACAGCAAAGATACTGCGAGAACCATGACTGATATAGATCGAATACAACATTAGTTGCAAAAAAGTTGTAGATACAACATTAGTTGCAAAAAAGTTAACACGTGTAATTAATAAATCAATGACTTTTCAACAAATTATGGAATGTGTTTATCCGCGATAGTAGGAAATTCATTCTGGTCCATGTAAAAGCTACGGTATCTGCATTAGCGGAGGGCATCAGGGAGGGGGATCCAATGGGGGTAGGCGTAAGCGCATAATACCCATAGATATGGGTACCCGGGACATCGTTCGTGCATTGACGTTAAATTAAACACAGGCTGGAGTGGCGCTGCGAAGCATCGGTTCGAACGCTGCTGGCGCGCGGGGTTCGGTTGTGTGCGCGTATGCGGATGGATACCGAAGTCGTATTGTGCAAGTGGAGTCATATACGAGCAACAGCGGCAGCGGCAATAGCCGATCGGGATGATCCATACATAATGGAGACGCGTTAATTCCCTCGATACGCCGGTGTGCCGTTCCACTAACTCACTCGATGCGTCGGGGTGCACGGCGTGGCCGTAAAACGGTAGTATACCCCACGCATGCCGAATGTAACGACGCCACACGCGGCGCTTGCGTTAAATACAGGTGTATTCGGTAGTTTTAGCGATGCAACGCGATACCCGTGGATGATACTCGCCGCTAATACGTGATCGGTATTGGCAACTTGCTTGCGAGAAGCATGATTCGGTTGACATAGGTTGAAATATACACTTTTGGTACATCTACACAGGGTGCAAACCGGAAAGAAGGTCACGGAGAAAAGGACGGTCTGATGTTTTTCAACCAATTGGAGAATATCGTAATGATCTTTTTCGAAGTTTTGAAGTTTTAGAAGACTTTTTAGAAAGCTGCATCACGGCTGACCGACTGCTTTCCAGCGCGCCGATTGCGAAAACATAACAAGGACATAGGACGGGTACGAGGTCGTATTTTCGCGCGGAGCACAAGTATATACATAGATTCACGCGCAGGATAAACATGGACGTATTCGTCCGGGCGTTTGGTTTATGCCGGCGGAACAGCCGGTGCGCCAGAACGTGCCCCGAGCGTGTGAAGCGACACACCGGGGGGCAGACGAGAGTTTGCTACCCTCTGGTATCTATCATCTACCCCTTTCATCCCCTTGCGCGTCTGTTGTGAGCTATACAGCTCACTGTATACCTGCCTGATACGCCCGCACGCAACGATGCTACACCATCCGTAGTACAGCGCGGATTTGTTATAATACAGCCCCGCAACCTTTACGTACTCTTGCTTGGGTCTTTCGTACACCTTCGTCGACGCGCCTGGTCCTTCATCGCAACGCACACATATCTTATCCAACACTCTGTAGGATCCGCGCACGAATAGGGTATACAACCTCGCCGTCAGGAAGAGTTGAGCTAATTTCGCTGACTTTAACCGCGTCGAGTACTTCGGGAGATTAAGGTACCGCGAGATCGTGAATAATGATGGCTGCTTTCAACCAGACGAACGAATTGCAACATTCTGATGTTTTCGATTGTTCGGAAGGTGCAGTTGAAAAATAATGGCTAACTAATTTGACAACATGTCATTTTGTGTCCTCAATTGACGATGGAATACAACGTCCATAACAATTTTGCAATTCATTGATACAACGACAACAAAAATGCCGAATCAAGAGTATTCTTACATGGCTGGTCTCCCCTACCTATATACCTATAATAATGGTGTCCCTATCGAGGGTCGTTTCTCTCTTACTGGGTGATACGCTGGCGTTCATAATATTCACACCTCACAAGAGCGTGGTCTGACTCCGGATCCCCAGGGTGCTTTACTTTCTTCCCCATTGAAACGCCCCCTTCCTCCTCTTCCCCCCAAACCCCCTTGAGCTTTCTCATTTCGCTTCATCCTCATCTGCTCTCCTCCTTATTCTTCCCCTCACTGCAGCTATGTCGGGTAAAACGCATTAGCGAAATACCGGAATTATCGCGTCGAGCTTTTCCCCAGTACTTAATTTCTCATTTTGCCCTGTAATGCTTCACGTCGGGAGATATGGTCTTTCGCTACGACGCTTGGAATCTCGATTGCGGAAGATACAGTTCGAACGGCGTTTCGCGCTATATTCGTCCTCCAGACTGGGGGCTCGCACCGACTGAACCACCCGGAAATCTGATTACCTGAAAACTCCCGAGGATATATCCGGATGGAGTGAGAATCTTGCGTTTGGATCCCTATCGATTTACCTCCACGATGATGTCCCCAACGGCGGAAATGCGGCAATCCAATTGCCACTGAAAAAAAGTCAATCATTTTTTCCGCTTGAAATGCAAACTCAAAAGTGGAGTTAAAAGCTGAGCCCGAAGCTTTTAGGTCGATCGTTACGTTACAGCGAGTTTGAGTTTGTTAGCAACGCGCGGTTTTGGTCCAAAGCGATGCATCACCGTGTGTATCCACCGGAGCGTGGTGGCCCCCATCGCACCACTGGTCTGCTCTGCATACTTCGTGGTTTCGTTTACATCGGCAAAACGCGGAAAACGCCCAGAGTATATGGTTCGGATTACGAAGCTTTGCGAGTGGCGAGACACAGCGAAGAGGCGCGCAGTGAGTTAGGGCGAGTGGAGAAGGGTTGAGTGTGGGCGGGGGCGGAGAGGGGAGGGATGGCGACGCGGGAACCAGACACACGCGTACAAAACACGCACGCTGAGCGTCGGATAAATTCCCGAGATTCGCGTTTTGCTTCGGTGCCCGAGCGTTATTTGTACGAGGGAAAATCCGGCGCGGCACGCGTCGCGGTTCCGCGCGGAGTCCCCGACACTTTCGCGATCGCGGAGTATACATTGAACCGTCGCCTCGACGGATTTTCCACCCCTGGCGGTTTTGAGCCCCTGCGCATACATTTCCGAGGGTTCTCGACTCTTGACTCTTCGCTACCCCGCAATCTCCGTCCGGCGCAGCTTGTGTCCGCGACTGTTTCGTGTTCCAAAGGCAGCGACGAGTCAAGGCTGAACGGAAAACCGGGATAGACCCTCGTCCCACGTCGCCCCTGTCATTAATTACCTTCGGTTCATAAACGTAGACCGAAGCGAGGCGATTTACAAGCCTGAAATGCAAATCATACTTTCCCGGTGTTACGCCGCGATCCTACGATTATTCATCCTGATGAAGAACTGTGCCCACGGCGTATTAAAAATAATGGATGACGGCAGATACAGCTGATCCCTACCCGAACGCACTCGGAAGGTTGGAGGGGTACTTTTCGTAACATAGTTCAGGAAGGGGATGCGGTCGAAGTCGACCTATCGAAGTCTTTTCTTTTTTTTTTTGCACAAATGACCGAGAAGATGAAAACCTGAGATGAGAGCAAGTTGAGAACAGAATCACAGCATCAGGGTCTGGTTTCATCCTTTGTGTGAATCGCGCGCGAAAATGGAACGCTCCGATTGGTCGACTTTCGATCACTTTCCAATTCTCAACTATTTCAAATTGGGCGGTCAAACTTGTCGAATGTGTGTTGGCCGGTCATCGAGCGATCTCCCATTACACGGACCTTCGTTACTTTTCGAAACACTCAGTGACGTCGTGTATATCGCGGGAAAGTTTCGTGCGCGAGGGTTCCAAAAGCGTAATATAGGTTAGCTGTCTCCGTTGAATGCGAGGAAATCCAACGAGAAGTGCAATCGAGGGGAAGCATATCGCGCCAAGTGCAACTGCAGAATCCACGTATTGCAGCGCGCCGCATTGATTGACGCCAGGAAACAGGCGGAAAACAACGGGAGAACTGCGGGCAAGCGAAGCGTGAAGTCGACTATTTCCATTCAGTTTTAGAAGTATCCTATGAAAATACAAGAGTTCCAGTTTCCGAACCCTTTGCGTCACTTTCCCGACAAATGTAAATATTTTACTATGCTAACGACCTAACTAGAAACTTTTCAGCGTTTTATTTGGCTTGCGGCATGTTGGATTCTCGGTGGCATATGTGATGCTCTCTATTCCCTATATCGGAATAGTTTGTAGCGTTACAAATTAGGCCCTGGCGTTGGGACCTGATTCGTGCCGGTTGCAACATTTCGAATTTATAGTCGGGTAACTTCCTTGACAGAAATCTAACCAGTTTTCGGAGTTACTAATGGGATTTGCATTGTGGAATGGGTAATGACAAGTCGGGCACTTGCGGCACTCCGCGAATGGATATGGATTTCCAGAAAGCTTTATACCCTCCAGCAAAACCAAGTCAGTTTGTCATTACGAAAACTGTCTAAAAAATAGCACTAAATATACGGTATATAAAAATATCAGATAAAAATACAGCATTTCCGATTACTCGATTTTCATTCTCATATTTCTGCATGCAGCGCACGAAAGCAAAGGGCGATCGTCGAATTTTCATTCCCCATTATTTAGCCCGGTGCCCGCAGACGACAACGTGCAGCGGTAGCGGCGGTGCAGTGTTAGCCTGGCCAAAATTAATAATGCAGGAAGTGGCTGAGAAGGAGGTGCGCTCGTCGAGCCCTCAAAAAGTTTCAATGGGCCGCTTTCTCTCCGGGTAGTGTATATGCCGGGGAAACGGCGGCTCGTATACGCGGGTGGGCGGGAAGAAGGAAAAAAAAGCTGAAATAGGGTTAGAGAGAAAACGGGCCCAGTGGCTGCTGGCTGCTGGTGAAAATATAAGGGAGGCAGGCTGCGAAAGAACGTTGGACAGTACAGAGCGCGAGTACACGGAGTTTTGGTCGCGGCTGCCGGTGCTTCCGTTACGAAATTTCTCGCAATTGGCAAAGTTTGGCACTCTCGCTGCGCGGGCTTAATTAAATTAATTGACACAAGACCTGAGGCTTTTATCGGGACACACTCCGACATCGTGGAATGGGCGGCGGGCAAAAACTCGGGTTCGATTGGAAACTTAGATACCCGGGATTTGTTCGCTTCTCTCTCCGCGGCGATCGACACGGGGCAGCAGGGGTTGCACGGAAAATCCTGTTTCCCATGGAAAATGAACACGCTCGTATAAACATTATCCGCGCAGTCGACGGACAAGTCGTAAAAAATTGTTCACAGGCTGTACGCAAACCGATAAAAACGTTGTGTGTGCATTCTGGTACTGCACCGGGTGGAAAAAATAACGGAAATTGAATCGCATTCGGACGACCCGTTGTATCGGATACTCGAACCTCCAGGATTACTCTCAACAACGTTGTATGTTCAGCGTAAACTAACAAAAACATACTCATCTCGATAAAGGATGTAACGACATGTGCATCTAAAAATCCCATAAAGAAAGGATCGGTCGTAAAACATCGGTAAATTTGTTTACACAGTCAATAACAAAATGATTCTCGTCCAAGCTTTATAAAAATTAAACAAGTGCGAAAAATGATCTCGATTACTTAGTTCGAAAAACATTTGAACCATACGGAAAGCTAAATTTGTCGAACCGTGAAAAATATTTGAAGTCGACACTTGTGTCGACAGAAGGCAATGAAAAGGCATAATTGAGGGTGCCAGAAAAAAACCAATTATTCCGTGCGTTCCATTTGGTGGCAGCGTTTTGGGATATAAGATCCCTGATGAGCCAGGGCAGCGGTAGCCGATACAGCGCAGAGCCGCCGCGTTCCGGTACATTCGAATTAATTGGATAGCCGTAGGGCGGACAGCGCAGGGCGCTGTGCAGTGGTCTACCGGCAGAGGCGTTGCGGTGCAAGTACGCGTGCTGCGCCAGATGAGTAGGGTAAGGCCAAGTACGTACATACGTACGTACGTACATCCGGACGGACAGGCTGCATAATCCACCGTGTGTCCAATAGACGTACACGCTGGTAACAGCCGCCGCGCCCGTTAATGCTTCAACGGAGAGGCAAAGCGCACTCCGGGAGCTTCGCCGAGCCGCCCGACATTCTCGTCCTTCGGTTCTACGTATCTCGTCGTCGCGTCGTTTCGAGAATACCGACGAGCGCGCCGCCCCGGCCCTTAGCTTCGATTAGCGAAGGAACGCTCTCGTAATCCGACAGTGGAAGCGTATTATTGTGACAATTTCCACGTCGGTCCTGGCAGTCGCCTCTGACGCTGAGCTTTCCCTGCAGAAATTCCGCGTCGTCCGCGTTACCACCGAACTATAACTAACTCTTCGCTTCCCCGTCATTGCCATACCCTGTGCCGCATGTGCACACCGCAATGTACCCGGTGTCTAACCCTATGGCGGACGGTACCCGCGTCTCCGGCATGGGATTACACGCGTGGTAGGAACGTACGACGAGAGAGTGCACTTCCAGAAGGATGCGCGAACCCCACTGGATGTGGAAGTGCACTCTCTTCGAGTACGTTAGTGCGCTGTGTAATCTTGCGCGCTTGGAGATGTCTGGCATGGCGTTCGCCATGAGACACGCTGCGAGGTATCGAGATTTCCAGCCCTGCTGGGTGGCAGCCCGTGAATGGATGAAAAATGTGGGCAGAGGTTCTTTGCGGAGGGACGTTGCGGAATACTGGACATGCGGGACTTCAAGGTACTACGGAAATCCAAGTCTGACGAAAATACGCTTTTTGATAAATCGTGGAATCCCCATGAAGACCGTAGAGGTCGCTGCGAATATGGCGGACATTATTTCGCACACGAGGCATGAGGATAACATGTTCCGACGTTGACGATGAATCTTTTACACGTTGATGACAATTTCTCATAATTTGTAACAGCTTTCGAAAAACAAGGTAACCGAAACAGAATGGAATTACGGTTATGATTGAAGCACATGGCAAACATAATGGGATGCAAGCATAATGCGATTGCCTGGATTCAGAATAACTCGGCGATGGAAATCCCCAAGAATTAGCGTAAGTTTTGTGCCGTCAGGATAGGAACTTGGAAACTTTGGGTACCAGAATTAGTGCGAGATTTACGGCTCTGGTACAAAACAACTGAAACACTTATTAATACATAAGCCTGGCATAAATCTTCCGATCCTTTGGAACGAAGCGGTAAAAGCAAGAAATAAAGCCCATATCCCGGAGGCCTGCTGATGTATTAACGACTACATAAAAAAATAGCTAGAATATTCGAAGACGATTCGTTGACGTTGACATATTTACGATTATCGTATATGCCCTCTATGGTAGTGGAAGAATGGTCCGAGGGGTGAAAAATCGGTTTACTCAGCTGGCATATCGTATATATCGGAGGGGCATTTTTGGGATGAGAAGGTTGCCACGGCTCCGTGAACGAGAGAAGAGCGAAGGGGAGGTAGGATATATAAAGCGATATTGGTAATCCAGGGTCATCCTTTGCTCGAGGGATGATCGGCTCTCTTACCTCTGGATGCTGCGAAGGTGGGATGGGGGTGGGGGGTTGTAGCGTTAGAGTACCGGGCGAATGAATCGAGTGAGAGACGAAGCGAGGGGCTGCTGAGCTTCTGGGCCAAGCGGATTGAGGTTCCGTTCGAATGCTGGCTGCGGATATGGGATAGTTGCAACCCTCCTCGTGTTACCGCTCCCTCGGTATCGACCTATCCCAATATAATAGGAAGGGAAACAGACGTGGCTGGAAACACCGCTCACTCGCACGAAAAAAATAATCTCATCGTTAATCTCATTGTAAATTTGGAAAAAAGAAATCGTAGGGAAAGAAGAAAATGCTGAATGGACGAATAAACAATAATAGAGAAATCTTCAAACTTTTGTACATTCGCTTTAACTATATTACGACACATTGAAGGTTTTTGGTTCGTTATCTCGAAAGGGTTAAAAAAGGAACGAGTGGCAGCGACGTATTACCGCCCCTGCTTTCGTTCCCCACTCCTGCTCAATCAGTGGCTCTTGGCGCCTCGACGTCTCAGTTATGTACGAGCCCTTGCATGTTGCGCAGTTTACCAATTTCACGAGCAATAATTGAATAAACTAATTTTCGTTTTGCTTACAGAAAGTAGCACACAAGTGTTTTATTTATATTTTCAGACGTTGCATGGAAGTTTTAGGGTTCGTGTAACACGCGATTTTCATGACGTTATACACTGTAAGAAATAAATTGTAAATTTAGTACACTTGTATCTGAAGTTTTTTTATTTAGTACGAACCGATGTCTGACGACAGCAGAATTAATTGCAACGATGAGTGTCCCGAATATAATAGTTTTCTTGTCTTTTATTCCGCAGGAAGGAGGTTGGCTCTATAGACGCTACCCATTTATCCGGTTTATCGTCGTATTTATACATTCACGTGTGCAATATCTTGCACAATGGCTTTTTGCTCCAGAGGGACTACCGATGGATTCAGTCAACGTCTGTATCGCTTACCCGGAGTGGATGGCGGGGGGCAAACTCGTTTGTCTACTGTTGGGTTCTCGCGATACCCGTGAGCCTGTCGTTCGTCCTCCGACTAGGGCGAGAAAACGTCCACCGACGTAGGAGAGAAAGACACAGCGACTGTGCGTAGAACTGGCAAAGAGGACGAGAATGAATTGCCTCGTGTGTGCGGTGTCGAGGGCTGGAGGCTTCGCTCGGCGAGGCGTAAGAAACGCGATGGTCACCGACGTGGAAGGAAGGCGCCGGTGGTGGGCCGTTGTCGTCAAATTCCTATACTCAGGCAGACGGCAAGCGGCCGGAGAACCGTGGCAAACACCCATCGAGCCTCTCGCGTTCCACTGTATCCAATAGCGATGGGGTCGCTCGCGAATGCGGGGGACACACGCGTCAAGCGAGCTCATCCTAAAAAGAGCCTCCGGACCAGTGCAGCCGAATTTGTTAGATAATTGCATTCGAGCTATCGCGGCAAAAAGACTTTTTACGCGCTACTGTTTGGATATTAGTTACAACATGACGTTGAAGATTGCATCGTCGAAATGCAACGAAAAAAAAGTTCAAGCAATTCTAAAAAGTTATATTATAACGATCAATCGTTGTAATACCTTTGTATGCGCAGTACAATCCTTTGGGTTCATTAGAATTTTCTTTTTTTATTTTCGCTGCTTTCCAACGCAAAATTCAACATAATGTTACCACACTAATTTTCCTATGAAACGTCGCACATAGCGAATATGAAATAACGATCTTTTGCGATTGATGTTAGCTTTGCGTGAAGTTGCCGGGTGCTTTGGTTACGTACGGCCATCATCCTCGCTTCCAAGCTGCAGCGTCGATGTAACGCGGGACAGTGTGACGCGTATAGCGTTGCGAGGTGCCGGGCTCGGTTATTTCTTCCTTTTTTCACTCTCGCGTGCATCGTCCCTCGGAGTTTTCCCGAGGCGACGTGTGGAACGAAGGGAACGATGTATACCGAGAGAAAGAGGGAAAGAGAGCGGGGTGAGTGCCGCGCGCCTTTCCGTCTCGGCGCCACGCATGCACTAATGGGGCATAACACTCTCTCGAGTCTCGCGACGTGTGCCAACGACCTACACACCAGCGAGACGTAAAGAGTTGCACACGAGCAGCTGCCCGAATGCACCCGGAGCGCGCGGATCGTACACACACCACGGACTCGCTTGCCGTGGCGCAGGGTCCGTCGAGAAAATGGAACGCGGCCACCTCGGGAGGCGAACGCGCTCGCGTTGTTGTGCATGTCAAATGGACGGGGTGCTCGGTTGCTGCTACTGCTGCTACTGGTGCTGCTGGTGCTGCTGGTGCTGCTGGTGCTGGTGCTGCTGCTGCTGCTTCTACAGCTTCTGCCGGTGCTGCCATTGCCGCTGTTGCTCTTTCCCTTTCTCTCTGCTTTTGCTCGCTCGAACTTTTCCCCACTTTACTTTATACGCTCTTTTATTCGGCTCTGTTCCTCCGCGTTACATATTCCCCACGTTTTCTCTTCAGTTGTTCGCTCCCTAACATCCACTGAGTACGCCACGTACCTACAAACCTGAAAGAGCTTCCTTGCACGTAAACCAAGCATCCAGGTTAAAGTATTTTTAGCCCACCAATCCGACTGTCTAGCCCCGATGTTTTTACATAGTTTTGCATACTGCGCAGCCTCCGCTCTGTTTGATATAACGCCGGCAGGGATTGTTTCATTGTTTTGTCCTCTCACTCTCTGTCCCTCTCTCTCTCTCTCTCTCTCTTCCCCGCTCTCTTAACAAATGTTACTGGCAACACACGTAAAAAAAACATATTCGTAGCTATTTCATTTTCTCTTGATACTCGGGGTCGAGAAGTTACTCTCGGTCTTTTCATAATTTACGAGTTCAATTAATCTGCAAACACCCTACTTAAAACTTGGGTTCGCTAGAGATTAAAGGTCCTTTAGAAATTCTAGAATCTTGTATGTGCAGAACTAGAATCCTCTTTGCGAAGCTTTGCGAAATCGAAATTTTTTTTTTTGTAAAAAATGCAAAAAAAAAAGATTTCGTAAGATTATTTTCGGTCGCGGCACGTGTTTTTCATAAATACAATTTTCATTTCTCGTCCCCTCCGCTCTTTCCTCGTCCGTAAACCAACTCGTAACTTCGGTCTGATTAGACTTTTCGCTTGGCTGCCGAACAGATGGTACGTAAAAGTTTTCAGAGAGAGAGAGACAGAGAGAGAGAGAGAGAGAGAGAGAGAGAGAGAGCCCGGCCATCCCGCTGCGCGTGGAGTGTACACAGGGAGGCGCTGCAGTTGCGAAAAAGTGATTTTCCCGGAGACAGAGCCATTCGAAACGTTAATTAGCGTCGGACGGTCGGGCCGGATATGTATAAACCGGCAACAATGCTGCCCAGGTCGCGCCTGTCGTTCCAAACTAATTCAATTAAGTCCACGGGGTATTACCCAGTTACAAGCGAAGCTTATAACATTGCAAACGATTCGCGTCTCGGTCACCGCTGCTCTTTGTCGCTGCTATTTGATAAAGATAACTTAATTGCAAAATTAATTAATTCACCATGACATTCGGAACCCGGGAATTTTTCGGGGAACGATATACAATGCCACAGAAATGTTTCACAAAAAGCTTTTCGGTGTTTCCATTCCAATCGGAGCACGTCTCTAGAATTGGTCGATCGCAGTGATAGTTTGTCAATCGACGGAGTAGTCCGCGAAGCAAGACAGTACTGAGAAAAATTTATAATTGTGATTACCAATATTTTAGTATCTGCAACCAATATTTAGGTAGATCGAACCAATGATTGGCAATCGCAACTACTGATTTTTCTCAGCGAGACAGAAATCGAGCGAAGGAAGCGCTCGTCATTTTGCAAACGTTTCGCGTTTCGTGACTATCACAAATTAATTGCCAGATTAATTAATTCACCGTAACGATCGCAGCGAATTTTCGATGTTTCGCGCAAAAAGCTTTTCGTTGTTTCCACGTCGATCGAGCACGGTGTCCGGGGTCTCGTCTCGCGGACGACGAAGCGCGTACGAATCGTTCGCGTCGATCGATGGGGAGCCCGCGATAAGGGCGTGGGGGGGGGGGGGGGGGAAGAGACGGAGAAACCGAGCGGAGGAAGCGGCGCTGGACACCGAACGGCCGCGTCCAGCCAGCTTCCTAAATAGTTAAATTAGATAATGGAAGCTGCCGCGCGCCCGGGGGCTGGGGAGTCACTCGATCGGGAGTCCGGTACACTGAAATTGGGTCAATTGGTTCTGGCCGCACACCCGGAGTCTCCTCCGGGCTTCTCTCCGGCCTTCGGCTCGCTCTCCGCGCGCGCCTCTCTCGCCCGCTCGTCCGCCCTCTGCTGTCCGTGTGCCGCAGCGACTCGTCAAAGCAACCCTCGCAGCACCGTCCAGCATCAGCGCCGTACCGAGTCAGCGTACGCCGGGCCGTCCGATTACCGTGCGCGTCCCGCCGCGCCGACGCTCCGTTCCATCACCGACCGACCGACCCACCGTTCGGACCGTTCGGACCACCGGCCGCGTCCTCGGCGCACACCTTTTATTCAATTGAACGATCTCGCACGAGCTTCGTTACGACGGTGTAAACGAAATTATCGTCATTGGAAGGCGAAATTCTGTCGACAATTTCGTTGTCAGAGCCTCTCGTGCGCCAACGTTTCGATCCAATCGTACGGGACGTGACATACGTTTTTACGAAAATCATATCCAGTCAAATATGTACGATTTTAGATTTTAGATTTTTATAAAAACGATATTTTCTTACCTTTGAAAAATACCATAGTCCTTTTCTTATTTTTTATTATTGTTATTATTTCCCGTTTCATTTTTTTAACCATTGAACAATACCATAGCAATACGCATTTTCCCGCAGGATTTACAGGCACGAAACGTTGGAATTTTCGCGTGTGTTTTGTACAATATTTCTTAGCACTTCACCCGCGTCATTCGGAAACATCAACAGCATCATCTATGGTGAATTATTGTAGGGTAAAGATATATAGATATATATACCATCTACGTATATATTTCTTGTACCGTTAGGATATTCAGCCGGTGCTGTTGCTGCTGCTGGCTGTCGGGTAGGTAGGTGGAACCGTCCTCGCGCAACGTCGATAGGGATCGTTATTTATTAATCGCGGCAGCAGCAGCAGCAGCAGCGGTAGCCGGGCTCGCGTGCTCGCCCGGCCATGCGCTCGGAGCTCCGCCGCCCTGCACTACCGAGTGATTTAAAAGCCCGTCCCAGCGCTTCTCTCCTGTGTGGTAACCTCCGCGCGCAGATACTGCTCCCGGTCTCTATTTACATGTGGCCGTACGTGTTTTATCAGTGACCCTCCGCGAGCCAAAGAAATCTGCCACGCGTAGACCGGTGACTTTTCGGGAGACCGCGAATGCAAGCTTATCGCGTCCGAGTAAAAAATAATTTGGACACGTATTTCGTAACAGTTACGTCGGAATAACGATACAAACACTTCGTCCTCGGTACACAATTT
Source organism: Itoplectis maculator (assembly GCA_964034905.1). NCBI lineage: Eukaryota > Metazoa > Arthropoda > Insecta > Hymenoptera > Ichneumonidae > Itoplectis > Itoplectis maculator. The sequence continues at coordinate 6,893,736 of OZ035861.1, forward strand.
TTTTTTTAGCGAAAGAGCTCAACTTGATTGATCGAAATCTGCAGAAATGATGATGTTGAAATTTGCATCGTTGAAAAGCAACGAAATCTGAGAAAAAAATGATTGTAATGAACCCAAAGGATCGTACTGGGTATAAACAGTTTTTAGAATCGCTAGAATAATTTTAGAACCGTTAGAATATTTTTTTCTTTGCATTCCAACGATGTAAACTTCAACGTCATCGTTTCTGCGGGTTTCGATCAATCAAGTCGAGCTCTTTCGTAAAAAAAAAAAAAAATAGAATGTGTACCGAGAAAGAAGTGTCGCATATTCGGTATCGCCTCGTTATCCATTAACCGCGAAGCTAGGCGGCTACTTTGTCGCGTACGATGCATCACCGACCATAATCGCTATCGTGCCAAACGTCGTACAGCTGCGCGTACGTCATACATACGCGTGCACTCCGTGCTCATAAGCCATGCAAGAGCGACCAAGTGCTTATGAGCGATGCGTTCACCGATCCGTGACGCGCGACGCCCCTTCTGACCGCCGCAAGTTTCCCGTCGATACACCGCCGCAGCTACCGGAAATGCCTCGCCATCTCCCCCGGTCGTTTGCGCGCTCCGCGTATACAGGGGACGCCGTAAAGTACTTTCCACTTCGTTCGCGTACGATGATACACGTATATAAAAACGCAATACGTGTACACGAAGTCACAGAATTTCGCTATATTGCCGTTTCGGTGTATTCGTCTCGCGTCACCGTCGCAGCTGGCACGTTTCGAATATCGCGTGTTGTGTGCGAAGCCGAATCCAGGCGGGAGTCCGGAATGGATTCTCGCGTGAACTTTGGCATTTGTTCCGATCCCAAAGTCCACACCAAAGTCCGTCGATCTATCTGGAACTCTGTCCGGGATTCCTTCCGGGATGGAAAATGTATTATGTTGAAGTTTGCATCGTTAGGATGAGACGAAAAAAATAAAAACATAAATTATTCTAACGATTCTAAAATTATTTTAGCGATTATAAAACGTTAGTATAACGATCAATCGTTATAATAACTTTTTATACCCAATAGGATTCTTTGGGTTCACTAGAATAACTAATTTTTTTAGTTTCGTTGCTTTCCAACGATGCAAACTTCAAAATAATAAAAATTAACTGTTTTTTTATACTCCATGACTAAGATTTGCGAGACTTTTTTTTCGAAAAAGAAAAAAAAGATTCTATAGAAAGATTTTCGATAAAACGCTGCACACGTGCGACGAATATCGATCGACAACATCTCCCGCGGTCGTTCACGCCCGTTATATACACTGTACAGGCCGTAAAGTACTCTCCGCTCCGTCCGCATAAAAACACTGCGCGGCGCACGGAGTCACAGAAATTTCCGCGATACTCTTTGCTCGTCATACACGTATCTCCGGCGTCGCAACAGCCGGCGCGTTTCATTCATTGGGCGTTTACCCGAGCGCGGGAGAGAGGGGAAGAGTGAGAGAAGTCGAATAAAAATGTTCTCTATATCTTTCATCGCGTTTTTCGAGCCACTCGCCGTCGAGGCTTTTCCAGCCTCTCCGCGACTTTTCTCCCACTCGTCGCGTATATTTCCCAGCACCACACATACGCGACGTATCGCCGTGTCTCGTGTTATTCCTATTTCCTCGCTTCTGGCAGGAAAAAGCTTCGTCGCGTACCCGCCGTCGACAACGTTTATTCCGCCGTGTTCCGTCGACGGCCCGGGCGGCGGACGTGCACACCGCGTATACACAGCCATACATACGGGTACACCGGGGCGCTCTACGCTCGGAGGAGGGACTCGTCGTCCGTGTTGGCGCGACGAGACGTCGTCGCGCGGCAATGCTAAAGCGACCATGAAGACGGGCTTCTCTGCTACCCGGAGTAGAAGCAATCTATGCGGTTTTCAAAAGACGAGGCGGCTTTTACTGCCGCTAGCTCTCGCCCTCCCCCTTCCCTCCCTCCTCCAGCCTCGTGGAACGCGCTGTACCGCTGTCGCCGCGCGAGACGACGGAGGTCCGGAGCTACTAACCCTGGCAGCGAGGAAGGACGAACGAGTAAAGTGGGGGGGGGGGGGGGGGGGGGGCGGTAGGGTAGGGTAGAGTACAGAGAGCGATGGGACTGAGGGGTGAGAAGCGTGGAAACGTCGGGACCGGAAATGAGATCCTTCCGAAACCGGGTCGCTCGCCGTCTACAGCATATATATACACGCGGCACTCGGTCCGACGTACCACCGACAGAGGGAGCGAGAGCCGCCGCGATGCAGACCTGCCCTTTGCCTCCCCCACCTCCGTCCACCAACCCCCGCACTCGCCGCCTTCTTTGCCTCCCCTCGACGTCGTCGTTTCGCGGTTTCATCGGACTCTGGTTAAACGGCTATTTAAATGAGCCAGCTGCGCGACTCCTGCGAGCACTACTCTCGTTGAGCGAGAACGCCGAGAAGTGCCTCGCGTACCTGGCGCTGTTCTCTCTCTTCAGAAATGCCCATTTAAATTATACGATCTCGCGGCGAATGCTGTTCGAGGAGAAAGAAAAAGAAAGAGAGGAAGAAATGAGAGGGAGACGAGGGAAAACGAGGGTCCGGGACATTTTGCGCAGGCGATCTAATGGATAATTGAAAATATCTAATATCGCGGGAAAGAATTGCACTTGCGAGAAGAGAGACGGAAAATATGTTTGAGGGGTCGAACAAGAGTGCAGCCTTTGCGGATAACGAGATTGCGCTTTTCTTTTTCTTCTTTTTTTATTATTTTTCGGCGCCTGACACAGATACCGTGCTTTTAAGGGATCGTCACAGTGTGACCCTCCGAAAAATCAATGATTTTCGCGAATTTTTTTTGTTAAGTTGTAATGAACTAATTGGTCTGGTTTTTTTTTTAATAAATAAGTACATTCTTGAAGAATATAAAACGATTTTTTGATGTGCATTTCTTTAATGTATAATAATGATATAAATTGTTTAAATAGCTCGTGTAAAAAAAAGGTCCTGCCTTATGTCCACGATTGCGGCCGCAATTTTGATCTGAACCAAAAATTTCAAAAAGATTATTAATCTGTAGGAAATTCGCTATCGCGATATGGGAGCTTTTTTTTTGAAATTTGACAAAATGGCGGCGGTTTGAACGAAAATTATCGAATTTAGCCCTTTTTTCGACAGTTTTTCGTAAAAAAAATAGGAAGATTTATTTAAAAAAAAAAGCTTCCATAGCGCGATAGAGAATGACGTTAGAAATGTTCTCTCAAAATTTGAAATCGATATCGTCATAACTCTTCATTTGAGAGTGGACACCGTTTTGAAAAACAACATTCCGAGAAAAACGCGTTTAAAGTTTGCACACGCCACTGTCACGCTGCAATCCCTTTCTCTAAGAAAGGCTGTAGCGACCGAAATAATTCAAATTTCGATAAAAAATGTAACAGAATGTTTATAACCGTGTATACTATCCGATAATGAAAAAAAAAAAAAAATCGATTTTTTTTTTATTTCACACTGTGACGATCCCAATGCGTTACATCTATTCCAGTTGAGCACGGCGACGTGGTTCTCCGTTGTTCAACGCAAGCGGGCGAAAGCGGAGAAAAATCAGTAGTTGAGCTTAACATAAATACAAGTTATGATGTTGAATTTTGCAACGTTGGAATGCAACGAAAAAAATATATATGTATTCTAACGACACTAAAATTATTCTAGCGAAGAATCGTCCTGGTATAAAAAGATATTATAACGATAACGATTAGTTATCAAAACTATTAGTTAACGAAAGGATAACATTATTATAACGATAACGATTATACACAGTACGATCCTTTCGGTTCATTAATTTTTTTATTTATTTTCGTTGCTTTCCAACGATGGAAACTTTAACATAAATACAAATTCTTACTTAGGACTATAACTGCATACATTTTTACGAATTACTCAGACAAAACGAGTGCATCCGCAGTGACGATACGAAAAAATCCCGACAGAGACCGCGCTGCAGATATATTTAAATTCCAGCGCGATCTGTTGCGTCTGCACTCTGAAAAATGCTGCCCGGAAGGTCCCAGGTACTTACGCGACAGATGCAACGCGATCCATCTTTTGGCATGAGCCGGGGGAGGATAGTTTCTCGCGGCACACATGTCGCGGGGCTGCGACGTCACCTTTACCGGGGGATCTTTCTCGCCGAACAACGGCGAAGTGGCAAAAGAGGACGAAAAAAAAGTTGCGCTACCACCCAGAGTCGGATGGTAACGTTATCTCCTCCCGTCGTCGACTCTTCCGAGCCAAAGTCGACGCTGACGTATCAACTTTCCGATTCTTTTGCGTCCCACACGTGCATTCTGGTCCTCTTCCCCGCAACGTGTGTGCTTTTAGCGCGTCCTCGGAGTACACGTGCCTTTTTTTTCATACTCGCGAACTCGAGCGTACCGGCGGCTTTGCATATACGGAGCACTCCGGATGGTATCGATATACCGCCCAGTGACCTTTCTAATTTTCTTTAAGAAAGAAGGGTCTATAAATGTATGAAAACATTTAATAACGTTAAAGTTTGCATCGTTGAAATGCAGCGAACATGTTTTTTAAATTATTCTACCGATTCTAAAAAGTTATTATAAATATCAATCGTTATAATAATTTTGTATACCCAGTACGATCCTTTAGGTTCATTAGAATATTTTTTTTGAATTCCTGTTGCTTTCCAACGATGCAAACTTCAACATAACAATATTTATAAATCTTTGCATTAATCTTTGCATTTGCCCGGCCAATAAAGGGCAAACAAAGGGCGCGAAGGGACCTCACCGAATTACCGAATTCCGCCGAGCGAAAATGCATCGAACTCCTCTCCTCCTTTTCCACACCGTGAAGATATCTTAGCGCTCTTTTTTCTCTTTGCTGGAGCGTAAAGACACCGAATTGGATTCGCGAGGAACATCACTGAGAGAGGGAAAAATTCGGGTGGGCTCGGTTTATTCGGACAGGGGTGGATCAGAGCCAAACTCAAGGATGCAGAGTCCCGGCCGCCATGTGTACACACGGGGCTCGGAATGAAGGGCGCTACTTTCGCACTTTCGAGGGTCTCGTCTCCGGCCTTCGGCAGTTAGCTTATTTTCCTGCCGATGCGTCGAGGGCCCAAACGGGCGGCACTCCACTCGACCTACCCGCGTAATCCGAGGCTCCGTCCGCTCGACAGAGGCGCGACATGTTTATTCTCGGCGATCCCCCGTCAATCGTCCCGCATTTGCTGCTTCGACTTCCCAATGGAGTTTTCCCCACCGTTACGCCCGCACAAAAAAAAATATCACTGGAAACACGAGCGAATGTTTTCAGGAACGAAACGTCAGTGTCGGCAGGTCGGTCGCACCGGCGGATGCCTTCCGGTCCCGAGCCGGAAGCTGCGCTTTTGAGCGTGAATCATAAACGCCACACCGTCGACGCGATATTTTGCTCCACAAAATATATTCTCCGAGAGTCGGGAGCACAATGCTCGCGCGCGTTCGCGAAGCGGCGAAAATTCCTTCGAGACGACGGCGACGCGACGGAAAATTGCACTTTGGAAGAATTTAATTTAGAAAACAACAATTCTGAAAAAATTTAATTTAGGGTTCGGCAATGGTATATCGAGATTGATGCGACTCGTGTCGAGCTTTTGTTTTCCGTCTGTCCGCGAAACACATAGCGAAGCTGATTTATCTTTCCACGGCTTGCGATACAAAATGTACCGCGCGGATACCGTGGTAATTGCATCAGTCGCACTGCACAGTTTCCGAGCGGCGGCGCGGCACAGCAGCACTATTTCTACTCGCTCGTCCGTCCTCGCCGCGGCGAACACTGTAGTTTTATCATCGTCCGTGTACGCTCGACCGAAGAGCAGCGGGAACCGCAGCTCGGTCCGGCTGGCCCTTCCGGTTTTCACTGGACTTCCGTTGTTTCGCAGATCGTCGGAGCGTCGTAAATTCCCTCCTCGGATATTTATCGCGTCGAAACCTCGAAGCGTCCGACGCTCTCTCGTTTCGTCCTCTCGCGTCTCTATTTGTTCTCGCGATCGAGAACCGGAAGAATTGTACCGCGGTTGGCCGAAGACGTGGGGAGGGGGGGGGGGGGGGGGGGGGGCGTTCCGCCGAGCGGCTTCACTGATGGTGAATTTTCAATACGCGCCGAGGGTTCGACAACGAGGTATTGATTCTTGCTCCGATAAATCAGATTTTAGAAGTGCGCTTTATTTGTATATCCTGCTCAGATGTAATCATGCACTTCTAAGTACATATTCCGTCTTTGATGCATTCTAATCGCTGAAAAAAATATTCAACTTTTTTTACATTGCCGGGAATCGAACCTATGACCCTCTGGTTATTGCGCAGCGCCTTAACTCACTCAGTCATTCCGTTCATTGCTCCGATGTAAATAGTTATCAGCATTATTATCGAATGCGAATGTCGGAAAAGAAAAGTATTTGGCCAGTGGTGACGCGACGTGTCTGCGCGAGTCGAAATAGCACCGAGAGAAGTAACGTTTCGGAAGACAGGTGATATATCTGTAATAATAGCCCGAATCCACCGCGGGCGGTGTTTGGAAGGCTCGGGCAGAGATAACGCGGCTTCGCGGCTGACATGTCACGCGTCAGGGACCTTCTTCGTAGTCGATGACCCGCGAAGAACGACTCCGCCTCCTGCTCCGTACCCCGCCGACCTCGCGACGTGTTCGCGGGGGAATATCGACCCCCCGCGTTCGTCGAACTGTCGCGCGAACCGACACCCGGCTCGAATCACTCCCGATTCAGTCCGGGACTCCGCGAATATATACACTCGAAACGCAGGAAATTCAACGCTCGCTCGGCTTGGTCGGTTGATACTCCAACCCGACGTATATATGCATACAAAGAAATGTCATTGTCGTCGACAGCGCCGCAATATCGTCTATTTCAACGATATGTACACAGCAAAATATATATTATTCATCAACGGAAATATAGCTGCTTCGCTGCATTGCAATACTAATTTCAGATATCACGATGCGGAGTATCGCAAATTGAGTTATGATTATTAATGAAATTATGGACACGAGTTTAATGTTGACGGACGTCTTATGATGATGAAAAACAGATTTATTTTTATTTTGGAGTGCGAATTTTGGCTTCCGGTGATCAGACATGTGTGATAAAATCGTAGTGTAATTATCATATTTATTTATTTATTTATTTGTTTATTCATTTATTTTTCGATGAACGGAGCAAGCCCCTTGACAAAAATAATACAGAAATGGCAAAACATATTAGTCTTTCGGCTATGTTAGGACTTTGTTTGTCGCTCGTTACCGGCTCTCTGACGTTTTTAGATAGTTCGGTATATTCCGTGTCTTTAACGGACGTCTTATCTTCGTGATAAATAAATATAAGGGTACGAACAGTTTTGCTCATCTCTGCCGTTTCTCGCTCTGTTTCAGCTCGACGACTGAACGAGTATGTGCGCCACTACGAGCCACTCTCGTACTCCACCGAGGACGTCCATCGGAATCACCTGAGGGCGAAGCGATCGGTCACGCGTGACAATGCCGTGAACCTCAAGTTTCGCTCTCACGGCCGCGAGTTTCACCTGCGTCTCAAGAGGGACATCACCGTATTCAGTGACAATCTGGTGATCGAGGGACCCTCGGGCGAAGTCGAGGATCTCGATACCTCGCACATCTACAAGGGTCATCTGATCGGTGAGCCATTTCGATTAATCGAACCGAATTATCAGACGTTATTTCAAAATGCTTCACGCTGAATCCCAAGTCGCAAGAATAAAAAAAAAAAAACAAAACAAAACAAAACAATTACCCGACACACGTTTCAGTGTAGAAAAGAATGATACTTCTTTCCTTGTCTTTCGATAAAGTTCGAAACACACGTTTTCTCATTCGTGAAGTTTGCCAAAACGAAGAGTAAAGAATATATTCCGAGATATTACGAATTCATATTTAAATTACATGTTAAACAGGCGGAAACTTCAGATTTAGAATTGCAAAACAAAGACCTTTGAAGACTTTAAAGAGTATCTCCCGTTCGTGCAGTCTCAACGTTACGCGTACTTCAGTCTTTGCTTACAAAGACAGAGATAACTGCAACGTAATGCCGCTCCGCTTCTGTAATAAATTGGGTCAGGTATGCAAGCTCGAAAAAGCGAAAAAGCGTCTCACTCGACGGAGCATTCTGAACTTTGATAATGGAATGTCAATTGCAGTTCCGTAACTGAGTTCTCTTCGGTAGACAATTTAATAAAAAAAAATCTACGTCATGTATTTTTTTTCCCGAAATAAATATTGAAAAAAAAACGCAATGCTTTCCGCTTTCAGGTGAACCGGACAGCCACGTGTTTGGCAGCATCAGCGACGGTGTTTTCCATGGAAAAATCGTGTCGCAGCGGGGCGGAGCGTGGTTCGTCGAAAGGGCGCACTATTATTTTCCGCCCCACGCGCTCAACGACTCTCTCCACTCGGTGATCTACCACGAGAGCGACGTCGGTGATCCGTACGCGGATGTGCGGGAAGGTAAGTCGATCTGCTTCTTTCTCTTCTTCCGCTTTTCCCGCTCTCGGGCGATTATTTGCGATGCGGACCCGGTTGGCTTCCAACGCGATCGTTTAATCTCGCCTTACAGTCGAGTTACTTTAAAAAGTACGTTGAGAATTACATCGGTTCAAAGACGCATTTTTCTATAATTAAAGAAAAATTTAAATAGATTTTTATTTGTAATCACTACAGTTACAATCGAACCGTACATTTTTACTTTTTTAAATATCGAACACTTCCGTGATTGTGGTTTAAATGTCGAGACAGCAGCTCGGATGGCCAAACACTTATTAGACACAGGATGAATGACCGCGGTGGTGGTTGTCGCCAGACGGCGAGCGAGCGTTCTCGTCTCCAAGTTTTTAAGCCGCCAAATGCTACTCTCGGGGGGATCCACTCGACTCGCGTGGATTCGCGCCACGCGGCGCTCCTTTGTCTCCGCTCGACGAAGTCTCCGATAGCTCTCGCACCTCGCTGAGCGTGCACGAGAGACCGCATTATTTGCTAACAATGTCGAGCAGCGATTAATATTTCATTGTGTCCAATTAACCAGTACACACGCCTCGTGAACGTTGCTGCCATCATTTTCGCCTATTGTCACCATCAGTTTTGGCACTATCGTGAAATCAGTCACTTTCGGCCCGCAAAACATGCACATGTCGAAAAAAGATTTTTGAAATAAATTCAAATTAAATTTTTGTATTAAAAGAATACCTTTTTTAAATTTAGACAGAATGTTAAAGATGACCCAACGCAGGCGTGTTTCGCGACTTCTTCGAGTATTTCGACAAACGAGGTCTTTCCGTCGTAAAACTTGTTTTAAAAAAAGTGTTTCGACAGTCCAAACGAACCAGCATCCGCAGTCAGAATAAAAAGCAATAGCAGCTCGTGGAGAATGGAATAAATTTGGATAATTCAATGTCGAGCCTCCGCTCGATGGTTAACATTTTCAATTTCCTACTGGTCGATCGCACGTCCCGAACTTTCGGCGATATTTCCAGGAGCTGCAGGAGCTTATTAACCGACGCAAGGGGCTTTGAGCGTAATCGGCTCTCTCGCTCGAGTATATTCAACCGAACGAGATATAGTCGCACGTGTGCGCTTGGAGTACATACTTTTCCGAGCATCCTGCGATATCTCCAATTTGCATAAACGCGCGGGCTCTCCCCCCCCCCCCCCCCCCCACCCTCCCCCTCGAGTATCGGAAAGTTCTTTGCCGGTCGGCGCGGAGATGCGTTTGGAAGTGAGCTTAATCGTAAAGCACTTCGGTGCGTATTATCAAAATTGTGACGCTCCATTCCGGTTGCTCTTCAATTGACTCAGAACGCCACTAGCGAAAAATTGAAACAAGAATTTTTATTTTTTCATAATATCGCCTTTTAGCCTATTCCATCGTTCTCAAGTCGCATATTCTACCCCTGAAAACACTGATATCAACCTTTTTTTAGTGGATTAAAAAAAAATATGATATTTGACGGAACTTTCAAAGTTATGAAGGACAAATGAACTTCGACTCGGTCTGAGAGTCTCGGCCAATCACAGCATGAATAAACGGTTAACAATGCTTTCCCATTAACTTTTTAAAAGAGGGATTCATATAAATTCAGTGAATAATCGCCCCGATGTTTTTTTTTATGCAATTATATATTATGTTTTATTCCTGTGAATGCGATAGCCACAATTGGCACTAAGGTGGCCAAAAACGGTACGTCAACCGTATTATGAAAATTACGAGTACCCGATATTAACGAGGTTCTTCCGCTTTTAATGGTAAACTAATACGCAAAACGGAAAGCCTCGCGTCGGAGGCACCGTCGAATAACGAAAACATAACACGGAACGGTAATGCAAACGCGGGGTATCTCGAGAGAAGAATGAAGCCCACGCGCAAACACACCGATCCGGGCTCGTACATTCAAAGTCGTGTAAACAACGATCCTTAAATAAACAGCCACCAGCTCGGCGTATCGCATTGTGTAATATTTATCGCGGCTCCGTGCACTCGCGTATTCGCCATCTTCTCCTCCGGTCTCGTTCGGTACGTGCGTTCGTATACCGTCTGCGCACGCAAGCGCCGCACGCGTGTGTAACGCTATATATCGCCGCCGGTGTTTCACCGAGGTACCTGCAACCGTTATGAATTTACAACATTAACGAGCCGCTTTCCTCGGCGCGCAAATGTCCCAGAATTTCCTCAAACGCTACTCACGTTACAAGCAAAATCCAAAAATCCACCCTCGTCTCTGCCCAGCATTTCCGCCATTTTCGTGCGTTTTTTTCTCTATACGTTACAAGCTCTTTGCCTGGCTTTGCGCGGAACCCGACGGACGGAAATAAACTCGTGATTACATTTTCCGCGAATTAGCTTTCATTCAAACTGAAATGCGTCGCGATTTTTTTTTTATCCGAATCCGATAGTTATTCAAAAATGTTAAAGAATGAAAATAAGTTGAAAAAATCTTGTAAATAATTTATATTCACTCGGCCTGGTGAAAGTATCACATTTCACGCGAATTAGCTTTCAATGAAACTGAAATGCGTTGCGATTCGTTTTTATTCGAATCCGATAGTTATTCGAGAATGCTAAAAAATAAAAAATAAGTTGATAAAAATCTTGTAAATAATTTATATTCACTCAGTTCCGGTTATATTCATTTATCTGCCGTGTTATCCGCCGATCCCCGATAAGGGAGTACAGAATTGAGATAAAGGACCGAGGAGTTCTTTCACCTATTCACTCGCCCGAGTGATTTCTCATTCTTCCCGTTATTTTCATCCCCCGTTGCACGGGTCGAGCTTTCCGATATTAACTTCATCGTCGGGGCCGAGACTATTCTCGTATAACGGCTCGGCAGGAATGAGCCGAGCGAGCGAGCGCGTCGGAGCGATGGAAAAGGTAAAGGAGAATAAGAGGGCGAACCGCGCGTAGAGCGAGAGGCTACGGCCAAGCTAGGGAGAGTTCTCGAGATTTCTTGGTGGAATCCTAAGACGGGTGGCCCGCTACCTCGTAACAATAATCCGCATTAGCGGCGAGACGCTCGCCCGGCAACATCGATAAAGATAGGTAATATCGCGCGACGGCCGCGGCTAAAACGTCGCGTCGTTAAATCTCTCGCGGTTCCTCTCGTCGTTACTCGGTTAATAAACCTCGAACCGGGGCCCTGGGACGCGGATTATCCCGAGAATCTTCGTGGAAACGTCGTGAATCTTTGTCAAGACGATATTGGAGACATGTTTTTCTCAAAATTGAGACGTGGCAACCTGTTCCAACGGTAAATAACTATTTAGCAATGTTTGTCGCAATTATTAGTGATTTACAACGAATTATTTAAATTAGTAAGATAACTATTTAGCAATTTTGTCCACAATTATTGGTGAATTACGACGAATTATTTTTAATTAGTTCCCGTGGGTGACATATAAATAATTAAATCACGCCTCCGAAAGATCAGTCGCTCCCTATTTTTCTTTTTATACAGTCTATCGAAAAAAATAATACGAGGTTTTTCGGTAAAATCGCCATTGCCGAGAACGACGAATCGCGACGCGCGGGGGTAACGAGGTAAACGAGAACGAACGCAAAACGATACACACGGCGGCTTGTCGCGCGATTTAATGCAAATTGCCCGAAGCTCAACACGGAGCAGCAGCGGCGCAACAGTGCGGGCCGGGTCGGGTACTCTCGCCGCGACTGCCTTGAAAATACGTAACGCGAATCCTCTCGTCCCGGGTTTATCCTCTGGCAATATAAAGCGACTCGTTTTATACCGAGAGTTTTATTCGCGTCTCGTGGATCAAAGAAGAGGCAAATGGCACACGGAGGAGGGTCGGTCGCCCCCACTGGGGCTGGAGGGGACGCGCGCTCCGCTGTACACACGGTGCTGGAACGCTGGATCGCCGGGAGCCACGAGCCACGACCGAGCAGCAACGCCGTGTGCCGAGCTGCTGCTGTAGTGTTCCAAGCGTTTCTCACTGAAGACATCCCCCACCCCCAACGAGAGAGCATCGTTTGATCGGTCGAGTCGTCGAGTAGTTTAGTTGCGTCCCGTGCTCCACATGGAAATATCGAATACCCCCGGAAATTATTTATTTTCCGAGACTCGACGACGCGACTTCAGCGTGATTGCTGTCTGGGAAAGGAAAAAAAAAGAAGGGTCGCCGTCGTCGTCAAAGAAGCTCCAGGAAAATTCTTCTCTCCGAAATTAATTAATTTCACGAGAAACGTTCTTTTCCGAGCTGAAAGAAATAAATGGTTTTACCAAGATTTATTATTATTTTCATTATTATTATTGTTATTAGTATTATTAATATTGGTTGCTCATGGAGGAAGAAAAATAGTCGGAGGAAGTCATAGTTACCTTTAATAAACGAAACTACTCGGTTTTCAGGTGACTCCAGCGGTTGCGGCATCACCGACAAAGTCGCCGAGTGGATGGACAAGGTTCAAAATTCCGGGGATCCTGAGCCGCCGCCTCCGCCGTCGCCGAAGACGAAGAAATTCAAGGAGCCGAGGCCAAAGGTCGAGCCGTGGGACGGGCCACCCGAGAGCCCTGGCCACAAGTACACGAGGGAGGCGAACAACCCGAGTCATCGCAGGAGTCGACGAGCCACGAGGCCCAAGGAGGACAACAAGAACACCTGTTCTCTCTTCATCCAGACGGATCCTTTCATCTGGCGTCATATATCCGAACACGTTGTTCCGGTGGGTATTAGCTGCACCGCCGAAAACTCCGCTTCGAATTGCAGAATCGCGAGCAAAGTGCACGTAGGAAAAAAAAAAGAAGGAAAAGAAAACGAAAAGAAAAACGCGAGGAGTAGAAACAGGCGCCCGGGGCTGGCGCTTCTGGCTGCGCTCGCTTTGTGAACGTAAAACTATGCATAGTCGAGGGGCAAATACCTCGGATACCGAGCTCCGCTGCTGGCCGACTTTTTGGCTTCCTTTTTCGTTCAGCCAACTACGCGCAACCTGCCCTTCAATCGATAGATTCTATATTCAATATAGCTACGCAACTAGGCGAGTGCATTCCCAGTCAACGCCCGTTGTGTTCGTTGGAATTTCATAAAAAGTACTTTGGAAGAAAAAGAAATTATATCGCATGTACCCGATCGAGATTTGAGAGAGGAATTGATGAAAAATATGGTCAAACGAAGAGGTGAAACAAATTTTCAAAGCTAAGAAAGGTGACGATAAAAAATCAAGATAAACAGTTTGCATTGTATGATTTTCTATTCGGTGGACGAAATGTCAGAGACACTTTACTTCGAAATAAAATTTACTAGCGAAGGATAGCGACGCGATTTTTATGAAAATTGACGCGAGGCTCTACAGTCGTGATACTTCGTCTTTTTATTTTCAGCTTCACGATCCGGAGAAGACGAGGGAGGAGATCCTGTCGCTCATAGCGCATCACGTTACTGCGGTAAACTATATATACAGAGACACCAGGTTCGACGGTAGAATCGAGCACAGGAATATCAAATTTGAGGTTCAGAGGATAAAGGTAATTCTTGCGAAAAAATATGATAAAGAGAGGCGCGCCGTCGACGAACCGTTGCGATCGAATTTACCGAATAATGACGTTTAACCGACAGATCGACAACGACACCGCCTGTTCACCTCGGCCAGACTCCAAGCCAAATGTTTTCTGCATGGAGAACATCGACGTCAGCAATTTTCTCAATCAGCACTCGCTCGGGAACCACGAGGACTTTTGTCTCGCATACGTGTTTACCTACAGGTGCGTTTTTCATTTTTATTTTTTTTTAATTGCGAACAAACGAATTGACGATCGGTACACTAATATATATCATTTGGTGCGCAGGGACTTCACGGGCGGTACTCTTGGTCTGGCGTGGGTGGCCTCGGCCTCCGGCGCGTCTGGCGGTATCTGCGAGAAATACAAAACGTACACCGAGACAGTCGACGGGATGTACCAGTCGACGAAGAGATCTCTCAACACCGGCATCATCACCTTCGTCAACTACAACAGCCGGGTTCCACCTAAGGTTTCGCAGTTAACGTTGGCGCACGAGATTGGTCACAATTTCGGTTCACCGGTGAGGATGATTGAAAAAAATATTCATATTAATAATTAATACTAGTCGTCAGACCTGTTAAAAATGTAATTGCCTTCCAGCGAAATAAACTTCAAACGCTTTAATGCTAATAGAGCCACGACTAATGTATTGATAAAAATTTAATGTTTTTCTTAGCACGATTTTCCTCCCGAATGTCGACCTGGCGGATTGCACGGAAACTACATAATGTTCGCTTCGGCCACCAGTGGCGATCGGCCGAACAACAGTAAATTCTCAAAATGCAGCATAGGTAACATCAGCAACGTTCTCGACGCGATTGAGGACAACAAAAAGCGAAACTGTTTCACCGGTATGAATTGTCATCTTCTTTTTCTTTTTATTTCAACAAGTGAGAAATAGTCTTGTAATTTGTACGTTTTGAAACAGCTTCCGCGGGTGCGTTCTGCGGTAATAAAATCGTCGAGGCTGGCGAGGAGTGCGATTGCGGGTACGATGACGTCGAGTGCGCCGACAAATGTTGTTATCCGCGCCAATTGTCCGAGTACGACAAGAGCCACAACGAGACCGCCAAGGGATGCAACCGGAGAAAGGGAACCCAGTGCAGGTTTGCGATTCTTGTGAATTCGACGAAACGCAATTGCCTTCGCGTTGTTCGGATGAGTAACTTAATTTTGCGACCATTCTATTCAGTCCCAGCCAAGGACCTTGCTGCTCGAGCGAAAGCTGCCAATTCGTGCCGTTCGAGGCGACGATGGAGTGCAAGGCTGCGTCGGACTGCAGTTACAATGCCACCTGTAACGGAAGATCCTCCGAGTGTCCTGTCTCACTGCCGAGAGCCAACAAGACACGATGCAACGAGGGAACTCAGGTGCCTATTTACCATATAGTTATCAAAAAAATGTTTACACTTGATTTTTCCATGATTTTAATTCTTTAATATTGCCGATATATTCAAGATTCTATCGGCACAAAACAATTTCCAATTATCTGTAACACAAAACGGAGACAGTATTATCGATATTCAATTGCCGTTTGAATTAAACATCAGGAGTCGATTGTTCGGTAGTCGAAAGTGAATTATTTTATCAGATGAAAGTATTTTATCAGATTTTTCCCGCTCCGCCGTGCATCAAATATTCGCGCCTTTTATTTGCATCGCTACAGTCGAGTCGTGTGAAATGTGTTGATTCCACATATTTGACGCGAAGACGTCGTCAGTCGTTTCCCTATCCAATTACTCGTTCCTCTGGGAATAAGGCACGAAAAATAAGCCTTTTTTTCTCGTCTTCCAGTTGTGCATCAACGGCGAGTGCACGGGATCGATATGTCTCGAGTGGAATCTCTCCGAGTGTTTCCTCACGAGCAACATCATTCCGAATATCGATAAGCGAAAGCTTTGCGAATTGGCCTGTCAGAACGGAACGGATCCGACGACCTGTCGAAGCACCAGCGAATTCGCGCATAGCGTCGGCTTGCCAGATGGCGGGATCAGCCTCAGACCAGGTTCGCCGTGTGACAATTTCCAGGTACGATATCGCATCTCCGTTTATTGCTTTCTTTCGCTCGTCCCGAGTGGCAGCCTGTCTTTGTAACCAAGTATTTTTGTGAATCTCGTGTTGTGCAGGGCTACTGCGATGTTTTCCTCAAATGTCGAGCCGTCGACGCTGAAGGCCCGCTCGCCAGACTGAAGAATCTTCTGTTTAACAAAGAAACACTCTCGACTTTGAGAGAGTGGATGACGGTACGTAATAGTGATACTCATTTATCCGAAGACACAAACGTAAATGATTATTTCTCAGTTTGTATTACAATTTTTTTTCGGGTAAAGTTAAGATGCGAAACGTAGGCACTTATTCGTTTGGTTTTTCGTAATTCAGGAATTCTGGTGGGCTGTGCTACTCATGTGCATCGCTTTCATGATATTCATGGGATTGTTCATAAAATGCTGTGCCGTTCACACGCCGTCCAGCAATCCGAAGAAGCCGCCCGCGAGGCGCATAAGCGACACGCTCAGAAGGCCGATGAATACTCTCAGAAGAATGGTGAGATTTCGTTGAATGATATGATTTACAGAAATGATAACTTGGAATCCAGTGACTGTGATTGACAATTGCGAATGTATTTTCAGCGGCATCCGCACGGTGGGGGACACGGTCCGGGTCCCAGAAGCATTCCGCCGAACCAAACAAGGGGCCACGGCACACGAGGGCCCTCGCACGGTTACGGAGAAGGTAGAGGCGCCCAGTATTATCCAAAAGGTGAATTCATCCTGACGTAATTATTATTTAAACAAAAAGAAAATCAAGTGTTCTCCCATAGATGAAATTGACGTTGCAGAAGCCTCTCTGTGTTCTTATAATTATTGCCAATATTGTCCGCGAATAATGTATTCGTATAGCAGTCAATGAGGTGTTCGATAGACTCGAACGCTTATTCACACATCTCGTTTTATAAATATAGCGGGGCTACTGTAATTGTTCGATCGCGAATCCAATCATCTCGCGATCGGACGTATTTCCTTCCGTATTTAAACCCACAACTACATCAGTGTTTTCTCCTGTTCGCATCCTCCTCGCATTGATTGACGCGCGCATCACTAATCGACACTATCGTTCTATGAGCTGCAGAGGTGAGCTGGGGCTACTATAATCACGGCAGAAGCGAATTCAAGTACCGCGCAATCGAATAAACTCGAGAGTTTTACAATCACGTTGCAAAAGTTGAAACACGTGCGCGCGCGCGTTCTTGCGTTTGCTTCTGAAATATTACGTAGTGATCATTGACATTATACATGACTTGCGTTAGGGTGTTGACACTTTATAGATCTGCAATGTTTATTGCTCACACGGAAATTGAATATATTCGAAAATGAATACGAGCAGATATCAAGAAAATTGTTCTCTGATTGAAACAAATCTTAAATAAATATATAAAAAGGATCTTGAAAGAGTCAAACATCGTTGAAAGGCGCATTATGGCAAATGTATCATACCCCGCTTCGTCCTCAAAAGGTAGCATTATCATTTCATCATTGCAACAAAATCATACTCCAACTTGTCTACAGGAAGACAAAATGATACCTAACGATCCATCTCCTCCCGTCCGGAACCCTTTAATTGATTATTTATTATTGCAGCATGCTTTTCGCCTAGTCTCGTGCAACCTTCGATGATCGTTTCTATAATTTATAAACAGGCTATCGCTCGGTTCCCACAGCTAGTGCACCACCAAGCGCCGGTCCAGCAGGTAACCACGGGCGTTCCAATCACCCAGAACTGTACGCCGGTGCCTATTCGGGCTCCGGGGGAGGGGGGCGGGGCGCAGCCTACGAGATGAGACATCATCTCAACAAGGTGTGACGATCGCAGACTGATACGAACGCGAGCGACGAGCGTAACGACGCGAGTCGTTCCGTGATCGAGACGACGGCGTAAGCGCCGTTCATCCAGCGATGAGAGAAGCGCGACAATGCAAATTAACGTGAGAACCAACGACGATCGTCGTCGACCGAGGAGCGCGATGCAAAAGTCCATCGTTACGACTTCCCATTGCCCCGAGCGAGCTAGGCGCGTCAACGCTCCTTCCGTGTGAATTTGGCAAGGAACTGTGTAAACCGAGTACATGTTCGTCATGAAGTACGCGACGAAGTAGGAACAGACTTTTCTCCGTACGATCGATCGTTCGACCGCGCAGCGCGGTTCTTTCCTGCTCAATAAATACGATAGAGAGGATAAAAACCAACGATGGAATACGAGTGAATGATACACTGTTACAGTGAGAAACGAAGAAGTTAGTGAAACCAATGACATACTTTTTCCAGTGGTCACTGCAATCATTTCGGACGAGTGGTGGTAACTTATTTTAATAAAATTGATTTTATTCCTTCAAATATTTTTTTATTGCATTGAAAAGAAATCAATGTTATTCTAGTAAATTATAATTACGTACCAGAGAAATGGAGATTATTGTTATAGTGATTATTGGAAAAATATGTGATTATAGTAACGTTTTTTTGGTCTCAGAGTAACGTCGTATCTTTGCTCAGTATTTCGCCGACGTTACTCGTTTTTTGTTTCCTTCTAAAAATGGTTTTTATTTCTTTTTAATCGAATTTTTTGAAGCAGGTTTCTCAAGGTTTAACAAGACGTTCATTGACTCCGGCGAAGGTCGAGCGTCGCGTGTTCTCCGTTTCGGGGCTTTTAACTCGAGCGCAAGAGAGTTTCGGCGACTCTCGTGCATTCCGTGCAATGTATTTATTTAAACGAAAAAATCGATGTTTCTCGCGTAAATGTCCCGACAGTCCGGGGCTCGCGAGCTCGGCCATTCTCGGTGATACATGACACGTTCAGCGTTACCAAACTATCGCAGATCATTCGTTTGATCTCTGTACCATTGTAGTATAATAATTATAACGATATGTATTATTCTTATACTAATTTTTATTAGCCAATTGAAGCAACGGGAGATTAACCGGGCGGAGACACCGAACAAAGAGACGTGAAAAAACCGAACAACATTTTATATATAGCGGTCTCCATTTATGATTATTAATTATAGCGATTTTTATTATTATCATCGATTATTGATATTGATAACCGTTGAATATTGCCGTTTATAATTTATCGATAACGCGACGAACAAACACACAAGCAAAAAAAAAAACAGAAAAAGACGAGGAATAAAAGGAAAATAAATTGTACATTATATTATAATAGTTTTCCTCATTTCGTAATAACGGGGAATGCACGGCGCAACGGCCACGACGGACCAAAGAAGGAGACGACCCTTTTCCGGGTGCAATTAGATTCTGTCTGAGGTGCGTTACACATACATAGACGTATATATATATTATATATTCATTATCGCGAATTTCGTGCGCGTTTTCTAGTTGATGAATTGGCCTTCCATGCCCAGTTTTGTTGCTGTTAGGTTACACCAACGGTATTTCGAACAAGCTATTCGTCGTCTCACACAAGGGCAATTGCATTTAAAACGCATACTATTTTTAATTGTACGCATAACGAAATATCGTAATCAATCGTCTCCTTTGTTTAATCTTTTTGGGATTAAATTTTTTTGGATTAGCGGTTTCCTTTTTTTCCATACGTAAAGTTACTTACACAAGCCAAACCGCCCTTTTGGGTTAGAAATATAGGAAACGAAGCGTGGACAAAAAAAAAACGAACAAAGAGATTGTGAGAAATTGTGCGTAATATTGCGCGTTCGCCTTCAAGTGTTTTTTTCTAATTTTTTCTTTCTTTTTACCCGATAGCCGTTCGTTCATTTTAAGCACAATAAATGGCATAACCGGATCGCGACGTAAATATTTTTCTATAAATGTTCTCCAAGTTTTGAATATTCTTTCGTCTGGCGTTCATTCGGTTTTTTTTTTCGTGTTTCCCAAAAGTTCGCGGACCCGTGACTGTCGAAAAGACACAACCTTCGGGTGCAGAAGAAATAATAATATCGATATTGTAATAACTCGGCGAGGATAATAAACGAAAATAAAAAAAAAATAATAAAAAAAATAAATAAAAATAATGGTCAAAACGAAATTATCGCTACGTAGCGAAAAACGTGCGGTGCGTGCGGGTCGTAAAGTGTACCAGCCAAATCGCTGTAATCCGAGTTTGCGGGTCATGTGAAAATGTACAATAGACGCAATGTGATTATTAAGCGAATCGTACGAAATCATAGGCGGGACAAGATTAGCGATTAATAGACGCGAAAGAGAGCGAAGCAACAAGAGGAGAACGAGGGTGGCAGTGTGATTGCGTGTGTGTGTTTTGTGCGTGGAAATTGAGAGAAAGTGATACAAGCGAGTAATGACGTAATGAAGGGGGATACCTGTGTACATATATTGACATTATACATACGCGATAACTGTAACACGTAAGATACGATAAAACGAATAAGAATACTTGTTTTTATATCAGATCTGTATTATAGCGGAATATTATTCTGTATTTTGTAATCAGGACGGAGCTAAGGATTGATAAAAGGGAGAATAAGAAAAAAAAAGTCAAAAAGAATCAGATTGAACAAAAAAAAATGTGTTGGCGTGTATCAGCGGGCGAGAGCCGGAGTGAAGAAGAACGATATCGATGGGTTCGAGGGTGATCCTCGGTTTAAAACAGGCGTAGACTTCGAAAGGTGGTAGAACGACTATTATCGGAATTATCATCTAGAAATCTGCCCGTCAACAGCTACGCCCGAATCTGCGGCTAAGAGGCAACACACTTCACGGCGATGGGCGCCTCTCGCTAATTTGAAATACTTGATTTTGTGTATCGTATGATTTATTTATTATTAAAGTGTTTAATAAAAGCGATGCGAGCAATCGATAGGTGTACCTTTAGACTTTGCTTAAAATCGTTTTTGCAATTGACTTGATAGCAAAATATAGACTGTAAAATTAACGCAGAAAAGCAACTGACGATAATTTTTCACATTTTTGATTCATAAAATCATTGTGGAAAAAGGGTATGAGGTCTTCGCAGAGAGATAAAACGCGAAGATAATTTTTGTTAAATATATGGTAGTATATAAATGACAGGATGACTAACCAAAAATAGGTATTTGAAAATTACGAAAGATGCCCATCTCTGTGACACTGTATAAATGTTTAAACATTTATTGTAGCGCAACGAGAGTCGCCTGCACCATTCAAAGAAGTCGTACTTTTTCTCTCATGTTGTTGTTTCTTTTGTTCTTTTCCGTAATTTTCGCGAGAGAAGGTGATTTTACGGCCGTCAAGATTCTACAGTAAAATAGTAAACATTTCACAGCAACAAAAAGCGGTTTATATATAAATATTAAACGTGAACTGCCAATCGTGTCACAGGTGTAAAATGAAGTTTTCTACGCGGCATCGATTTACAGTCGACGATCGACGTAAATCCCAACCCACTGCCAGGCAGTTCGGTGCCTCTGACTCTCGAAATTACACTCGCGATTTGCCATTGCTTCCATTCCAAAAGACACTGCCAAGCAGCTCTAATGGCTGCTATCTCGAGCTCTGGTACGACCACTCACTTGTCATTAATTAAGGATTTAGTACGAGCCTACTTTTCCCTACTATTGAAAGTTCGCTTGAAGAAAAAATCTTTTAATCATTTACGGCTTATGTTTTCGCGTGGTCTTCCACTTTGTTTTGTACTTTTTCCGTGCGACTTGATGTTCCAGTTTTTGTCCGATCATGCGAGGCACTCGACGCGACAAACTAACGTCATTTTACTAGTCGGTGCGCGGTCGATGAAACTGAAACATCTTGCTAATCATTCGTTAAACTGCGTCCTCCCGGCACGTATCGAGCCAAACGTGATGCGTGCGAGGCGAGGCTTGAATGGGGCCAAGCTCTCGTTGTTAGTTAGAATAACGCTTGCGTGGGTGCGTGCGAGGTATCCGACGATAAGAGAATGTTTCCTCCATTATTTCCCCCGCCCTCCTCTCCCCTCCCCGAGTTCCTCTTCCCTCATCTCTCTTACTCTGCGTTTAGGCTTTCGTTCCAATTGTGACGCGATGCACTACCTATCACCTGTACATAATGTCGGAGAGCGAGGAGAAAAAAAAAACAAATTACAAATTATATTTTTTCTATCGATCCAAAAAACAAAAAAAAAACAAGGAAAAAAGACGTGGTGACCTATCAACATCGTGCATCCGGAATTATTTAACGCTACTGATTTCTTCTTTCCCTTCGTGACACTCCGTTTGATATTAACTCGTTTTAAATTTCCTATTATTTTACAACAAACAGTTGCTTGGATATCACGAAACACCAAGTGGCCTTTGCTGACGCCGAGACCCTCTCATATCTTCTTTTATCTCAGTCACAATGCCTATCGATACGTTGAAATATGATTTCGCGTACGTTGTACCTATTTATTGCGCATGATACTGACCAATCGCCTGATCGTAGCTTCGAACTACTTTCTCTTTATCCCCCTACCCTGAAAAATGTTTAGGACATGGCGTGTTTTAAGGATATTATAAATAAAGAAATATGATTGTGAATCTTTTTTGTGCTACGTTAATGTGATTACAAGGAAAAAAAAACACTGTAAAGAATTAAATAAAGCATACATTTTACATTTACGATGGCTCACCGGACTTTTATTTATGTTTTGTAAAATTCGAACAAAACAAAACCTGCACCTAATCAGACGGTCGAAGGATCAAATGTCATTGGATAGTTGGGAAGAAAGTAGTCACGTTTGGTCAGACACAGACCTTTATTTATTGTAGAAACTATTGTAAAATAGTTACAATTTACATTATATAAAATTCAGGACTAAAAATCGATATACCTCGAGACTACGTCGCAAGTGGTTTACATTTATATTATTGATACGTGAGATGATTTGGGACGACGAAGGCGACTTCCTGAAAATTAAATGAATATAACAAGGCAGCTGGAGCGCGAAAAACGGCAAGAAGTTTCTACAACGGCTGGAAGATAGAACAGCTGGAAAATGCAATACATAACTCGCTCGATCAATCATTCGAAACAAAACCTTTGGAAGTTTTTTATCGAAATATATTCACTACGATTTATCGATGTCAATGGGCAGTTAAATAAAAGCTTATGAAAGAAAGAAATACTTAGAGTTTATTCAGGGCGATGCTAAGGTACAAAAGCTTCAAACATAGCCGTATTTACATGTGTATTTTCAGGAGCGAAAAACTAAAAAATAATTGTAATTTTTCTTCGCAAAACATTCGAAGAGGGAAACTAATCGAAACGTTTTGTCTAACATCGGCGAAGCCTTCCAATTATTCAAAAACTTGGTTGAGCTCTCCAGCTTCCTCAAGTCCAAATGACAATGCATCGAATAACGAAATAAAATATACTATCCTATACGCCCCACAGGACGCGAATACACGACACGTGTTTTTGCATATTGCTGATGCGTTACAAAATGCGACACGTTGATGGTTAATATACATATATATTATAAATAATACGAAAAGGGAACTTGGGTCTATTAAATGGAAGTATGTATAAGAACATCAGTTGCGAGTCTGCGTAACTGAACCTTGGCATTTTAGCTTGCATACATCTTCTTGGAATATCCATTGCGATATGGGACGGTGACCCGGTTTAGTGGGTCCAAAATAATAACAGTCGACGTTATCATCGGTTTCCTCGTGATTACGAATTTTTGTGGTTTATATACGCGTCGCGGTAGGCTTTACGTGTTTTCCTTCGCGTATCCAGGGCTTGAAACTATTCGTCGATGACTCCGGAGTCCCGTCATAGAGGAAACGACAACTGAACCTTGGCATTTTAGCTTGCACACATTTTCTCGGAATATCCATTGCAATAGTCGCGTTTCTATCGGTTCCCTCATGACTGCGAATGCTCAAGTTTATAGACGTCGTGATAGGCGTTACGTATGAGCGCGTAGGGGAAACAGCTCTCGAGCAAGTCCATCGTGAGAAAAGGTGATTCCTGAACGATCTGATCGAGCAGCAGGTAAACTGATTCCCGATTCCTCGTGGCTTCCTTGTCGGCCTCTTGCCCGAGTCTCAGCAGGCTCGACGACGCTAGTGCCAGAAACTCCTTCATCCTGTCCTCGATGTCGTTTTGTCCGCAAATTGTGAACAGCGCGCCGAATATATTGTTTATCGCGGTGGCCATGCAGTGTATGTTATTCGAGTGTCCCTCGAGCGAGGCTCTGTAGAACGAATTCTCGTTGCGCGCCAATTTCGGAATGGAAACCGCGACGAAGACCATGAGCAAGCAAACGAGCAGATGCTCGTCCTCGTCGACCTCGGCCTTCTGACTTCTCAGAGCAGCCGTAAGGGTCGGATCGACTTTGCACGTGAGACCAGCGGCCGACGTCATCTCCGAGACGACGCGCATCGGATCGCCGGACGGCAAGTGATGTCGAATGTCGAGGATCGAGCTCAGCAGGAATGGTATGCGCTCCTCGAGAACGTCGACCAGAGCAGCCTGGGAGAGCTGCCGGAAGCTCAGAATCACTCCGATAATAGTGACTCTCTGCAAAACGTTGTCAACCTGCTGAAGCCTCTTGAATTGTTCCTTCATGACCTCGGGCTTGTCGAAATTCGTCCTCAGTGCCACCAAAACGTCCTTGTTACCAGCAACGAGTTTCTTCAGCTCCTGAACCTGACTCGCGATGTGCCACATCAGAGTCTCGTTGAGCATCTTCATTCCGTAAGGTCCGATCAATTCGGCTAACGCCCGTAGCTCGTTTATGTCGGAAAACTCTTCGGCGTTGAAGGGTATCGAGCTCTCCGCCGACAGGCTGACAAATGCCCGCTGATTACCCGAGTAACATATGTTACCGGCGCTCACTCGCCTCAGAAGCACCTCCGAGTACCATTGCGTGTACAGCGCGGCGATTGTCTTGTCTCCGTGACTGTCGAGCGACTGGGTTTGCTGAAGCAGAGCGTTATTGAAGACGCGCGTGATGTCAATGTGAACGTAATTCTCGACGGTCTGGAGAACGTTCATGTACGCTCGGACGCTGACGAAGAGTTCCGAGGGCTTCGCGATTTCGCTGGATTCCGGCGAAAACATCACCATCCCCACGAGTGCGCGAGCAAATCTCGTCTCGAGATGCTGATGAAGATATTCCCGGGGTGCGAAGGTGTATTCCCAGACGTTGATGGTCGGACAGTAATTGATGGCGTAGCAGAGTTCGGTGAGAGCCATGTGAAGCTTGTCCATCGTCGTGAGAACCTCGCGCGTTTTTCTGTAGCTCTCGATGCCGGGTTTGTGTATCTCAATCGTATTCTTCTTGTTCTTGTCCTTCTTCTTTCGATTCACCACCTGAGATATCAACTGAGCGCAATATTTCGGCAGGAGGCTGTCGCTCATGTTGCACTGCTGATCGCAAATCGTCGTTATTATGTTCTTCGCCTCTTTGGCCATTTCGTCGAGAAACATGTTGACGACCGAGAGGCTGCGCTCGCGAATGTGATGACGCTCCTCGGGGCAAAGCTCGTGGGTGCAGCTCTGGAAGTGGCTGCAGATCAGTGGGAAAGCGACGATGTATCGATTTTGCGCCGGAAATTCCAGACACATGTGGAACTGATCCTCGAATATTTTGCTGTAGAAGCAGAATATCGAGAGATCGGAAGTCTCGACGAGCATCTCGTCGAGATTGTCTACCATCTTGGTATGAAATACGATGGTGTCCATGAAGGAAGCGAGCTCGCGATTGTCGGCGAGGCTCATGTTGCATTTCGCGATGGACATGTAAGCCTGGAGTCTGAACCAGTCGAGTCTAAAGGCTCGGAAGTCGAACAGCTCGTTCTCCTCCACCTGCTTGACGGTCAAGCTCGCGATCGTCGAGCACAGGTCGCTGAGAATCGCTCCCTCGTCCTCCGGGCAGACCGGCAGATTTTGGATTATTTGGTGAAGCGACGGTGCGTCGAAGCCCGACAGAAATTGCACGTAGTAACGCTGCAACACCTGCGAGTACTTTCGCACGAGTGCTCGAAGTTCCTCGCAGTGAAAGAGCAGTTCGGGCAATTGTCGATCCACGAGATCCTCGCTGGCCTTGCCCTTGCCCTTTCCCTGCGACGGCGGATTGTCGCCGTGTCGCAGAAGCCACAGAATTTCGTCCCTCGCGTGCGACAGTCCCATCAAAACCAGCAGAGCCTTCGGGCCCAACAGACCTGGCTGATCGGTCATTATCAGGCCCAATTCCTTCAGAGCCGTGCGCAAAAATTTCCTTCTCTCCCGGTGTCTATAGCCGGCCTTCTGCACCGCCTGATTGTAACAGTCCTTCACCTCGGAGACGCGTTTCCCGTAGCCCTTTATTCCCTCGAAAAACGACTGGATGTACTGGTGAATGTATATCACTTCATCGCGGAACAGCGCCAAGACCCAGCCGGATTCCAGGGCCGTGGTCCAGAGTTTGTTGGGCTGCTCCTGGCTTAAAAACGTGTGACAAAGCGTGAATCCCAGTATGACCCAGCGCTCTATTCTATCCAGGCTCAAAGTTTCGCAGGACATAGTGTCAGTCGCAGCTGCTTTCAGAATCTGACCCGGGCTGCCCACCAGGCTGAGCTTCTGATCGGCTCGCCAGATGTCGGCCGACAAATTTCTCCCCGGATAAACAGGCCACAGCGAGGCCAGAGCGTTTCTCAGGAGTTTCGAGTGAGGAACAAATTCCTCCGAGAGCTTCTTCAGCGGCACATCGTAATCCATGATCATCTGGCCGAGTCTCGGGAAACTGGAGTCCGACTGGCTGTGAACCATCTCGTGGGCAGCGTTGAAGAGACCCAGCACAGCCTTGCGATCCTCCACTTTGGAAAGTAGAATCATGAGACTCACGTAAGTGACCACAAGATCCAGGTAGCCTTTGGTCAGGTCAAAGTTGACGGTAATGTCCATATGGACTCCGCAGGCATCCATAGTGGTCAGAAGCTCGCAGACGTTGTCCTTGAAGTCCAGAAGATCCACAAAGGTGTAATAGTAGAGCGACAGAGACTTGATTATCTCGTTGCGCAGATTGGTGATCGTCTGCAGGCCCTTCACGTCGATGTTAGGGAACTTTCGGACGATCGACTTGATGGACGACTCGAGGGTCTTGTCGGACAGGAAGCCAGGCTTGGACTTGGCGTCGCCGCAGGCTTTTTTGATGTTGTAGATGCGCGTGAGCATCCCGATGCCGCGATCGTTGAGGATGGTCAGCTTCTCCGCCAACTTCTGCTGGCTCGGGACTATCGGACGTGCCATTTTTGCTGAGGCTTCTTTTTTCCGGCTTTTCTACGGCGTCTCAGAGATTTCGAACACTCAGTTTGTCATCGCGAGTGACTGATTTCGCGCTGCGCTTCTTCCTCCCGTGTGTCGGTAGACCCCACCCTGGGATGACGCTCGTTGCGCTTTGAGCCTCGGGAATGTCCGCACCTGCGACAATTTCGATGCAAAGGTGACAATCACATTTGCGAATCGTGAATTTAATTTGTAGATTACATTACGGATACTCACCGCCGCACGCGTTACATGTTTAGCCGGGCGAAAAAATAAATGTACTGCCCGCCTTGACAGTTAACACACCGGGAACGCACACGAAGCTGCACTGCGGCCTGCGGAGGCGGACACGGACTCGCGGCCAAGTTGTGAGTAACCTAACCGAGGGCCCCTCCCCCACCCCACCCCGAGCACTGGTATCGCAGTGGCGCAGATGTTGATACAAACGGGGAAAATATATATAGCGTCGTCCGTCTTTTTAGGCCGACGGTGGAACTACGGAATTGTCGACATTCACGTTTAGTTCGCAACGGTCGGCGCTTACGTCTCTGCGTTATCGACTGCCGTCGATAATATAGATAGCACTACAGTTTTTGTTATGAACTGAGTTCGTCTCGCAAGGTTTTTTGGGGTCGGCAGTCCGCGTCATCGATAAGCAGAGAGTTTTCGAGCAACGACGACGTTTCAAATCTTAAAATACATATTCCTAGACTCTCAGGAACTGACAGCTGTAGCATGACTAGAGTCATTGCGTCGGAGTCTTGGATGTGAGAATTGTTTGTGCTCAGCAGAAAAGACAACACGTTCCGAAGAATAATTAACAACAAACGTTCAGGTAAACGGGAATCAGTTTCGTTTAGCGTTATTTTTGCGATGTTAATTTCTATAACACAAATCAATGTTAATGTCGCAGGATACTCGAAACAATGTCAGATTATTTTGACGAAATGGGCTGGACGCCACTGAGAGACGGAGAGGCGCCGAATCATTTCATGCAAATGGCGCGATTATTGCGCGATTTTGGAATGTGGGAATTGCTCGGAGAGCACGAAAAATTGCCGCCACCGACCTCGAAAGCCGCGATGGAAGGCCTCGAATCCGTGGAAATTACGAGCGATAATATAAAACAGTGCCCGGTGTGTCTCAAGGATTTCGAGAGAGGAAACACGGCAAAACTGTTGCCTTGCAAGCACATGTTTCATCAAGAATGTATACTTCCCTGGTTGGAAAAAGTACGTTGCAATAAGCAGAGTTACTTGACACTGATTTTTCAATCCAAGTTACATCACATTCTGCTTCTCTTCTTTCAGACGAATTCCTGCCCGCTCTGCAGACACGAATTACCGACCGACGATGAGGATTACGAGATGTACAGAAAAGAGAAACAACGAGCGGTGCAGAGAAAACAAGATATAGAAATTCTACACAATTCTATGTTCATGTAGGATAGCGAATAGAATTTATTGTAAGTGATACTTTAATTGTGTAATTAACGGGCGTTGGGACGTTACTGAGAGTCGATAAGCAAAGGTGGCGGAAGAGAAAACGCGTAGTGTCGCTGTTTTCCGTGAGTTAGCGCCACCGAGTCAATGTGTGAGTCTCGCTGAGTCTCGTGTACAACCATCGATCATTCCACTGTACAAAAACAAATACAAAGTTTTATTTATGCACGATAACGATTTATTGATGCGAACGATATTCGCGTGCACGTAAAATCTTAATCAACTTTGCAATTCTTACGGGAATTCGTGACTATAGATTTTTATGAGGATGAATGGAAGATAACTGTAGATTCGCCGTATGCCGAGAGACGCGCGTGCACCCCTCTTTTATCGATAGACGTACTGACCGAAAGAACGGGAAATCCGGGGAAAAAACTCTTGCAGATATATGATAATGGAAATAATGCTTCGATATCTCATCCTTTATGGGTGTTATTCGTTTATGAGCGTTTTTGGATCGGGTTCAATTCGTCTCACCCCAATATCCGTCTGGCCTGGAACCATCCCTCATCGGCCACTGCGATTCTGCGCGTACACTCTGCGCTCCCAGTGGTTTTACTACTTTCCCATTTTTCATTAGCACAATCGTGGTCTCTAGGGCTACGAAGAAAAACAATAGTTTCTTGCTAGCCGATAGCAGGAGAAGAGGGAGGACGGGAACCGAGGAGGCGAGAAAGAGACAAACCGACGAGCTTCGCTATAGTAGATTCTCGCAGGGCTTGGCCCGTACCGTCGTGAAATCGAATCCCGGCCCTCCATGAGAATGGGATTAGTTTCGCTACTCTCGGTTCCCTAATTGTTTCCTGCTCAAGCGCACCGCACGATGACTAACGGCCTATAATTTTCTTCTGTTTGGATAAATGGCCTTCTGCGAGGATAGAGAGAGAATGACCCCGATTACTGGCTCTGATTCGACTGCAGATGTGAATTAATATCCGCCGATATATTTTCGTCGATTCTCGTTGGTGTCTCATCCGGTGTCGTCCGTTTCGAAGTAATTGTCCGTTATGAACGAGACGGCGCTGCAGCAGAACCCAAATAGCAGTACTCTGATGACATTAGGCGGAAGAGACACGTCAGTAGAAGGGACATGCCATATTCGACTTATTCACTCGAACAACCCGAGATATATTTTGCTATTTTCATAAACTTATCGCTTGATAAAAATGTGTCCGTCTCATCAGTTGAATCGCAGGGTAAATCGAAGGGCCTTAAGCGCTAAGGAGCGTGCGTGCGACGGAGGCGAAAGGACTGTAGGATTCGCGGATGTCGGTGGAGAACTGGAAGACGTCCGGCTGCAACAAACCGGAACGAGAGCCCTGGTAACCGGGCGGCTTTAATTATCCCACGGCCTCCTAACGTGCAATTAATTCCGAATGCGGTTTAGTTTAGCGAACGAAGAGCAAACAATGTATTACCCTCTAGACCGCCTAAACGTAGGTGGTTACAGCGGATGGTGGGAGGCCGGCTGGGAGTGGGAAGGCCACTTTGCGCAAATAGCATGGATCTGCAGATAGTGCATGCCCCTTGCCCTCCCACCGTGACCCCCTATTGCCGAGGCAGCCGTTGCCTGCGCGCATCCTCGACTACTGGCCTTGCATCCTCGACCTCCACCCTCCACCAACCGAGGCTCCTCGCCCCCTTCTCAAACCGAGGTTAATGCTCTGTGAATTTGTGATTGCCCCTAATGCAAATCTACAGTTTAGTTGGTGGCGCACCTTGGACTACCCATACTTAGCGAGGATTACCCTTGCAAATAGCTGCAGAGGCGCCGAGGGTGGTATTGCATTTTTTTTTCGCTCAACGGACCTTTGCCCCCGCATTTTCTTCCACCTCGACTGGAGGCAATCAAACGGGTTAACGGAAGATAAGTCGCATAGAATGATTAAAACAAATGGATATCATCAGCGATATACAGAAGGCACCATATTGCAACTACATTGATGTACATATTTCAAAAGATTTGCCTCGACGAAGTAACGTGGAAATCACAAGTGATGCCAAGTTGTTCACTGATAAGGACGCGCGCAATACTATAAATCATTTGCTATGGATGCATCGAGTCCCGAACCACTAAACTGAGTACAAGACTTTTTTGACAACCATAAATCGCAATAGCTTCCCCGAGCAAGAAATGTGCGTTGAACACAGAGTTGCGGGGGAAGCACGACGCGAAATGGAGAAAGAATAGAAAAACTATAGGCGCCATTGTGATAGGTGTGCGACGCTGGTCATCGATGGGAATACACGGTAGAAAGAGTACGCGTATACAGAGCGAATAGGGATGAGAGAGGGTTTCGTGCGAAGCGAATGACTGCGATTCGTCCAATTATCGGTTGGCACCAAAAGTGCTGGGTCTGGCTCGTCTGCCAAATGGGAAATAGCCCCGACGAACCGAGCGCGGCTATATACGATCTATAGCGCCATCCACCCTATGGACTCCGAATGGCGAGGGGGTCGCATAGCCGGAGACTCGTGCCTTCGTCGCAAAAGGGACCGAAGCTTATGAGCTATATCGTCTTTTAACATTCGAGGTTACCGACTGCGTTTTCGTGGAGGCATCATTGTCCCCCCCCCTCGTAGTTGTCCATCGAAGGCGGGCTTTTTTTCCTGCCGAGACATCCGATGAGGGTCGAAAGAAATGCCTGAATTGCCGTTGGTCGACCGTTGTGAAGGACGAAACCAAGTTCAACGAAAGTGTAGGACGGGAAACGCTAACCCGTGAGCCTTATGCCCGGCCGTTTGGCCGGTTTCTTTGCGGGACGGGGCTGCGAGACTGGTAAATGACGTCATTAACGAGGCTAAAGTGCTGACGCGTCGAGACTGACTCCGCGACGACGGAGTTACCCGGCGCTGTGCTTTGCACCGCTGCTACGTGTACGGTCCGTCGTTCTCCCATTTCTGGTCTTGCTCGGCTTCGCTCAACCGCCCCCTCCCCCCCCCCCTGCGCTATACGCCGCACATCCACCCCTTCCCCCGTTTTTCCCCCCGTGAAGATCGATGCGTCGATTTCCGATGGCTCCGTATACTCCGCGCTGGAACCAACGCCGGGCTTCCTATAAAGCGAACACGAAGCTTTATAGACGAGCTGAGTTCTTGCACCACTCCGCACTTGCACCGTCCGCGCTCAGCTATTCCTTCGTCAGCCGCCGAGAATCCGTATATCCTCGTTCATCTCTTATGAGGTCAGTGTCCCCGTTCTGTGATTCCTTCGCTCCAATTCGTAATCATTTTTCGTAGCAGTCGACAAGTTCTTTACGCTATTTAGTAATGCGAATATCCTCAATGTTTTATGATGATGATGATGATGATGAAAAACTATTTTACTTTTATTTTGGAGGTTACAGTGTGCCAATTTTTGCTTTTGTCGACCAGACATGTGTGATAAGATCCTAGTGCAATTATTATCAATTAGTCTTTCGGCTATGTTAGGACTTTGTTTATCGCTCGGTACCGACTTTCTGCGGTTTTTTGGCAGTTCTGTATTTCGCATCTTTAAAGTTTTATGATGTAAAGATCTTAAGTAGTTGATTGCACGTAACGTCACGTCATGGCTAAATGAATCGGTAATACCGTCGATATTGTTTGCAACAATCGCCGATGAGTATGGTTGTCTCGGAGCGAACATCAAATACATCAACCGCATGGTCCTTCTCCTTCGCATCCTCCCGGCACCGTGAAATGTTCTCCATCCACGTCTCATCCCTGTGCACCTGCGCAGACGTGGACAAACTGAAACATGTACATTATATATAGTGGACAAGTGTGCACGTGCTGGCACTACGCAGATGTGCAGTGGGCACACAGACGTATGGGGCGCAGAGTCCAGTCGTACTATACGGTAATTGGCGAGGTAGGTATGCAGATACGTACCGTCGTGTATTCTGGCCAGCAGCCACTAATATACTCACACGTGTTGGCGATCGTGTACCCTGGATTTGATTGTCCATGTTGCCTGGAGAATTATCCAGTGCGAGAACAGCCTGATGGATTCCGAGCAGCGACGGTGCAGCCTCGTTGCTCGACTCATTGCTTTGGCACTGGATAGCATTTGTCCTATCCGGTAAAATCGATTCGTCGGAACCCTCGCTCCAATGCCTTTGACCAGTTACAAACACCTATCTAAATGAGGTCCCCGATAAAAAAAAAGAAACGGTTAAACATTTTTTATGGCGTTTTAACGTACCTGAAAGAAAACGCACTGTAAATTATGGGACGAGACACAGAAACTGATGGTAAAAAGTTATCGCTATGTTACATATTGGGGTTTGTTTACATTGTTAACTCCTTGAATATGGTTATACTGGAATATGGAAAAAAAATTGATTTGAAAAGTAGTATTACCACGTTGGTACCGAAAAAGAATAATGAAAAAAGCTGGATGATTTGCTCCGTAGATAGCGACGGTGTGCGTTCATAACGAAGGTTCGTCGTCAACGCGACGACTGGTCATCTGCTTGAAAATTCAGCGCCTGCGAGATGAGGGGCTGAACAGCCGTGCTCGATGGAGAGGGTCGAAAGTTGGCCTCGTTGCTATAGTTAGGCGAAAGCTACCCTTCAACATCCGCGGGTTTGTGTTTACCCGTCGACGCGTTGACGCTTTTATCTCAGCGGGTGTAAAACAACCTCGGCCACGTATTTATGAAGGCTCGCCCAGAATTGAAATTCAGGTCGGGACTCGGTGCCACCCGCAGATTAACTCCGGCTAAGGCATGAATACTTTAGTGTGTGCATCTTGTCGTGCTGCAGGGATTAGAAGTAAACGATCTTCGGTAAGTACACCAGACGTGCGTTTCTGTGTACAAAACATTTACACTTGCGCACGAGCAAATGTGCGAACAACATTTTTATACATTTTTCGGCTTTTAAATCGCGATGCACACGGATACAACCGTCTTGAATATACGACAGCAATATAGCATTTTTATAGATGTATGAAATCTAGGACTGAGAAGTGAAATATCGCAGTGTGACAAAATATGTATTCAATTTCCCAATTGTTGGATAGATTTCGCGTCGGAAGTGGCGCCTAATATACAATGCCGAACAACCACTGTATTCGCTCTTCCAACGTCTAACCGAATAAGGACGCCAAATGGTTTTTGCCCAAATTGGCAAAGACGCGCACGTGCAAGCTCCGTCCCAGAAGAGCAAATACAATGTGGCCCTCTCGCGCTGTTCCTCAGTTCTCTGCTTCTCTCTCTTCCTCACCCTATAGCTAGCTCCTACCAGGCAAGAACTTAATTATCTGTGAAACAATAGCCCGGGGAATTATGATTATTGCCCCGGGCCAGTCTGGGAAACGTTACGCGAAGCGCGGAGCGGACGAAGTAAGGATACGGCGCGGTGACTATACGGCACAGTGATAAAAGTAGCGAGCGTAAATAGGGGATTCAGTTTCGTTTTCCCAAGGTGTCTCGCCAACTCGAGTTACGACTTTAACCGATGAACTTCTCTCTTTCTCGGAGGTCTCTCCCGCACTCTCTTCTGGTAACGAGAAAACGTCGACGAGATACGCATTTATCCGCAAGGGCGAGGCTGAGCTCCGGGCCTCTTTGGAATTGGACTCGAGGTCTATACATTTCGAGACTCTTCCCCGTGATCTTATCTCGCGGATGAAGTGCGAAACTCCCAGAACTCAAACTATGACACAAATAGAAAATGCTGATGCGGATCAACCGACTGTCCAAAGGGCTTGGAAAAAATCTACCGAATTCAGGCAGGAACTAATTTATTTAGGCGGTAAAAAAATAATCGGGTGCTCCGAAAGACTTTTTTTGTCTACCCGAGTTGACGCACGATAAATCCTATAGTTAAATGATACAAATAAGCTAAATTTAGAAATAAGTTAAATTATACAGAGAGCGAGACTTAAATATATGTATGCGGTGATGGAGACAGAGAGCTGAGCAAGAGAGAGAGAGAGAGAGAGAGAGAGAGAGAGAGAGAGATATTACAGAAGCAAAAAGGGACGAGAGTAGATGCGCAATATATAGCGCATAGTCGCCGCGGAATCAGATTCCGTCTCGGTACGCGATGCAAATGAAATGGTGAAATTGGTTTGCGGGAGATTTATCCGCTAGGATAGGGCGAGCGTAGCTCGAAGACGAGAGCACCCGAAATAAGGGTATCGAGGAGGTGGGATTGGGGGGTCGGTTCGGTTGCGGTCGCCGGGTTACTCTTGACGCAGCCTGGGAAATATGATAATGCTCCCGGCGACGACAAGACGAATGGCTTCCACGATTCCACTTGCTATTTCGCGGTTAACTCGCGGATTGGTTATTGCTGCGCGTCGAGTGGCGATAGCCACCGCGATTTTTCGACACCGCAGAGAAAGAACGCGTCGTACAGCAGCGTCGCTCTCATGCCTCGCATCGGCCCGCGTGGCGTCGCTCCGCACTTCCCCTCCCCCCTCCAACCAGTCCCAGCTCCCACTCATAATTCATCCTTTCTCGCTTTTTGTTTTTTTTTCCCCTCTCATCTTTCCTCCTGCTCGCGCGTTCTTCATCTCCGAGCGCGAGCGAAGGAGCGTGACTATACCGCCTCCCCGGTTTCCCGGAGGAGAACAGCGGTACTGCAGAATCCGCACACATTACGCGCGCGCACAGCGATAACTCTACAGCAGGGGCGGAAATTCACGGTGGCGAATGACCGCACACGCGAGCGCGAGCCGACCCTTCCTTCGAGCTCGCGGTGATGTAAAGCCGCAGCATCAAGGGCCCACGCGATCGTTATAAAAATAGCCGAGTCGGCTGCTGGCACGTCCATGTCCGACTGGACAAATTCAATCGCTCTTTTCTCTATTCCAAGGAAGCAAAATACAATCCATCGTTTTACGCACATTTTATAAACGGGGGAAAATAAGACAACTACTCTTTTCCATAATCATATACGAGATAAATACAAGTGCAACATCGTATTCCGGATCCGTGCACTGAGAGAAAAATTTGGGTCTCACCCCTAGACTAGTTTATCAATATCGACATGACCACCGATTGATAAACTAGTCCGGGGGTGAATCCCAAATTTTTCTCTCAGTGTGTCTCATTATTTTGAGATAAAATATCGCAATCACTTTGCAGGTTGATATACGCCTGCGTTAATTTGTCCTTGGCAACGTTAACGACGTCTTCGAGGAAAACTTTTCATCTTCCACGTTGCGACCTTCGGCATCCAGCGTCAGCGTGAGACCGGGTGGCGCTATTGCTAGCCGACAGCACAGTCTCGCTGACTTCAACTTTGCGACCCCCCCTCTTCCGCTGACGCCAGTGTCACCGAATTGCTGACCCGACGGCGTCGTCGCGGGATTTCAATTAGTCTCCTGTCCCTTCTCTCAGGACCAATTGCCGGCTATACTCAACGCTCGTTCGAGGCTTCCGCCTCCAGCTTGACCCTATCTCCACCAACACCAACACCTCCGCCCTCTCTTTGACCCCCATCCGCTATGTGCGTTCCGGTCCACCCACTTACAACCGCCTCATCTGGATTAGAACTATCCTAGTTTCCGTCGGGACACTGGAATTGTAATTCAACTCTCGACGAACTCTGCTACGCGTATATCCCAAATTAATTAGACCATTTATTTGCAGATTAATCGCATGACATTACACGCCGACTACTGTTAGCGCATGAATTATTAACGGTCAGAAATTACGGCACCAAATCACGTTAAAGCTTTTTTTTCTTGAAGAATTTTTTGAAGAAGGATTCGTGGCCTTTTCTGTTCAACTAGAACGAAAATATTCGATGTGACGACGTTGGTATCAAACATGAATTATGAACGGTCGCAGTTTACGGTACCAAATTGCGTTAAATCTTTTTTTTTTTCTTAAAGAATTTTTTTTTATACGACGAAGGACTCGTGGCTTTTTTTGGTCAACCAGAACGAAAATATTCGAATGTGACGACGTTGGTATCAAACATGCATCGGTATCGAGTTTCGTCTAGCCAAAAACTTGTATACCATGTGGACATTAAACATTCGACCTGGCCTGTCGAAACGCGCTGAGATCATAAATAGAAATAGATAGGTTCCAGACAGTGAGACAGATACACTCGGGGATTTTCACGGAAATTACGCTGCTACCGGTATATAACGTGTTTTTGTCGTTTCCGTTGTCCAGTCGATTTTATATTTGGTCACTCTCGCCGTGGCAACGCGGGAGATGTTCGAGCTCGGTGGCCGTTGCGAGCTCGAGCGACGTCTCTCTCCTGTCTCTCGTCCCGCTCTCGGGGAACTTCCTTTCACTTCCGCGTCCCGCTTTCATGAAATACGTCTTCATTTACGCCGTCATAACTTTTTAATGGCCGTCGGCGTCGGCTGCGGGACCGGGGGAGGGGGTAGGGCAGCAGCACTCGGCCGCGTGGGGTTGGATCGTATCTGGAGCACTCCGGCGGAGGTAAACCCGCTGACTGGGGACGCTGTTCGCGCGGCTCTCGCTTCTTCGCCCTGTACCGATGAACCCGAGGAGATCGGTCTGGCGGGGGCTACGAAATATGCGATAGGGGCAAGTCCCGCCCGTCGCCGCGCAAATACGAAATATGAAATCGCTGACGGATCGGGGTTAATGGACGAGTCGAGGGCGATTGCGCTGGTCGACATGTCAGAAATCGATAGTCGTGTATACCTGCCGATAGAGCGATACATCGATCAAATCTGGCGTAGGTGCGGAATCACTGGAGACCCATAAATATTATGTGGAAATACAGGATTTTTTTCGTCTACTTTCTAAAAAGTTGGTTTGACTCTATATTTATGTCTGGACAACATTCGTCGCGATGATTAAGCCGATCGTATTATTAATATTGTCTTTGATATCTCTCGTTCTGTTATATCTGCAACTGTATAATCATTGGGTAGGGTAGACGTACCGTTTTAGGCCACCTTAAGGCCGGTTGTGGCTATCACATTCAAAAGAATAAAACAACACATATATAATGGCACAAAAAAAACATCGAGTAGATCAATCGGTGAATTTATATGCACTAGGCTAATCACACGCGCTTGCGCGCGTGCCCGAGATATCTTTGCGCTGCTGCGCTCTTATAAACCTTTAAAAGGGTAAATCGCAACTAAAAACCCTTGTTTATGTAACTTTAGTTGATTTAAAAAAAAAAATGTTGTCTGGCCACCGGGCCGAAAACCGCCCAAATCGGGGTCACGAAATTTATTTTTTCAAAATATCGACTTCTAACCTATACCATCGTTCTCAAGTCGCATATTCTACCCCTGAAAACACTGGTTACAACCCTTTTTTAGTTGATTTTGAAAAAAAAAATTTTTGGCCGAACAGTTTGTCAGAAATCGTAGATCTGGCCACCGGGCCGAAAACCGCCCAAATCGGGGTCACGAAATTTATTTTTTCAAAATATCGACTTCTAACCTATACCATCGTTTTCAAGTCGCATATTCTACCCCTGAAAACACTGGTTAAAACCCTTTTTTAGTTGATTTTGAAAAAAAAAAATTTTGGCCGAACAGTTTGTCAGAAATCGTAGATCTGGCCGCCGGGCCGAAAACCGCCCAAATCGGGGTCACGAAATTTATTTTTTCAAAATATCGACTTTTAACCTATACCATCGTTCTCAAGTCGCATATTCTACCCCTGAAAACACCGGTTAAAATCCTTTTTTAGTTGATTTTGAAAAAAAAAAATTTTGGCCGAACAGTTTGTCAGAAATCGTAGATCTGGCCGCCGGGCCGAAAACCGCCCAAATCGGGGTCACGAAATTTATTTTTTCAAAATATCGACTTTTAACCTATACCATCGTTCTCAAGTCGCATATTCTACCCCTGAAAACACTGGTTAAAACCCTTTTTTAGTTGATTTTGAAAAAAAAAAAATGTTGGCCGAACAGTTTGGCAGAAATCGTAGATCTGGCCGCCGGGCCGAAAACCGCCCAAATCGGGGTCACCGTAGGTTAAACAGTGCTGCAGTGCTCATCACGAGAAACTGTCAAATCTCGCGCTGTTAAACAAAAACTGTCGGTCGTCACGGCCCTCGACCAATCGGAGGCCGAGTTATACCGACAACAATGGTCACGTTGGTGCGAATTACGCACTTTTTAGTAGTAGACTAGGAAGCAAATACGCGCGCTTACGCGCGCGAACGGAGGTTAGACAGCGCTGCAGCGCTCATCACGACAAACTGTCAAATCTCGCGCTGTTAAACAAAAACTGTCGGTCGTCACGGCCCTCGACCAATCAGAGGCCGAGTTATACCGACAAC
Organism: Itoplectis maculator; assembly: GCA_964034905.1. NCBI lineage: Eukaryota > Metazoa > Arthropoda > Insecta > Hymenoptera > Ichneumonidae > Itoplectis > Itoplectis maculator. The sequence continues at coordinate 6,932,768 of OZ035861.1, forward strand.
AATGGTCACGTTGGCGCGAATTACGCACTTTTTAGTAGTAGATTTGTTCGAAACGTCAACGTGCGGTTATGAAGAATAAATAATTCGAAGAATAAAATAATCAAAATGGCTACAATAGAGACAGTGGCCACTAATGATACATCTACCCTATGAGACAAATTGTGTGGCATTAGCATAATTTTGCCTACATAATTTGTACCACGTTTGTGACACGACGCAAAGGTATTCGCTCCGAATGACGTTGGATCTGTGAAGTGCACGAGCGTTGACAACAAGCCCGCACGGTGCGTGCGAATTTATGTACTCTCCTTACGCCCGCAGCGGAGCTGTGGACGAGAGTAGACGCGGGGAGGAAGTCGGGTCGTCGGCCCAGAGAACCGCAGGAGTGAGAGCTGGTTGGTTCGACTGGCACTGCGGCTTGGCTGCCTGGCTGGGAACGAGGCGTCGTGCCGACCGGCGCTTGTCATTATCTCCGATGATAAAATCGATAATCGACGCCGACGGCCCTCGTCGTCAACCTAGCGTTAACGTTGAACTACCGGGTGCTACACCCGATACTGCCTTCTGCGCCATGATTCAACGGTTATCGCGCCCGATCCCTGTGATTAGTCAGCCTACCGGACAAATGCTTGTACTTTCGTCGTGCTTCCAAATTTCTACGCCGAGACAGGAGTATAGATTTTTCAAAATGAGACTGTGAGCGTCTATAAATTGAGATGGGTGCTGTTAATCCTATTACGCTGCGAAGATTCCAAGTATCGTCGATGCTGATCTTGCGAATCAATCAATTTTTCACACGTTAATTCGGATTAAATTGAGGGGTAAATATTTTTTCTAATTTTTATTCTACGAATGAACTCCTGATAAAAATATAATTGTACGCCACGGTTCCGAAAAGCCGGATGAAATCTTTTCTTTTGTGTGGCTTCTTACGAACAACTAGCGTCCTGCGAAGAATTTCCGATGAAAAACGCGGAAAAAGAATTATCGACTGAACGGACCGTTGGTCGCTCGTTATTAATTCATTACAAGTCTATCCAAGCGAATAAAAGTAGTCTGATACGAAAGGAGCTTTCGGTTATTAATGATCCATCACTATTGCCACCGCGATTCTCATTCCCCGATGGTAACTCCTCCGTCATCCTTGTGATTTTAGCATTAAAATTTGTTTCGCGCGTTGTCTCCTCAAGTTTCTCGATTCACCGCATTTCCCATTATCCTTCGAATTATTTCAGCTGTCTGTCGGTAAATAATACTCGGAATTTGCCAATCTCCTCGTAGGGATTTTCGTCTTCTTCGTTCGCCTCTCGGTCTGTCGCTTTTGGACGTATATAGTCGTGCGGTGTTGGGGTCGTAAAGCGGACGGCATGACCCAACGGGTATTCAAGATTTCGAATGCGGCGCTAACAGCCAGAAGGGTGGAGCGAATGGATATCGAATGGGGCAAGACCGGGGCAAGTTGGTTTTCATTTCGCACGATTTGATGAATATTTTACCAATTTAATTTGTATCTACGAACATTAATTACACCAACGTAAAGCACATTCTACATAACATATGTATATTATGCATACATGGGATCCGCAATAATTATAATATCGATTATTGCGAATTGATTTTATGAATTATTATTCGCGTGTTATTATTTTATACATTACTAGGCTAGTCACACGCGCTGGCGCGCGTGCCCGTGATACCTTTGCACTGCTGCGCTTTTATAAAGCTTTAAAAGGGTAAATCGCAACTAAAAAAACCCTTGTTTAGTTGATTTAAAAAAAAAAAAAAAATTGTCGTTTTGCTTGTCAGAAATCGTAGATCTGACCGCTGGGCCAAAAACCGCCCAAATCGGGGTCACGAAATTTATTTTTTCAAAATATCGACTTTTAACCTGTACCATCGTTCTCAAGTCGCATATTCTACCCCTGAAAACAATGATTACGACCCTTTTTCAGTTGATTTTGAAAAAAAAAAAAAATGTTTAGTCGAACAGCTTGTCAGAAATCGTAGATCTGGCCTCCGGGCCGAAAACCGCTCAAATCGGGGTCACCGTAGGTTAAACAGTGCTGTAGCGCTCATCACGACAAACTGTCACATCTCGCGCTGTTAAACAACGAACGGCCGATCTTGACGGTCCACGACCAATCAGAGGCCGAGTTATATTGACAACAATGGCTGCTCATGCACTGTTTAATAGAGGATTATTTTATACACAACCGGCATTTTTGCCCTAATCCTCTCGCGCGAAGATTGCCGAAAAAAGAGCCACTGGACTCGGTAACGAAGGCAAAACCCATACGAATTGTGCCAACTCGCTATACGCGCCATCCTGCCCCGGTCTCTGATAAGGTACTCTCGGCTGCACGAGTGTGGAAAGGGTTTTTGCGCGTGACTATATATTTTCGCGCATACGCGTATTTTCCGTCGACTCTCGAAATTCGCCCGGTAAAAGTCGAAAGTGCCTAGATAAATGGTTTCTCCCGAGGTCTCGTTGCGGTTTGTTCGTTGAACGGCCCATAGCGGGTACGCGCAGGCGGGGGCCATTGTAGGGACGAATGGGCGTCGTAAAGAGTTTAACAACGTGCGCGCCGCGCGCGCGATGCGGTTCGGGCGTTCGCGCTTGCTCGTCGCGCCGCAGGAACAGAAAGGAAAGTTTCCCCAAAGACCCTTGCGGAATCGTTAACTGCGCGTATTTTAGGGCGGTTATAAAGGCGATGGAGTAGGTCCCGCGGAATTGGAATCACGGTGGCTCTTGGTTCCTTCGCCGAAAATCTGCGAAAGCCCCGAGCTAAAATATGCCGAGTCCCGTTCAATTTTTTCCCCGAGTCTTTGCGCGGCTATATTTCTATATATACATCGTACGGCATCAGGACGACGTTGCCAAGAAAGAAAGCTCTCCGCGAGCTTGGGAGATTTTCTCGAGGCTTCGCGCTTGTCCGCGCGAGACTCTTCGTCATTTATTTATTTTTACGTACTGCCGCGCGCCGGGATAATTGCGCCGACCGATGCGAGAAACAGGAGACACCGGGCTCTCGCCGGAGAGGAGAGCACTGGCGAAAAGGCTTCGCGATAATAAAACGAATATTTATCCAGATCCAGACGGATGAACCCCGGGAGGATTTAACCTACGGGCGAAGCTGTCCTCGGCAGATAACTCCGCCGGCGCACCCTGCGCCCGCTGCTCGAGAGGGTATACAGACACATTCGTATTACTTAACTCGGCGATAAACTCACCCCCGAGACCTGTAAACTCGGAACGTCCCGGCGTACGAGCAACGGAGCTGCCCCGTATACGTTGCACCGAGCACCGTCCACACTCCGTGTACCACCGTGTCCCCAGGTCCGCATACGGTGAAGCTGAGCAGATTAATACAGTTTCCGCCGAACAGTCGGGTCAGGATACGATATGGGAAGTGGGTCAGTTTCACCGTGTGCGAGTCGCCAGGTACCAAAACTGTTTTGTCGTCCCTGCGTACCTGTCGCCAGATAAGTAGAGAATCACCGGTTACCGGCGAGACACGCGGACCGTCTCGCAGTAGTCATGGTGCGAGTTTGGTCAGACGTAGGTAAACCGAGAATTCGAGTGATTCGAAATATGGGCGGATCCAGAGGATACCCTCCGGGTACGTCCATAAACGACCATATAGCCGTTTCAACGATATATATATTTACGAAAAAATGTATACGAAGGCCACCCACGAAGGCTAACCTCCCTTGTCGACCGCGGCACTGATAACGAACCGAAGTAACTCATCGTTAGAACGCGCGATGTACAAACGACGAGCCGAAGTATACATTCGGGGATTGAGAATACGTTCCGCGTAACCGGTTGATTAGCGGGGCCCTCGCTGAGCCACGATCGCAATGCTCGGTCGGGCGTTGGCCGATCCTCTGCAGCCGAATGGTCGGAACCGTCCATTTTCGCGACTTAATTGGACACAGTATCGCGTGCGCGGGCCCTTTGCCCATCGAAGCTGCCCGCGGAACTGCACAATATATCCTACGGATCGTCGTACTGTATTTTTGCGTTTCATTCGGGAATGAAAAAAACATAAAAAACGTCGCGGAACACGTAGAGGCTGAAAAACAAGAACGCGCCGGGTTTACAACGTTTCATCGCGGGAACACTCTGGCTCCGCCGAGAGAGAGAGAGAGAAAGAGGGCAGCGAGAGCGAGAGCCTGCACGAGCGGATTTTACACGAAGGCACAACCGTTCCCATTCTCTCTCTATGAGAGCCTGGAGTGAGACCCGTTGTTGCCAGTGATTCGAACCTGCATTTTATCAATTTACGGAAGGGGGGGACGGCGGCAGCGACGAAAAAAAGATCGGATTTGCATGTGTGCCGGCCAGAGTGAAAAAGAGTGAGTGCATCGCAGAGAGGGGCGAGCGCGAGGACGAGAGCCCGGCTTCGGCTAACGAGTGCTCCATTGTAAATAACCAGTTGTAGCAGCAGGGCCATCGAAACTGGCGCCGACGATCGATTGATCGTTACTCGGGTGCATCTATACAAGGGAGGTTCCATGTTTTCCACAAAACAAATTTTGTTCAACGCCCAAATCACCGGAGACGAATGCAACCGTCCGTTAAAAAGTTACAGCTATTTACGATTTTTTAATAACTCAAAATGATGTTCCGAATCGCGGACATACTAACATTTTTTATGACATGACTGTATAGAGAAGTATCACTTTGATGAACCATTGCTTGTAGATTATGGGAAAAAGGATTTTTTAAAATACCACCGAATAAAAATCGCAATCGTCGACAGTTACGTTTAATCTCGTTGCATTTGGGACGAAATGTCCCATACGAAGTACATCGCGATACACTATAAATATACGCATGTCCAAGCATTGTACTTGCCGTTACTGCGGGACTTGGCACCCAGGGATTCATTTTTTTTATTCCAGGTTTCCGACACACTAACTCACTCGTGTGTACTCGCCACTCTGTGCAATCTACGTCTGTCCCCTAACCCCGATGCTTCATGTTCAATGCCGGCTTGACCGATACGAAACGTGTGTCCAGTCGTGTTCGTACGGTATATTTTTTTGTCGAGCAGAGCTTCCAACGGCTTCGAGGGTCATAGCTTGGCAATGGAGTGGTATATAGTGCGGATGGCGCGAAGCTGCCGGTTGTGGTGGGCGGCGGTGTTAGCGGAGCGAAAGCTCGAAGCTTGCACCTGAGACGAAAAGAGAGGGAACAACGGCGAGCGCGAAAGCGAGAGAGTGAGCGAGAGAGAGAGAGAGAGAGAGAGAGAGAGAGAAAGCCTCGTTACTCCGGTAATGGACGGATGCGCCGAGGCCTAGTCGTGATGTACGAGACGCGGAGGACGCTGCCCTCGAAAGCGCCATCCTCTCTCATTCCCCTTCAAGCGCCGTGCAGGCACCAAGGCACCGCCAACAGCGGAGCAACCGCCGCACCGCCTAACCAACCAGCAGCGGCAACCCACCCGCACCTACAGCCCCTCACCGATGCGTCGGTTCATTAGAGGAACGTGCGCCCGACGCTAATGCGACATCAATTATGCGCCAATAACATAACAATACATAACACGTCGCATTGCTTGCATAACAATGAGCCGGCATATCCTTCCATTGTGCTTACTGCACGGCACTGATTGCCGGTCGAGTAATACGCCGTGTAATTTTGTCGCTGTTAAATTATTAACAGCTATATGATAATCGTCCGACGTGTCGTAGATTCGCGAAATGGTCGCTCGATATGCAATGCGACGGTGCTGGATGTGGCGACGACAGAGCCACGAGCTACGAGTATTCGTTTCCGGCCACGGAAGTTCAGGTCGCGATACAGAGACACGAGGTGGTCTTCCGCTGGAGTAAACGTGATAACACGCCGCGGAGAGCATCTTTCGAATTTTGTTTTTCTTTTCACTTGATTTAACACACCTTCGTAAGCATTTTCAGGTCTGCTCAAAGCAAGTAGTGGATATCCCACTGAAGACAGGTCCTTGGAAACGAATGAACTTGTGTATAGTCGCAACGTTAAATATTGTAACAAGCGATTAACTTGAATAATAAAAAAAACAACAAAAACTGATACAAAATAGTTGCGGTAGAAATTCCATATTCTGTACATGTATACCAACTAGCGTTGCCTCACCCAAAGCGATGGGTGATCGCGTCATATCTGTATCTTTCAACGCGTGTGTATCGCACTTTGAGGAATTACACCGATAGAAGAGGGTTGAATTGAACGCGAAGACTGAACGCGATAGCGATAGTGGTAATACAAAAGGGTCGGAGGGATGCTACAGAGGAAGATTGCCATTGATCCGATCGGTGCGAGCTTTGCTGTATGTGCACTAACTCATTTCCGTTTACGTTTGCCCTATACACATACACGCCGCGCTTCGAAAGAGAGTACGTTCAATTGCGCGTGTGCGCGCTGTACATGTGTGCAAAGCGTCGATTCCAACTCGATCGAAGTACGTAGATAACGTTCACGTGAAATTGTTTTTCCGTGTTCGCTATCGTCCCGATCAATGCTCCCTGTTATTAAATTAAATCGTTAATCTGATGCCGATAATATAGTGTGGTGTAGCAGTGGGGAATGGGGGTTGGTCCCGGGTTGGGCGGTTCGTGCTCCGCTGGAACATGCACGATTGCACGCGGGGGCTACGAGCCATCGATGTCCCTCGTATCATATCGCATGCTCCCGCTCGTTCAGCATCGATATGTGTTATTCGTGTTAACCAGCGAGAGATGGGAAATACAAACGTTCAGTGACCATTTCATTTATTGGCAAACGCTTGCCCGAAAGACTCTACTGTGCAATCGTGCCGAGGATGTTCTATATTTTATTTGTACGTGCTTGCGAAGTCAAATCATGTTTTATATTATACTATTATTAGGATGTCGCGGTGTATCGTTGATAGCTATTTCAATTGCGCGATCGCGTTATATCAACGACTTGCGAAAGGTTGAAATGAATCTAGCGAAAGTATACCACGTCTCGATCAAATTAATTTGGCCAGATCGTGTCCTGACCGAGACGCTAGGGCCATTCTGACTCTGACTTTATCCGACGTCGTCACTTTTTCGTCTGTTAGTTATCATGACATTACGAATCTCGACTGGTGAATCCATCCAAAACGTCGATCGGTTTCCGGTCGTTCTGACTCCGAGCTCGAATATGCTCAACCAGCAGCAACTTGGCCAACATTTATTATGTACGGCCTGTCAAATGGCCGTAACCGCGGAGTCGCTAAAAGGACGAGTTTCACGAGTGAGGGCTCGTTAGCTCTATCACTCCCTATACGTATACACATGACTCCTTCTCGCTCCCCCCCCAACGAGTGTGTGTTACATATACGACTCTACGTTTGCGGTGCGGTGTACCCCCCACCCATACACGGGGCCCGCTGCGGTCGTGATTCGATGCCCATTCAGTCGCTCAGTTTTGGTTTGCTTTGGAAATGACCCAAGCACTCGGGAAGCCACCCCCGGTGCTCTCTGAACCGGAAAGGCAAACTGTTCATCCCCTGCCCATCCACACTCTACAACTCCCGACTGGCAATCCTCCGAGAAACCTCTTCTTCCGTCGACACGCGATCTTCGCGCGGTAACTTTGGCGAATCCATAGACATCCCTCGAATGCTGCAAGTTTGGATAAAATACGCAGACGAGCACGTGAAAAGGATAAAAAAAGGGTACAGTTTGGTTACAAACGAGGACTAACAAATCCCCGGTGTTATTCGCTTCTCGTGTGGATTTTTATGACGCTGACGCCATGATCAGTGACGGTTTCACGTAGATGTAGTAAAAAAAAAGTATATCCTCGATTCAACGGGACTTGTCGATGGGCGACTATTGGATAAATGTTTAAATCATTGTTACATCGACAGCAATCACGAGGAAGGTTACGGCCTTTAAGGGATCGTCACAGTGTGAAATAAAAAAAAAATCGATTTTTTTTTTTTTTCATTATCGGATAGTATACACGGTTATAAACATCGACGATATATACTGTGTCATTGATTCTCCTTGATATTTTTGAAAAAACAAATTAATTTTCCTCCCCCGTGGGCATCCTCACCGAGGGTTGCAACTCAGCCGGAGCGGTTCACTTTGATGCCACCGGGACGATAAATCACGCGACAGTTTTACGAAACGTTATATCTTTCGCCTCTTGCGCTGAAAAGGCCGCGTGTTTGCGCGCGCGCGCGCTATATGTCCAAACAATAACTATATAGCATCGACGCTTCTGACAGTGCATATATACATTGGGCCGCGCTGTAAAGCGAAGGGTGTTGGTACCTGCTGGCGATGTATATACGTATATCGGGACGCTGGTTCGGCACAGCGGACATATAGCGTTTAGCGTATGCATACAGGACACGAGGGTACGAACGAACGGTGGGTATGGTGCTTTGTGCAGAAGTGAGGGATCGGTGGGCGTTGGGGGAAACGGGGCGCGCGGGTGAAAGAGAAGCGGTACACCGTGCTATAGAGTCGTCGGCGAGGGGAGGAGGGCGGAATCAGATGGAGCGAGGGAGATAGAACGCCGGGGTGTACAGAGTGAGGGTTGTTATTGCAGATTGCGTGCAGTGAGGGTCGAGTGCACTCTGCAATGGTAGCAACGAGAACTGCAGGCTGGCCGGGGCCAGAGCTAGTGCACCCGGCCGATGCAGCCTCTCAATAACGAAAATCTATACGCTTTCATTTGTCCATTCGGCACGACTTTATTTGCGAATCGTTGAAGAGTTCGGTGCGCACCGAATGCGGCTTGGCATTCGAGTTTGGACGACGGTGTGTGCGGTGATGGCGCGCTGGTGGTAGTGGCGCGGTGGAAGCGGCGAGAGGGGACGGGGGGGGGGGGGCACCTCTGCCTACTCCACGGACCTCCCCTTGGGTTACCTACTGTGCCAGGGCGCGAGCACGGTGAGCGTGTTCAAATCGAAAACGTGGCTCTCTCTCTCTCTCATCCCTCCCTCTCTCTCTTTCTCCGCAACCCACCGAGCATCTCTTTCTATATGTATATATATATATATATATATATATCGGTACATGCACACTCGCACACCGAGAGCGTCATCGTCGACGATCGAATGGCTTCTCACAAAACCAGCAAGGATTCCTCGATTTGCCTGCACTCCCGCCGTCCGTACCTCACATCTGGAGGGGATGGGATTGGGGAGGGGGCCTTCGTGATTCTCTCGTATTCCTACAGATATTTTTCCTATAGCTCCCCGTTCCATCGATTCCATAATACTCTCCATTGGGAACACCATTTTTAATATAGCCCGGGCTGATTGCGAATTTCATGCTCGGCCAGAGGCCAGATTTTTGTCGATGCTCCGCCGGTACAAGCTTTTATATGCACGGGGATATCTTCGGTGTATCTTTAGCTCGGGCCTTTTATGCGGTTTTAAAAAAGGCTTGTTGGCTTATGCAGTTTGGAGGAATCGAATGTGTTACGAATATGAGGAATGTGCTGTAAGGACATTTATTTGTAAAAGCCCGGACGAGAATTTCCAGATCTTTTCCATAGAAGTTACGGCGCTTCACTGAGTTTCAGTAGACAAATATTTTTCAAAGTGAAGATTTTTTTTTTTTTTTTTTCGAATATCTGTCTCACGTATCAGCTGTGGTTAATTCGATGTTTCGGCAGAAGGCATGATTTATGAGTATCTCGATGATACTCAGGGTACATCGCAGACCAAAACGCTTCTGGCATTTCGTTGAAACACGCGAATTCCGAGGCTGGCACTCGCGACTGGTTGCCCAATCGCTCAGCGACAATCGAATCGTTAGCAGCGGGAACCCGTTAATGAACTCCGAGAAAGCGACGTGGCTCGGTGTTTTATTTAACAGGCTCGACGGTGGACGGCACTCGGTGGACGCCACCCGTGTCTCCTTCTCTCTCGACCGCACAAAGCGAATAGCGGTTCGCAACAAACAACGCGTATACAACGCGAGAGAACGAGAAGCGTATAGACGGGATAGCGGGCAGGCGCGGCGCGCGGAGAATTCCGGCAGACGGTGTAACGTAGGGCCGGATTATTGGATCCTACGCTCTGTCGCTGGGATAATATAAAACAGCGGCGTGTGTAATTAATTAAGTAACTAATGGGCACGGGGCCTCGCGAACGCGCTTTGCGCGGGATTTAACGAGAAGGGGCCGTCTCGTAACGACAATTCGAAACTCCGATTCTCTCGGTGACTACCTAATTAATGACCCCGAGTCGTGACTTGGCTGTCTTCAAAGAGAGCCGAGTCACCCGCGACCGCTGCTGATGCTGCTGCTGCTGCTGCTGCTGCTGCTGCTGCTGCTGCTGTTGGATTCACCGCGCGAACCCTTCGCAAGAAAAACTCCGTGAAGCTATTTAAAAGTCTGCCTCCGCTGGCCATCGGGGGTGCTGATGCTGCTGACGCTCCGGGCACGCTAACTCAAGCGGAAAATCGAGCACCAGCCTGGCATGCAAAATTTCGACGATCGCTGGTCGGTGCTTCACAGTGCATTTGCGCTTCGGATCGAACGCTGTACCGGAATATACGGGATAAAACGCTCGAGTGGTAATTTCGTAGCGCGACTCGTTGGCTGGCCCTTCGAAAATGATCTTTATTGCGTCATAGTGCAAACAATTGTGATTTATATTATATTGCATTGTAGTATGCATGCAGTCCACTGTATTTGGAAACCAAAGAAACCGCTGACTCCTAAACAAGTATCGAGCTGTTTTAAATAACAACCTATTTCATTGGTTTTAAAGCGATTACCAACCAAACGATCGATAAGGCAAACAGAACTCTTCTCATCCAGTCATTTTTTTTCGTTCGATCGTATCGACACAATTTTTTTTAACCTCGTACTGTCGAAGCATGTAGTACCATTGCGAACTGTGATCACACTGCGAGCCGAGCGAGTTCGAGAAGCCGAGAGAGAGAGAGGGTAGTTGTTTTTTCAACCTTCCTCTTGAAAATCATAAATACGGCAGAAAGCAACTGTATACGGTCATAGCCCGTGATCATCGTTCGTCCGCGATGCTCTCTGCCGAGTCGATAAATTCAGATTTAGCTCGAAAACCCGTGCGTGAAGCGCGTTTCATAGGCTACCCCTCATCCTCCTTCTCCAACCTCCTCGTTCCCGCGTGTCCCCCGACCCGAACTCGTTCAACCACAGACCTACACTCGGTCGCACAACCATAGAGACTCGTAATCGCATGGATGTGTGGGGTTTTATGCAGGGGTAGATGGGTTTTGGTGTGCGCGGGTGGACCGCCGGTTGCAGCACCAGCAGCAGCGGCAGCAGCAGCAGCACCCTTTACTGCATTCTATTCGGTTCTATCCGGTGTTTACGGCTGGAAGCATTAACAGAGAGAATCGCATTATTGCAACGTAACCCCCTACCCCCTCCCCCTCCTCCCCGTCGGCCCATACCGCGTGCCGAGTCTCGCCAGTGCCCATCCCACTGTAATCGTTACGCCGCCGGTGTACGTTGTACATACGCGCGAACCGGCGACCCAGCTGTACATACCGGCGTGTTGCAGTATCCACCCTCTATCTCTCTCTTAGCTCTGCAAACCAATAAGGTCATTTTTCTCGTCCATAATCCACCCCCCCGGCGCAGTCGCGCCGACGCCAACGGCGTAGCGCACCACCAGAGCCACCGAACTCGTATCCCAGTTTCCAACTGCCTCCCCGAGTTAACGCCTAGTTAATAGTCGAACGGCAACTACCTAGGCCCGCTCGAATATTAAGGGATTATACGAAGCTGAGGATCAACTGCGCCTCCCAAGGCATCGCAACGCCAGCCGCGAGCGCGATTCTGACACAGTTTTCAAGCCAGGAATCGAATTCAGACAGAATTTTACGATGTTTGCGATACAGTCCGAATTCATTGCATCAAATGTCGTGTTCCCGGCAGATTTTCCGGTGTTATTTTTACCAATGCCCCACAATTGCACTTCTTTCTCCATTTTCCATCGCCGAGGTCACAACCGGCTCCAGTCTCGTACGAACAAGCGTATCATTGATACGATTTCCGGTAACGCCTCGCAGTAGTGCAGAGTTGAAATGGTCAGACAGTAGAGAATCGGTAGGAGCTGTCAGTAGTGGAACAGGCGCGTACCAGTCAGACGGGCGAGCCGTCGTCGTCGCTGCTGCTACTACTAGCTGGTGGCGGTGCTGGCGGTGGCGGCGGTGGTTCGTGACTCCAGCTTGCAGCGGGTGGTCGCGTAAGCTTCTGGTGCCAGATCCAGCGGTCTGCCGGAGCTTGTGGCCTGCTAATGTTGTTTTAAGCGTGGCACTTACCGCAGCGACAAATAATCATTAGACAGAGTTTAGAGTGGCTTGCGTGCTCGCGTTATCGTATATATACTGCTGAGGGGTGGCAAGCCGGAGGTGTCTGCTCTCTGTCTGCCTTCCTCACTCCCTCGACCTCTTTCGTCCTTACAGCCTACACGGATATACCAGTGCGATGCACAGAGCGCGCCGCCAGCGCCCCTTACCCCCCTCCGCGGCGCAGATATCCCGGCAACGTCCCTAAGCCGGATTATCCTCTGAGAGGTAGACCTAAATATTTTAACGTTTTGCGTGCAGCTTCGGTCGAGGCCCGAAATAGGCCCTGCAGTCCCGTGAGCTTCGCATACGCTTTGGCGCCGCGAAATTTCTTTCCACCGCGAAATTTTCAGCGATCGATTTTGCTTTTTTTCTCTTTTTTTTTTCATCGCTATCTCGCGACTTCTCGTCCGGCAGGTGCACCGGTTTCCAATGCCGCGTATACGTTGGTTACAGTCTCCGGGCGACGATACGTTTTTCGTTGGGCGGAAACTGCCGCCGTACCCCGGAAGCGAGGCCGATGAACCGGAGCAGAGGGCGCTGCGCGCAAACGCCCCGGGCAATCTCTTATATACATTTCGCGCCTTTCTCATTTTCTTCGCAGCTGAAACGTACGTACCCACCCGGGAGCCACTTTCATTAATTAATATTCCGGCAATAACCATTACCGATACATTTAAACAAGCCAGAGGGTACCTCCAGTTTCGATAATGCACCAGAGGTATGAAAAATTCTCGGCAATTAGAGAGTGCCGTCCGGGTCCTGGCGCGGAGCGCCCCGGTTAACGCGCTCTTTTCAACGGCCCCGGAGAAAATACCTCCCCGGCCATCGTCGTCCATTAATAATTACACCGCCGCCTCGAGATTAAAATCAATTTCGCGAATGAACTAATTTATGAATTCGCGTATTATGGCGCGGAGCTCTCTTACACCGGCTCGACCCGCCGTTGCTGCTGTCCTGATACGGCAGTCGTTTTTTTTTCTCTACCCCTTACTGCGTTGCACCGGCTTGGACTTATTTTCAAACTGATCGCTATCGTCAATATGTATAAAATCCTATCGGTTCTCATTATCGCGTTTCTGCAACCATCACGAATCAGTATAAATCGCACATATCTCGAACCTTCTATGGAACCCCGCATCCCCACCCCCCTGATTTATGGAAGTGCCCCTGCGAATCAACGGTAACCCTGTGTACGTGTCTATATTTTCCTAGACTTTCTCTCCGTGTAATCAAGTTTTACTAATGAAACGAACTAATTAAAAATATGGTTAAGATTTTTTTACTCTGCTACTCATAATTATGGATGCTGGTATTTTTTCGCCCACTATGCCCGGATGTACCCGGCGAGTATAGACAATTTACGAATTCTCGTATTGCGCCCTTATTCCGCTTCGGTTGCTCCTGATACAGCGAAAGTTTTTCATTTTTACTCCGCCGCTGGGCTTGCACCGGCTTGCACTTATTTCCAAATTTATCGTTATTATTATTTTTATTATCATTATTATTACGAGAATTAGCCCGGATCGTCGGAAAGAGCAAGGGAGGGGGATATTAACAGCCCGTACGCGAGGTAGATCTCCCGAGCGGATGAACTTGCCGGCAAATGGACAGCCGGAACGTTCCGCTAGCCACTTTGCCCGATAACCGTGAATGCGATTATGGACGTACGCGCGTTTATAGACGAAGCGTGTGCGGGAGTAAAGATCGGTGGCACGAGTCGCAAATTTTACAAGGGATTTAAGTAGCGCTCGCACCGACCCAACCCCCCGCCCCCTATCCCCGTTGGTGCAAGTTGGGATAGGGTCCAGCGTCCCGGCGTCCGGCTACACCGGCTCTCATTTGCATCAATTACCTCGGACCCCGGGACGGAGTTTCTTCTTCGGCGAATTAGCCACCGGGGAGCGCATCGAACGCGAGATAAAAGGAAGAGCTAGGATCTATTAAAATAAAGGAGAAAAACAAGTTTTCCGAGATAGTTGGGTTACGAGCGACGGGGGACGCATAACGATCCGCTTTTGGCCGGCGGACCAGCCTCCTTCGCCGCACGACGCCGCCACCGCCGCCACCGCTGCTGCTCCCTCTAACGGCACGTGTACCTAACTCCGCTTGCAGCGCCGGAGTTACGCGTGCAGTCTAAGTTATGCTCGTGCTTATCTTTCGAATTCTGCGCCCGTAGCCAGTCCCGCACGGGAAAACGCCCCCCCCCCCCCCCCCCCCGCTTGGATGTTCGCTCGACGCTCATCCCTTCTGCCTCTCCGGAGCCTTTAACTCCACTCCGCTTCCGAGATTGTTCTGTTTTCTGTTGAGCCTAGGCCGCGTTGACGAGACACTTTGGGCGAAATTTCGCGAGCGGAAGTCAACACAGTCGGGGCGAATTGGTGCAATCCGTATCGTAAAGTTGTTGAAAAAAGCTGTACTTTGTTTTACAGCGATTTCCTCGATTATTTTCCAAAACAAACGGGAAAACGAATTTATAAAAAAAAAAAATTGCAGAAGTAAGGTAAAAAACTTGACTTTTTTACGCGACGAATAATTTGCCGCCATGTTTGAATATTTATTAATTTTATACCTTTCTTCGCCGCTTCGAATATTCATCCAAAGGCAAAGAAAAAAAAACTAATGTTCAAACACCACAACAATAGTGAAAGCTTTGCAGTGTATAACAAGAACTCCAACTACTCTGTTCGGCGCGGTCGAGTCACCGCGAGAGGAGTTCTTGCGCCTACGTCCATCCCGACAATAATATGTAGCCGGGCGCTCATAACGCCGAGACTCGGGCGGCCGCCGCGCATGGAGCGAGGAACGGGGGGTGGAAAAAAAAAGTGAACGAGCAAATTCCGAGCCGGGTTGGCGTCACGAGCGGAGCCGTGGATATTGTTGGACATTCCTCGGCTCTGGGTGAATGCGGTCATCTGAATGCCGAGCGCGTAAACCACGTCGAATGCTTCTCTGCCGGTGGTGCGCGAGAGACGACGGCGAGGTGCGGCGCTCGAGGGTCGAGGGGGAAGGTTTTGGTTAGTGGTGTTGGTACCGCGGGACGAGGGTTGGCCCCGACTTGCCGCTGATGGCGAGTGCCCTGTGGAAAATCTACCCTCGAGTGCCGCAGCTATGCCGGCAAATCGCGCTCGCGCTATTTTAATTAATCGACGGCTGCGGGGTGGATCGCGGCCAGACCGAAAGAGAGTAAGTGAGCGACGTTGCGGTTTCCGTGGATTCTTCATGCCTCCCCCCCCCCTCCCTCTTTCCCCCCTCTCGTTCCTAGCTCGCGAAAATATACGAGTTCAGCGCGACGGATCCTGCATAACGAAACGGCCTCTGTCAGTCATCTCCTTCGTCAATTATTCACCGATCATAGGTATTACCGTCACATTACTATTGTTATCACAGCCGACCGCGGAGAATAAATGTACCTGCCATTTGCACCGATGCCAGATGCCGGTTTCCGACAGGTGTGGCTATAGTTGCTCGAACGCCACCCGGGTCCCCAAAATTGTCGCGTGTACGCAACGACCTGATATATTTTGTTCGTTAACGCCTGCCGTAATTTTTATAAATGACCTTCATTTTATAGAGAATTTTGACGGAGAAAATTGGGTCGTAATACTGCGCGAGCGCATTTTTTAACGTTGGAACTTTGCGCCTGGACGATGGGGCATCTCCGGGTAAGGTGGCTGAGGAGGTTCGCGCGATGCTGTTGCTAGATGGCGTGAACAAAGCATTTTCTTTCATAAGCTTCAAGTCGGCAACGAGTACAGACGAAAACATT
Source organism: Itoplectis maculator (assembly GCA_964034905.1). Classification (NCBI taxonomy): domain Eukaryota; kingdom Metazoa; phylum Arthropoda; class Insecta; order Hymenoptera; family Ichneumonidae; genus Itoplectis; species Itoplectis maculator. Next base: position 6,948,837 of record OZ035861.1, read on the forward strand.
TGTAGCCATCGCGTTTATTCCAAATATCACTATAATTCAAGATGACTACATTTTTGACAATAGTGTTTTTTTATTTTTGAGAAAAATATTGCCATCTGTCCCCGAGTTACCCTACACATATTGCGCGAACGGAGAGACAGAGACATCCACGCTCATCCAGTCGACATCGCGCAGTGAATATAAAAACTTGATGCAGCATGCGGATGGAAAAAAAGAGAGTAGTGTGTGTGTCGAGCGCTGTTCTCTCCGCGAGAATAATAATTATAAACGATGGATGAATTCCGGTGGCGCTATCAGCCGCTGCAATACGCTACGCTCTTCCGTTTCCGGGGCCGAACAACGAGCGCGGATAACAGCTGCACAGCCCGTCGACACGTGGCATGTCGAATCGAAGGTGAGACTCGATACGTCAACGTATGGGCTTCAATCAAAAGCGAGTATAGGTGGCGGACGCGGTGTTCCTCTCTGGTATGCAGACAACGTTTGTCTGCCATCGACGCCGCTGCTATTGCTGGGCGCTATTGAAAAACTGAATCTATCGCTCGACTATTCCGTTAGAGAAATGCAATTGACATACGAGTTTTACCTAGAAAATAGACTCTCGAAAAAAAATCAGCGTGATAAACCTAATTATTTTAATTATTGCAAAAACAATGTTCAAAAAGATCAGATTTCATTAAACTATGTTGAGGGAAAAAGTGTTCACTGTTGAAAAACATTAGGAGTTACGCGTTTGTTGTCGACATGCAGATCTCACCGCGATTGTAAAATGTGTGTGCGTGTGAAACTGAACAAGAAAGATGGATAGGTCGAGATACGGAGGGCAGGATAGGGTCTAGGGGGAGGGGAGGTCAAAGAGTATAAAACACTTGGATGTTGCAGTTGGAACGGGTATGCTGTGAACGTAAAGATCTACTATACGAATGGTATGCGACCATAAACGTACGAGTGCAAACGCTGCTCCGCCCGGATACGATCGCATGCCATCAAAATGGTCCTCTCTGTGCCGTCCATACGGCTCTTGTTTCTACGATTCACCTGTCTGTTCGTTGGCGATACTATGGCTTTTTTTACGGTTTACCCACAGATTTCCGTTATCGGGCGTACTGACTTCTTGTATCCGCGCTGAGCCTATGTCGCTGTGTAAATCTCGCGAAACAGTGCGCATGATGCGCATACGCAGGTATGTGTAACAAGGCATAACCCTGCATCGCTGACGATTTTTTTTTTTTTTCTATAGACTACGCAAAACCTCGCCGCGTCGGTGTTGGTAATTACGTTTCCGCGATACCCGACGCACCATTCGAATGGAGAAATAAAAGCGCGAGGGTATAAAATTTCCAATAAATAACCATACCCTCTTGGGGGGTGAAGGAGAGACAGAAAATGGGGAGAGACAGCGAGAGAGAGCGAGAGAACAGTATGGTGGGATGTGCGTGCGCAAGAGAGTTTTCAGTCACGCGGCGTAGCCCCGAACTCGACGTATATCGTTTCGGGCAGCTTCTGGAAACGATCCCACTGGCCGTAAACAAGCTCTGGACCGTCTACTGCCACAGATATATGACGTCATATATTTTTTGTTGCGTGACAGAAAATCGCACGTCTGCGGTTATATCGATCGGCGTACCTCGTTGCGGACTTTCCAACGCGTGGAAAAAAAGCTTGCAGTTTGGATAAAGAAAGCTTTCCTAATGTTGAGAAATGTGCACTGCAAGTTTTGACGTTTCCAAGAGTCTTATTTCGATTGACTCTGAAGTCGCGATGACGAAAAATTGATTTAAAAAAAATTCTAAGAAATGAAAAAAAATAATAATAAGATAAAAATGATTTCAACAAAAAACTAAAGGAAATTCAATGCACAGATTATAGCAATGTTTTTGTTGCTTGGTTCAAAAATGGAGAGTGTACAGCATTGCTGCTCGGGTTACAAGAGTAAGGGTGGCTTTGTTTGGTTTGTGTGTATGTGTGTGTTTGGGCGTGCGCAACGGGGCTAGAAAGCCTGAACAGTTCAGCCACGGGAGAGTAAACAGGGGACGGCTGGCGTCGTGCAGTCGTTGCTATACGCCGAGTAACAAGATATTGACACTGTCTGATAATGGCTCTTGGGCTCGCTTCGGTCTGACGGTCTGCGCCGAATTCGCCGTTCCGAAAAAGCGACGCTTGGCAACTCGAGAAAATAGAGATGAAATTGGTGAGAGGCCTTGAGAATCGCCGAGAAGTTCGGGAAGATGGGCTACTTTCACGCTTCGAAAATCATTTATCGGTCTCCAGGTATGGTTTATTGTTTGCCGAACGCCTGCCAAACCCACACTGCGCGCTGATTGGCCACAGCGAGACGTTGACATTTTCCAGAGATCATCATATTTTTATATCACTGACTACCTGCACAGTTGCAGTCAGTCATGTGAAAATGGGATTATACCAATGCCAGTTTGTTATCTGGCAATGAACAAAAATAATCCTCTATTAAAAAGTTCTTGAGCAACCACTGTTGTCGATTTATTCGCCCTCGATTCGATTTTTGGAATCAGCGAGAAATTTGTCATCAGATAGGGCTTTCAATCTTTGTGAAATCGGGTTTTTTTTTCGATTTCATGAGAAAAAGATCTTTTATCAAATACAAAGTTGTAGAAAATTTGTATGCTCCGCACGTTTTCCAATAGCGCAATAATATCTGTCTGGTGCAAAGCGACAACTTTTTTTATATCACTGCGGGCGGAAATGGCTGCTTTTACGCCCGCTTCGCGGGCGTAAAACCGCCATTTTCGCACCTTGTGATATAAAATTTCGTACATCCCTCGTGCGAAACACTTTTTCTAACTCGTGTGAATGCAGCACTCGCCTTCGGCTCGTGCTGCAAACTCACACTCGTTAGAAAAAAATGTTTCGCCCTCGTGGAGTAATGTACTATTTTTCTCGCGGGAAAACGAAGATCTCGATAATCCCGATTTATGCAATTCCACGAGCCATGAAATTTTTTTTCCATGAGACAATGTCGCGGGAATTCCGAGCCATTTCGGGAAATGCCTCAAACACGAGGGCAGAAAATGTCGGATAGATATATATAGGTACTTCGCAGCTCATCGGTAACTATTAGACGGGTTTTCCCGGTTCCGCGATAATTTCACATTCGGAAGATGAAACGCTTTCATTTCCTGGAATTCATTTTAACGAGGTTGCCGGAGGTGCTGGAACACCGGATACCAGCAGCTACCCCTTAGCTTTTGATGGAGCCGGTGCGCGGGAATAACGCTGGCTTTTCGACCTGTGGGGCTGGTGGGCGCCGAGCGATTATTCCGTGCGAGGAACGTGTCGCAGGCCATTTGTCGTTCCCGCTAATATTAACCCTCCCTTCCCTTCTCCGCGCGGAGGGGCTGTCTCGAGATTAACGTTCGACCACGGCCTCGTTGTCGACGCCGGCCCAGGATGCTCTCACGGCTTTATCCGCGCTGGAATTTTCGAGCCGCGCGGACTAACCGGCGCTTCTCTTCCTAGATTTTAAAGCAGATCTATATATGTCGCTCCAGTGTTCTCGGAGCCCGTATTTTCGGTTCGCTATTCGGCGGTCGCAGATCGATCGCCCTGCAGAATCAGTGAGAACGACGCGCAGGTTATTTTGGTATTTTCTTGTAAACGATAATTCGAACAATTTTTATTGCTGTTGGGTGTCTACCTGGGCGAGAGATTTTCTTTGCAAGGAAATTTTCGTCTGCAAAAAATTGTCATTCGATGGGACGGCTTAGCTTTGTTATACGTGGTCTAATATTTTTGCTTTGAAAACAACATTTTTGTGAGATTTGATAGACGTGGTGAGACGCCGTCCCCGCGTCTCTCTGAAATTTTCGTTGTGACCCGCCAGCGGTCAGTGACTGGTGCGCCTTGTTTCATCGGCGAACAGTCCGTGACACCGAGTACCCCGAAAATTATCGAGCCTGAGGCCGCGCTCGGCCGACGGACTGACGCTGGCTCTCGCGCTTGTTACACGCTGGAATCTCGTATTTTACAGAGTTTACCGCGGAGCCAACCTACTCCCGGCTATAAACCGTAATGTATTAGCTGGGAAATGCAAATTGGGCGCAAAACCACCAACCGAAACAATGCTTTTAGTTGGTTCGCAGGGAGAAGAGAGAAACGCGGCGGGCACTCGATTGTCCAGGAGCCCCCGGACCTATATGCCCCCTTCGATTATACCCAGCAGCCCCCCTTTCTCCCTCCCCCTCTTCCCCCCCGCCACGTATAGGCAACGCGCGAACGCACGAGCGCCCCGTTACTTCGTAAATTAACATGAACCCATTATAAATAAACGGTAACTCAAATTAATGCTAATGCCTCCGTTGCATTAAACCGATACCGCGTACGCGTTTGGCTGGAGTCACGTCGCTGTGCAGTTATACAGTCCGCGAGGCTGCGCGCGGGGCTGGATTCCCCGGTAATCGGGACTTCCGGTTATCCGGACGTACCAGCTCGTTTTGACTTTGGGGAATCGGCTCGGTCGCCGCACCCAACTCGCACGCCGGTTCCTCCATTCGCGATCTTTTTTTTTCCACGTTTCGTTTTGCTCGTAATATACGCCGGAGGCCCCGACACACAAATGCCCGCCGCCTTCCCCACCGCCCGGCAACTCCGCGTGCATGCTAAACAAGTGTACAACACGAGGATGGTTACAACGATACCGCCCGTTCGCCGGTGCTGCACCGGGTTTTGGGTAGATAAACGCGCTCAATTTATTTCTCCCGAATTCCTGCAGCTAAGTTGCCGTGATTTTTCAATTTCCTTTTTTGTCTTTAAATTATTTGCTTCGTGCTGAATGCAAATTAAGCGCGTGGGCGTGGGTGGCTAAATTCAGTTCTGAGAATATATATGATGTGTATACATACATATTTCCAGTGCAACGCAGAGGTAAATAATGGTTGTGAAAATATTATGTAGAAGTCGAGGAAATGCAATTGTTGAACTTGACGTTGGTTGGGTAGCCGTGTTACAAGCCGCTGTTTACATTTTTTAAATTACGATGAAATTATTGTTATAATTATCATTTAATTATAACTCATAAATTTAGCAAAATAAATGTGCAATATTGTGGCCTGCAAAACGAATTGGGGAAAACTGCGCTAATTGCACGATTTCGCTGTCCTAGAAGCATCAAATTACTAATTAACATTTTTCATATTCGCGGTATATTTTCAACCAACCCCCCGGAACAATGGTATTTACCATTATTCGTTGTGCAATATTCAACAACGATGAGGGATGAGCGGCGCGACGTTAATATTTTATCGAATATGTACTTAAAAGCAAACTCGGATAATGGCCTCCGTGTGCATCACCGCAGCTGTTGTAATCCATCGAAACGGCGTTATTATGTTTGTCTATAAAATTTATATATCCACGGGTAACGATCGTCGCGCAAAACCCATCCTCACCGTTCGTCAATCGTAAACACGGCCAATCGTCGCGAGAGAAATATTTGAATTAAAACACACCGGCGATGGGGGCTATTGTGTTTGACCGAGAAACGAGATGGAACCGGCGCGGCGCGATATACGCCGAGTACGAATACTCCCCGACCGCGAATAGGCCAAAAAGACACGAAGGAGATAAAGAGTACGGATAGGAGGCCGGGCGGTAGTACGTTCGATATCGAATTTCGATACCGAGAAGACAATTTCGGTGACATCATCAGGCGCACCCTCTGTACTCTCTCGCGCTCCGCCGGCGCGTCTGACACAGTTGATTGTAGTTCCGAACTGACAGAAGCGAGATACGTAATCTGAATTCAAAGCAGACACCGCCGATGCACAGTGTCACGTCGTCGCGCGGTGTCACGCCCACTCGAAGCATCTTTAAGATTCGAGACGGATAGACGCGGCACGCTGTACAATGCGGAAAAAAATAATTATCATAATATACAGACGCGCCAGTTGCAGAAATGGCGGTGTGTTTGTTCCTGTGGGTTGGTCGGTCGATAACAAAAAATCGTACGCTTGAATAAAAATCTTCTTACTATATATACCTCAGAGATCATGCGTCACGATCAGGAACGACCACCAATCGTCCCTTCGAATGTTGCGTTCTTGATAAAAAAAAACCCCTCCAACATTTCGTTTCCTCGGAAAGTTCTTATCGCCTTCGCAAAGCTCTATCCCCAATGAGATCCACCGTTATTTCACTTTTGCGGTGTCCTCGAGGATTTCGGGCGGCTTCTCGCGCGCGTTAATTCAGTTCCCGTTGAGTGCGGAGTTGGAAGCTGCGACGTCGCACGAACGAGTTTGTCAGTGGAACGGCGCTATTAATTCCAAACTGCGTTGGAAAGCGCCGACGGAGTGAACGAGGGTGAGATACAGGATCGAGGGAGAGAGAGAGAGAAAGAGAAAGAGATACGATGCGAGCGAGGGAGAGGGACGACACGACAGTTGGCGCGCGCGAGGAAAGGAGAGCGGGGGCGACAATGCGGAGTGAATGCACACATTGAATAAATTAGAGAGCTGGATAAACACACACCGGTGGATCAAGCCCCGCGCTCCCGGGAGTGTTCCACCGTCGCTCCACGCGGCTGAGAACGGCTGCTGCGCCGCGCGAGAGCGCAACTGCCGCGCTGCCTACACTCATCCGCTACGGTCTCTCTCTCTCTCTCCCTTCGTTCTGCATTCTGCATCGAGCCTCGAGCTCTCCCGAGTGCTCTCGCGATAACGGCACGTACTCCCGATTGTACCCACTCTTGTCTTGTTTCCTCCATCTCCCTTAATTGTTAACTTCGCTGCGCGCGGTAATTCAGTAATCGCCATATCACTGTCACCGTTAACCGCGTCAAACTTGCGCTCTCCCGCGGTTCTCTTTCCCGTCTTTTCGCCATTGGAAAGGGGGGGGGGGCTATTCGCTTTTGCACCTTCGCGAGAATTTCACGAATCTCCGTCTCCGCGTTTCCGTGGACAAGTCTCCCGCGGTTCTCTTTCCCCTCTTTTCGGCCCAAACCCCTTTCGCTTTTGCACCTTCGCGAAAATTTCGCGAATTTCCGTCTCCGCATTTCCATCGCGGTGGACGAGTCGCGGTCGGTTCGCGCTGGACGGTCGATAGTATTTAGCCGCGCGCGAGAACCGCTCGGGCTTCCGGGCTCGCGACCTTCCCCGACCTCCCCCGCGGCAATGTAATTAATAGCGAACACAATGACCGTCTCGCAGGGCCGAGGCCACGGGACACCGAGCGGAAGGACGGAGAAGCAGCCGAGTGGCTCGAGCTTCGTAATGCTTCCCTGTGACGGATGCCGCCCGTGTTTCTCGAGACGCGGACGACGCGCCGGGTGAAAAAGATCCGGCGGAACAGCGCCGAGATACCGACTCGTCAGTCACAATACGAACTCTGCATTTTTTAAACCAAATTCCGCAGCGGTACATAACGGAGGCGCGGAAGTGCAGCTCGTCGTATCGCATAAATAACGTCTACATATTTTTCAGTTTTGTGTTCCGTGAAACGACGTTCAGATGATTTATTTTATGTTCCATTAATAATTAAAATAGATTTTATGAAATAGTTTAAATAGAAATTTAAAAAATGATTGAATCTTGAAACATTATCAAACTCTGTTTTTGGGCCGTAATATCGAGCGACGAGACCGCCGAGCGGTCCCTCACCGATATACACGCGACTCTAGGTGAGACAACGGCGAGAGCTGACGTCACAATGCGACATATCGATCTCCGAATCAACGGGTGATCCGTGGGTACGCCCACGTATCACGCGGCGCCTGATGCCCGGTTAACGAGCCGGCATTGTTAAATTGCTCCTACGACGATCTCGCGGAAATTTACCAAAGTATTGCAAGTCGTTGAAAAAAATTCTACGAAAGAAAAGCAAAGCCTCGTCGGCCACTGACCACAGCCGCGCCAGGTGGAATATTTTTTCGAACGAATGAGCAGATAAATATTTCGTCTCAACTTCTTTTTTCCTAGGAAATGCTAAAGAGTTCCATTCACAAATATCATTGAAAACATCGTAAAAATGAATGTTGCGCTAAGCAAAAAAAAAAAGAAAATACAACGGGGACCGTCGCACAAAAAATTGAACAGCATCAACGGCAAAACTACGCAGCGAGTAAATTCGTCGAGCAGCGTACGAAATGTTGGTCGACGATGTCGATGCGGAAGGGGCTGTCGAGTGTCTCCGCGAGATGGAATAATAATTACGCAAGGGCAAAGAGTGATCGAAGCGAGGTCGGAAGTGCCGGCGCGCGCGTGTACATTCGCCCCGATAGCTCGTTTCCGCTCTTCGGGTACACGGGTGGCGCATGCATTTTTATATTTTTCCAGAGGAAACGACCGACGAATGCCGCGCGCTGCGCGGGACGTCTGTGTGAGCGCGCGGGGATTCAGCGATCCGTTGAACGTTGCACTCGAGAGGCTTGGTTGTTGCGTTGCTGCTGCTGCTGCTGCTGCTGCTGCTGCTGCTGCTGCTGCTGCTGCAGCTGCTGGCGCACTGGCAATGCCGTTCTCGAACTAGTTGTTGCATCTCCGCGTCCCTTGAGAATCGACGTGCACGTCGTGCATATACACAGGGACGTAGGGCGACGGGAGTAAAGGGCACAGGAGGCGCCGGATAGTGTAAGAGCAAGAGAGAGAGAGAGAAAAAAGAGAGAAAGAGAAAAAAAACGACAGAGAGAGAGAGAAAGAGATATGGAGAGAGACGCAGAAAGAGAGAGAGAGAGAAAACAACCGAGGCAGCGACTCCGGCTAAGCATGCACGGCTGAGCACGGATAAATGATTCAGAGTTTTGGAAATATGGAAAGTGGAGTGGCTGAGGATAGCTACGACGAGGGTGGGTTGCGCGCGCGCGCGCGATGCGCGAGTACAGGGTTGAGAGAGTTTCCACCGGCACACGGCAACCCGTCCCAATGCGGCCCTCTCGCGACTATCAGGGGGTAGGCGCGCACGATTTCCAAGAGTGCTCTCTAGGATACGACCTCTCGAACGTGTGTATATCGGTCTTGGCAGCCAGTGGTGGTCATGCAACCCCGAAAACGTGTATATCTGGAGCACGCGTACCTAGGAGCGACTCCGGAGCCGCTCGTCGTTTCGCTTCTGTTGTACGACACACTGCACAAGCGGACTTGTGTGGTGTATCGCGGAAACTCATATTTCTGGGGCCACCCCGAGAGGATCCTTCCGGCGAAAGAGTGTCTCAGGAGTCTCGAGACTGTTACAGCAAGCACCTGGTGTTACTGCCAGAGCGAGCTCGGACAATTCTTTTCTCTGGCAAGCGCTCGCTATTTTATCCGCCTTCGAGTGTAGCGGAGCCTCGAAGCTGCAATACCGTAAACTGGTCCTCATGTTGGACACTGGCACATCGCTGTGACGCACGTGCTTTGCGTTGATGAAACATTGAGATTAATTAAAATATAACATTTGCAAGGACAAACCCAATTTTATTTTGAAAGGGTTCAGTGTCTATGTATAACGAACAAGGTCATACGTGGTTCCCATCTAGGACTCTAAAAGTACCCCTTTAAATGATCAGTCTAACTTTTACAGGCGTAATGCTGAGATTAGCATCCAATAAGGATTGCTTTTTTGGGCAATATAGGCGTGAAAATGGAAACCTAAGTAGGGGACTTTAGTGCACTCTTTGGTGTTATAATATCATTATTATTATTATTATGGACCCTTTGGTGTTATCAGGCCTGTGACGATATAGGTTGACAGGATTGGCTTCGCTATACCATTTTGAGAATATTTGAGATCAAACTTATACTTCTCAGCGTGTTACGTACGGTATGGCGTATCACCGCTTGGTCCCGGTTATTATAACTTCGAGACATTCGCCAGAGGCTGTTAAATCCAGAAAGAATGCTGAATCGAGGCGCTGTTAGATCCACCGCGGCGGTAAGCAGAGAGAGAGAGAGAGAGAGAGAGATGGAGAGAGAGAGAGCGTTCCATCGTTGATATAGTTGGTGCGCGCCAGGCGAACGGGCCAATAATGTTTTCCACATCGGTGGCGCCTGGGCCTGCACGCGGGCGTTGAACGCCCTTGCACGAGACTTACCCGGAGCTTACCGAAGTTGCTCGTAACCCTCTCGGCCCAGTGACTTCGCGGCGCTGACGTTGGTGTTGGTGGTGGTGGTGGTGGTGGTGGTGGTGGTAGTGGTGGTCGTCGTGGTGGTGCTGCTGCTGTTACTCGTCGCGGTATGGCCACGAGGTCGAGCACGTATACCGTATACTATATCCCCCGGACATGGACGGGAAGGCTCGCTCTCGTGAGGAAGCGATCGGAAATTAGAAATCGTATGGAGCTCCGAGCGCTATAGCGCTCTCTCGCGAAGCTCGGCCAAGTGCTCTCGCTTTAGGCTACCGGAGAAATCTCAAAATTCTCCGCGACCCGGCCGAGCCGCCCTATAAATCGAGGCCGCCTCTACGTTGTACGTGCAAATACGTTTGCGCGCTCCAGCTGCGAGTTTATAGCCGGCAGCAGAAGCAGCAACACCTCCGAACCAACGAGGCACCGCCGCGTCTCTCGCCATAGACTAGGTTGCGTCGTTGGTGAACCTGGAGCACGTATGTACCCATATACGTGCTCCAGGTTCATCCGCAGCGTTCAGCCTCGTTGCATTATTTCGTTCGACCGTCTCTCGGACCGAGCCAAACGGTGACCGTGTCAACGAAATGTTATTAATCGAGCGTGGAGAACACGACGCAACGTAGGAGTGCGATTTTCCTGCGGACTCTCGAGAGTCCAATGTTGCCGACTGAGCTGTATTCTCCGAGGAAATGTCCATCGACAACACGGTTCTCAACACACAGACGACGTTTAAACGGTGGAGCAACCGTCTGGATACTTTTTTTTTTTTTTTTTTTTTTCTGTTTCGTTCCCATATCTTTATTCGACTTCTTATCTCTGAGTTAGCGGTACTCTTTTTTCTTCCATAGACTCAGGCCCCCTCGAGCACGAGATTTTAACGGGGAAACGCGGGGCGTCAACGTTCACAGACCGTGTACAGCCGCGTGATTCTATCTTCGTTATTTACAGGGATGTTTTTACCCTTTTACGTTTCGGCCGCTTCTCTTCTCCCGCGTTCAAACCGCGATATTTATACGTATCGCGTGGTCGGTCCTCCTTTGCCCGGGGAAATATTTTAAATCTCGCGAGTACAAGGCGAGTGGGTGTAATTGGCCACCAGCTCGGAATGTAAGTTACTTCTGAAAATCACGGGGCTCGAATTATTCGAAGAATGCCCGGTTTTTTTGCCTCTACAGCGATGGGGTGTAATCGGCAAAGGGTGAACGCTCGCGCAATAATCGCGTTGAGAAATCACTGAACGAATGCGATATTCTACTGGCGATCTCGTGCGAAACGTTCGTATCTGTTAATTTATTAGAAAGGGGGACAAAAGTAATAAAAATGAAACCGAAGTAAATACGAAGAAATCTCTTAATTTAAATGTTTACCGACCCGACATCCAATCTCTCTTATCTCTATATTTACACCATTGTAAATATCGAACAGCAGAGTGAACAGAGAATCGTGTAGTCAGCTACTGTCGCCGTTATCGTGCAAAATGATTTTAGGAGACTCGTATCTGCAACACGGATTATTAATCGCTATTTTGGCACAAAGAGTCTCGTACGTACGAACAGTCCCTGGTAGAAAATTGTGGCGAGTCTGCAATTTGATCGTAACTCGCGATGCCCGGCTCGCGATATATTGCGACGGGGGGAGGGATGGAGGGGGGAGCGTGATAGTACAGTCTGGACTGAAGTGAGTTTTCGCTGGCGCGGCTGCCGAAAAATGACCGCTTAATTGATTGGGGATCATCGGTGCGTGCTGCCGACCTCGTCGCATGCGTGCAGACCAGCGGCCGTTACCCCTTCGCCCCCTCCCCCCAACCCTGCCTCTCTACTTGTTCAGTATCAAGAATGCATAAATATTTGTTGTTTGATCGGCGGACCGGAGCTCGCGCGCAGAAATACCGCTAAACGTATAACGTTTGCGCGCGCGCGCCGCGTCCGATATTGCGGCCGCGTCGTTATTGAGGCGCGCGCCTCACGCTGCGAGCGCGTCCCTCCGACGCAACGTGCGGCTTTGTTCAAACAGTTTTCAAATAGCCGGACACACAGAGCGGCGGAGCGAGCCGACCGAGCTAAATTTATGTCGCGATTAATGATCCGAGCTCGTGTGGCTCGCATCGCCTCCGGCGCTCCCCCCCCCCCCCCCCCCCTCCCCCCTCCCCCCGTTACAGCCAACGTAGCAGCGACTCACAATTTTCTTTCGCGCGGCGCACTCAATATATCGCGGTCTTATTTCTCGGTGGACCACTTTATTTTTACGGTATTCCATTGACGCCGTTGTCACCGCTGGTCGCGCGGTCCCCCCTTATACTCTGATTCATCGGCTAATTCCATTGAAAGGGTGGCGGAGAACAACATCGCCGTTACGATTTACGGGTCGCGCCGGAACGATCCAATTCACTTCTATAAAGCTGTTTCGTCCTTTTTCGGCTGAGGCGATGGCCCCGGGACGTTAGGAGTCACACGGCGCTTTAGCGAAATGTGCAGCGCGTACTACGCTCGCTCTTTAATTTTTTATTATCGAGTGTGTGCACGAGTGAATTTTAGTAGAATTAAATAAATCGTTTGGATCGCTCGGAAAGGAAACTCGATATTCACTCTACAAAATTGTATCAGTGTCGCAGAATTTTTATTTTTTTTTAAACTACGATCCACACATTAATTGAAATTAAAACATTAAATCCCCGATCCCCGAACATTAAATCCCCGATGCGTCTCAGTCTGTGCAAAGCTTCGGGGGGTCGATGCCCCGCGGTGTTTGAACGAAAATGGTCTCCGCATCCACAGGGCGAAAACTTGAAACTCGAGTCGTCGTCTAATCGTCGCTGACTAATAATTTCCGACGCATGCTCAGGGGTTAACCCGGTAGTAGCATCTTGCACCGGTGATCCAGAAGCCCCCTTCCTCCGCCATTTCTCGTTCTCCTTTCTCCGTCTCTTTCGCCCGCCTTCGTCGTGCTGATTCTCGGCGCTAATCCGGCAAATCCCGGAGCACCCCCGCACATTAAAGTCACTCGCTGGCGTTGCCACGAGTGCCGGCCAACTTGGGCTCTGAGCTTTCTTCTTCGGCATGCGCCAGTGGCAACAGCATAGCAGCAGTAGCTATGGTAATGGAAAAGGAGCGGGATCGGACGAGTGTCATTGGGCTCGCGAAGGAACAGGCGCGAGAGAGACATAACATGCGCGAGGCTTCGTCCAATCCGACGACGACGACGACGATGAGGCTAATATGCATGCGCCCGACCCGGCCAAAGTTCATACACTCGGATATAGCACTGCGCGGCATTATGCAGCGTTACAATGCCGGTTCTCCTGGCTCCCAACGTGTTACCATCTATATATAGATATATAACGTGTGCTCAGATAAAAAATATATATGTATACGTGGTATAAAAAAAATGCTGCACACGTATATGTATCTGTATACGTATATACGTGTGTAGCATTGAGAGGTATCGCGACGCTCCTCCTCTCGGAGAGTCGTCGGCGCACGTCTGCTGCGGTCCTCCGGGCCACGTGGACAACCGTACCTGCTTTCAGCCTCTGCTGCTCCGTGAGCCGTGTGGAGGCTATCGTCTGGCACTGTCGCAGTGTACACACACGGAACAGGCTGGCAGCAGGCAATAGGGCAACACACGTTTAATAATTTACGCGGCGCAAGTGCCCTGGAACTTGGGAACGGCGTAGGTGGCCGTAGTGGCGGAGAGTGAGTAATGCGAATCTCGCGCAGGGCCGGCACAGCGACGGTGGCGCTGCGCTGCGAGGCGGCAGCGCTCAGGAGAGGCGCCCTCGGCTGTGTAGCGAAGACACGAACGCGCGGTGGGCAGCGTTGCGCAACGCCGGAGGTCACCCTGCGGAGTCGAATGCCGAGGGGAGCGTGAACACAGATCGGCGATCACCCTTGGGGCCTGATAGACCACTGCTGCCTCACGCTTGACCTTCGTGGTTTCTTCGTGCAGGCTACCTATAACGCTGTATCGCGCCAGAGAGGCTGCTGCCGTGGTATATTGCCTTTTATTTCACGCTTGGTTCCGTTTGTGTGCGTGTGTGTGTGAAATATTGCTGTTTTTCCCTAGAGATCTTTATTTCAGTTATACTTTATTTCAGTTTTCTTCTTTTCTTCCTGAACCTGCGACCAGTCACCAACGATCCTCTCGGGCTTTCCACCTTTTTTTAAATATCTATGTAACGATGTATTCAATGAGTTCTTTTGTACGAACTTTCGTACGATCTCAAATACCTTCGCAGTTGAGTCTTTCGCGTATGTATGCATGTATGTGCAATGCGTAACGAAGTTGAGTACATGCGCGCAAGTGTCAAGAGAGTCCTGCGCGAGGGTTGGCGATGTCCCGGCAACGAACGGGCCGCGAAGAGTTTTCTCGTATATAAAGTGCCGGGCGTAAATCATGCGCGACATTAGTTTCTTATTCCGCCGTCGTCGACCCTCGGGTTCCACTGGCGCGTACTTGATGCTATAAAAAATAAATTATACGACACACGTACGCGATACAGTTATGAACATGGGTTGAGGGATCAGGAAAATTGGATCAGGAATGATAGGGTGACCGGTATCAGACTATGTCACTCATATCGAAGGTCAATACATCTTTCAGGGCATCGGGGTAGGTAATCTCCGAATTTGAGTCTCAGTTATTATAGTTCATCTTGAGGCCATCTTATTTATGGCGTGAATCGTGCTTTTGAATCGGACAATCGCACAGTTACATGACGAAATATTTAATAATAACGATGATTTGTATTTGAAACAAGAAACGTATGATAATCAAGTTGCGTTTGACATAGGTACGATTTGGTATTAGGGAGCGACGACCGTACGATTCCTGTTCGATGCCACAATTCACCCTTAACCTACATTAATATCACGAGCTGAATACGCCACGCTTCTACTGCATGCGGCAGGTACGGCGAGGGCGAAAGGGCCGATCGATACAAACGCTGTCATGGTGTCGCAGGCCGTGCGCTTTGGAAATATAAATACGGCTGCGCGTTCCTGTCCCTTTTGAAACCCTCGGGCTCTTCTGCGTCTCTCGTGACCCACTTACGGTCGTGGACTGATTGATGCTCGAGGAACTTGATATCGCCCGACTCAGTAGGAACTGAGACATTCAGCACGTACGGTTATTTTGCGTATGTCTACTGTCAAACATTTTCCACTTGCATCAACGAGAGAAAGACAAAAAACCAGAAATAAATACCACAAAGGTGGTAACCATGTAGGTAGCGATTACTCGAATCACTGTACCAAGGTACGAACCTTTGAGTTTCCTCTTCCTCTTCCTTTCTCATACTCGAGGAGTCTCCTTCAGGAAGTACGAACAACCGTCTCACGGTGCATACACGTTCGAGTTGCGTTCGAGAGCATATTCGCATTTACGCGCACACCCGATCCGTCGCGGTGTCGAAGCTGCGAGGATGCCGGGGCGGAGGGGGGAGGGTGGTATACACACGTGCACCGGCGTTTCCGTGCGAAGGTTGGTGTAGTATGACGCGCGATCGAGTATCGCACACGAGCTGTGATGACTCAGCTCTTGAACCCCACAGCGGCGCGCGGGCGAGAGAAGGGAGGGGGGCCATTATGCCCTTTTCTCCACTGGCCCCGAACCAAACTTCGGTCACCCTCGTATCGATCCTCGCTGCAGCCTGCAGCCTGCAGTCAGCAGCAGTAGCAGTAGCAGCAGCAGCAGGAATACAACACTCATATGCGGTCTCTCTCGCACCCGCTTTCATCTCACTTGCAATATAATAGGTATGCATGACAGAGAGAGAAAGGTTGAAAACAGAGAAAGATGGCGGGTGGAATATTGCTGCGGCCCAGAGACCTCCTTCCAGAAGGCCTAATAATAGTTTCACGAATTTCACTCCGTCTTACCTAGTCAAGTTTCCATCTCTCGGTACACCTCTGCCGTGTATATGGGAACGAAAAATTGTTTCGTTAAAACCGAATTATGTTTTAAATTGATCATTCTCTAGTTTGTGAGACTAGAGTTTCCTGTCCGGCATGCAGCTCGGTTCGGACGTAATTGTTGCAAACTATGTGACCCCAGTACTAACAAATATTGCCACAAATATTACTTTTTGATTTAAGTAAACTACTGGATAAACTACCAATGCGAAATTCTCGCAATACGTCCAAAGACAATTTCCAGCAAACCTGTTTCCCACCGCAGCGAGAGTGAGTATACCTCGACCGCTTCCAGCGCGCGCAATTTCACACCGAGAGAACAGATAGGATTTCAGATTAATGATCAGCATCCTTCGAGGGTAGATCAACGAGGCAACGGGGAGCTCGAGAACACGGTGGGTACTTTCAACATATTAGAAAAGGAAAAGATGGCGGTGTCGGTGGTGGTAGTGGTGGTGGTGGTGGTGGTGGGTGGTGGTGCAGTATGCTCTCGATGGATGGCAGGGATGTATGGTGGGAAGGCCAATAAGGGTTGCAGCCGTCGAAGACGCCCTCGTTCGTGTGTGCGGCAAAGAGTCGTCAGCAGGGTGCCTCCTCCCCTCACCCCCTGACACCCCCCCCCCCCTCTCCACCACCCTTCGCAACTCCGTTCTCTCGACATCTCCCTCGCCCGTTCTCCCGCTCTCTTTCTTTCTCACGTTTTAACGCACCAGGCGCGCAGCGCCGATGGGGCACTCCGCAAGCAAGATACACGCACCGTGGGGTACACGAGGCAGGGGTTCGAGATCGTGTAATTTCCCCGGTGGACGGTGCGGGGGGCGTCGGGCGAGTCGGCTGATGTCGATCGTCAGCGCGGAGGGTCGTTCAACCAGTGTGTTGTCGTCTCGTGTCTCGTGCGGCGTGTCGCCCTTCGTCCTCGTGATCGTGAACGTGCTGTATTTGTGATCGTTTTAGCCTAAGATTGTTTCTATCAATTTTTTTCTTCTCGTGACTCCACTTTTCGGTGGCTCATTGTGGAATATTTTTGCGAGCCGCGTTATCGCGGGATTCGATCGCGAGTTACATCGTCGTAGTTGAGATTGGCTAAGCTATGAGCTGCACAATCAGCTGGGAGGAAGCTTGTGAATCTCAAACTGCAACGGAATAAAGTGTGATAATCGATTAACAAGTTTTCTATAAAGAGATGTTGGTTTTTCTGTGAAAAGAAAACAGTGCTGGAAATTACAAAGCTTCTTTTGGGTTTCAAATTGTAAAACGAAAAAGGTTAATGTGCAATAATCCATTTACAGGTTTTCGATAAAAGGATTTTATCCTGGGTTGACGAAGAAGGGCTGGAAAATCATCCGCGTGACCACGTGATCGTGTACTGTGTGAAGTGAATGTGAAGTATCTTGTTCGGATTTCGGTGTGCACCTCGATGTAATTAGCGATAACGCTGATCCTTTATTTCGCTCCGTGCTCGCGGGTTCCGTGATTCGCGCAACTGGTGTGTCCGATCCACGCAGTAGCCCGTAATACGGTTAAGCACGCGTGTATCCCTAAGTGACCGCGTTGACCGTTCGATAAACATAATTGCCGTTAATCAGCCGGTCCCAGACTCCGCGTTCCCTTTTGCCGCAAATGACGCAAAGCGGGCCGTGACTAATGTAACCTCCCGGGCGATTTTAACAAGCGTATAACTTTCCATCAAACTGACAGCAAACAAGAAATTGAAAAAACAAAGAAAACCCATTATCGGAGAGAGTCGTCGAGTTGACTTTCGCCGCGTTACAGTAGCACTTGATTATTCAGTTTTACGACATTTTTAAGGTGACTAACATGCCTTAAGTGGCATAAATCTTGGCCTGCACGCGTTACCGTCCACCCACGTTGCCTTTCTCCACTTTTATACTCGTTCAATATCATACCCGACGTCTACAGTCTGAAACCTTGACGGCCAAAATACCTTCGCCCTTTTTTACACGTGTTACATTATCCCCCATGCATTATTGTTATTAATAATAAAAATTGTGATATACATCAGTGAATAGTTCAAAAAGTATTAATTCTTCTTCGTAAATATAATAATCGCGAGTACGATGTTGATCCCGGTGTCGACGTCGCCCACGTCCAGTGTCGGTGATGGTGCGGTGAAACTGTTCGTCGGACAGATACCGCGACACCTCGAGGAGGACGCTTTGCGTCCAATGTTTGAGGAGTTCGGCAAGATTTACGAGTTCACCGTCCTCAAGGACAAGTACACCGGCATGCACAAAGGTAATTTTCGAATTGAATACGAAAGCATTTGTGGTTTCGTCGCACAATCGTCGGACTGATCTTTAATTAATTTATTTTAATTTATTTCTTTCGTACGATGAGGGAGTATTCAGAGTGTTTTGTAGAAATGTGACCTTTTGAAGTCTGCGCGCCAGTCTTATCTTGCCTGGCGGGAGTCTGGTGTTTGTCACCAAGCGTCTTATCATTATTTAAATGTCTTTTAGAAAGTACGATTTACACCTCAGTGTTCGGTCTACTCTTTCAAGTATATGGCGCCAGCCTACCACTATGTTCGCGATAAATAAAAATAGTTGATATATGTAACTAAAAAAAAAATCTGCCTACTTGCCAAAACGACGGCGGTACAGTCAAAATGGGCTCGCGTCTGGGCGACGCCAGAAACTGCGTCGACACCCGTACACCGTACGCCCGACGACATTAATTAATGTATCACTGGATTAATCCGCGTTACGTGTTGATTTGCAATTGCGTGCTGCACGAGTCCCCGGAATAAACGCAAAAGGAGAGACGACGAAGTAATAGCGAGTTGCATTGCGCGAAACGTCGCGAGGGAGAGAGTAAAAATAAACTTGCGACGGAATTTCCGGTGTAAATCAACTTTTTATCAAGCCAAACACTTTTATGTATGTCGGCTGGTGGATAATACCATTTGTTTCCAGGTTTTCGCGCATCTTTTCGATCTCAAAATAATTGCAATTACAATTATACGACACGTTTGGCCATCGCGATAACGCGGAAAAAATATCATTGAGGTTTCCACGTTGCACGTTTTAAAAATATAAAATGCGGTACAGTGGTGTGTGCGTTGAAACTCTTGGACTCGGCATCGAGGGTTGCTCGAGAAAAAGCAAGCAGACATGCACTTCAGCGTCGAGCGTCGAGCGTCGAGCAGGGGGTGGTGATTCGGCGCAGATGTGTGCGGGGGATGTACGAGTCCCTCGCATACACCGTTGCCGTCGCCGTCGCGGCAACGATCACGTGTCACACGGATCCTCCGACGTTGGGCGCGCGGGGCTCAATGTGGAAAATCAGAGGCCTCGTCGCGCGCCGTGCCAGACCCGGAGATTAATCAGGATTTATTCTTTACTCGGTCCCGTGCGTTCCCCGGTCCTCGTCGCCGCCACAGCAGCAGCAGCAGCAGCAGCAGCAGCAGCAGCGGCGGCGGCAGCAGCTCTCACGGATCGTCGAGGCACCGCGGGCTAAGCCGGTGAAACAATAAATTTTGCGGGCATTCACGTCGATCGCCGACGCTCCGGCGAGAGAGTAAGCGCGAGGATGAGGAGGATGAGCCGCGCGCGACGTCGACGATCGACGGCCTTTGTTGCCGCGGCGCGCCCCCACCGACCACCCCTTTCCCCGCTCCTTCAGGATTTCACATATCGCGCGTATATACGATCCACATCCCGACGGACCATCGTCGCTGTCGTCGTCCAGCCTCCTCCTCACCTCGTCGGGCTGATACAATGGCCACCCCCATTCGCCCGGCGTTTCGGACCTGTTTCCGCTGCGGAAACTTGTACCAGAAACGGGGACCTTAGCGTCGCTGCGGCTTGCGTATCGCGCGGTCGCCCAAAGGGGTCGCGATCCCATCGGCTTCCCGCGAAGACATACGTGACAAATAATTACAAAGATTTTTCCTCACACGTGAAAAATTATTTTCTGACTATAAAAAATGTAGAATATTTTATGGGGGTTTAGCGCAATGAGCAAAATGAATTTTTTTGTTACGAATTTGTGCGTTACATTCCGTGTTTTTTTTTTTTTTTTTTTTTTTTTTTTTTTTTTTTTTTTTTTTTTGGTTCAATTCGAAGGAAAAACTTTTACCATTGCCGTTTGCCGAAGTGTCGATTGAGCCTGCGGCATGCATGTGCTATACGTGCAATATAATATACAGTTTTATATGTTCAGCGAGAGGCGGAGAGGGAATGCAGATATTTTACAATAAATATCCGGCCGATAAGCTGCACACGATCCGCCGAGAGCGCACACGTAGTTATATATTGAGTGTCGGGCTGGACTCGGTCGTACTCCGCGTACGTGTGTGCATTTTTTTAAATATTTATTTTGTGTAGGTGCGCACACGCGAAATTTATCGTTGACGAATGGCCGCTCGAGTTTTTGCCGGGAAATAGCTCGTTAATCTTTCGAATTATTCTCGCGTCCAGCCAGGCGCTCGCGCGCGGCAGGAAGGGAGCAACCGGCGGAGCGGTGAACTAAAGTCGAGTGAATGCAGAGTCAGTCGACCCATACACGAAGAAACTTTCTTTTCCTCGCCACACGGATTACGAAAAATCTTAAGAACTGCCCTGAATTGAACGATATGTGTTTTTAACAGTCGTTGATTTCGTATCCAATGCCTCAGTTTTTTATTTTTAACAAATAAGAATAACTTTAATTTTTAACAAGTTACAATAGGGAGACGAGAGTAAATCGATATTCTACCTTATTCCGTTATAAATGGGCTGGCCGGTCCCGTGTTTGAATTTCCAGACGCGAATAACGCCGGATTCATTCGATACGGTCGATAATATTCCGAGTGTAAAGAAAAAGAAAGATTCCGATGGCTTAACGGTATCTCGTACAGAATTTTTGCCTACGTTGCTTCATTAAAATTGTACGTTTGAAAGCCTACCAGATCTTCTTTCACCGCGAATTCTAGCCACCGCGTCGCGTCGGGTACGTTTTCTACGTTTCTGGAATTGTCGCAGTCAGGGTACAAGGGGGGCTGATGCCCGTCGGAGCTTTTCACGCGCGTTGTCGCCGCGGCAAATACCGTAAGTTTATCGCGTTCCATCTGCGCGGTGAAGAGAACAGTGCGGTAGGGGAAAACGCGAAGGGTTTCGTATCTGCTCTCGCTCATCCACAGGTTTCCCGCTCAATTCGTCATACCCTTGGCGCCCCCGTCTCGCTCTTTTCGTTATCTCGTCCCTTTCTTTCATTCTTCCAGTCATACACACCGTGGAACGTAGGTATACGGGCCACTCTGTGCCAAGTTGTTTTGAATATCATTTTCATTTTACCTCACATCTCTGTTCGGTATTTTTATCAAAAATAATAATCGTATTTTGTATTATTTCTTAGATTTTTCGCATAAACTGGTCCAGCAATAATCTACTCATTCAACATGTTCCAAATAAATCATCGAACGGTTATTGGCTCTCTGTTATGTCAGAAGGTATTCTAAACATTTGTTTTTGAGACACGGAACACGAATCGACAAAACACGGTAAGATAGATCGACCCAACTCGGAATGCCCCGTACACACTGTACATCACCGGGAACGGAGTCAAGCGAACTCACTCGCGTACTCGCTGCATCCGACACGGCAGTCTTGTAGTTTCGAAACAGCTCTCCAATTTTAATGAGACCCGTCTATTCCCCCGATTCTGTCTCCGCCTTGCGCGGCCTGCCTTTGTGTAATTATATTTTGATTCCTCGGAGCCGGTATGTCCCCTTCCTCTCTGTCCCACCGACGGTACGATCCGGAGGAGAGCATCCACCGCGCGCCTCGTTGTGAATGCTAATACATCGCCCAATGGCTCGGCGCGCACTTTCGACGACTCGCTCGCTCTCGTTGCGACGAATCGGCGTCGCCTTCGGTTTCTCCGCCACCCTCGGTGGATTCGGTGGTTGCATTTCTCCGTCTGCTCGCTCTCTGCACTCCCCCCTCCCCTCGCCCATTTACCTCCCACCCCCGCACTGCATCCGTCCAAAGACTCTTGCCCCCTCCTCGCTCCCCCTCCCGTCTCTTCACCCGTCCAACTGCGGATTGAGTTACGATCCAACACAAACAGAAAACTACCACGAGCGACTTACTTTGCATTTACATTATTCCAATTTCGCCCCATTGACTCGGCCACTCGCCGAAGCCGGCGAGGTGAAGAGCTGCGCGCGACGTTACTATGCGCGATTCCGTATAGTTCCGACCTCGGCTCTTCATAATTACGGACCGACGTCGCTACCGGCGGGGCGCAGCACTTATCGGCTCGCGTGGCGTCCGCAACCGCGAGTCCGGTTGTCGATGAAACCAGGCGAGGAGAGAGAGAGAGAGAGAGAAGACACGAAGGGCAAGACGGAGAGCTTGAATAGGCGCCGGCTAGTCTTGCCAACGGTGTCTCGCGAGGGGAGGCTTTTGTGCTTGCAAAACCTCCGAGTAACTCGCGATATCTTGGTAATCGCGTTCAATGGCCTTTTTAAGATGCGACGATGAACATTTTTTTAAAAGGGTCTCGACTGTCGAGGCGAAATTGCATGGCGGATTTTTTTTTCAATGTAATTAAAGGTCGTGCGATTAAATAGTAGAGGTTTTCTGTTGCAGATTCTAGCAACTTTTTTATGACGCAGGAAAATCGGACAAATTAATTTTGAAATTCTGAATAGTAACAGCGAACCAACATTTGTTATTACAATCAAGGTATTCGTTAGAAAGAAGGGCAAAGGTTAAAAAAGAATATTCTTTTGAGAAAAAAACAAATTTCAATATTTCTGGGCATCCTTGAAATCCGCGAGGGTGGAAGTTGAGGCGATGAGGTTGAAAAGTGGGATGGAATTCGTCCCATTTTTTGTCCCAACTTCTATTCACCATTATTCCCTTTGCGTCCGCCACGCATGACTCGCGTCGAGGCTCCTCGTCGTCTCCACCGGCGGCTATTGTTCGCGGTCGAAAATCGGTGGTCGTGTCGTACGGAGGAGTCGGGCGACTTCGAGAAAGACGCGTCGACGCGAGGGCCCGAAGAACAAGAGCGAAAGGGAGAGAGCACAGAAGGGTTTGTTCGATGTAAACACACGCCCGGGTGGGGCGAAGGAGGGAGGAGGGAGGGGAAAGGCGAGTGCGCGAGAAGCTGCGCTGCTGCTGCTGCTGGCGAAGCTCGCGCAAAGAGAAAGAAAGAATGAAAGAGGAATGAAAGAAATAACGAAAGAAAGACAGTAGGTAGTGAGAAAAAGGGAAAGAATGAAATGGCGCAGCGAGGCAGAGTGTGCAGCGGCGTAGAGCTGTTTCGCTGAACGCGAGGAAAGAGGAGAGGCGAACGAGAAGCCGCACAAGAAGGATTTGCACAAGGGGTAGACGCTGGGGAAATAAGGTAATACGTGCGGCTTTGTCTCGATCGGCGAAGCACAGAGAGAGGGAGAGCGAGAGAGATAGACGCGGAGAGTAAGTGAGAGAGAGAGGGGAAAGAGAGAAAAAAGTGCGGGACCGAAAGAGAGACGTAGAGAAGGAGGGGTAGAAAAGGGAGCTCGGCGTGGAGAGCCACTGAAAAAGGAAGCTGTGCCCGCAACTCTAAACTAAAATTGTACTCGTGCACGAAGCTTATGGCTACACAGGGAGAGAGGCGGACCGGAGGAGAGAGTTGTACACGATCGAGAGTCCTTATCCCTTAAAAAATTCCACACCGACGAGCCTGAAGAACGCCCGCGAACGGCCGCGGCAGCAAATTCTTCGCGGGGCATAACCGCACCGCTGGTTACAGTTGGTAGCATCGCGGAGAGTATCTCTTCTGCGTGGAAGAGGCGGGTGGAGAAGGGGGCCAAAAATCTCTAAGGAGTTTCGTACAGCTGCCGATGGTATACAACCGCGTGCTTGTATCTTGGCATAACGATAAGGGTATAGTGGCGTAGGGGAAAATGGGGCAGAGAACTCGCCGGAGATGTAGATAAGCGGCATTATCCCGAAATAAAATCGATCGGCCAGCGCGCCAACCCGGTGTTTATTTTCTCCTTTCGACGATCGACGCGCTGCAGGTGCGGCGGCTGCCGGCGGAGATTACGGCCGACGTAGAAACCCGAGGGGTGGGGTGGGAGCGCCTCTCCTCGATCACGTTACTCGCGATGCGCAGCTCGTCCCTTTAATGTCTTAATCTTTCGTGTGTGAAGAATCGGGACGGGCCAAATGAAATTTGCATAGTCGTTTCCGGCCCCCGCCTTCGCTCGAGAGTCGTTCGAGCGGTGCTCTCGTGCCGGTGTTCTCCGCCCACTGGGTGAAAGAAGACCGGTGGTGGCAGCAGGCTGCAAGGCCAGCACGTCGTTTTCGGTGTTTCTCGCGACGCGCACGTGCTCATCGTCGCGTCTTCCATCGAAGCGAACTAATTTATAAGACCCCCCTCTTACCCCTCTTGTCGAACGGTTCACTTTTAAACCGGGTTGCTACATTTTATTCTGCAATCATCATACCCAAAATTTTGCCGAATCAATGAACATAAAAAGAGCTGTGAATCGTCGACAGTGATCCATCGATGCCGACGTCTCGGCTGTACACAGGCTATATACACTGCTGTAAACTCGATTGATTTGGATTAAATTACATCACAGGTTTCTGCGTTCAGTCTCATTATTCGTTTAGTCAATTGGTTAATGCGCTTAAGAATTGCCGCAGTGTGGGCTATGCGGGTGGATCGATCGATCGTTAATCAGGTGCAGCAGCAGGAATAGCAGGGCATCTATAGGCGCGCTTCTACGTATATAGGCTGGGGAGAGTCTGCCCAATGGATAGGAATCCGCGGTGGTATGTATCGGTCGGACGGGAGGCACGAGTGGAGTGGGTGACGATGATAGTGCCGGCGGCGTAATTGTGGTGGTAGCGGCGGTTGACGGTGGTGGTGGTGAATTGGTGAGGGAGCGGTGAGTGTGCTATAGGGCAAAACGCGTTGCCCAGGTCAGGAGGTTCGGGAGAGCCGCGGTGCAGAGCCGATAAGGGCTTGCCAGGAGGGAGACGCCTCTCGCGCGAGAGTCGGAGAAGAGGATGCGGCGAGAGAGAGAGACGGGGAGACAAGCGGAACGGGGGGAGAGAGAGAGAGAGAGAGAGAGAGAGAGAGAGCGAGAGAGAGAGGGCCACTCGAGCCGCCGGAGCCTCGCGACCGTTAACGACTATGTAAATTGACGGGTCTATTTATTCATCGTATCGAAACAGCTCGGAGATGAAGACATCGAGGCCAATTTTCAGAGTCACGAGAGAGCTATTGCGCGCCCGAGTGGCTCGAGTTCGAGAGTGAGCGCCGCTGCCCGAGCTTTCTCTTTCCGTGTCGCGTCGCGGCGCGCGTACCAGCACCGGGGTAGCCCCCCCTCCCGGAGCCTCCGCCGTCAGCCAATTATGCTAATACCCCATTAACGTTCGATTCGTTATTCCTCTCGGACGCTTCCGTATCGAGAGCGCCGCAACTTCGTCGTTAACTGCATACAGCGCGCGAGTACTCCGCGGCGGTACTTTCGTTACGGGTTCGCCCTTAAGGTTCGTCCTTGGTTCATTCCTTTTGGTCTTTTTGAATCGAAGAAATTTGTCGGCTCCCGCGCCCCACGCAACGAGAAAATGTCGAGGCCCTTGCGCGAAAGAAAAAAGAAAAAACTACTGAAAAAAAGGAGGAAGAGAGTGCACCAGAAGCACCGGGGACCAGAAGCATCCCCTAGTTCGAGAGTGGAGGGTGCAAGCAGGGGTGTACGATGATGCTGCTGCTGCTGCTGCTGCTGCTGCTGCTGCCGCCGCCACTGCTACTGGATGCGCTCGGGAAACGACGACTCGGTGGAGACCTCCTTCGAGCCGGAAAAACGTTTTCCCTCGAGACCCGTGGATCGTGGCCTACTCGATTCCTCCTTCTCGGCACATAAAAAGGTAATGGACCGCGCGGTAGCGTCGCACGACTCGTCTCTAACGACCGGACCTTTAACCTCTTTCCGATCCCGGAGACGCGCAACGCTACCGCCGCCTCGCTCTTCTTTTCTCTTTCACTCTCGATCGACGAGAGACGCGCAACTGAGAATTCACTCGCCCGTGGAGCCATCGATATTCCGTTGTCGGTAATTTGTGTCGCTCGTCTCCTTTTCTCTTCTTTCCCAGCTCCGGCTCTACATTTGGCGTTGAGCCCTGGACTACCCACTTACCTGATTTGCGAAACACAGAGGATTTCGCATGCAGCCTGCACTGTATTGTTGAAAAGCCAAATCGGGAGATAAGGATTCATCCGATTCAACGTTAGTTTTTGTTTATGGTTTTTACAGCGTTGCCCCTCCCCTCCTCCTCCCTCCGTTCAAATTGCGCCATCTATAATTGTATACACCATGCGATAAATCGAATTATAGGCGATGCCTTCGCACAGCGTCGAAAAACCCCATCGTTTCTTTGCGGACTCTGTGTCGATAAGGTCGAGAATAGCCAAACGCGAAACTCACGCTTGGTGTGAGAAAGGATTACTCGTATTTTCGTCTCGCTCGCGATGGGTTCGAAACGAGAGGACGCGGGCGGCGTCGGGGGAGCGCGCCGCGTGCTCGAGTGCGCGAAGAGGAGAGGGACAGTCGGGTTGCCGAAGCCGATCGAGAGAAACGAGGCGGAGGAACGAGCGCGAGAGCGAAGAGGGAGGAATGGCAAAAGGCCCGAGGGGTAGGAAGGGGTACGAGGGTGCCTGCTGCCTTGGGGTTCATTATTCAGGGCTATTGATTTCCATCCACCTCCTACCGTCGAGCGACCGGGCCAACGCCACCGGCACACATCGGCAACGAGAGCGAGATAGAGTAAGATTGACGGGCAGAGAGCCCCGCGCGAGCTTTCCTCTTGCCTCTTCGCGTTTTCCTATGTTTTCTCCCTTACTCTCGCTCTTCTTTTCCCTCGCGCTGTACACTGCGGCCGTTCCTCCCTTCCGATCCTCGCACTTTATTCCGTCTCCCTCTCTCACTCTCTCTCTCTCGATTCCTCTCTTCCAAGCCGTACGATCTGGCTTGCACCACTGTACCGGAGAGCACCCCACGTTTTCCGGAGCCTCATCCAGTTGGCGCGTGTGTGCATCCAGCTTGCGTGCATAGATACAAGCATACACGATCACGCAGCACACACTCATTGCGAAGCTTCTCCGCGCACACAGACACGGGTTACGAAGCTTCTCCGCGCGCCGCATCAACCTACATACTGACTGACGTGGCTTAAACCAAGTGCCCTACCTACGAACAACTCGACAGTCCTGTAGCAGCAACCATTGCCACCTCCAACCCCCTCAAGCGCTCTCTGTGCGCCACCGGTGAGAGAGAGAAGCTGTCCGCGTTCGTTGGCAGTGGCGTCCTTTGATCATCCGGATAGTTTCCGAGCCGTATTGTAGTTGGTAATACCGGCTGCGTTGTTGCAGGGCTGGCTGCCGTTGGTACACGCGCGCGCGCAAGATCGACTCTACTTCTCCGAGGGCTTCGGCCTTAACTCCGCTCTCTTCATCTCCCAGGACTTCTAACACACAGCTGAAAGAAGAGTTTCTTCGCTGGAAGCGGAGGAAGAAACTTTACAGACTCGTTGCCCAAGTCCAATGAAGAGCGAGGAAGAGGCATTAGCGGCAATCCGGGGGGGGGGGGGGGGGCCCAAGCAGAACCGGCGCTGCTGCCGCATTCGATTTCCCAAGCACAAGAAGGTTCATCCTGGAAGCCCGTGCCTCCCATCTACCCCCCGCTGACTCCCGTTACCCGAGACCCCTATACGTATAGCGCACCCCACCCGCGTCGACGAACTTTTAAGATTTTCCGCGATGAATGAGCAAATCAAGGGTAGCAAGAGCACACCACCGGTGAGCCGCTGCGAGAGAGCGCAAGGCATCGCTCCCTTTCGCTCTCTTGCAGCGGCCAACTTCCGGGACAAAGCGGATTTTCTCTTATCTCGCGGAGACGAGGGATATACCCGCCTCGCAGTCGGTGGCTGAGACCTCTCTGTCTGTTTCGCCGAAGCCAAGAGACCGTCGATCTTACGCCCGATTCGTCGATTGTACCCTTCTCCCTGTTACCGTATCACTCCCGAGTTAAAATTTAGACCCTCTGCAAAACCGAAATTTAGTAGTCCCGCAAGGTTCCTGACACTCCTCAAAACCTCAGAAAGTGGCAGATACTACCCAATTGGAGTAAACGGAGACTACTGCGGGGCTGACATTTTTTGCTTAAACCTCCGTGAACTTCCACTTAAGTTGTACAGAGTGAGATGAGGTTCCTAGACTCTTGTATAAACCTCCAAAAGTGGCATATTTTTCCCATTTTGATTCAACGAAGGGTATTGGAAGGGTTTAAATTTTAACTCGGGCTGGCTCTCCCCACATCTGCGACAACCGTTTCCGCTTGGACCTTCGGATAAGTTTGGCGGAAACTTTTAACAGCTTCCCATACGCAAGATTGGAAATGATCTGCAGTATAACATTGGGTTTCGTTTTTCTTTGAAATGTGGACACTGTGGAGCTTCAAATTCAAGCCTAGGCTACTTTCGAGTCGAGATACTTTGGATAAAAAATGAGTGTACTCTCGGAAGGCGTATTCGTAAGTCTTCGGTCAAAGTTTGTTCGCGAATCAATCTGACTATTAAGGTCAACGGAACAATCGAGGTAACTTGTTTCACGAACGAGTTCGTTTCGGAGATGGACTTTGTGGACTGGCTGTTGGACGAACAAGGCTGAAACGTACTTGAACAAAGATCGAAAGATGTCCAGATTCGGTGTCACCGTTTCAACGGCGTTTACAAGGTCAACTGGAGGACATCATCGAGGTCAAGATGTGATCATCCGATCGAAAAAATGATTTGAAGTCAGACGATGCGTCATCGTTTCCAGTAAACGACGGACGAAAATACAGCGAGAAGTCACGCGACGGTTATCAGCGGATATCAGCAGCCACGGAGTCGAATTAGCAAGACGAGAATCAGTATATGGTTACAATGGCATCACACACAATGGCACGCACTTACGTACACGGTGATCGGTGCGGTGGTCGGTTGTACACATACCGCGCGCTTTCGAAGCCTCCCGTCACCCCCCACGCCCCCCCTCCCCCGAATAAGAAGAGCGCGCGCGGGGGTTGGAAGCGCGGCCCGTCGATGGCGCCGGCGCGAAGGGGGTTGCGCTCGCGAGACAACCTCCGCGTGGTGGGCTCGTGACGTCAGCCTTCCTCAGTGCGCGGAGAGCGACCGCAGTGTGCACCATCTCCACGTTTCGGCGAACGAGTGTCCTTGCCACGTCGTGTCCGCGAGCCAATCGTCGATCGCCACTCAACTGTGAACTTCTTCCGCGACATCTCGGTATTCCACGATACTAAAACAATCCCACCGTCGAGCGGGACTCTCCGGGTATAGAAACGATAGTTTTTCCGCTTGTGGACTGTGATTTTGTTCCGACAGTGACTGACTCGCGCGTGGTGCTTCTGTGGTTTCCAGCCGACAGTCTCGAATCTGGAGTCAACGTCGTTCGTGATTCTCGCGAGTAGACTTTTGGAAGCCACGCATTCGGTGTACACGAGCTTTCTTGATGAGTGGATGGACGATCGAGAGCGCTGGTAGCCACGCGGTTGGGGCTCGCCACTTGTCGGGGGCCGGGGACACCTAGCACGAGGTCAAGGAACAAAAGTCAGCAGCAGCTTCGGTTAGAAATATCCGGACAGTGAGAACGTGGCGTCCGGGCGATGAAGCTTCGGCAATCCGGCGAACGGTAGTGCGGTGTTGATTACATGTATATAAGCCTTTTTCCGTCGCGAAATACGAATCTATCGAGGGAGAATCCTGGTTCGCGAAGATTGCCGGCGAATCCACCGAGTGCTGAAATTCGTCACGTGAGATGAATCGTGAATCCCACGAGGTCGCAGCGTACCCGGCGACTCCAAAGTCGTTGCAGCGTTGTTTGTTTTATTGATATCAGTGAAATTCGCGTGTGGATTTTCATTGGTCGTATTTTGCTAAACGAGTGCGTGTTATGAATCGATAACGGATACTTTTTATTCATTCTTACCGAATTGTTGCACTATCGTCGTGTCATCCATGTGCACGGCGGATTGAATCGTACGGACAAGGAGAGTGAGTCACGGTTCGACAAAACTATCGCAATTCGCCTTTGTGTCTCGTCTCCCCGAAAGTAACGTAATTTCCGATTAACACCAACGTCCGCGAAGCCTCAGTGTCGCGAGGGCTCTTTCTTTATTTTTAAATAACGTTTCATTTATTTGTCTTGGTGAATCATAAACCGGCATCCGCAAGCACGCGGAATCAAAGCAAGCAGCGTGGAGCGCTCGGCGATCGTGTGGCCGCGCGCCGCGGACCTGTACTTCTATCAGCCAGGTACATTTTTTCCCATACCGAAGATAACTCTTATCGCTGATGTTTCAGTTTTGCTTCAAGCTAGTCATGTATAAAAACAATTGACAATTTTATGAAATCACAACACGATTTGCCAAGCTTATACGAGTTATCGTCTGCAGAAATAGCTGTGAATTACCGACCCAAATACGTTTTCGGTTGTGAAAAAAAACGTCATCGGCAAATTTGACACCAATTTCCGATTATTGAAGCGCAGAAATGTCATCCAACGTTTGGCTAAGGAACATTTTCATAGACGGGGAAACAGAAGTGCTAAAGCGAATCCCGTCAACGCGATCGTGCCAAGTGGCGCCTTCGTATTCCGGCATTTCAATTTTTTTACGTTTTTCGCATTCGCACGAAACGGGAGACAACTTGGCACAAACATGGCAGTGGAGCGTTGCGTTGTGATTCACGGGAATCGCGTGTGCTCGAGACGCGTGCGATTTTGTCAGTGTCATCGGGACTTCCGAAATGTGATTTTATTGATTCTATACGAGGCGATTTTTCGCGACTGTCGAGGGTACGATGATATCGATGATAAATGCGATAATAGCGGTGACGACGGCATTGACGCATTGCCATACGGGTACCTTTATTCGATACTCGACTCTATTCGGAGCATGCTCCAGTTTACGAGTTATCCCCAACGAACCTTGCCAGAAAAATACTTATAGAGCGCTATGGATACGTACGTTTCACTTGAGAATTCATCATCTCTGAAAAAAGAAAAATTTCCATTGCCTCGGGGACCTCGTTAATTTAACAGCTGACAACTATTGTGTGGGTCTATTTTTTGCGCGTTAACTTGACGAATTTGTATCCATTTATGTACATTTATCCATCCATTTTAAATAAAAAAAAGGTTAAAACTACATTGATAATTTACAGCAATACCTGTATCTTGCACAAGCTCATATAATTACAACATTTTTTCATATCGCATCCCTAACCCGTGTTGCACAACTAAGTACTCGCAAATGTTGCTTTTGGCGACCTAACTAGGAAGCTTTGCTTCAACGGTCGGTATTTGCAATCGAGGCAGCTGCGGTTTTTCAACCAGATAGGAATTCTGAAGTCGACGGACGTTGGTGGTCAGGTTCAGAGAGAAATAGATGGGTAAGTGGGGTGGGCAGGGGTTGGGCCAGGGTGATGCTGGACGGGGACACGACTGCACGTAGTAATCTACACGCCCTGGCGTCCAACGAGTAGCGAGTCACGAAAGCCTCGGTACACTTCCTCCTCGACTTACCGGCATTAAAAACTGCAGGAACTTTATAAGCTTCTTAGATGCATATAGCTCGCGGTACGAAAGCTATAGAGCGGGCAGGCATTATTTTGCCGGGGCTATCTGTCCTCGAAGCGATGCCCGGATATTGCCGTTCATCGGTACACAAGCAGGAACAAATTTGCTCGCTCCTCCTCCTCCTCCTCCTCCTTCTCCTCCCACCCCACCAGATCAGCTATTTCTCGATTTCGTGTCGTCGTCGTCGTCGTCGTCGCCGCTGCTGCCGTCGAGGCTCAGGCTACGGAGAGCCGATCGGGACGGCATGCCGGCCGGCGTTTCGGGGATTCTTAGTATTCCAGTCACATTGGGAAACGCGATGTTGGTAAAGAGTCGCACTTGTTGGCATCGAGGGACGCGGGCGGTCTCTCTGCCTCCGTTGGAGACAAGCTGATGGGGGTTGGAGAACTACTCGGTGAGTTGGACCGACGAATCGAAAACCCGAGCGCTAGAAGGAGAGGAGAGAGAGAGAGAGAGAGAGAGAGAGAGAGAGAGAGAGAGAGAGAGAGAGAGAGAGAGAGAGAGTGAGAAAGAGAGAAATAGACATAGAGGGAGATAGGATGAGATAGAGAGGGAGAGAGAGAGGGAGTACAGGAGATCGGACGATCGAATCCGGAGGGACACTGCTCTCACTGCTGGCAAGTGAAGTGAGTGCGCTCCGTGGTCAGCCCGGACGCTCCCTCGGGAGATTTCTCGACCGCAGTCCTAAATCAGGTTTCGTTCCTCCTCCCTCTTTCGTCCTCTCGCACGGCAAGACTCTCACTCTGCACCCTCGGGCCCGTGAACTTGCGCCCGATATACCCGAACAAAGACCACACTCAGCTATACGCCTCCGTCTATATGCGGCGAGCATCCAATTTTCAGCGAGAAATTCTGCGAATCGACGCTCGAGACTCTCGCTCCTATCAACTCCCCGTGCGCATAACGTACATACATTAATGTCGAACATTAAGGGAATAGATATTGCTCCTGGTTGCCTCAAGTACCCTACCCGACTTCGAGATCCTGCCCATAACCGTACATCAAGCTCGACAATGCACCGCAGGAAAACGTATCGACACTTTGTATCTGCATCGTTGAGGGATTGTTACGGAAATGGAAGTTTGTAAAAATTCACAATTCACAGGGTATTCACAATGCTTTGAACGGATGCGAAACTGACACAAATCGTGTAAATTTGACTCGTATATAAGACAAGTTTTCGTACAATCACTTTAGCGCTTTTTGAAAGACGTAGGGCACGTTGGAACAATACCCTATGGGACCTAAGAAAACGCTGGGCATTCACGAAATTGTTTTGCGGGTTTTTACTCGTAAAAAATTATTGCTATTCTGATCCTCTGTTATATAGACCATCAGTTATATAGTTAGACGTAGTAGATACAGTAAACATCCTTTACTGGCCTGGAATCTGTAGTAACGAATAATTCAACGAGTAGCGAAGGGTTCAAACTTGTTCCGCTACTACCTCAGCCTCGAGGGGCCTCGCAGCCGGTTATAAAACGGAGTAAAATTGCATGCAAACGTGGGAAAGACAATTTTTCAATCTAAAATAGACGTTGCGGTGAGCAGACCAGCTATAGGCAATACATCTGACGGGCTATCTGCATGCCGAGCGCATGCTACGCCGCCGGCGTCAAACGTCGATGCGGCAAGCGAACTATACCCCTCGCGCGCACATTCATATTAAATAACATAAATGCATATGAGAATTGAATATTATCGACCATTTTTCCATTCTACAACTCATCTCGTTCACAACCGAGGCTTGGTGTCTCTCTACGAAATGATCGTACATTTCAATAGGAATTTTTAGTATTTGTCATTTGGGCGTCTTTCGGGCGTCTCTGCGGTATATGATGCGAGAGAAATGCTCGCGAGTTGCTGTATACAGAGGTAGCTGTGTCACGGGTTAGAGTCCGTGGGCGGGGGAAAGGGGGGGTTGAGGCTTTCACCTCGCAAACAGGGCCACCAGCTCTCGCTCTCACATCAAAAGCAATTTATACGATTATATGCATGGCGCCTTCAATGCGCCTTAATCAAATAAGCCGAGGCGTGAGTTGACGGGCGCGCACCCCCGGCCGTCAGACGTTGGAGGCTGTGAATCGGCGGTGTGCTCTCCTCTTCTCCCGGCGTGTATACTATACACGTACGTTTCAAGCGTATCTGCATGGGCACACGCCCCGGAAAATTCCTCGCTTTTCGTCGCAGTATGCGCCACACACTACATCGCGAAACGAAAGAGACTCGTGAATACTCGCTGCTTCCACATTGTAGGCGCCGGCTGCTAAAGCTGTATATCATATAGTGCTGTGCATAGGGCGAGCGTGCGTTGTATGTGATTTCGCATCTCGTTCACAGTGGCTTTCGCCATGCTCGTACTGTACAGCAACTGACGTGGTGTACAAGAAAAGAGAGGAAAGAGTGTGCCCAGTGTGTGCATATCTGCAAAGCTGCTGCTGCTGCTGCTGCTGCCGTTGCTGCTGCTGCTGCTGCTGCCGTTGCTGTTGCTGTCGCCGTTGTCGTTGCTGTTGATGTTGCTGTGCAAATCTAACGGTGCTATGAAGTTTGGATAAAAATAGTCGTCAGAATGTTGCTGTCGTTTTCATATACCACGAACTTGTGATCCCACGAGACGTATGCTAATTTTCGTCACTTCTCTCCGCGCACAGTGGCAAAGGACACGGAGCCGCACACTTTGTAGGGCACTTGCATTTATAATGTGTGGAACTCGCAAGGCAACGGGTATGCCAATTCGTCGCAAAGTAACACCGAAATTTATCGTCCAGTTTCTGCATCCGCGGCTTCCGTTTACGCGAGTCCGGGAAAATGTTTTCAAATACGGCGCGGCACACTGTACCGGAGGTATGATAAAGGGAGAGAAATATAGAAGTGGAGGCGCGAGGACAGAGCCCGTGTATCCTGGCTGCTTGGAATAGGCCGACGAGAACGGCGAATACGACTCCGTTGGGATACGGTGCCAAAATCTCAAGAGGAACGTACGCCCGGGCCTCTGCTCTTGGCTTCAGGGCCTTTCTGCACAACAAACTCCCCGAGAGACTGTAGTCGGAACCATTGCCCATTCCCTCTCTGCCTTCCTCGTCGTCGCTTCCACCCCCTACCCCCACACTCAACATCACCGGCGCGTTCGCGCGCACGCTTTGTTATGTTAATTGTTTCAAACTCCGGGCATCATAGCTACGTTTATTTTCCATCCTCGTCGCCTTTACTCCCTTTCATCGTGAGGAAAGCTCCTCGCTTGTTTACCGTCGCGCGGCTACCTCGCCTGCGCCGTCGTCGTCACCACCACCACCACCATCGCCATTGCCCCACCGAAACACCGAGGGAGACCAACACCAGACAACGAGAACCCCCTTAGCCCGACGCGACGACATAAAAATTCGAAACTTCTCCAAGACGTTATTCAACGAGACACTAGACAGTCCTGAAACGAGAGTACGAATCTTCCAGTCGCGGCACTCGGTCGGGATAATTTGTAAAGAAACGTTCAAAGCAATCAAAACTCCGAATGGTGTTTGGGGAATACTTTTTAACAAATGAGTAATTGGTCGCGAGCACTGAGTAATTGGTTGGAATCGTTTGATGTTAATGAGAAAAGATGGGTTAGCGATAGGTCCTCAAATTTGTTGCCACGAATTCCGATTGCGGTGATGGATTTTCCAGCAAGTTCCATACGTTTCGTTGTATCTTCCTATCAGGATAGATGTCTACAGGCCATCACTCGGCGGCCTATTGATTTGTACCAAAGTAGTATTCACCGTGTCGGACGTTACTCCTCTTTCTCCATCTCGTGGTTGCTCCGGCTCGCGCGAGAAACGTAAAATCGTAGCGCAACGTCTCTGCAAGGCCGTAGGCGATCTGGCTCTTAGTCCTGTGGCCTTTTCGACGAAATTGTACCTTAATTTGAAAGCCTAGGTGGGGGCGGCGGGGGAAGATGGTTTCGCTGGCTGGGAGCCGAAAGGCTAGATGTAAGGCGTGTGCAGGCTTCGGTCAGCCGGTTTCCACGAGGGTGGGTCACGGTGAGGGTAGATTTTCCAGAGTACGAGCTGGGCTAAGGGGGAGAGAGCGCTGCGTGTCGGACGAAGCCGGAAGTGCGAGTGGGACAAACAGCGGCCAAGGAGGGGGGGGGGGGGGGGGGGGGGAGAAGAGGAGCATCGCCTTTGGGGAAGCCTGTAAGGGGTGACCACAGGATGTCGGCCTTGGCTATCGACGTTGTTGGTCTCCGGCTGGGTATAGCAACCCCTTTCGAAGCCCTCCGTTCCTGTGCGGCTGAGGTTGTACTTTGAGCCTAGAGCTAGGTGTACGGTAACGGACGGCCGTGCTAACACCAAAGATGTCAGCGCGCGGCACAATATTATCCCCGAGGGTTGGCTGCACTTCGGAATTTACTCGGCGCGTTACGTAAGCTTGCGGCCGGCTAATATCGCCGGGGCGTCTCCACTTTGCCCGCAGAAATTGTTAACCCAAATTGAACCGAACCCTCCGTCCCGTGCTCTTCCATCTCCCTCTTCTCGTTCTCCGTCCCCATTGCAACGAACGAGGCCAGTTGGCTTTCCGTTCAGATTTTATTTAATGGACCCATTCATTTTTATGTGTAAATTAATTAAACCTCCGTTGACTATCGTACAGTGTAGCGTTGCCTAGCTTACGCAGCTGGATAAGAGGAGACGTTTTAACGTTTTTATTATCATTGAAGCAATCTGTTTTTTTTTTCGCCTGAATATTATGACGTAGACAATTTAATTTTTTTTTTATTTCACGGACTGAGATCATTGTTGTCATTCCAGAGAAACTATCGACTTTCGGTTGAAATTGACGTTTCAAAGGTTTTCACACATACACCGCGCTCTATTATCGTTATCATTGTCTTAAACAAAAGTTTCCTCGCAGTTTCCTCTCGATCGTCTGGTCCCGTTTCCTCGTTCCACCGCCTCCGTCACTGCCTCTCGCGCCAACCGTCTTAAGCTTTATTTTATTTCCTCCATTGTTTCCACTCTTCTCGGGTGCAACCCTCACGTAGTCCTCCTCATTTTTCACGCACACGAGAACAACCCACGGATATAACAGGGCGACTGCCCCCTCCACCCTCCCTTTCTCGCCTATATATACACAACCGCACGTACGGCTCCTCCATAAACGCACACGGGCCAGCACGGTGGAGGCACTCGCGTGGCGAAGTCGTCTCTCCGCGCGCGCGGGGCACACAGCGCGAAAGATCCGGCAGCCCATCGGTGAGCTCGGGTAGAAGGTCGGAGGCACGGCCCACACCATGTCGCGCGTGCCAAGCCCCATATCTCTTTCTCCTTTGGCTCTCGCGCGCTTCCCTGAATGTTGGCATTATTTTGCCCGAGCCTCCTCAGCCTTTCGCCCCTTTTGTTTCGGTCCATCCTATTGAACCGAGGCCGAGATAATACGCCCGGACAGTTCAGCGCCCGTGCCTTGCCCAGCAAGCTATAAGGCGGACTCCGGTCCGAGGAACGCGCACAACCCGGGGCCGAGGCTTTCGCGCGCGCGTCACGT
Organism: Itoplectis maculator; assembly: GCA_964034905.1. Classification (NCBI taxonomy): domain Eukaryota; kingdom Metazoa; phylum Arthropoda; class Insecta; order Hymenoptera; family Ichneumonidae; genus Itoplectis; species Itoplectis maculator. The sequence goes on from OZ035861.1 coordinate 6,985,977, forward strand.
ATCCCGGATAAGATCCTGCATTCTCGCACCTCACTGTAATTCCTACTTTTGTCCTTGCACCTTATTGCCTTTCCTTGAACACCCCCGGGCTCGTTTTCGTCACGGCCAGCGGTGACCATTATACAGCTGCACGTAGAATTTCGAAGTGCCGAATAACGATATCATCGTTCGCCGGTTGGCAAGAAGAAATTAAGGGGTCTTCGCGAATCACGATTCGGAAAGTACTGGTCGCAAGTGCTGGCACGTCAGTGGCAGTGCAAACAACTGATGGCATTGTGAACAACGAGATATCGGGAGGCTATATGACATTGTCACGAATCCATGTCACGGTGATGTTTGAAGATTCGTGTCTCGTCGCTCCGATAGGATCGATATTACAATGAGTGTATTCACGGTACGAGGGCGGATGTGCCTCGCACCAACTCAGGGTTTCCGGCTATCGCGAATGGGTCAGACTCTCGGCTCGTCGCTGGTATTAATCGTTTCCTCGAGATGTTTAAATTGAACGTCGTTCCGGCGCGGCTTCCAAGCAGTCCATCCCGCTCTCTCGCGGTGCGCGCGCTGTTCCTCCTAGCCAGAACTCTCGTGCTACGTGACTCGAGGTTGCTTTACGTGTTCAGCGTTTTACTTTCAATTCCACTTTGGAAGTTCGCTTCCACTCACAAATAAACGGTATCAACCTGCCTATTTGTTTCCCTCGCTCTCCCGGTCGCGCGAGCGGCTTCTTCTCCAACCGTTCTACCCCCCGCCAAGTCGCTACCCTTTACCAACAGAAAACACGACATTTCGTGCCGCACGTTTTAATGCGGTGAAAGGATATTGCGAGCACGCATACGCTCATTCACAGAATCGTACATAAGGTTATTCCGGACGAAAAAGCCGTGTGGTGGAGATGCCCGGCCACACTGCAATTTTTTTTCAACAACTTCCGATGGCGTCAGCACCTGCCGGTATTACAATTTGTGTATAGCAATAGCGAGGGTTCACCGAGGCTAAATTATCGCAGCGGTTTCGTGATTTCCCTCGAACCGAGAACAATTTTCTTGAATCAAATTGATTCTAGTGGAGTGAATTCGTCTTTTTCAATTTACAAGTACTTACTCCCATCTATTTTCTTGCACTCGAATATTCTTTCCGGCCGGTGATTTTTCTGAGCAATTCATGCGTCACTGGGCGAATTATAGGGCATATATAGTCTTGCAAGTTCCGAATGTGTCAGACGGTCGTGACGGTATATCGGACGATCGAGTGAATGCAGAGGAGAGGACAGAGGAGAGCCACGCGAGGATGGAAAGGCACTCGTGGATGGCGGCGGGGCGAACCGAGGCGGTCTGGGTAGGAGTTAAGCGGGAAGGACACAGAAGCTAAAGCCGGACGACGACCCCGGTCACCCATAAGCCTCCCCGCTTCCTCGCGTCCCTCCAGCTAGCCTATATTCTCGGAGCTCTCGCTCTCTCGTCACCACCATAACCACCCCTTGGCACCGATCAATCTGGCACCCTCGAGTCTCTCTCGTCCACCGGCGAACTCTATCCATCCATCCGTCTGTCCGGGAGCCGCTGGCAACGTCGCAAGCGTTCCACGCTCCTCCGTCTCTCTCGCGGCCATGCATTATTCTCAATTCTAGCATGTATAAGATCGTCCGCTCGTCGAAGCTGCTGGTACCACGAAATTCTTGGGGGATTGATGAAAAACGTGGAAGATGGACGAGCGTGCGGCTCACCACCCACATGGAGATAAAACTCTCATTGATAAACTTGGTCCAAGGAAAACCTATAACTCGTGCGAAAAAGCAGGGTTTTTTTTCTCAAGTTCGGGTTACCAGTTTAGTAATCGATCAGCAAACATTCAACGTTCTTATGGACAAAAAATGCTTGAACAATTTTTCTCGTGATTTTATAGATGAGAATCGGTAGGCTAGGTGTTTGTCTGCTTTCTTAGCCTGTGTTAGTTCGTAAGAATACCGAAATCGGTTGAGAAATAGCATCATCAAGTGCAATATCCATTTCAAATATTGCAATCAACTTTTGACTGCACGCTTTGAATGCGACAAACGCGACAAAATTATATGTACAAAAACTTGTGTCGGAATCTCCTGAACCTGAGAGAATGATAGACCCGCCGCAATTTCATACGCGTTTGAAGTTGGTTTCAGGCCAGACCGATGTCGAGGATGGTTGGCTGACCATAGCCAGATGTGCCGGTCAGTACGCCTCGCCGAAAGCGAACGCCACCGACGGACTGAGAGTTCTCCTCTGACTACCTATACGTACGTGCGGACCGCTTTTTGGCCGAAGCAATCGGACAGAAATGCTGTTTAGCTTGATTGAACTTTCAGCGCTGGGCTTCCTACTCTCAAATCAGCTGACCGAGCCGCCATACGTGTACGGAGTGCATGTTTCTCTCTTCGCTCAGCTCGCACCAACTATTTCCACGGTTTTCGCCACAGTCGTGTTTTTTGACAACTGCGTAAACTGTACGCATTTGGATAGATATGACTTATTATTTCTTTCACTTCGAGAAATGCCATATTTGAACTATTTGAAGTCGACGCAAGCTATTCGAGCGATTTCACATTTGGTCCCGGGCAGAAGCGCACGAGTTCACGGAGTCTCGGCGTCGAATATTGCCGGTGCAGATTTATCCCAACACCATTGAAATCATTGTTCGGCTCACTTTGGGTTGTTTTCCTATTATTCCTCCTCTTCGGAGTTCGGATCTTAATGCCCGGATGCCTATGAGCCTCGAGCCAGAGGGAACAGTTAAGTATATACATATATATTCAAAGGAGAACTTGGCATAGCTTTAACTACCGGTTTCAAGAGCTTTCCACAGGTAGCTATACTATTTATTGGGGTGTTGGCAGCGCGAGAGGCGGGCGTCGGTGGTGTACGCGTGCGTCGACTCGACGTTAAGGCAAACGAAACGAGAAGGTGCCCTAGGCCCGCCTCGACCGCCGCCAAGATCAACGGCATTCATATTGAACGAGGCGAAAGTCTTGAATATTCATGTCAGCGTGTACCGAGGGCGATGCTGGCGGTGGTACTGGCGTCGGGAGTGCCAGGATATCGCGAGGCTAAGTCGGTGAGGTCCTTGTGCTCTTTCGTAAACGTCGCTCGAAAGGACTGGAACGTTCAAAACGTATCCCCGACGCTGAACGTGATGCGGGGCAGCGTCTGTACGTTGATGCTTCGGCTGACATGTCGGGACGTTGCGGAATGCCTCGTGAGATTAGCTGGATGGTGATAAGTGTATTATCATCCCTATCTACTCGCAACGTTTGTTGTTTTCTGTCAATTCATATCGGTAAATGCGGCGAACTTGAAAGGTTAACCCTGAAGAAAAAATGTAGTCCAGTCGAATTAGTAGAGACGAGAAAGACAAAAAAATTGATTTTGTAATATTGGCCTTGTACTTTCGTTACATAGCGACGAGGGAGGTGAGAGTGCACGAGGGATGCTTCCCAGCCGCAAAATAATATGTGGCTGGCTCGAAACTCGTGTTTGGCTGATCGGCGGCTGATTACACGTGTTCACCGGTCGATTGGCGAGTACACCGTTGGCCAAGCGCAATAAAGCTGCCGGCTGCCAGAAACCGGTCTGGTTTGACGCTGTTGCAACGCGGCTAAAGGCCATACACGGCCTCAATCACCGCAACCTGCTGATCGCGAGCCTAATCCACCATGGTGCTCCGCCACCCATTCAAAATCAATACATAATTCGACGCGCATCGCGTTCGCCGTCATACCCGATTGTATCCGTCGATACTATTTGAGTAAGAATGATGATAGGATAGGTACACTTGGATCTCGTTGACTGATCTTCGTCTGGCATGGCTCCCAAGGACCAAATCTCTAGCTACGCGATTATTCAACCTGACCGTAAGTGGTGAACACGGCATAATTTTTCATACAGATTGTTCTAAAAAAATGCAACCAAAAAATAGGAGCACGCTCCGACGAAGATAATCGGGACAATACCGGTACCTCGATCGGCAGACATTCCGACGACCGCGGTCGCATTATGTGCTTCTGGGGCCTGGCTCTTGCCCAGAAAACCAACCCCACATTCTCGAGACTCAACCGACAGCGCGGGACGAAAGACGAAAAATTCGCAGAACGCGAAACCGATCGCATTCTCGTTATCAATCCTTCGGCTCTTTGCAGCAAAACCGACTTCTGGCGTGCCGTCCAACGTTTTTTGTCATCACCGGCGAATCCTTCGCCGCGAGTCTCTCCGTGGCGGCTCCATGGCAGCAGCATCGATAAATCACCATAGGCACGATTCGTTTTACGCGACGGGAAATGAAAGCCGATAAAAAGCTCTCGCGGTTGCCGAAAAGGCCTACGCTATGGAGCACGGAGAGTGTGTATACGTTGAGCGTGTGTACACGAAGACGGGAGCCGAAAAACGGTACCGACGAGACCTCGAAGCGCGACGCTGCGCTGCACGCGGAGATCCAATGGAACGCGAGCCGCCTGCACGTCGAGCTCGTGTCCTGCTGATTAATCGGACGAATTAAAGAAGTTTTCCGTTGGCATTCTCGCGCCGCGGCAGCGGTGAACTCGTGTTATCCGCGCGGGGTGCGCCAGGTGGGGTAGGTGCGGTGCGCGGGGGGAGGCAGAATTGACGCTCTTCCGCGCACGCGTCCTCTCGTTCCGCAAAGTGCCTCTAATTAAAAGACCATAAAGAGTCGGAGAGTCAGGGCGCGCACGGACCGTCGGTGCTGGGACAGCCGGTGGAGTGGCGCGCAGCGACGGCTGCAGAAGTGGGAGCCGGGCTATAACAGTCACGAAGTGTTGCCGGGTACGGAGTGTCTGGAAAAGCACAACCGCTCCTTTTATGTCTGTCCGTCGGTGTAACCGGGTTTGCAGGCCGCCGCGGACGCCAGAAGTGCGCGCATAGGGTTGGCGCAACCGGCGCATACCGCCGCTGCTCCCTAATTATTTCTACCTCGGTTTGCCAGACTAATGGCTATATAACGGGATTCCATTGTTTAACTGTTAATTTTTGCGGTGCGGGCGCGCAGTCTCCGTGCCGGCGACTCGCGCGACAGACACGCGAAACTTCGGGTTCGATATATACCGCGCTGCGCTAATTATACGCCTTTTTTCCCCGCGGCGGATTTTTGACGTCCGTTCGCATTAGACCTCAGAGGCTCACGAAGACTTTTGACTCGTGACAACGTAATCTTTATTAATTTTTTTGCATTTTTAAACTTTTTTCCGTTCTGTCACGGACACGGTGTATACGGCGGGAAGTATCCGGTAATGCTTGCCTCGTTGGGTATGCAGGTCTATAATTATAGGGCAGCCTGAATAGTGGTTCGGGGTAATCGTTACCGGATCTTTGCACAGTTAACGAGTCTCATTGAGAATGAAAACATTGGCATTACTTAGGACTTGTTATTGAAACGATTATTTTCATAAAATTCATAAAATGATTAAATATTGCTGGATGGTTGCTGGATATTCTCCGCGCATGCGTACACCCGGTAAATCTGATACATACGCACGTATCACAAAAACATCCGCGTTCCTTTTTATTCTTTACGACTGGCAATAATTGCGTACGTCGGGCGACGCGAGGTATACGTCGACGTACCCTCGACGAAATATCTTGGATCGTAGAGTCTGTAAGCTCGAGAGACAGATAGGGTTTACAGTCGAGAGTTTGCCGTCTCCTATACACGAGAGCCAGGGGTGTGTAACAGACACACGAGCTTTGAGAAAGGCTCCGCGCAGGCGATGTAGAGAGAGAAGCCCAGGGCCAAAGGGAGGAAGCGAGCGAAAACTCGTTGGGAGCGATGCACAGAGAATATCCCGCGCGCAGCGTCTCGCGGCGCCTACTTACCTATCCGCTGAGCCGAGACACACTCGCGTCGGTAGTCTCGTCGCCCTCGAAATACGTTTACACGAGCAACTCCGTGCGCGCTCGCGGAGTCTCCGCAGGCTCAGGGCATGCAGACTATTCGTCACGGAAACACGCCTTCGCTACCCCCGGCATTCGCCGCGTGATCTCTCCCTCTCTTCCCCTCCCGCCGCCCCTTTCCCCGAGAAAAGGCGAATAAATAGTGTATGCCTATGTCGTGCGCAATCGTATACAAATTCTGAGACCCGCCTACGATGCAGGTATCTCGTATCTCGTATCTCAGCCAACAAGATTATATTCCTTTTTTTTTATCATCTCACGTAGAAAGATTTCAAACGGCAAATCCTTATTTTTCCGGGGTTTCACGAAACTCCGATCCATCTTCCGGTGGCCCATCGGTGGAAAATTGAATTTGTTAAGAAAATACAGGTACTACGAACATTCTATTTATCTCGCGCATTCGATTTTGTTCACTTCTTTGCCTCGTTGGTCTTTCATTTCGCACATTACGCTGGTGTATCACTTACGAGTTTCGAACGTCGTAAAAAAAGTTTCGCGTAATTTCTCGCGGAATAATATTCCGTCGGTAATGACATGGAGGCATCCGTGGTAAGCTGAAGGTCAAAGCTGCCGAACTTGCAGGTTGAAAGACCTTGGATCTTCCACTTTAACGAGACGAAGGGTCATGGCGATACGTAGGGTCGCGAGACCTAGGGAAAGGCAGGTTGGTTGGCTGAGGGCGAGAAGGGTGCGCGCGCGGTGCCGAGGGTAACGTCTGAGAGAGGTGGTGGTGGAGGAGGACGGTGCTGGCAGCGGGAGGGGAGGGGGAGGGAGGTAGCGAAACGGTGCGACGAGGGTGTTAGCGTTGGGCTTGGCGCTGGTGTTGGTGGCTCGCTCGTCCACGTCCCGTGGGGTAGGTTGCTGCTTCTGCTTCTGGTTCTACCACGCGGCGTATATTCTCCTTTCGAGGCCAACCGGGAGATAGAACGAGATGGAACGGAATGGGACGAGGCGTGTTGGTTCGAATAAGAGACAGATCTATAGCAAGCTACGCTGAGGTAGAAGCAGCGGTAGAAGCAGCGGCAGAAGCAGCAGCAGAAGCAGCAGCAGCAGCAGCAGCGACGGCGGCGGCAGCAGCAGCAGCAGCAGCAGCGGCGGCGTCGACGGCGGCAGCAGCAGCGGCAGCAGCAGCAGCGGCGACGGCAGCAGAGAGAGAGACAGAGAGCGAGCGAGAGAGCAGTAGGAGTAGGCGGAAGAGGATGAGGAGGGTTGGGAGCTCGGTGTGCACGACGGCGAGGGGTGGCGCGCGGTACTAAAGGAGCCAGGCGAAAACGTTACCTATAGTAGGCCGTTGCTGTATTGATCAAGACGAGGCGGGACGCGGAGCCTCCTTCGGAGCCTCTATTTCCGTTGTTGCTCCTATTCCTGCCTCGCGCCTACGAGAAACCCATGGGGTCTTTCCCACCAAACTATATTCCTCGGTCTTGCTTCCTCCCCCTCTAATCTGCCTTCTCCGCCTTTAACCAAAAAGTGCGACAGCCACATTACAGAGAGGGAGAGAGAGAGAGAGAGAAAGAGGGAGATGGATAGAGATAGGTGGAGAGAGAGGGCTGAGCTGTGTGCGTTCTCCTTTGCACACCCACCGCCACCTGACGGTTTCCGCCTGGTTCACTCGCTGTAGGTGGTTCCTCCTAACCTTCGCTTCCTCGCGCGCGGAGCAACCACCCCTGCGGGAATCGTCGGAAGCCGAGTTCCCGGGGTCCACTCATTTTCGAAACCACCCCCGCGGCGCTTGGCACGGAGTTAGATTACAGGGCCCCCGGTTTCTTTATCTTTGTTTTTTTTCTCTCTGAGGCTTCGGCTCACCCTCGTTCGTCTTCCAAGGCAGACATCGTGTTTTTACACTCTCGATCATGTTGCGATACAATTGCGCGCGAATCGACGGAGAGAATCCATACGTAACGCGATATCAGCTCCGAAAGATCTATAGTTACTAAGTAAATCACACGCGCTGGCGCGCGTGCCCGAGATACTTTTGCGCTGCTGCGCTCTTATAAAGTTTTAAAAGGGTAAATCGCAACTGAAAAACCCTTGTTCAGTTACTTTTGAAAAAAAAAAAAGGAAATTTGTCGTTTTGCTTGTCAGAAATCGTAGATCTGACCGCCGGGCCGAAAACCGCCTAAATCGGGGTCACGAAATTTATTTTTTCAAAATATCGACTTTTAACCTATACCATCGTTCTCAAGTCGCATATTCTATCCCTGAAAACACTGTTTACAACCCTTTTTTACTTGATTTTGAAAAAAAAAAATTTGGCCGAACAGTTTGTCAGAAATCGTAGATCTGGCCGCCGGGCCGAAAACCGTCAAATCGGGGTCACGGAATTTATTTTTTCAAAATATCGACTTTTAACCTATACCATCGTTCTCAAGTCGCATATTCTACCTCTCAAAACACTGCCATCAACCTTTTTTTAGTGGATTAAAAAAAAATACGATATTTGACAGAACTGTCAAAGTTATCAAGGACAAATGAACCTGGACTCGGTCTGAGAGTCCCAGCCAATCACAGCTCGAATAGTTTGCTAACAATGTTTTCCGTTACTCATGAACTTTTGAAAAGAGGGATGCGTACGGTGCAACTGGTTATTCGGTATACCGAGTGAGACCAATGTTTGGGGTGATTATATATTTATTTGTGGAACGTATGTGCGATTCGAAGATGCAGAATTCGCGAATGTCTCCTTAACCAGACTCTTTCTTCTGCAATTTCACCCAGATTTTAGCCTTCGACGCTGGTTACGGATGAAATATGAAATGTATGAAAATCGAATTTTAACGGAAACAGAAAACGCGTAAGAAAGATCAACTCTCGCGGGAATACATAAGTCGTTGACGCGGTACAACTGCGGAGGATCGTCGCGAATATTTATTCGGCGTCGAATGAGATAAACGTTGGGGTTTAGCTATGTATTCCTCTCGCGGTACGTTTGTACGACGTGAAAATATAATTTCACTGCGGCGGCGTGTGCGCGCATGGGAAAGGGAAGGCGGCGGTATATCTTTCGCATTCAATAAAAGACAGCTGGATCCTCGATGGAAGTTGCGGCACTTTTTCGGAGCGAGAGGGAGAGGAAAAAAGACGCGCACACGGTCGAGCTAATATAGGCGCGCGCGAGCGGGGAAGAAAACCCAACCCCCCGCGTTGGCCTTCCGGCGCTCCATACGGCGAGATATAGAGTACAGTGTATATAGCAAACGAATAGGCGCCTGGCGGTTGGTACGCGTTGCCGGGGGACCAAGACTATTTTACGCTCAGCTGCTCCGTCGTATCTCATTTTTCCGCGAGCGTTGCGCTCTCCTTTCCGCCTCCGTTTCTCCCTATTCCCGGGATACTTTCCGCGGCCGCAAAGAACTTCCGACTTCCGTCGCGCGCCCCGCGCATCTCCCGGCAGCCCCAGCCATTCGAGGATCTTTCGTCAGACGTATAAATTGTTATTAAATCTTTTTTTTCTTTTTTTTTCTTTCTCGTTAGTTAATAACGAAAATTACGCTTGTTTCATAACGCGACAGCTTTTTTACCGCAAATGTCAATGATTCGAAGCTCGATATGAGCAGCAATTTTTTTTTCGAAAAAGCCAAAATTGATGAATAACCTTACGGGTGACATTGCGGAGGTGACATTGCGGAAAATGAAAATTAACGAGGAAGCAATGCGCAAAGCACCACTTTGCGACCGTTTTTTTCACTCAGATAAGCGAATTCTCTTCTCGGTAATCACCGCGCGTTCCCCCCCGGACTCTGGTTGGACACGCGCGTGCGGAAGTTAACGTTCCCACTCTTAATGCGAATCGAGGAAATGTACGGAAAGAAGAGGGATTGCGGCTTCGCGGTCGCGAGGGCAAATGGGAACGTGGCGCACTGGATAAAACGGTCGAATACAGAGGCGCCCTGTACTGCCCGAGGGTCTCGGGGTTCTCGGTGCGCGAGAACGTCAGAGGGAACGAGGTGGAAAATAAAGAAAAAAAAAAAAAAAATAATGAAAAAAAAATTCCGCGTGCTCGGTACGTGCGTTATGGGCGAGCCGCGATAGACCTGGCGTGACCGCGTGGCTCGTATATTTATGCGAAACATTACGTATTCGGATAAATGACACGTAGCTTGATTTACCGTCGCGAGCCACCGGCCGCTGGAAATAAAATGCTCGTCGGCGAATGGATTCGTGGCGATTTGGCGTCGCGGGGCTCGTTTACCACTCGCGTGCGCGCCGCGCGTGGACCCCGACGGCGCGCGACGTGCGTTGCGCTGCTGCAGCCGAGACCACGCGACCTATATAGCACACGCGCGTGTGCATGGCCGCCGCGTACACGCGTCTCGCACGCGTTACCCTTGAGTCGCGTTCCGTCCTGCTAATTATCCCTCGCCGTGTACTCCCGTTGGATTTCGCGTTGTGTGTGTGTGCGCGCGCGATAAGCTCGTTAAGCCTCGCGACTAATGACCCGTCGTTGCCGCGTGAGTTTGCCTTGGACGATATTGCTGGTTTTTTTATCGCACGTTTCCGTCGCTCGCCGCGATAGGTAACGGCGGATCTTGCATCACAGCGACGACCGTAAATTGAATTTTTTTTTTCTTACTTGTTTACATCGAAGCGAGACATGGAACCTGACATATCCGATATGACAAATCGCAGGACGAAAGGGGGTGAAAACTTGTGATCGATGAAAAAAAAAAAATCGCGCCTTCTGGAAAACGCGTGATTTCTTTATGCGATTCCGAAACGGCCGAAGCTAATCGCGCGAAGAGCGACAGAAGTTGCGTTAACGGACTCGCGTGTATCGTCCCGGGAAAGCGGTTCGATTGGGAAAACATATGCGCTCGCCCGTTATATATTTTCCGCAGGCCCCGTCCTCCGCGTCGGTAGTTACCGTGTCTATATATCCACCGCTCTCCCCGTTTTGCTATCATTGCGAGGATGAAGTGCGGAAAGACCGGGGTTATAACGGAACTGGCTATCTTCGAGTTACTTGCCCCGGCGGCTATCGTACAGCCTTAGCGCGCGGTGCTGCTGCTGGCTCTGCCTTGGCTGCTGCTGCCGCTGCCCCGGCCCCTACGGTGCGCCGCGGAGTTTGCCTTCTCCAAGGAAAATAGTTGAGTATTTGCCAGGGGCGGGTATTGGAAGCAGTACAGACGGAAGAACCAGAATATAGTCGACGCTGCTGCTGCTGCTGGTGCTGGTGCTGATGCTGCTGCTGCTTCGCTCGATCGAGAAGTCTGCTCCTTCGTCGCTATATATACACGGAAAATATCTCCCCCTGTTTGCCGTACTGTCGCTCTCCCTGCTCCTTCAATTTTCTCCTCGAGCCGAGTGATATCCTCGAAGTCATCTACGGTCAAACGAATCGTCATGCGTCGCATCTTATACTTGGTGTCGAGACCTCTTGATGACCAATTTTCAAATGAATCCTCGACAACAGATTTTTAAAGCAGATCCGCATTGAATTTTAGTTCGACTGCCGAAGAAAGAATACAGTCTGCGAAAAAATATTTTTTTTTTCCATCCGACTCATTTCCGGTTCGGTTAATGATGACCGAGACAGGCGGACGTGTTCCTCTTGGTTTCGTCAATCAAGCAAATTAATTCTCGACAACAGATTCTTAAGACAGATTCACATTGCATTTTCGTTCGACTGGCGAAAAAAAAAAAAATTCAGTGAAAAAATCTTTTTTTTTTTCTATCCGACTCATTTCCGGTTCCCTTAATGACGAGCGAGACACGCGGACGTGTTCCTGTTGGTTTCGTCAACGGGCCCTCGGGCGTGTCGGTATGCTCGATCGAGTTAGTTCTTTCCTCGCAGGGGGGAGGGGGCGGGGTGGCCTCTTGCTTTTCAGGGCGCGTCCGTGCGCCTCATTTGAATTGGGAATTCGGCCGGGAATTCGCGGCGAGGCCGGAAGTGAGCGTCGGGCACGAGGGTGCTAACGCTTAAGCTCGCGCGAGCATCGTGCGCTGCCTCCGCTACACCGAAACACGCATATCCATTCCCCCCGCCCCCTCCCTCTACCACCCCCTGCCCCACCACCCTCCGGGCCCTTTCACTCCGCAAACCCTTTGATTGCTCGCGAGCGCGCGCTCACGGTATACGTCTTTCAAGTCGGGCGTGAACTACACTGCGCGCCCGACTCACCGGCACCACGCGCGCCTCTAATTGACGTAGTTTTTTATATCGACTGACGCGCGCACCTCTCGACAACCGCGCGGAGAGTGTGTGTTCTTTATTCATCCGGGTTCGCGCCGCCGCGTGGCTCCGTTGAAAGAAAAACCACACCGTTTACTACGTATTTGCTGCGCCTGACTCTCGGCGGCGTCAGCATCAACCCACGTTTTCAGTTGCTGCTCTTTTACACAACCCTTTGGCGTTATTTTTTTTTCGACGTTTCTTCTTTCGCTTTGGTGAATCGATATAACGTTTGCCAAAGTGACCGAGCCTGCGGGCAGACCGACTGTGACTATTGCTGTACCGAAAGAAGAAAAAATATATCTAAGTTTATCGCTGTTAAGGGTCTTCAATTATTTCACAAACTGATTTTCTTACTCCAACTAATTTATGTGGAAGTTTACTGATAACTCGACGTTTCTTAGGAGGAATATATATTTTGACATGTAAATTAAACATAAAAATATTCACGCAGGCTTCTTCAGAGTCTACGGTGAATTATCCGAAAAGTGATTTACTTTCATCCTTTTTATACTGTTAAAAGTTTATGCACAGGCTGCCTCGAAGAATATTCGCATAACCTCTTCTCGGTTACCGCGCATGCCAGACTTAGCCCCCAGTCCTCCCCCTCGTCTTCTCATAATATTCGGCTACCCTCCCGCGACGGAGTCAGTACATCATATAGAGATCATAGCAAGGGGCTGGAATAAGGTGGCTCGGTAATAAACGGTAATAATATGCAGACTTGATGGCGGAATCTCGTGGAAAAATATTATTCGGCGAGATAACATTGTCATGCATACGCGCATACGTGCGTAACTGGATCCAGGGAAAAGGCGGATGGGGTCGGATGCTGGGAAAATGGGCAGACAGATCGAGAGGGTCGATACATTTTCTCGAAAGTACGCGAGGGGCTGTATAACGGAAGCCGGGTGGACGGTGGGGGAGGGGCAGCTGGAGTGGGAGGAGGTCTGAAGGGCACGGACGAGAAAGGCGTAGAAACGGTAGTCGCACTGCACCACCCCCGCATCGTGCACCCCGAGAGAAAGAGAGAGAGAGAGAGAGAGAGAGAGAGAGAGAGAGAGAGAGAGGAAATGAGATAGCTGTTGCTCCACGAGTTGAACGAGAATCCAGAAAGCAGGGAGGTAGATAGAGGAAACTCTTTAAGAAGAGTAGTCGGCTTTTCGTGACCTAGACAAATGCACTACCGCCACGCTTGTTTTCGCCGCACCCAGGGACATCGTGCCCCGTTTGTTCCATTCGGGAGTCTTTATCAAATCGCACTTGGAAGCATCGTGCGCTCCACCCGTACGTGAACCTCCCCGCGAGGCGCTTCCAGATAACGCCCGTGAGATCTTCTTCGAAATATCTCGTGACTTTTTCATGTCGAATGTCCTTATCGAATTTCGTTTCTTTTCCACTTTCAATCGATAGTTCATTGTCTCCAAACTTAACCGTGTAACGTGGGCTCGAACGATGACATTGAAACGAAAATGTTTTGACTTTTGTTCGCATGTCATCGATGTCACCGAGCGTATATTCGCCGCGGGAAATATACACGTGATGCTGCCTCGCGAAACGTCGCGACGCTCGAGCTCCTCGTTAGAGGGCGTCGCGGCGCACGAGCTACACGGTCATTGGCGTCGTTTCTGTCTCGACGTTGGCCTCGGTGTTGCAGATCGTCGCTCACCGATCTCAATGCTCGGACGTTCGTCGTTCCGGAATCTCATTCGGCCGGATCCGTCGGATATCCGGCACGGATTTGTTTGTCCCGAAAGTTTTCACCGCACTACATCAACCGCACAGCGCCGGGTATATCCTCGTTGTTGCAAGGGGGGGGGGGGGGGGGGGTTGTCGCATAGCGCACGAGCGCTCGTCCGTCCAACTCCCCGCCTCGCCCCTGTTATCGTTCAACGACTCAGCTGTTGCGAACTCCCTCGTCCTCTCAAGTTCTCGGCAGACGGCACCGGCGAGGTGGGGGGACACGGTCCGCCGTGCTTCCCCTTGTTGTCGAGACTATTCCACTCGGGGAAATGCACGCGGCTGTATTGCAGTTTCGGAAAGTCGAGTGCTGGGACAGACGAACGACAGATTAATCTGCACCGACAACAAAGTGGTAAATACATGGCTACACGCGACACTGTATCCTAGGCTCGTGTGCCGTCGCTTTTCAATTCCATCTGGAACGTTCTCGGACAAAGTACAGTTACATAAGGTGGGTTTTAAATTTTCGTCGAACTATCAATATATTTTCTATTCCTATGAATATTCTAAAAGTGCAACTATGAATCCTTATTCGTAAAATAAAAATATTTGACAGGGCTGCTATTCGTTGAGTTACATCCACGTAACCTTACACGGATAATTAACCGTTATTAAATCAGAGATTTTATTTGTACCGAATTTTACAACCTAATTATTTGAGTGGTGCGCATCAATCACTTGAAGCCGAGCACAAACAATTACAAATAG